>JAPDVR010000024.1:22596990-23796990 GCA_026230005.1 Gila orcuttii
GGACTCCTATGATGCTCTAACAGTAGTTTCTACACCTTAATATCTGCATTCGTCCAATGACTGCTCGTCTTCATCTCAACATAGTTCATATTTTCCAAAGATTTTGATATATCATTGCTCATATCCCACATTGCTGTTGTTTCCTCTTCGTCAGTATTCCTCTACTTCATCGAGGTGTTTTCCTATAGCTTTTTTTTCTTGGGTATGTACAAGAAAGGATATGATAATTAACTTTTTAAAAAGTCTTTTACTGGACATTGACTCACGCAGAAGACTCGTATGCTTGTTTTCTCGCACTGATGTTCTTTCTGATTAGGATTCTCTGTTGTGGTTTTGTTTGTGTGATTGCATCTCATTTCGTTCCTGACGTACAGACTTGTTTCCTTGAAAAGCACGTCGAATTTTTAATGGTGTTAATAGATTTACATGAGATTGTGAGCATGTGATAGTGTGTCTTTGCCTTACTTGACTGTTATTTAAAATAGATCTTGAGTAAAAGTGAAAAAGGACTTGGCTTACTTTGTTCCTTGTTTCTGATCAAATCTCAGAGTGAAATCCCCTTGCAAGAGGGAAGTTCAGCATTTCTGTATCTTTTTCTCATATATAACAGATCCTGTTTGCATTAACAACAGAACAATGGAAAGAAAGCACAATATATTTTACATATCAATTTTTAAAAATCATAAATATTTAATCTACACAACAGGATGAACTCTTAATTGTTTTTTAAATAAAGTTACTATGACACATCAAGCAATCTGTTTCTTAATTCAGTTTCATAACAGCTGAAGTTGCCATGCCACCGTACTGTATATAAACCAAACATCAGTGATGCTTTTAGAAGTGAACATAGATGATCTTAAGCATTACTAGCATCACCATGTTAGCCTGAACAGTGCTGATGGTTTGTTTGGTGCACATTTGTCTTGCAGGAGTAGCAGTGGCACAGTCCCGTAGTGTCAGTCATGGTGGCGCTGTCGCTGAAGATCGGGGTGGGGAACGTGGTGAAGACCATGCAGTTCGAGCCCTCCACCATGGTGTACGACGCCTGTCGCATCATCCGGGAGAGAGTCCCAGAGGCACAGCTCGGCCAGCGTGAGTCAGGAACCTCCTGTGTCCAAACATGCACTTTTCTGCTCCTAACAGTAGATTTGTTTATCAGGAGTTGGTCTTACACTTCAACAGAAACATGTTATGAGGCAAGCAAGTTGCTAATGTCGAAAAGCGGTACAAAAATTTAAAAAACCCTTGAAGTTTTCTTGTGGACGCCAATGGCTGAAATGTTTACGGCTCGAAATTAAATTGATCAGCTGCAAAATTCAGTAAGACGAAGCAGTGGATCTAAAGCACTGTTTGAAACTTGTATCATATTACACCATGTAAAAAAAAAAAATAGAAAGAAAGAAAAAAAAAAGAGTCCTTGTCCCATATCTTAACCAGACGTGATGCGATTCCAGTGAGAAGTGATACAGTTATATGATATCTGTAAAAGACATTTTGCCCCATTCCTCAAATCAGATCACTGAATAATAATTTGCCATTCAATGTTAATCTTCCTATTTTCCCACATTTAAGACATTCAATATTGTGTTTTTTTCATAAACAATTTATAGCCTATAGCTGTCATCGGCAGCAACACTAGGAAAATGATCCATTTTGGCTAAAATCCCAACATAATATCTCTGATTTTAGTTTCCCTTTTTAGTATTTGCTCCACCCGAAATTCTCTTCTCTCCAAAGAGTTAAAAAAAGTACCTAAACATACCACAGAAATCAAGTGTAAATGTGTTGTGCGGCGCTGTAATGGGCCAGTATCAGGGTGCGGCTGGGTCCCAGCTGTTATGTAACATTCCTTAAGAACCGCTCTACATACTTGTCTTAACTTGTGAGTCATTTGACCGACTGCTCTCGTCCAAACTCAACAGCTTATGTGGGATGTGAAACAGTCTTAAATAGCCTGTCTGTCAGTGTTGCCACACTACGTTTGGAAGACACTATCTAATCCCTGAGAGAAGAAGCTCAAAAGTTTTAGTCTTATAGTCACCATAGTTTACATAAACTGAGCAGAACTCTTAATTCCTAAATTGACAATCACTTGAGGACAAAAATTCAAAACGTTTTTGAAGTCTAAACGGTGTCTCTAGTGGTTGAAACTTATAACACAGTCAATATCCAGTTTGAAGTTTTTTCCAAGAGCCTAGTCGGGCAAGTGACAATACTCAATTCCAATTTCAATACCACAGCAAAAACAACTAGGCCTATTTCAAATATTATTAAAAAGGACAAATAAACAGCTCTAAAACAGTAATAAAATATGAACATTGAGCCCTGCTTTTTGTAGGTGGAATGGTCCAAAATTTAATTATTTAAACCACCAAAGAGTTGTAGCATTTAATGATATATTTATAATAAATCCATGTAAATTTCAAAAGTGTTGAAAAGGCCTTTAGTTTGGCTGACCGTTTGATTGACTACAGCAGTGTGCACACAGGAACTTGCACAGGGCAGAGATAAGCTGCAATTTTTCAAGAGTACATATTACATACCTCTCATGAGTTTGGACATGTGTCTCGAAATTCTTCTTAGATGTGCGTCAACTGACATGTATTTCTCTGGTTATTCTTTAAACTTAAAGCAAACAGTTTTAGCATTTACTCCCCCTCATGTCATTCCAAGGCTGTAATAATATCTTTATTCAGTGGAAGACAAAAGGAGAATTTTCAAGCTGTTCTTGTTCACAACAGAAGTGGATGATGATTTATACCATCAACTTCCATAAAGGACAAAAAACAGCCATAAGGAGCCGTTCACACAGAACATGTTTTTGCATTCCTCTGCGCTGCTTTTCCATTGTTTTTCTGTGAACACAAACAGACCCACATCTTTGCCTGTTGCACTCGCAGCTCACATCTTTTGCAGTTTTTCGAACATGACACAATGCTCTAAAAACACGACGCTCTATTTAAAAGAAGTTTTAAACCACACATCTCTTATCTTATTTTTTATTCCACTGCTTTGCATCTGACGTTCTGATGTTGTGTCAGAAAGATGAACGGCATTAGGAATGATTCAGAAAATGGTCAGTTAATGCACCCTCTGATCTTGACGTCCGCATCTCTACTGTCTATTTGCAGCCAGTGACTATGGCCTGTTCCTGTCAGATGAAGACCCAAAAAAGGGCATCTGGCTGGAAGCAGGCAAAGCTCTGGACTACTACATGCTGAGAAACGGGGTGAGTGTAGAATATTTCATCAACTTGAAATTGTTCATTGTGAGTGGAATCTCTTTAAGTTAAATGTTTTCTTGTCTAGAAATCACAAATGAGTGAAAAAAAGAAAGAAAGGTGTGGTATTCATGGGCGATGATTGCATAATGCATCAGGATTGATTTGATAAGACTGACATATTTTAAATATGTTTTAAATATTAAAAAAATCAGTCCATGCAATTTTAAGTACCTGTAACTGGTGACTGTAACATTGCTCTTGCAACAGCAAGCTTTTTTATCAGTACATACTGACTGATGAAATGTAATTGGAAATTATTTGAATATCTGTCAAATAAAAAAAAAAATGTAAATGGAAACATTATTTGTAGAAATCTATTGTTAACGTGATAGTCAGTCATTAAAAATGGACCCTTATTTAAGAGATGCATAACACTTGTGTAGATAATATGCTGGATTTGATATAAAGGATATTTCATAAGAACATGTTTTTGTTAGGACACTCTGGAGTACAAAAAGAAACAGAGACCCTTGAAGATCCGCATGTTGGATGGGACTGTGAAAACGGTTATGGTGGATGACTCAAAAATCGTCAGTGACATGTTAATGACCATCTGTGCCAGGATAGGTAAGTTTATGTTCATATAACGAACCAATCCTGAAAGTGAACTCTAATCTGACTGCTTTTTAGACATTTTTAGGCCAGAGCTTTCCTGCTTTAGGTTACACTTTATTTAGATTGTCCAATTTAGACATTCCACTAACTATAAGTAACTACATGTCAACTAACTCTCATTAGTGTATTAGTAGACTGTCTGTATAATATCTGTTAACACTTCATTTTGATGCTTCCCAACAGACACTACTGAAAATGCAGTGTGGTCTCAAACGCTTTTGACAAGCTATTCTTTTCACAAAATGTTTTAGACCCCATTTCCACCTGTATTTAACACTGACCGCTTGTGTTTGGATGACCAAAAACACATTTTGATACCAAGTAATAACAAGGCCCATGTGATTTCGATGATTATCCTATGTGATAGTGTAGACAGAGAAAAACAGTGGTCTGATCACTGAACCCTGTGGTACTCCCAGTGTTGAGGGCATTTAAGCTAATCCAGCTGACCTGGTAAGACCAGCTATCTATGTATAATATAAACCAGGGTTGTACTTAATTTCGATGGTCCACTTTAGACATTCTACTAACTAGAAGTAACTTTGTGAATGCACTGCATTTTTAGTGTAAAAAACTGTCTGTCTTGAATGCGCGACAAGAGTTTCCTATATATATATATATATATATATATATATATATATATATATATATATATATATATATATATATATATATAGACTGATACTGTAAATGTCACACAGGACAATGATTATTGTCGTTAAAAATTATCTTTAGATGTTTAATTGTACTAGTATGACCGTTGAGAAACAGTTTGAATGCATTAATACGCTTCTGATTCCTCAGGCATCACAAACTATGACGAGTACTCACTGGTGCGTGATGTGGGAGAGGAAAAGAAGGAAGAGACCACGGGAACTCTGAAAAAAGACAAGACCCTTCTGAGGGATGAGAAAAAAATGGAGAAACTCAAACAGAAACTTCACACAGATGATGAGTGTATGTCTCATTCTGCTTACCATGAATAAAACAAATATTGCTAGATTAGAAGGTCATCAGTACAGTACATATTAAATACATACAGTACATAACACATATTCTCAACTTGTTGACTACCTGTCAAATGTTTGTACACACCTGTTCATTATTCATTATTACTATTTTCCGCATTGTAGTATAATAGTAAAACTATCAAAACTATAACATAAAACAAACAAAATCATAAGAGTATTGTAGTGACCAAATGTATATTCTCACATAATCTGGACTCTTGTTGCCTGCTTTTCTTCACTGTGCGCTCCAGCTAATCCATTAAAAAATACATAATTCAAATTTTAGTTTTGTAAAGAAATTCAGGTGTGTCCAAACATTTAGGTAATGTCTTTTACTGATGTCAGAGCTGTATTTTAACACATATTCAGTGAATTGGCTGGATCATGGGCGTACGCTGCGAGAGCAGGGTGTCGAGGAGTTTGAGATGCTGCTTCTCAGGAGAAAGTTCTTCTACTCGGATCAGAATGTGGATTCCAGGGACCCTGTGCAGCTCAACCTGCTCTATGTGCAGGTAAGCGCCACAGAACGTCACCTTTACATCATAATCATGTCCTTGTGTTATCTGTAAACTCAGTATCATCTCTACAACATGTTGGGGAGTTTATTAAATCTCACATTTGTCACATTTTTGAGTAAGGTAACCTTGTTTCTCTTGGATCGAATGCAAATGTTTTACATGTTTTTATCCTCCGTGGCAGGACGTTCTGTCAATGTTTCTGTGGCATTATACGGAGGAAAAGCTCATTCACATTGAAATGTATTAGTCTAAAATCCTTCTAAATGTATGTTAAACATCAAATATGGACTGATTGTATTGTGCTGCGTCGTGCATATTTTCTGTTTTCAGTGTGGACAGAAAAAATACTTCTTGCTAGAAATGTATCACATACTGCCTGGTTCGTTATATCAGGTTGTTGCTAATTTGGTTCAGATTCAGTTGCACTTTTGTACAATGTTATTTTTTTTGTATTCCAGGCCCGTGATGACATCTTGAACGGCTCTCATCCCGTCTCCTTTGATAAGGCCTGTGAGTTTGCCGGATACCAGTGCCAGATCCAGTTTGGAGACCACAATGAGTCTAAACACAAGCCTGGATTCCTTGAGTGAGCTCTTTATTTTTATTTATCCTTACAAGGGCCCACAGCAACAACCTGCACCAGGGCCCCGGATACCATTGAAAAACTAAAAGCAGTGCACCGATGTTGAGCTCATTCAGCACAAGGGGTTGATTTTCAACGTACTATGATTGAAATATTTGCATCAATTCTTTCTACATTATTCTTCCTCTAAAATCATGCTTATTAGACTACCAATTGCTTGCAGTGTTACTTTTTCCTCATCATATTCTCCTAAACAATATATTGTAATGAAAACAGTGTTGCCATGGTGCCTCTGTTTTTCACTCTATTTCACTTGTTGAGCTTCGGTGATGATTAATTACATATAAACTCAATTTTTTTTTTGTTGAACTCAAGAATTTTGTTAAACGTCTTCCAGTAGTGGCACTATCTTTTTTGTTTTTTATCCATCATATATGTTTTCATTTTGTATAAATTTATTCCATTTCATATTTAGATGTACGTTTGATATTGTCTAATAGCCAATATTAACATTATAGCCAATATTAGTATTTTCTATGCATAAAAATTAAAATTTGTAACCAAGGACTATTTTCGTGTATGACATGTATGTCATTCATGCTGATATCATTAATCTATCATTTTTGAGTTGTACAGTAGTCTATATTTGGGTTTACAGTAATCCAGACTTGGCACAACAAAGGCTACATGTTAACAAAGTTTTTTTTGTTTGTTTTTTTTTTACTCCCCACCCTCTTGTCCCATCTTGGTTGTTGTTTATAAATTATCTATAAATAATAATAAAAAAATCATCTTTTACTTGAGTCAAAATATGCTAAGGGTTAACAGCAAACCTTAAATTTTATCATCTTGTATTGGAAAATTAAAAACGTTTTATCAAATGTTGATAACTAATCTTTTAAACAACTGCGAAGTGATCAAACTACATTCACAAAAATCACCTCAAAATCAGTCAAATTGGCCGACTACATCTGTTGCCAAAATTATGAAAAAAAAAAGATCCGTCAAGAATAGAAAATTGTTGCAAATATTAAAATCAGGAATGCCAGAATCAGAATGCGTAGTTTGTGATAAATATCTGTCAAAACAAACACCTGTTGAAGGATGTTCACTAACCCGGTGAAGTTTTTCAGTTAGATTGATGTTTCTTCTCTTTAGCTGCAGTGTGAAGTATTTCACTCCATTCCCTGATCATTCAATTTCAGCGAAGAAGAACATTTATACTCGTGTGCATTTATTATGTACGTTATCGTCTTCGACGGACCGCATATTGAAAAGAAATATTTGATTTAAACCCATGAAAATGCAGGTCCTGTTGTAAATAATAGTAAAATATCACTTTTTAAAACTTGTTGTAATTTTGCATGTAATCGCATAACTAAAAACGTTGACAGCCCTGTTCACTTGTCAGCACAACCTACTGCTAAATTCACTAGTCCAAATTGCTTTAATTCTCCAAAATCAATAAGTAATTCTTGCTTCCTGTCTGTCTCATCCAGTGTGAAAGAATTCTTGCCAAAAGAGTACGTCAAGAACAAGGGCGAGAAAAGGATCTTCCAGGTGAGGTTATGCAGGTTATGCCAGATGCATTATGGGACCTGTTTTTCATACCCATGTTAGGTGTAGAACTATGTGCTATATCTAAAATGTAGGGGTTCCACCAGCAGCTATTCTATTCCCAGTCAGGCAACAGCAATATAAGTGAAGACGACCATCAGTCCATTCTTAGCCTGCACAGTTTTGGCAATCCAGTTATTCCTAGATCCTTTATGAGATTATTCCTTTCATCTGCCCAGCATATGTGACATATGACATAGCACTGGGCTTAAAACATACTCCTTTGTGTTATTATTTTGGCCTGTGTCTGTAGAGGTCTATAAAATGAAGAAAATACATCTTTGTTGAGTGAAGTAAAATTGAATTGAAATTTCATGATAAAGCCTTCTCTTTAAGGCACACAAAAACTGCCAAAACATGACCGAGATTGAAGCCAAAGTCAGCTACGTCAAACTAGCCAGATCTCTGAAAACCTACGGAGTGTCCTTCTTCTTAGTCAAGGTAACAAACTCACTCGATGTTTGAGCTATAATATGATTAAAAGGCACAGTGTAGTCCTGCCTCCTTGTGCTAATGGCAACGTCTGTTCCTTTACAGGAAAAAATGAAAGGAAAGAATAAGCTTGTGCCACGTTTGTTGGGCATCACTAAAGAGTGTGTGATGAGAGTGGATGAGAAGTCCAAAGAGGTGATACAGGAATGGAGTCTGACCAACATCAAACGCTGGGCAGCTTCTCCCAAGAGCTTCACCCTGGTACCAACACACTCCTTACACACACACATACATGCTTTGCTTTCTGTGGTGTTCTGATAGTAACTCACATTTGAACTGCTGACACGGTGGATATGATGTGTACAGTTCTCATGGTTTACATCATGGTTCTGTGCTATTCTGTGGTTTGATTTGCTAAACACTGTGATTTGTTCAGTCTCTTTAGGGTTAGATTGTAATAATTAAAAAGTTAGTTTACCCAAAAATGAAAATTCTGTCATCATTTACTGCCTCGTGTCGTTCCAAACCCAGACTTTTATTCATCTTTGGAACACAAATTAAGATATTTTTGATATTTCATTATGTATTTCCATCCTGTGAAAATGTGATGTCATGTGATGTTTTCACGAAGAGCATATAGACCAGATTTACTAACAACTTTTACCAGCGCAAACCCTCTTTTGGCGTTAAACTACTGTCAGGATTCACCAAAGACTGTAAAATTAGCGCTGAAAAGGAGTGGACAGGGTTATTTTGCGGCTGAACTTACTGCATATGCATTTGTAGGAGTTTCCCTTTCAGACACAAAAATTATGGGAGGAGAGTATTTAAATGAATCACGCAAGGGGATTTACTAAGGTTTCTGCTTGTCAATTTACTGGTGTTTACGCCATTATTTACTGGCCAAAAAAGCACGCCTTAAACCAGACGCTAACTGTAGATTGTGTTGGTCATAATGGAAATGATCCGTCTGCGTCTGTTTAATTTGCAAGTCGTCAGTAGATCATGTGCTGAACTTTCCACTCCATCAGCGCTTTTATGGGATTGAGCTCTCATGCTAAATTACCGTTTTAATCTGGCCCTTAATTTCTTAAAATCTCAGAAGGCACTGCAATGGCTTTTGCTGACAAAAAAGTTTGTGAATCCCTTGTTTAGAGAGTGAAGTCTTTGATAAGGGTGGTCTGTTCTTTACTGAAGAAAAAAACTGCTTCTAAGTAACAGCCAGTGCTCATTAATGAAGTGTAACTCGCGTCACATACACAAACTTAATCATAAGAGTTTCTTGTGTAATTGTGCCCTTGATGTTAGAGCTAAAAATATTTCATGACGTGAATCAAACTTCCTGTCGACATTTGAATCATAAGGTAGACATTAAGTTTTAAAGTAATTGTAATGGTAACAATTCACTGGAAACATCACAAAACTATGACAGGACAGCACACTCTGCACAAAGGATAGCTAGAAAACAACTAGGATGAAGCAACGATAACAAAAAAACAAAACAGGAACTACAGTATATATACAGTTCCTTAGTTTGGCTTAGTATACATTTGTGCTTGCCCGGTTTCACAGACAGGGTTTAGATTAAGCCAGGATTAGGCCTTCGATTAGGACATTTAAGTAGCTTTTTTAAACGTGTCTTAAAAAACATTACTGGTGTGAATCTTGAGACAAAACAATGGCAATATTTTAAGATATGCTTTCAGTTAAAACAGCTCAAACATGCATTTTAGTCCAGGACAAGGCTTAAGCCTTGACTGTGAACCCGGGGGCTAATGTTTTTATTATATAAAAGAATATACATCTGAATAAAATTGATGTAATTTAGATCGTGGCTGGATTTCTTGTTGTGACCAGCCCCATAAAGTTAATATTTCAATAATTTAACATGTTCACTTTCTCTGATGTCAGTCAATGTTATGCAGGTAAACGCATGACATATTTCGTTTTAAAATGATTTATCTATTTTAATGTAAAATGTTTGTGATTTAATTCAGTATTAGCTTTTCATCGACTTGCAAACCCCTGCCGTTCCCTCACAAACCCCAGTTTGGAAAACATGACGCTCAATGATATCTTCAGACACGACTGGAATGATCAAGCTGCGCTTACTGGCTTACTGCGACAGACCTTTAATTATTTCCTGTTTGCTGTAATAAACTGTAAAGCTGAAGCAGTAATCAGTGCTGAACGCTGGCTCTGTGAAGAAGGAAGAGAGATGTGTATTTGACCAGATGTTAATGCATCCTGGAGCGCAGCAGTAATTCAGGATTTAGACTCTTGATCATGTTAAATCGATTCAATAATTACTTGACAGTTTCCTCTGTCCTCAAGCTCTTTGTAACTGCATACTCAGACAAACTCAATATATTTGACTTGATTTCTTTTTTCTTTCTTTTTTGATCTATTCTGTGTCTGCTTTGTAATTTCATCATAAACATGAAGTGCCCTGCTTTCCTTAACTTGAGATATTTGCTCATTTTATACAGCCTAATGAATGAATGCAAAGTATAACAATAACAGCACTTTTAATTACTAAATGCAAAATAAGGGAGGACTATGATTCCCAGCGTGCACTTCTGCAAGAATTAATCATCCACACTACTGTTACGGGTTTTATAGTTTGACGTATTATTTAGACTGATTTGTGTTTTTGTTGCCCTTTTGAGTTTCATGTCTTTCTTCTTCAGGACTTTGGAGACTATCAGGATGGTTACTACTCTGTTCAGACCACTGAAGGAGAACAGATCGCACAACTTATCGCTGGTTACATTGATATCATTCTCAAAAAGGTAATATGCCATGATCAATGTTAAAATGTATATCATGAGAAGCCTGACCACTTATTTCACATATTTATTGGACTCACAAGACAAATCTCAGGAGAAGTCTGAGTTAGATAATTTCCTAAGTATTGGAGGAATACAGTTAACAAACAGATATTTTTCTTATCATATCAGTCTTATTTTTCATGGTTGAGTATCGTGTCCATGTGAAACTGCTTCCGCTGGTTCTCTGCAATGTGAGGAATTCCTCAGCAAACCTTGATGTTTGACCATTCCAGAGAAAGACACAATCTGCTCTGAAAACAAAGTGCTTCATTCAGGTCCTTCTCTCAAGTATCTTTCCTCAATTCACTGAAAACCTCTTTATCTACAGAAAAAGAGCAAAGATCACTTTGGCATGGAGGGCGATGAAGAATCAACCATGTTGGAGGATTCAGTGTCTCCCAAAAAGTAAGACTCTTTGAATAGTTAATTGGGGTGTAGTTTGGTGTTGCTCCAAACACTGTAGCTGTTTCCCTGTTATAAGTCTCAGTTGTGGCATTAGATCTGATTGTATTGTGCTTCAGGTCAACAGTTCTCCAGCAGCAGTTTAATAAGGTGGGGAAGGTGGAGACGGGATCCGTCGCTCTGCCCGCCATCATCCGCTCTGGTGCCGGGGGTCCAGAGAGCTTCCAGATGGGCTCCATGCCTCAGGCCAAACAGCACATCACCAGCGGGCAGATGCACAGAGGACACATGCCCCCTCTGGTCAGATATAGACATACACAATAACACCTTTAAAACTATAAACTACCACAAACACCATGGGCCAGGACAGCATTTCAGGAACGACTCTGTTCTGAAGGCATATTGTTGTAATCACTCTTCTTGGTTTTGGCTGTTCGATGAGGTGTCTGTGTTTTCTGTCTCTGTTGCAGACATCAGCTCAGCAGGCTTTGACTGGCACCATTAACTCCAGCATGCAGGCGGTGCAGGCAGTTCAGGCCTCTCTCGATGAGTTTGATGCCCTGCCTCCACTGGGCACAGATGCGGTGAGATGCATTATTCATATGAATATTTCTTTGAAATTTCTCAGTTACTTTTTTATTTTGCAGTGTTTGTATAGCCTGGTGTTCTGTCCGGGTCTTTTTTGACCCGGGTGAAACGCAAAAACAGTGAAAACATATTTTTTCCACACAACTTTGCAAAAATAAAAATCTAAAGTTCCAAAATATTATATAATTTTTGTATATTTTTATTGAACTTAAAAATGTTTGTATGCTCCGGCCAGTCTAGTCAAAACAAGTCCAAACTTCATTAGAAATCTGAATAAAACCGTAATATGTAAACAATATGACTTATGCACTAAATCAAGTCTAAATCAAATCAAACCCACAATTCACAGCGTGAGCATGAAGCTTGGCTTCTATAGGAATGAATTGAAAAGCCCTGCTCACTCTGCACCAGTAGACACGTATCTTATGATAATTGTATCAACTAGACAAGCATACCAATTTCATGCTCAAAATCAATAGGATAGCATTTTTGATCTGAGCATAACAGATGTCATTTTCTTTTAGCTCTGGAAGTTTCTGTCACCAACACCAATTCCTCATGTGTAAACATACTTGGCAATAAAGCTTATTCTGATTTTAAACCGCTCAGAAGGGTTAAGATTCTCAAGATGTCGTCTCTAAAGTAGTTTTTTTTTTCTTTTTTCCTTAGTCCGGAGGTTAAAATAATTCAGATTTTTACTTTGATCCTATGCAGGTGAAATAAAAAAATATCAGCTAAATTAACTATTAGAAAGAAATTTAGAAAAGTTTTGGGTAGGGCTGAACGATTATGGAAAATAATCTAATTGCGATTTTTTTTAACCAATATTGCGATTGCGATTTAATATGTGATTACTTTAAGTTCTTTACCTTCTGTATTAGTCGACAAAGACAAGCAATAAATCATTGTACAGTAGGGATGGGAATCTTTAGGCAGCTCATGATCCGATCTAATATTTTTCTTATTAATTAATCTTAACACTTAAAATATGTATTTAATTACATATGTAAATATACATACAGTACCGTACTTTAAATATAAAGTACGGTATTTAAACACATTTAATTAAACCAATTACATGTTAAGAATTTTAAATGGGCTATAAACTAATATAGCTTCAAAATATAAAAGCTAGTAAATAAAGAAAAAGAAAAAAAAAACGTTACAAGCAATAAACAAAGAGTGCTTTCAGTATTTAAAAGTAGGCTGTCTGAACGTTTTCCATTCAAGAGATGGAGTGATTTCCCCCTATACGATAAGCTGCATTCACACTAATGCACATATCTCTTTTGAAATTGTAAATGTGGTTTGTCCTGTTGGTTTAAGATATAACTGACCGTGTTTACATTAATTTCGCATCAAAAGTATTTTGAGATGCAAGTACATTTAACCAATGAGTCGCTCACAGCCACATGCACGAGCACTCTTCACAAAGCGCGCTTAAGTATTTTAAAATGAAAGCAGCTTTCTCAGTGATTTTCATATTTTTAATATATAAGCCAACTGCATTCCAAAATACATAAATAATGCCTTTGTGGAGCATTTGTAAGGAAAATTCTGGCGGCCAAGACCGCGCACTGCAAGAGTAACATCAAAGCGGCAAAACCTGTGCAATGAAGCCCGCGACTGTCCTTGTAATTCGCTTAAACCCCGAACTTTATGAAAGCTTATTTTTCGGAAGGTTCGAGCGGTGTCGTGTGTGTGTGTGTGTGTGTGTGTGAGAGTGAGTGAGTGAGTGAGTGAGTGAGTGAGTGAGTGAGTGAGTGAGTGAGTGAGTGAGATTAGAAGCAAGCAGAATACGGTTGTTTCTAAAGCACGCGCAGCGTCATCACGCAATGACACTCATCTGTGTTTAAAAACTAAACTCAGACTCGATCCAGAATTGTTGGAGAGAGAATAAATAACACAATATCACATACATAAAAAATAAACTGTTCTTTCCTGTATGCCAGACCTATGCGTAGCGTGCCAAGTTAATGCTTGATCAGGTGCACGTGACCAGTGTAATCGCAGCTTTTGCGGTTACAAAATCGCATTTCATCATATCGCGATATTATCGCAAATGCAATTAATCGTTCAGCCCTAGTTTCGGGCCAAACCAAGTCTGAATGCGAAGATGATATAATGATAATAACATTTATGACGTTGCTGTAAAGAGATGCATGCATCCCTGAATGTGCTCAGTATTTGTATCAAACATTCTCTCTGTAACATTTAGGCATCTCAAGCTTGGAGAAAGAACAAAATGGATGAGTCCAAACATGAGATTCACTCTCAGGTGGACGCCATCACTGCGGGAACTGCCTCCATGGTCAATCTGACTGCAGGTGACACACTCACAACGACAGCTTCCCTTCAGCCTGTTTCAGCATCCCTTTGGCTTGATCAGTTGGGGATCAAAAGACACTTAGGGCCAATTTACTAAACGGGCATCGCAAACAAGCAGAGTTCAGACAATGTGTTCCTCTGGCATTCCACGTAATGAATATGAGTGGAGGAAATTCTCTCCCCTCCCACAGCTCTCTGTTCTCTGCGGTTCCTCCTCCTAGCAGTGACTAGGGCAGCATGTCAAGCACTAAATGGGTTAAGACATTGTTTTTTTTTTTGGCGTTAAGTAATGGCGCAAATACCCAGTGGTGGACGAAGTACACAAATTAAGTACTTGAATAAAAGTACAGATACCCTAATAAAATATTACTCTGGTAAAAGTATTAAGTACTCTTTTTCAAATTTACTTAAAAGTAAAAGTACAAAAGTTCTTGATTTTTAATGTACTTAAGTATTAAAAGTAAAAAGTAATGACTGATGAATGTGTATAATGTATTAGACACACAGATAGAGCTTTATTAGGATACAGCTCAGTCTGTCATCATTATGAATTGTCAAGTAGCCATTACTAGTCAATAAGGAAGATTATGCAGAAACTTAATATGTATTGATCTGTAAGAAAACATTTTATTTTATTACCAAAACTTGCCATGCACTAATAACTACTACTGATAATTATTGATAATTCAAGTGTGAAAATAACAAGATATACCCAATAGTATATAGAAATGAGGATGTAAAACTAAATGTATGTAAATGGTGTTGACAAATATAAACATACAATATTTAAACAGACATCACAGGGTGTCAACAGTTTAAGAACGCTATGCAATCATAACAGTTTTACAACATTTTAAACTGCTAGGGCAGTGGGGAAGATGCATGGGATTCATTTGCGTTATTTTAACAATGTTTAGTTTTTACCTAAAACCCTTGTCCATGTTCAAGCATTTCATACAGTGAGCTTAAACAGCTCGCCCTTTTACAGCAGATTTAGTTCACAAACAACTGACAGTCGTGACCTTGCCTAAATATTAAATCCTAAAATTCGGCATTCGTAATGTACTTTTCTCATGTGAAATCAATCTCAGAGGATCTCCAGTTCTCGGCTCATTTTGAGTTAGTCTGTTGAATTCAGTGAATTGTAAACTGGAGACTCACTCTGACCGGATCATTTGAATCAGTAAGTTGTTGACTCGAGAACAGATACAATCAGATAGCTCCTATTCACCAATCGTCCGCTGCGATCTGCAAAAGACTCGGGTCGTTCACGAAACGGACGCGTCTCTGAGTGGGCGACGATTTCTTCATTTTAAAATAACGAGCAAAGACGTGTTTTTATGAAATGTAGGGTTGTAAAAAGTATAATATTAGTACAATCCACCACTTCAAATACCACAAATTTGACTACTGCAAACTGTAGAAAATCTCGGTGCATGATTAATAAAAAAACTCTCCTCATCAATTTTGCATCTGAAAGGGAAACTGCTGCAAATGCATATGCAATAAGGTCAGCCACAAACTTATAACTGTATCCACACCGTTTCAGCGCTAAGTGTCTTCAGTAAATCCTGCAGTAGTTCCTTCCCACATAGTTTGATGATGTGATATAGTGTAGCGTGTCTCTCAGGTGACCCAGCAGAGACGGACTACACCGCTGTGGGCTGTGCCGTCACCACTATCTCCTCCAACCTGACGGAGATGTCCAAGGGTGTGAAGCTGCTGGCGGCGCTGATGGAGGACGAGGGGGGGAATGGCCAACAGCTGCTGGGAGCTGCCAGGAACCTGGCGTGTGCCGTGTCTGATATGCTCAAGACCGCTCAGCCCGCCACCGCTGAGGTATTACCTCACCATAGTCAGTCACAACATGGGATTGGGAATGTTGCATGCAGCTGATGTGGGGCATTCATTGGTCTGTTAGTAGTAGGAGTGGGAAGGATTGTAATGGTTAAGTTTCGGTTAATGATTCAGATTCCATTAGCAGTTATTTTTGGAAGAAAACACTGCTGTAATATTGACTGTTATGATGTCTTCAGCCCCGACAGAACCTCCTGCAAGCAGCGGGTAATGTGGGTCAGGCCAGCGGTGAACTCCTGCAGCATATCGGAGAGTCCGACGCGGATCAGCACTTCCAGGTGTGTGACACACTCGCACTAACTCACTCTGCCTGCTGCTACACACACTGACGCTGTGACTGTAGTGCATTAACCTGTGTTCTCATCAGTCTGTAGGTACAGCAGCGTTCACACACTCCAGACGGACACGCTATAGTCAAACGCTGGTAACAATGCATAGAAACAACAATTAATATCCACCAGCCGATCATACTAATGTGTCTGTAATGAAATATTTTTCATTACCAAATGAAAATCATTTTCATTTTCAAATGAAAATCATACCAAATCAATGATTCAATGATCACGGTTTGACCTGGTTCATAATGTATGTTTTATAGTCATTTCATAGTCATAATTGTAGGGTGTAAGATCATGGTGTGGTGACGGGTCCTTCTCTGGAAATCAATCATCAGCATAGTTTCTCTGCATGACAGATTTCATCATTTAATTATATCATAATTAATTCTGAAAATTCTGAAATTGTGTAGACGGATCTGTAACCATTAGTAATGTCTTAAATTCCCTTTGAATTGGTGTAGTTTTTCTCACTGCATTTAGTCAGATCGAAGAGCTCATCCCTTTCAGAGAGCATTTTTAGTGATGGAGACCACTAGCAATGGTTATTAGGGCTGCATGATATTGAAAAAACTGTTTTCAGATATGCTAATGAGCGTCTGAATCATCTGACCAATCAGACCAGACTAGGTCATCTGACCAATCAGAGCAGAGTAGACCAATCACAACAGACTGGGTCATCTGACCAATCAGAGCAGAGTAGACCGATCACAACAGACTGGGTCATCTGACCAATCAGAGCAGAGTTTGCTCGCTGAAGTTTCGAACAAACCATTTTCAGACTCTTTGATAAATAAGGTGATGCTACAATGTATATTGAGAAAATGAAAGTGTTTTTTGACCTCAGATGCATGTAAACCTATTGTAGGAGACTCCAAAACAAAGTTAGGAACCTTCAAAATAGCATAAATTGGGGCTCTTTAAATCCATCTTCAATACGCTAATAAAAGCTGAATTGTCTTAGATGGCATTGATCTAATCTCAGAACACCGATCAGACTAAAATCAATGTATTATAACTTTCTTTATATTAAACCCATAAATTAAATTAAACCCAAAATGACTTGATTACTTTTTTTATTTTAAATCTTTTTCATAACAAACTCACAGGACATGTCTTTATTTTTAATATTTTAAATTACCCATATCCTGCATGTAAATAATCTACACCGTGTTGAGTTAGTGTTGCAACTCTGAAAAAAAATGTGGAACTGTCATCTTGAATTTGTGAAGTGTATGTGGCTTTTCTTCCATGTTTTCACATTGTAAAATTCAAGGGACATCAGAACCTTTTGGAACTCATTGGAAAATTAATGTGAATTATATTCTGTATGAAACACACAAAATACCACTTGTTTTTGTTGCCCAGAACATGTATTTGTTTTTGTTTTTTTACCCTAACGAGTAGCTGAATAACTATTTTGACCACTTGTTAGCTTGCAAAAATCACTGTGCGTGCAAACTTGAATCATCTGGTTTTACACAAGCCAGCTGTCATTCAAGGGGCACATAACAAATACAAAGAAATTCTGGAATTCATTGTACAGTTAATTTTTTACTCGAATTGTTGCTGATAATTTGTATCATTTGCAATGAAAAAAGAAAACTTGATTTATGATATGATGTGTGTGTAACTTTCATGGTGTGTGTGTGTGTATGCAGGACATGCTGATGCAGTTGGCGAAGGCTGTGGCTAATGCAGCAGCGGCTCTGGTGTTAAAGGCCAAGAATGTGGCTCAGAAAACCGAAGATTCGGCTCAGCAGAACCGAGTGATTGCTGCAGCCACCCAGTGCGCCCTCTCCACATCACAGCTGGTGGCCTGCACACGAGTGAGCGCTCGCACACCATTCATTCACACACACTCGCCGACCTCACCTGACGCTCAAGTGTGTGTTTCATCTGTGTGTGACAGGTGGTGGCTCCCACCATCAGCTCCCCCGGGTGTCAGGAGCAGCTCATCGAGGCTGGGAAGCTGGTGGCCAAGTCTGTGGAGGGCTGTGTGGAGGCGTCTCAGGGGGCGACCCATGACGAGCAGCTGCTCAAACAGGTGGGCGTCGCCGCCACAGGCGTCACTCAGGCTCTCAACGAGCTGCTCCAGCACATCAGACAGTACGCCAGCGGGGGACAGCCAATCGGGCGGCACGGAGAGGCTACCGACCGCATCCTGGATGTGACGGATAACATCTTCAGCTCCATGGGAGACGCAGGTACTAGGAACGTGTTTAAAAGCCCCCTAAAATCACAATGTTATGTTTTTTAGCTTTTAGTAAGAATGTTATCTTTAAGGTTATGCATAAGCTGGTGGGCTCCGAAACAATGACAAAATTCACATTTTGGAGATATCACATTTAAGAAAACTTACAGTCTCTCACTTCCGCTAAAATGGATCGCAGATTTTTGACATCACCGCGGACTTCAGCTTCTCATCACATCTTCTGTCCAATCAAATGTTCTCTAGAATCTAAAGCTCCGCCCCCTATGCTATAAATACCACCTTGCCAAAGCGACCGTTGACACGTTAAGGAGCAATATGGGTGGGAGTGTGTGTTTGGTTGCTCAAACACTCTAGTTTTATTCCGTTTTGCAACTGTATGTTGGTTAAGAATGAAATGGCTAGAATTTTTTCACACCTCTACTATTGAATCCAACGTATCATCAGCACTCAAATTTACTTCCATGGTGCTGTAAAGTACGACTTGCAGTCTGTGAGATAAACTGAACGCTATTGGCTATTTGAAAAGGGGGAGGTGCCATTCAATTAGCTTCCTGTTTCAGTGGAAAAGCTGTGCGTTCCAAGGCACTTCAGTAGGCTTTTAAGCTTTTTTCTTCATTATCTGGCCATATTTCTCCATAAGTGCTCCAAACATAAAGTGACAATATTTAGGAGCATATATTTGATATAGTGCTATGTCTGATCGTGAGCATAACACATCGGTTTGTGGAGAAAAAAAAGTTGTTAATAGATTAGTGTAAAATGTTCTTCTTCAGTTTTCCTAATTAGCAGTAGCCCTAAAATGTAAATTGTTCATATACATACATGTATATTCATGCATACATACATATACACAGGCATATATGTACATTCTTAAACTATTTAAGCAAATATATAGGCTATAATCTGTGTGTTTACAAAACTTTCTTTTTTAAATGGCGGGTGCTGGTGTTTTGCATGCGTTCGGCCAATAAGCGAACACTAATGTCAAGGATAGTTCATATAGACCTTATGCGCCAGAGAAACAAGCGCGCAGCCATCTTTAGAATATTGAATCGCTGTCGAAGAGTAATTAACTGGTAAAGTGGATTTACTTATTGTGAAGTTAACGAAAGTTATCATCAGCATTGTAATGTTTAAAGCAGATGTCTTAACAAATGTCTGTAGACTGGGAAGATTTTAAAAGGCATTAAATAAATTCATAAATGCATAAATTCAAGATCGCTGTGAAAATACAAACCGGAAGACTAAAGACAACGAGCGCAACGCTGAAAATGGGTAGGGCTACATAAGGTCTATAACGCCTGTTTAGATTGACTCTGAAGTAGAAGATAAATTAGTTCCTCCAAATGGAGCTCCTAGAACTAAAATAGTTGTTCCTGCGGTGTGAACACGCCAAAATCCGCGAACTTCCGCCTATAGTTCTAGGAACTATGAAAAGGTTCCTCCGGTGCGAAAGTCCCTTGACTTAGGTCATTAAGCAAATTGTTTTACATCACAAACAAACAACAGAGACTAGTGCTGACGGTAGATGGTGCCAGATTCTGTACCAAGAAAACAATGCTGTGGCTACGACATGCCATCTGAATCTACTGATCTACTGCCATGCTTTGTTAGCCAGCCTTCCAGCTAGCGTGACCTCTGCAGATGATCCAGACTCAGACCCAGACAGTTTACTTTAGTTTCAGACTTGTGCTAAATTCACTTTTGAGATGTTGATGTACGTATAAATCACAAACAAAATGCATTGCTGTGTGTGTCAGGGGAGATGGTGCGGCAGGCGCGAATCCTCGCTCAGGCCACCTCAGATTTGGTCAATGCTATCAAGGCCGACGCGGAGGGCGAGACGGACCTGGAGAACTCCCGCAAACTCCTGTCTGCCGCCAAACTCCTGGCCGACGCCACGGCCAAGATGGTGGAAGCTGCGAAGGTGGGACAGAAGACGGCTCAGTGTGTGCTTTAAGACTGAATATCTGAGTGGAGTGTGATGGTTGTGGTGTGTGTGTATCGGCAGGGAGCGGCTGCTAACCCGGACAGTGAGGAGCAGCAGCAGAAGCTGCGTGAAGCTGCCGAGGGTCTGCGCATGGCCACCAATGCTGCCGCACAGAACGCCATTAAGAAGAGACTCGTCAACAAACTGGAGGTGAGGACTGAACAACACAAGCCCAAACCTTCACCAACAGTGAGATGTGATTGTGAGGTCACACTAGTGTTGTCAAAAGTACCGACTTCGGTACTGAAACTTTCAAAATGTGACTCTGTTGAGCAGAATCGTAAACACCTCTGATTGGCCTTTGCACGTGCTCATCGGATATGTCTGTGATTGGCTACAATGTTCAAAGCATGTTTGAGAGCACACGGAAGTGTTTGAAAAAATGGGTGAGGGAGCGTTCGAAAGCACAAGCAGGTGAAGAGTGAAGGTGAAGAGCATCATTGATGTATATTTACAACATGTTTTTGAAGCGAAGATCATTGTAGCCAATCACAGACAAATCCGGTAAGCGCGTGAACACAATGACCAATCAGAGGTGTTTATGATTACGCTCAACAGCGCTCTAAGCATCACAATTTTTCAATTTCAGTACCGAAAGTATCGGTATCGGTACCTTTGACAACACTAGGTCACACTCTCTTTTGAAAATCATTGCCTGTACTGAGATGAATTCTGGAAGTGTTGCCAACTATAACATCTCTTTGCTGCCCTATTTGGGTAAAGTTATATGATGTTTTGCAGCTCATGAGGTTAAATCCTGCCAAAGGCTACAGGAAAAAAGACTGCACGTTTTCACAGATTGCAGTATGTATAGCTCAGAGGTGCAGATTCACAAGTGACTTGTTGCAACCTGTGAGAATAAAGAACTATTTGACAGCAGGTTTTGTAAACTCCACAGACCCGTGTCTCTGTTTTACAGCATTTCAACTTGTTTATTATCTGCAGTGAAAAGAACAGTGCAAGACTTTGAAGAATTATTGCTTAATTCTCTGTGATATCTGTCTGTTTCTTTATCTAACTGTCTCCTGTCCAGGAAACTGCCAGAACACTGTAGCCTCCTGCCAAAATACTCTAGTAACTTTCCAGAAAACCCAAGTAATGCCCTAGAGAACTAGCTCTAACAAAGCCTAGCATCTACCAGCTAGAAAACCATAGCAATGTCTAGTATACAACCAAAATACCCTAACAACCAATTAGATCTGTTGCTACATTGACTTTTTCAATTTAACATTAAAATTAGTTTTAATGAATATTTCACACATAAATAGTTGAATGAAAAAATGTCGTCTTATGATCTAACACTAATGCTTTGTTTTGTGAACTCAGCTGTGATATGAATGAACCATTACCATACAGCCAGTAATATAATCTGGCTATTGTTTTGAGACTGCACATTACCGGTCAAAGTCTGGAATAATTACAACTTGTTAAAAAAGTCTCTTCTGCTCACAGAAGCTGCATTTATTCGATCAAAAATACAGTAAAAACAGTAATATTGTGGAATATTATTAGTTTAAAACAACTGTTTTCTATGCGAATATATAGTAAAGTGTAATTTATTCTTGTGATCAACTGAATTTTCAGCATCATTACTCCAGTCTACAGTGTCACATGATCCTTCAGAAATCATTCTAATATGATGATGAGTAATTATTATATTGGTTACTCCATTATTAATTATGGTTCTGATTATTGTCAGTGTTGAAAACAGATTTTGTTGCTTAATATTTTTGTGGAAATCATACTTTTTTTTATTTAAGCAATAGAAAGTTCAAAAGAACAGCTTTAAAATCTTTTTCTGTCACTATTGATCAGTTTAATGTGTCCTTGCTGAATCAAGGTATTAACTTCTTTTATTTAAAAAAAAAACTTGTGTATCATGGTTTCCACAAAAACATTAAACGGCAAAAATTGTTTTCAACATTGCTAATAATCAGAAATGTCTCTTGATCATCAAATCATCATATTAGAATGATTTCTGAAGGATCATGTGACACTGAAGACTGGAGTAATGATGCTGAAAATTCAGCTTTGATCACAGGAATAAATTAGTTTAAAATATATTCACATAGAAAACAGATATTTTAAATTGTAATAATATTTCACAATATTACCCTTTTTACTGTATTTTTTATCAATTAAATGCAGCCTTGGTGAGCAGAAGAGACTTCTTTCAAAAGCATTAAAACAAGTTGTAATTTTTCCAGACTGTGACTGGTAGTGTACATATACCGGTACAAAGACGGTTGACTCATATTACTTAGGAATGGGAGAAAGTGCAACACGCAATATGGCAGAATAAGTCCCACCGCCTGGTTTCCACAGAAACAGTCCTGAGATGCACACTTACATTTTTGAATCCTGAGATTTCAGATGCACACTGGCTGCACTAACCTGAAATGTAGGTTGTTGTTTTTGTTTTTTTTATGCTATTTGAGGATAGAAAGCAACATTAATGGGTCAGTTCATGTCAGATTTAATTGCTGATTTGAAATACAATGTTTAAATGTGAGTTTGGCAAGAACCCCCATTCAAGTCTTGCATAATCGAAATAGCTGGCCGGAGGCTTTGCAAATATGGCCACCGAGCAAGCGGACTTTCCTTGAAAGATTCTTGGCTTTACAATAAATGTATGTGTGTGGTGTGTGTGTGTCAGAACGCGGCGAAACAGGCCGCGGCAGCCGCCACTCAGACCGTCGCTGCCGCCCAGAACGCCGCCTCCTCCAACAAGAACCCAGCGGCCCAGCAACAGCTCGTGCAGAGCTGCAAGGTACAAACACACCGCCTCTTCTGCGCTTCACAGAGCAAGCGCCTCACAAACTCATATAACTGAGGTCAGGAGACGTCGAACATTAAACATCATTCTGTCAAGTCACCTTTATTTATAAAGCACTTTTTACGATACAGATTGTTTCAAAGCAGCTTTACAGTGATATAAAATAATGCAACACAGTTTGTTTCCAGATGAAAATAGCGTCACAGTCCAGCTTAAGTAAGTTCAGTGATGGTTCATTTTTGTTGTAAAACAACATTTATATATATATAGCCACTCTGGAGAAAACAGTGATGTCATCGTCCAGCTCAGTTCAGTTCTCATATAATGCTGTCAATGCAGGCAGATCAATATTATTGTTGAATATTAAATAAAATGTCCCCAACTAAGCAAGCCAAAAGCCAATGGCAACAAAGGTGAAAAAATGGTGACAATTCATGTAATCCTGTGAGTCAAACAGTTGTATAGTTAATAGGCCTGAAGGAATATCCCACATGTGTATGTGCTCCACAGGCGGTGGCGGATCAGATCCCTCAGCTGGTTCAGGGTGTGAGAGGCAGTCAGTCTCAGCCCGACAGTCCCAGCGCTCAACTCGCCCTGATCGGAGCCAGCCAGAACTTCCTGCAGGTGCGCTCTCTTCAGACCTTCACTTACTGTTAGAAACCTCATTTGAGCTCATGATGTCTGTTCTCTTCATCAGCCCGGCGCGAAAATGGTGACCGCGGCCAAAGCGACAGTTCCCACCATCGGTGACCAGGCGTCTGCCATGCAGCTCAGTGGGTGCGCTAAAAACCTGGCCAGCGCTCTAGCGGATCTCCGCACGGCCGCTCTCAAGGTAACACCGGCTCATTGGGAGACAAGTTACAGGGGCTGTTTTTGTGCAAAGTTTTTTAAAAAAATTTTATGTGGTTTGCTTTTAACATGCATTTGAAAATGCAACATGCAAAAGGATCCCTGAAGAGCATTCAGCTCTTTAAAAAAAATACATACATAAAAAAAAAAAAAAATTATAGGAGTGACAAACCTTATATACTGTAGATATAATATTACAGAAATAATAATATCCAAGTGTTCCTTTAGCTTATATCATTTACATTATTATAATTAAACATGGACAGAATCTGTGTTGTATTTTTGGGGAAAGTCTGTTGAATTGATGTGCTAAAATAGTGTAAAATGCTATTATTAGCATCTGTGAGGATTATCTAATTTGCACAAAAAAAATTTAAATGCGAATGCATGTTGAAAATGATGGACGTTCCATTTTTATGAAGTTTGGTGGGTACAGATTCCTTTGTGGCCTGGTAATGACACGCTTACTGTTTGATATTTAATGCCAAAATGCAATTGCATCTCATTTTTCTGTCTGTGTGTGTCTGACTCAGGCTCAGGAGGCGTGTGGTCCTCTGGAGATTGATAATGCTCTCACAGTGGTACGGGGGCTGGAGAGGGACATGCAGGAGGCCAAAGCTTCAGCTGCTGAGGGCAAACTCAGACCCCTGCCTGGAGAAACAGTGAGTCCATAGATACACAGATTATGTTTATCTACATGCATTCACATTCAGCCAAAGTTTGGACACCCCTGCGGCCAACACGAGTCCAGCACACCTGAAAACTCCTTCAGTTCTGTTAGCAGAGAATGTCCTGAGTGAGCACAGCTGGAAACTAGACCAAGATCGTTTTAGTCACTACATCATTTCCCTACTTATTTTTGTTTTATGTTTAGATGACTTTATCACTATTCTCCACATTTATTACAGTAGTAATGAAGAATGAGTGTGTGTGCAAACATGACCTTTATCTGTGTTCATTTTCACACCTAAACCTACAAACCAGGTGCTTCATGTCACAAAAACAACTTCCAGACACAAGTCACTACACGCACATGCCCACACACACACACACACACACACACACACACACACACACACATAAACGGGTATTTAATGGTCTTATCCAACACAATCTGATGGCTTTCAGACTGTCTTTCTGTTGATCTTTTGAGGAAATGATTTCAACGAGTGGTTCTCTGCAAACTTCCAAGTGGGGCTCAAGATAACTTAATGATTTAAGATAAGACAAAACAACCATTGAAATAATCTTGAACAATTACACAATATAATTCAATATATTTCATATTTTTATTTATTTATTTATTTATTTAGTTCAGGTTTTTTATTTTATTTTTTGAAGAGTCAGGGTTCCCACAGTCTACAATAGCCTGGATATACAGTATGAGGATAAGCCAAGAATTAGGCCTTTTAATTAGGATATTTTTACTTGGCTTTTACACAGCTGACTATTTGTTGTCCTCATATTGTGTACTGTAGTTTTACATCCAATGTAATTCGATTTTATTTTCAGTTGTAAAAATGTAGTGTGAGTAAAAATCACTGAGTTCCTTTAGCTGATATCATTGATTATTCGCCTTAGGCCTGTGCAAGCATGCTTTCTGAAATAGAAACATGGGGTTCCTGTAACACAGTTTTGTGACACGTGTGTGTGTGTGTGTGTGTGTGTGTGTGTGTGTTTAGCTGGAGAAGTGCTCTCAGGATCTGGGCTCCAGCACTAAAGCCGTGAGCTCTGCTATTGCTCAGCTCCTCAGTGAAGCCACCCAAGGCAATGAGAACTACACAGGTAAAACCCCCTCAACCTCACACACCACTAACTATCCGCTTGTTTCTGCATTTTCATAGTCTGTATAGAGGTTATGATCAAATCCATGTCCAGTACCGTGTTATGCAGCGCCCCCTTTCTGTAGAATGTGCTTCTGTCCCCCCTGTAACAAACACAGAAAGGTGGTGTGGCCCATCGGTGTGCCCATGGGCTGCTGGTCTGAAAACGAGGTGTTTTCAGGCGTATTGTTGGTGTGTTGCTATTTTGAGCAACTGAACTAGACTGTGCCATCGACTTTAGACCAGGTTTCAGTTGGTCAATGGCACAGTCTAGTTTTGACAAAAGCGTTCAGTTTTCCCGCTTGCAAATTCCTCCGTGTGCGTTCAGTTTTCCCGCTTGCAAATTCCTCAGTGTAAATAGCGAATCCGCCATGGCGAGAGCGCAACTGGCATTTAAAGGGAATGGGAGATGAGACTCTGATTGTCTTATTGCATGTTACGCCCAAAATATACAATCGGGAAACCGAATCGGGATGACCCTTTTAGACCATGCGCCGGGAGCGCAGTCAATTTTTTTTTTTTTTTTTTTTTTCTTCGTCGTTAAACTAGCAAAAGTGGATTCGAATACTCTTAAGTGCACTTGGGCCATGCACTTTAGACCATGCGCTTAGATCGCTAAAATAGGGCCCATAGTGGTCAGGGATCTTAGCTCACAACTCAAGCTACATGTTTGAATCCCATAAACTGCATTAATCTGCTCACCGCAGGCTCCCTCAGTCTCCTGAAGTCTGTGTGCGTGTGTTTTGCAGGTATGGCTGCTCGCGACGTGGCTCAGGCTCTGCGTTCGCTGGCTTCAGCTGCTCGTGGAGTGGCCGCCAACACCGAGGACCCTCATGCCCGAAACGCCATGCTGGACTGCACTGGGGATGTCATGGACAAATCTGCCAGCCTCATCGAGGAGACCAAGAGAGCCGTTGCCAAACCAGGAGACCCTGACACCCAGCAGAGATTGGCCCAGGTTAATCCAACACTTAATAAGAAAAGCTCAATAGAGTGGGTTAATTGCTGATGGGAGATTTGGTCTGCTGTAGGTTAAAGCGCTCATTATTTTGAAAAGAAAATTGCCTGTTGTTTGTCTATGATTAGCATAACTGGAGAAGCGTCTTAATGTTGTGCTGATGGCTGGAGTGTGTGTGTGTGTGTGTGTGTATGTCTTCAGGTAGCTAAGGCTGTTTCTCAGGCACTGAACCGCTCTGTAAACTGTCTGCCGGGGCAGAGAGACGTGGATAATGCCATCAGAACTGTAGGAGAAGCCAGCAAGAAACTCCTGTCTGATAAAGTGAGTCCTCAAGGCCATGCAAACTCTCACAATGTCCTTTCAGACATTTCACAAAGTATTTTTTTACAATCTAGTTTGCAATATTGTTGTCATCTGGATGGTCTTGTGACTTAAGTCTAAAGTGACTTATATAACGTAATTAATGTCGGCTGGACAAACTCACATGCTCACACAAAAACTGTCCAGCTTTAAAGGCCTGTTCACACCCAGACACATGTTTGTTGTGTAACAAACATTTGAAGTTTAATGAATAGCTGTAAATGTATCTGTGAAGACGTTGCATTGATGACATGCAAATTTTTTGTCAGTCCGAACAGAGATGCGTACTAATCTCTTTACCATCCCATTGTGAGGAAAACTGGCCATCTAATGAGATTTGTCCTTTAAGTCACATGCCAAGAGCAACTGCTGTTGCATAAAACTACAGCTTGGCGGCGCTCAAGACTGTTTGACTAAGCAGAAGTGAATATCAGAAGAAGAATCCAGAACCCTGTTTGATAAACAAAATAATGAATACAAAAATCTGAACAGAATCTGTCTGTTCGTCCATACATTCTTCCATCCATCCATCTATTCATCTATCTGTCCATTCATCTGTCCATTTCATCCATCAATCTGTCCATCATTCAACCTATCTGTCCATCCATCCCTCCGTCTATTCTTCTATCCATCCATCATCAGTCCATCCATCCTTCTATTCATCCATCAGTCTGTCCATTCTTCCATCTATCCATCCATTCGCCTATTCTTCTCTATCAATCCATCTATCTATTCATCTATCCATCCGTTCATCCACCAATTTTATCCATCTACCCATCTGTACATACATCCGTTTATCTCTCCTTCCATCTATCCATCTGTCATCTGTCCATCCAAAACGTTCAAACTTCAATTTACTAGTCAAGTCACCTTTATTTATGTAGCACTTTACGCAATACAGATTGTTTCAAATCAGCTTTACAGAGATAACAGGAAAATAATGGCAGTCAATTTAGCGTTGATTCAGTTCCGTTGTATAGATAATCAATTATTAAATAAGTTATTTTCATCTATAAAGCAGCTCTGCAAAAAAAAAAAGTAATCGTCCAGGTCAGTTCAGTTCTCATCCAATAGTATCAGTCCAGTCAGATCAATAATATTGTTGAATATTTATATTAAGTGTCCTCAACTAAGCAAGCCAGAGGTGACTGTGACAAGAACCCAAACTCCATCAGTGACAGAAATGGAGAAAAAAAAACATGGGAGAAACCAGACTCAGTCGAAACAACGAACACGGTGTGATTATGATTCAGGCTGCATCACAAGTTACTTCTACTTCAAACTTCCTATCCAGGCTTTCCAAAAACAAAGTTTCCTGTTTAATGTTACAGTTACTGTTCCTATTATAAATAGTGGTTCTGATGTTTGTGTTTGTGCCGTGTCTTCAGTTCCCAGTGAGCGGGAAGAGTTTCCAGGAGGCTCAGGGTAATCTGAACGAGGCCGCGGCGGGCCTGAACCAGTCGGCCAATGAGCTGGTGCAGGCGTCCCGGGGAAACACACAGGACCTGGCCAAGGCCTCCGGGAAGTTCGGACAAGACTTCAACCACTTCCTGCAGGCCGGAGTGGACATGGCTGGACAATCACATGTATGCTGTGTATTATAGATTAAATTACATTAAACTATTCTTTCATTAGCACAAGGTCCTGAGAGAGTCGTTTGAGATTTCATAGATAGATGGATGAATGAATGAGTAGATAGGTGAATGATGTCTCCTCCTCTCGTCTCTTCCTGTAGTCTAAAGAGGACCAGACTCAAGTGGTCACCAACCTGAAGACCATCTCCATGTCCTCCAGCAAACTCCTGCTGGCTGCTAAAGTTCTGTCTACAGACCCCAACTCACCAAACCTGAAAAACCAGCTCGCTGCTGCCGCTCGGTTAGACTTCTGCCATCTGTCTCCTGATTTTCAATTACCATTTTGTCATTAAACTGTTTCCAATATAGATGGTTACATACAAAAATATGAAATAGTGATTGAAAGGTTTGGATGACTTTGGTAATACCCCATTTGGTCATACTTTAAATTAGGTGTCTTTAACTACAATGCACTTACATGCTTAGTGCACTTGCACTTTAACTTGGATGTCTTTTTTCCAGTAATAAACAAACACTAAGTTGTTTTGATTGATACTGTGAAGCAGCTTTGATACAATCTGTATTGTGAAAAGCGCTATATAAATATATTTGACTTGACTTGACTTACATCAAAAAATAATTGTTTGGTAAAATTTATTTATTGTGTTGATGTTGTTTTGCAAAACATTTTTGCCGTGATTGAGGTGGGATATAGGGAGGTTAGGACAGGTTAGGAATAACTGCTTTGGTGGACATGCAGCCTAAGGGAAGGGTCAGAAATAAATAAAAGGTATTTTTTTAATATTTAAGTACAATGTAAAATCCTGCATGTACACAACAAGTGCATTGTATGAAATGATTAAAGGTGCAGTGAGGGTTTCTGAGAAACACTTGATGTTTGAAATCAACCCAAACAAACACACCCCTCCCTTCATTGCTCCGACCAGAAAATGCAAGAGTGGATGTCTCTTTATCATAGCTGAAGCTTCAATGACACTCAAACTGTCCTGTTACTAGAGCTAACATTACAACAACAGCATATCTTGGTTCTGTGAAACAAAGCAAAACCAATGTTACTCGCGTATGGAGTAGAAACAACACTAGTGTACGTTATCAGGCCTTCCCGCTGAGCTCTCTCCAGCGCTGGGCAGCTTTTCTAGTATTAACACGGATCCTAACGCTCTTGCCTGATGATAACCGTTTATTTCCAGTGATATTCCTCTGAGCTTTTCTCTTTTGTAATGTCTCTCAGCCATTGGCTACAAGTGTATTGTCCTGCTCAGTCCGATCCACATTCAACAGTGTTTCTCAGATATCGCTTACTGCACCTTTAATTTAAAATGAGAGTACATAGTAGTTAAAGACACTTCATATGAAGTGGGACCTTCCATTTAAAACATAAAAGTAGTAAAAGATGAAGGACAAATGAAAGCCCTCCCACTAGGCCAGCAGTGAAGGGTGCATGCTAGGGCTGTCACGATATCAGACTTTCACCCCACCGTTATCGTGGCCAAAACAATTCACGATAATGATGTTTTTGCATTATCTATAGTAAATGAATAATGCTTGCTATCAGTAAAATCCTTTTTAACTTTGGCCAAAAAAGAGATAATACAAAATAAACAAAGATTGACTCGGGGGGGAACGGAGGAGTTTGTAATCGCAAACAAAATGAACTTACCATAAATCGGCATGTTCTACACTTTTTTTTTTTATCCAATCTGAAAAACCTTTTCCAGGTCCAGGCAGAGTGTCTTGCTCTCGCCGGTCTTCTCCTCTGACATGATTTTGTGTGGCAGTAGTAGCAACACACTGTGTCTGCGTCCGAAATCGCATACTTACTGTATAGTAAACGAGTAGTATGTATGCATGTAGAAGTATGTCCAAATTCACAGGAAAAAGTACTCAGATTTCCTACTACTTCTAGTGAGATTCTGAATACTTTTTAGCAGTAGTGAAGTAATTACTTATTCAAAATAAGTACCTACTCAGGAGAGTATGCGATTTCAGACGCAGCCTGTGTCATCTTTTTTACGTTTTATTATGGGTGGCAAGCAGCGTTATGGTGCAATAGCGCCACCTACTATGTTAGTGTCAACCAGCTTATTTATTTACATTATTGAACATGTACTATTAACATGATATCAGTATTTCAGTTTTAAATATCACAGTTATCACAGTAAATTGCAACAATTTAGTATAACTATACTGTTTTAAACCGTATACGTAGTTATCCAGGCTCCAGCTACTGTTTGAAACCGTCTTTGTGTCAGGAGTGCCTCTAAACTGCAGCTCACTGTGTTTTGAAGCATTTCTGTAGAGATTTGAGTCAGATGTTGTGCTTTGTGATGGCATGCTATCCTAACAGAGCCTGTGATAGTAAGGAAGAAATTGTGCACTCTCTCTCACACACACACACACACACACAGCTATTGACACACATTACATAAGTGGCATGCTCGCTTTTATACACATTTAGGTTGGAATGAGCACAGTTATGTAATGGGCATCTACAAAAGCAAAACCTGTTTGTATCAGTGCTGTTCTCTGATGTGTGTGTGAGTGAGTGTGTGTGAGAAGAAGACAGGATGAAACGACAACAGTTCATGGCTTTTCACTGCTCGCATTCCTAAAACTCCCTCACAGAGCATCAGAGAGAGAGAGAAAGCGAGCGAGAGAGAGTGTCAGTGTGTGGTAGCACACGTGGGTGGATTGTTCCTCATAGATCTCACACTATTCCTTCCCTTTCCAGCAAACTCTAATGTCTCTCTCTCTCTCTCTCTCTCGGTAGCGCGGTGACAGACAGCATTAATCAGCTGATCAGCATGTGTACCCAGCAGGCTCCGGGACAGAAGGAGTGTGACAACGCTCTCCGTGAGCTTGAGGTGCTTCTTCTCTCTCTTTTACCTCTCCTTTCTCATCTTCTCTGTTCATCAGTTTGTGTGAGTGACTCACTCTCATGTGAAGCGTTTACATTCTCTCATATTCAGCACTGATCTCAATCTGAACAGTGTTTATGAGGAGAGAGATGACACTCCTTTTGTGCCATAACTTGTCTAAATTGTTTAATTACAGTATTCATTAGAATAAAAATACTTAGTTTGTATATACCATGCTCTTTCATATATTTATATGCATGACTTGAAATCCTGTTTGATATTGAGCGGCAGTAATTTGCAGTGTGCTGTTTTTGGAGGATATTGGAAATCAAAGCAAAACAACAGTGCATCTTTTAAAGGCAGCATTGTTTTGATCTTTCTTTTCCACAATAATTCAACTAAAACGTACAGAATCCATTCAGATTTGTTTTTTAGACCAGTTAAACTACCGCTTATAAGTTTGGGGTCTGTAAGATATTTAAATGTTTTTGAAAGAAGTCTCTTCTGCTCACCAAGGCTGCATTTATTTGATCAGATAAGAGTTAAAACAGTGAAATATTTTTGCAATTTAAAACAGCTGTTTTCTATGTGAATATGTTGTAAAATGTAATTTATTCCTGTGATCAAAGCTGAATTTTCAGCATCATTACTCCAGTCTTCAGTGTCACATGATCCTTCAGAAATCATTCTAATATGATAATTATCAATGTTAAAAAAAAAACAGTTGTGCTGCTTCATATTTTTGTTAACTTAGAACGTTACTTTAACAGAAAGTTCAAAAGAACAGCATTTATTTGAAACAGAAATCTTTTGTAACATTATAAACCACTTTAGTCACTTTGATCAATTTAATATTTGTTATAAAATAATTACTTTTTTTTTTTTTTTTGTCTACTGACTAAAACAAAACTTACTGACCCCAAACTTGTGAACAGGATCAGTCTTTTTTTGTTTTTGTTCTGTTTTTTGTTAACTTTATATGATTACACATTACGAAATGTTCATTCTTAAAAGGGGCTTAAACAGCACTGGATTTTTAATAACAAACTAATGAATGCAAGTTTATTTCTGATTTTATTCAGACCATAGGAAAAAAGAAGAAAAAAAAAAGATTGATGACATGTCTCTACTTCCTTCCAATGTAGAAAAAAGAAGCCAAAATAAACCCAAAAATAACTATTATAATCTTGCGGCGATTCCATAGTTCATAGGCCGAGTCTGTGCAGTAGTGGAGCAGCGGTGTCAAGGTCCTGCCCACACTCACACACCTGCACACTCATTCGCTAACACAGCTGTCAATCATCACCTCACATCCCATTTTATAGCATTAAATAACTAACTAATACCAAACTTATTGGAAAAACAAACACTTGAACATGAATAAGAACTACCTAAAATGACACAAACCATCTTAATGATTTTTTGTTTTGTCTCACATCCCATTCGATTACATGGAGAGGGCGGAGTTTATGAGCTATACTGCAGACAGCCACCAGGGGGCGATCAAATGCTTTAGCTTCACTTTTCAGCAAATGCTCAACATGAATTTAGACAGAACTAAAATCTTAAAACCTGAACATACCAAAAACTGCCTTGCATCCCTTACATCTGTTTGGTGTATTGTGTGTGTGTGTGTGTGTGTGTGTGTGTGTGTGTGTGTGTGTGTGTGTGTGCCGCAGACGGTTGGAGGAATGCTGGAGAATCCTACAGAAGCCGTCAATGATCTGGGCTACTTTGACTGTATTGACAGTGTGATGGAGAACTCAAAGGTGCCACAGAGATCACAGTTTTTATATATTTCACCTGTATCACGAGTCCCAGTGCTGAGCTAAAGCTATGTGTAATGTTGATGTTGTGTGCAGGTTTTAGGAGAGGCCATGGCTGGCATTTCCCATAATGCCAAGAACAGTAACTTGCCAGAGTTTGGAGACTCGGTCAGTTCAGCATCTAAAGCGCTGTGTGGTCTCACTGAGGCAGCTGCTCAGGTAAAAACTGTGTGTGTGTGTGTGTGATGGGGAATATACTGTTTGTACAGTATAAAAACCATTGTCTATGGAAATCCCCCATAAAACATGGAAACCCAACGTGTGTGTGTGTGTGTGTAACACCTCTCTTCTAAATTATGCTGCTTTGACCTATTGAGGCGGTGCGTGATAAAATGTACCAGTGCTATGATGCGTCAAACATCTGGAGTTACAGGAGCGTATTAAATGAACAAGCACGTTTACCTTCCTTGAGTGTTTTTTGTGCTTTCACACACACCTTCATGCTTTTGTTATTTACAGGCATAAGAACACACTCTTACACACTTGTGCAAAAATAATTCATAATGGGTTTGATGGGCAATGAGTCATATTTAACTGCTTTCTGTGTGTAGTTCACAAGCATTCACAGCTGCCATGTGACTCAAAGGTGCTTCGTTTCATTTGTGTGTGTGTGTGTGTGTGTTTGTGTGTGTGGGGGGTCAGATTTGTCCTTCTGAGGCTTTTACTATAAAATGATTATTCCCTTTATGCTGTCATCCCATCTTTAATGCAGGATCAACAAAACAAGCTGAGAACTATTACTATAAATAATGCTATTTTCTATCATTATAAACTAAAATATAATATAAATAAAATAAAAAATGCAAAATGTTAGCTTAATTTTATATTCTATGATTGCCTTTATGTAAAAACAACTGTGTGCGTGTGCGAGGGTTGTTGTTGCTAAGTCAGGTGGTGAGAGATCTTAAACTTGTGTGTAACAGCAGTGACGGTGTTGTGTTGACATCTGTCTCGTAGGGGGCGTATCTGGTGTGTGTGTGTGTGTGTGTAATAGCAGTGACGGTGTTGTGTTGACATCTGTCTCGTAGGGGGCGTATCTGGTGTGTGTGTGTGTGTAACAGCAGTGACGGTGTTGTGTTGACATCTGTCTCCTAGGGGGCGTATCTGGTGTGTGTGTGTGTGTAACAGCAGTGACGGTGTTGTGTTGACGTCTGTCTCGTAGGGGGCGTATCTGGTGTGTGTGTGTAACAGCAGTGACGGTGTTGTGTTGACGTCTGTCTCGTAGGGGGCGTATCTGGTGTGTGTGTGTGTGTAACAGCAGTGACGGTGTTGTGTTGACATCTGTCTCGTAGGGGGCGTATCGTGTGTGTGTGTCTAGAGCCCGACCGATATGGATTTTTGGGGGCCGATACCGATATTAGGGAGTAAAAAAAGCCCGATACCGATATATCGGCCGATATTATTTATGTGTATACTATAATACAGTAGCAATATTTTTTGTGTGTATTATAGTACAGTATACCAGTCAAAAGTTTGGACACTTTCCTATTGGTGTGTACAAACTTTTGATGGGTACTTTACACAGTAGCTATAAACAGAATAAATATATTTTATAAACACGTTTTGCAATGATCACTCAAATGTGGTGATCAAACACTTGTGTGACACAGATATGTAATGGAGGCAGGGGGAATGATAGAATGAGAATTATACACTTGATCTGTAACCAAACTAGTTTGCATTGCATGTTATATTATATTATATTATATTATATTATAAATACTGTTGCATAATCTTCACTAACGACTTTGTCTTTTAATTTAGTCATAACTTGTATCAATAAATATATAAAAAGTGTCACTGACAAAACCTTATTATCTTCTATTTTTACTCTTAATTCCTCTAATCTCTAGTAAAAAGATCTGAGTTCTTCCTCCACTGGTAAAGTAAAATTAATAATATCATAATGAAAACGTTTTTAATTACATATGTACAGTACTTTTATACTATTTTAAATAATTAGTAAGCAAAATGTACTAAACGTGAAACTAGGCTACTCTTAATGCAAAATGGTCCTTTATAAAGTGTTATAATTCTATAAATTTTTGGAATATTGCTTGATGTTGTAACGTAGCGTTATCAGGCAGAATGAGCTTTAACACTGTGTCTACACCGGACGCGGCCGTTACTGCTCGCGTCGCAACAGCTGTTTACCCTAGACAAAGCAGAATCGGTTTACTGTCGGAGATCGCTCGCGCCACGCATTTTAATCAATGTTTCATCAACCAATTGCCTTAATAAATAAGAAGTAAATATAGCAGACAATATAATAAGGACTTCTCAGCTGTGCGCTTGCAATAGTCACAAGCTCACACAATACGTGACAGAGGCTTGTAGCAGAGAATTCAATTCTGTGAATTACACTGCGCAAATCACAAGTAGGCTACTACCCACTGGATGAAGAAGGGTTGGCTCTCAGTCTCCACAGGCTACATTAAATATTCATTTTATTTTATTTTATTTTTCGTGTTCGCATTTATGAGGAAAAAACAATGTTACAGACTCGACAGTTCAGCACTACGGACGTGAGCGCTCTGAAAGCGGCACTAAAATATGCTTTGAAACTTTCACATAGACATCAAACAGAAAGCACAAAACCTTTCGTTTCAAAGTGAATTTCGTTTTGTATTAATTGTATCTTAATTTTAATCAATGTTTCATCAACCAATTGCCTGGATTTAATATATAAGAAGTAGATAGCAGACGATAGATAATCTCGACACGGAGGCGCCTGCGGGTGAACTGGAGCTCGTCTCATGAACCGAAACTCAGCGTATAGACCTGAGAATTGAAATATATCTATATTGAAATGTCTACTTTTAGACATTTTAAAATCAAAACGAAAGACAGACAGACTCATGTAATCGTATGAAATGTGCATTTCTCTCTGGCACGCGTTCATTGAAGATCGCGAGTCAGCATAGTCAACTTCATCTTTGGCTGACACTGACTGAAAAAACTTGTTTGTTAATAAACAATTAAAATGTCTCCTTGCTATATTTGTTGTATTCATAATCATTACTTTTGCCAGTTCTTGTGACAGCTTTTAGGTGCTTTATTGGCAGCGCCACCCTTACATGAATCACCGCACCCGCATTTTTTAAAATATTCATTTATCGGCCATTATAAATGCCGATACCGATAGTTAGGAAAATGCCTAAAATCGGCCGATAATATCGCCCAGCCGATATATCGGTCGAGCTCTAGTGTGTGTGTGTAACAGCAGTGACGGTGTTGTGTTGACGTCTGTCTCGTAGGGGGCGTATCTGGTGTGTGTGTGTGTGTAACAGCAGTGACGGTGTTGTGTTGACGTCTGTCTCGTAGGGGGCGTATCTGGTGTGTGTGTGTGTGTGTGTAACAGCAGTGACGGTGTTGTGTTGACATCTGTCTCGTAGGGGGCGTATCTGGTGTGTGTGTGTGTGTGTGTGTAACAGCAGTGACGGTGTTGTGTTGACGTCTGTCTCGTAGGGGGCGTATCTGGTGTGTGTGTAACAGCAGTGACGTGTTTGTTTGCATGTGTCTCGTAGGGGGCGTATCTGGTGTGTGTGTGTGTGTGTGTAACAGCAGTGACGTGTTGTGTCTCTCACAGGGGTGTATCTGGTGGGTGTGTGTGTGTAACAGCAGTGACGGTGTTGTGTCTCTCACAGGTGTGTGTGTGTAACAGCAGTGACGGTGTTGTGTCTCTCACAGGTGTGTGTGTGTAACAGCAGTGACGTGTTGTGTCTCTCACAGGGGGCGTATCTGTTGTGTGTGTGTGTGTAACAGCAGTGACGGTGTTGTGTCTCTCACAGGTGTGTGTGTGTAACAGCAGTGACGTGTTGTGTCTCTCACAGGGGGCGTATCTGTTGTGTGTGTGTGTGTAACAGCAGTGACGGTGTTGTGTCTCTCACAGGTGTGTGTGTGTAACAGCAGTGACGGTGTTGTGTCTCTCACAGGTGTGTGTGTGTAACAGCAGTGACGTGTTGTGTCTCTCACAGGGGGCGTATCTGTTGTGTGTGTGTGTAACAGCAGTGACGGTGTTGTGTCTCTCACAGGTGTGTGTGTAACAGCAGTGACGCTGTTGTCTCTCTCACAGGGGTGTATCTGGTGTGTGTGTGTGTGTGTGTGTGAGTGTAACAGCAGTGACAGTGCTGTAGAGAGTGTAACAGCAGTGTCTCTCACAGGGGGCGTATCTGTTGTGTGTGTGTGTAACAGCAGTGACGGTGTTGTGTCTCTCACAGGTGTGTGTGTAACAGCAGTGACGGTGTTGTGTCTCTCACAGGGGGCGTATCTGGTGTGTGTGTAACAGCAGTGACGGTGTTGTGTCTCTCACAGGGGGCGTATCTGGTGTGTGTGTGTGTGTGTGTGTGTGTGTGTAACAGCAGTGACGGTGTTGTGTCTCTCACAGGGGCTATCTGGTGTGTGTGTGTGTGTAAAAGCAGTGACGGTGTTGTGTCTCTCACAGGTGTGTGTGTAACAGCAGTGACGGTGTTGTGTCTCTCACAGGGGGCGTATCTGGTGTGTGTGTGTAACAGCAGTGACAGTGTTGTGTCTCTCACAGGGGGCGTATCTGGTGTGTGTGTGTGTGTGTAACAGCAGTGACGGTGTTGTGTCTCTCACAGGGGCTATCTGGTGTGTGTTTGTGTTTAACAGCAGTGACGGTGTTGTGTCTCTCACAGGTGTGTGTGTAACAGTAGTGACGATGTTGTATCTCTCACGGGTGTGTGTGTGTGTGTGTGTGTAACAGCAGTGACGGTGTTGTGTCTCTCACAGGTGTGTGTGTAACAGCAGTGACGGTGTTGTATCTCTCACGGGTGTGTGTGTGTGTGTAACAGCAGTGACGGTGTTGTGTCTCTCACAGGGGGCGTATCTGGTGGGTGTGTCTGACCCGAACAGTCACGCGGGGCAGAAGGGTCTGGTGGACCCCTCTCAGTTCGCCAGAGCCAAACACTCGATCCAGATGGCCTGTCAGAACCTCGTGGACCCGGCCTGCACACAGTCCCAGGTACCCGCTCCAGTCCTCCCCTGCTTAATAATAATGCTTTATTATTATTATTATTATTATTAGTGGTTTGCTAATAAGGATTTTTAAATAGCCGATACAACTAGTAAACTATATATACAGTAATTCATAGAAAATATTTGAGATTATTATTATTTTTTATTTTTTTTTTGGATCACAAATGGGAGAAGTAAAGGTGTGGTCACATTTACCCGTTGTTCGGCGGAAGGAGGCTAAACGATTAACTTGTGCAGATTTGGCAACGGGATCCAGTTGGTCGTGCGGATTAGCTGCATTGACCATCAGAACGCTGCTTGATTTGAAAGTGATTTTTGTCTTGAGTTGTTGAATTTTGCTAAAATTTCACTGCACCTTGATGCTTCTTATGCCCCTGCCAGTAGACTCACAATGACGGAAATCATCTTGCACTAATTATTGTATTTTACATCTGAATATTTTCTTTCTGATGTCCGTGCACCTTCATTTCCCAAGGTCCTCTCTGCCGCCACTATTGTTGCAAAACATACTTCAGCCTTGTGTAACGCCTGCCGACTCGCCTCCTCTAAAACATCCAACCCGGTTGCTAAGAGACAGTTCGTCCAGAGCGCTAAAGAGGTGGCCAACAGCACAGCCAACCTCGTCAAGTCCATCAAAGTGAGTCTTGAGACTGTTTCTGATCGACTGTGTTTGTGTTGGTTGTGTTCTGGTGAATGAAACACTGTTTGTGTGTGCTGTAATGTCAGGCTCTGGATGGGGCCTTTAACCAGGAGAACAGACAGAAGTGTAAGGAAGCCACTGGGCCGCTCATTGAGGCGGTGGATAACCTGACTGCCTTCGCTTCAAACCCAGAGTTCGCTAGCGTTCCTGCACAGATCAGCCCGGAGGTACGACTTTATATCTCAGTCAAGTATACACTACACTTTACACTGAAGGTTGGGGCCAGAAAGTTTATTAATATGAAGCGGTATAACTGTTTTCAAGAAATGTTTCTTGAGCATCAAATCATCATATTAGAATGATTTCTGAAGGATCATGTGACACTGAAGACTGGAGTAATGATGCTGAAAATGCCACTTTGATCACAGGAATAAATTACACTTTACTATATATTCACACAGAATTTTACACTGAAATAATATTTCACAATATTAATGTTGAGCTAAAGATACTTTTTGTGCTCTACTGTTTATCACAAAATAGTCATTATTGCTGAAAATTCAACACCTAAATCTTTTATATTACCTATTCAAGTACAGTAGTCAACATTTGAAGTGGTTCAAAACCTTTCATCAAAGTTATACATGAATTTTGAACAATATCTGTTCTTGTCTCAGGACAACTTTGATGATCCACTTCAAATGTTGACTACTATAGTTGTTTTCTGTATGATCATCTTTTGACTTAAATACTTTACAAATTAAAGAGGCTTGATTTTTTTAACACAAGCCAAAAGAAAGAAATCATAACAAATGAACAAATTCAAATGTAAAGAAAAAGGAAGTCTATGACACGTAGAGTTTTCTGATCTGCGTTATTTTTTAACGTATAGAACAAAACATCTACTGGTTGGCACATTTCTATTGATCCACTTTTGCAGACATGCATTTGCTATAAATACCAATTACACCAATTAATCCATAAATGCCATTACACTTGATACCGTTCCATATTTTTTTCTGACTATATACAATTGAAATAGAAAATGTTGTGTTGTCTGTGAGTGCAGGGTCTGTCAGCGATGGAGCCCATCATAGCGGCGGCGAAGGGCATGCTGGAGAGCTCCACTGGCCTGATCCAGACCGCACGCTCACTGGCCGTCAACCCCAAAGACCCGCCCAAGTGGTCTGTGCTCGCCGGACACTCCAGAACAGTGTCTGACTCCATCAAGAAACTCATCACCAACATGAGGTATGTCCTTCATTTAGTGATCAGCTAGAAACAAGACTTCTGTGTCTGTGGAGCCGTTCTGATGAACGAGAATGTATCATACTCCCACACTCTCGTGTGAATGTTTTCAGGGAGAAGGCTCCAGGGCAGAGGGAGTGTGATGAGGCCATCGAGGTCCTCAATAACTGCATGCGTGAGGTGGACAAGGCCTCGCTGGCAGCCATCAGCCAGCAGCTCACGCCTAGAGACGACATTTCCCATGAGGTGAGGCTTTACAACCACAGTGCTGCCCTTTCATTACCTAATCTGTGCCGTCTCATAATGAAGCCAAAATATGTTTACACTACTCATAATAACATTAAAAGGTCTTTAACGTTGTTTTGCACCATTGCTTTGGCAAAGTATCTGCGGAATGGACCAAATCTGAAAGTGTAATGTGGCTTTGTGCCCTTATTAAATTGCAAAAGACTGCGATTTAATTCAGGAAGGGCATTGTCTGTTTGTGCTGCACGTTTCAAAGTGACGCGTGCGCTTCTGCTCACATGATCAGCTGGTGATCTGGTTCACAGTGAATGAATGCAGTGAACTCAATCTCTGTGATGAGTTTAATGCAGATTTGAGAACATTGTGGGCACCAGTTATGCTTTGTTTTCACTTTGGTTTAATTTACAATGTTTTTGTCAGCAGATGATTACACTGGATTCGTAATGAGATGTATTTAGAAGCAGTTTTCCACCAAAATAAAAGCTTGAGGGTTTAACTCTTACAAGTGAGGGAATTAAGACAAAAGTATTGTAATTTTCCTACTGTTGCGTGAAGTAAAATAATTGGTTACACTTTATTTTGGTGGTCCACTTTAGACATTCTACTAACTATTAAGTAACTTTTCAACTTTGTAATCTACCAGTCATTAGAGTATTAGTAGACCGTCTGCTTAATGTCTGCTAACACTTCATTGTAATGCTCCTCAACAGACATACTGACTGTAAGTTACTTTTCAACTACAACACCTAACCTCACAGTCTACTAACTCTCTAATGAGAGTTAGTTGACAGGTTACTTATTGCTTGTAGGATGTTTAAAGTGGACCGTTGAAATGGTGTAACCAAATAATGTACTTATTATGAAATATAAATTTTTAATTTAAACTTATTTTACAGTGCAGTTAGATTACAATAGTAATATATTACTGTTTTAGGGATGATAATAATGAAAAGTATTATTATTATATTTTAATTGTTTGTCTTCCTAAAACAGCAATGTGAATGTAATGTAGACAAGACACTATATCATAACTAAAAAAGAGGGTTGAGTCTACTTTAACAAGTCAATGCACAGACTTTTTACTCTGTTCAATTTGGACACAGAACATGGGTTGGAGCTCTTAATTTTTTCTCTCCAAGTGCACCATATTGATACATTTACCTTTTAAAATGTACAACATTTTCTTATGACTTCTGCTAGAGGAAGCGAGGTCCACCCCCCATAGTCTAGAGATAGTCATAGTCATAAACTAGAGGAATATCTTTAAAGCTGAGGGCGCAGATTTCATGTGGGCCTGCTAATGATTGTTATCATTGTTATTAATGTGCTAAAGCATTATTGTAATATTGTGTTGTGTTGCAGGCTCTTCACGAGCAGATGGCGGCGTCTGTGCATGAGATCAGTAACCTGATCGAACCGGTGGCCGTCGCAGCCCGCGCCGATGCCTCTCAGCTGGGACACAAGGTCTAACTGCGAAATCATTTCTAACTGTGTCTCAGCGGTCTTGATGTTTATGGGAAGCTCAATGTGTGCTGTCATCTCACAGGTGTCTCAGATGGTCAGTTACTTTGAGCCGCTCATCATGGCTGCCATCGGGACGGCGTCTAAGATCCATAACAGCCAGCAGCAGATGAGTGTGCTGGATCAGACCAAGACCCTGGCCGAGTCTGCGCTACAAATGCTCTACACGGCCAAAGAGGCTGGAGGAAACCACAAGGTAAGAGCCACGCACGCGCACAGCAGACACTGATACTGATGATGATGCTTTTCATTGTGTCTGCCCTCGACTAAAGATTTTTCTAGTCGACTAGTATTCATTCATTTAAACCGTTAATTTAAATTCATTCATTTAAACCAAATGTAATGATCATGAGTGTGTCATGAAAAAACAGAAGGAGACTGTCTAAACATTTTAATAATTTTTTGATGTTTTCGGCTGCAGAAATTAAGTCGACGATGCTGACTCGTCATCTCCGCAGTAGTGGAGTGCATGTGCCTATGTGCACGTTTCATACGGATTAGATAATCTGAAAATAATTATTTTCCATTTGAATTGGTTCGTTTTAAAGCAGACATTGCAAGCTTTCTTTAGATATATTTCTCATGTCTGTGAGGCAAGTGTACACTGAGTTTCAGATCATTTTTGTGCCATGCTCGAAGTTCACTGAGACGTCAAAAAGCGCATTTTGATTGTTTTCATTATTTTACAAAAGCACAATGTTTTCTTGTTATTGTGAGTTTACAGAAATAAAAGTAGACCCTTTACGGTTTGCATTACTCTTTTCTGTATGACCAAAAATTTGTATTTTAAGTTAAGCAAGTGATCGCACCGGCGTGTCTCATGCAGTGAACGCGCTCTCCACTCAAACACTAATAATATTGCACATTTATCTAGGTTAACATTACTGCGAGCGGACTTGTTAACTGTCTACTACTTACATGTTTCAAATGATGAGCAATATTTGATAGGCGAATGTTTGGATTTCCTTAACGATCTGTCCGTCACGAACTGCGTGATTTTGAGTTTTATTTTTTCTGTGATTAACCGACTAATAAAATCTTGGTCGACTAAGCCTTTTCTAGTCGACTAACGGTTAGTGGACTATTAGAGGGCAGCTCTAGTACCGTGTGTGTGTTGTGTGTCCTCAGGCGGCTCACACACAGGAGGCTCTGGAGGAGTCGGTTCAGATGATGAAGGAGGCGGTGGACGATCTGGCTGCGACTCTGGCGGAGGCGGCCAGCGCTGCAGGAGCTGTGGGAGGAATGGTCAACTCCATCACTCAGGCCATGAGTAAGATGGAGGACGAGCCCGGGTTCGAACCTGAAGGGACGTTTGTGGATTATCAGACCACGATGGTGAAGACGGCCAAAGCTATCGCTGTCACCGTTCAGGAGATGGTAATGTCTGAGTGACTGCAGAATTGGGAATCAAAATACACGCACATATGCACAAGCATGCATTGAAAACAGATTTAAGGATTGGTACAGAATTCGGAAATATAAGATACGCTTAGAAATAAATAAAGTATCATAGTTAAACCTGCGAAGCAGCCCTGAATAACCACCTTAGGAACATCTGATAGTAATCTAGTAGTAATCTAAGTAAAAAAAATGTTTAGAACAACTTATTATTCAGTAACAAACATTATACAACGTAGTTGTATATACAAAGTAGTTTATGAATGTTCAAATAAAAAAATACTTAAATACTTATAAACTAATAAAATGTATTAATCATATTCAAATGATATTGACGGAAAAGCCGGTTAATTAAAGCCGGTAATGTCTGTTTGCTGTACAAATACTACTAAGGTGAAGGGTTTTGCTTATGAATATTAATTATATTTGTACTGTCTGCCTCAACTATTGGTTGAAAGACAGAGGTGGGCGCTAATCAGGCATGACTAATTAATAGTCATGCCTTGGTTTTGCATTCTTTTACACAGCGGTAAATTGTAAAATTGTAAATTGTCAATGGAAGAGGAGGACAGAGTAAAACATCTGCACCAAAGATCACTTTTGCATTTTTATTTTGATTGTATTATATAAATAAATTAGATGTAGATCATTTTCCACAGTCACATCATGTCATTTTCACTTACGAATGCTTGCTTTGAACCCTAATATATTTTAAAGGTTTTTGATATTATGGTTTAAAATGATTCCCAGTAGGGAGAATAATGCTGTATTTATAAACAAAAGAAAAGACTGACAGTGTGTCTTTAAACTGCTGTGTTCCCAGGTTACCAAATCCAACGTCAACCCTGATGAGCTGGGCGGTCTGGCCAATCAGCTGACCACAGAGTTCGGTGACCTGGCGTCAGAGGCCAAGTGTGCCGCCATGACTGCTGAAAACCACGAGGTATCTTCTGTTCTTCTGGCTGGATTTCGTGGCTTGCCCACCTTGCCCACGCAATTTGATTTAATGTGAACTTAAAGATTCAGTTCACTTCGTCTTTATTCATTTCCCAAATTGCCTTCAGTGATGAACTGAACCTTTAAGTTCACATTAAATCAAATTGACCCACATTTACTTGCTGCACATAATTGTTCTTATTGAGAGCAATTCATCAGTGCACGTTATTCCAAAGAAAAAAATAAATGTTTGTATTCATAGTAAATCAACACTACCATTAAGATTTTTTGAATGCTTTAAAAACAGTATTATATTATTACATTATTATTACATTTATTACAAAGCTGAATGTACTTCAAGGTTGAGTGGTTTGTTCTTCAGATCGGTTCTCACATCAAGAAGCAGGTGAGCGAGTTGGGTTACAGCTGCACTGGTCTGGTCAGTAAAGCAGGAGCGCTTCAGTGCAGTCCCAACGACTCCTACACCAAGAAGGAGCTCATCGACAGCGCTCGCAAAGTCTCCGAGAAGGTTTACAGCGGATCTTCTTCTCTTATCTGACATGGATGTTGTTCAGTCTTCCTCAGACTCCTGATACCTTCACTCTCTCTCTCAGGTGTCTCATGTGCTGGCGGCTCTTCAGGCGGGCAATCGTGGCACTCAGGCCTGCATCACTGCCGCCAGCGCCGTGTCTGGCATCATCGCGGATCTGGACACCACCATCATGTTTGCCACCGCAGGCTCGCTCAACCGTGAGAACGCAGAGACCTTTGCGGATCACAGGTACTCCACTGCATGTGTCCTTCCAGCAGCACCCAAGATGCCCAGGGCACATTTAATGGACCATTTCAATTGAAAAGGTCATGAAATATCACCATTTGTTCACATCTCAAATTTGAAAAGGGCCCAGGATATTTTTGTGGATTGATCGGAAGCAGTTTGCAGATCAACATAGATGTTAATAGAACCATTAAGGATCCAGAATCGTTCACTTAACTGTATGTGACATTTAAGCTGTGGTTCCGATCAGCTCCCAAAGTTTTTGATCACGTTTTAGAACAGAATAAAAACCACCTCGACAGATAAGAGTTTGATCACAAACATTGATGTTGACTTGACGGAGACTGGTCGGAAAGTAGGAAATCGTTTTAAAAGCTTTAAGTTTGTAGGTTTTATTGTCAGATTGACTGAATCAGATGAAGACAGGAAAACAGAACCCCTTTGACCTCATTAGAAGAAACCGTATCAAACCAGTTCAGTCCCCAGTGAACATTTTCTGACCCAATTAAACATAAGATCACAATCAGAAATCATTGTTGCATGTTTCTTTTTTTTGCTAGCTAGCATGTTTTGACGTTTTAACACATTTCTAACATATTTTACCAAATTGTCAATTCAAGTAAAAAAATTATTACTCGTTACTTCTGATGATGTAACACATTACTTGCCTATAACACATTATCCCCAATATTAATAACAAAAAAAATCACTTTCTTTAATATAATCTTTGTTGCTGCTGCATTGTAATATTGATGTGTTTGGTCAGAGAGCACATCTTGAAGACGGCTAAAGTCCTGGTGGAGGACACGAAGCTGCTGGTGTCTGGAGCCGGAGCGAGTCAGGAGAAGCTGGCTCAGGCCGCGCAGTCCTCCGTTAACACCATCACCAAACTGGCTGATGTGGTCAAACTGGGAGCTGCGAGTTTGGGCTCTGAAGACCCTGAGACACAGGTACCGCTGACTCCCCAGTCCTGACCCAATCAGGAGCCTCTTAAGTTCACATAATACAGCTCACCTGCTGTCAAAACGAGAGTGTGTGTGTGTGGGCTGTGTGAGTGTGCGTGTGCGTGTGCGTGTGCGTGTGCGTGTGTGTGTGAGTGAGTGTGTGTGTGTGTGAGCGAGAGAGTGAGTGTGTCTTGTGTGTGTGTGTGTGTGTGTGTGTGTGTGTGTGTGTGTGTGTGTGTGTGTGTGTGTGTGTGTGTGTGTGTGTGTGTGTGTGTGTGTGTGTGTGTGTGAGAGTGTCGTGTGTGTGTGTGAGAGTGTCGTGTGTGTGTATGTGTGAGCGAGAGAGTGTGAGTGTGTCTTGTGAGTGTGTGTGTGGGCTGTGTGCGTGTGCATGCGTGCGTGTGTCTTTTGTGTGTGTGTGAGAGAGAGAGTGTGTGTGTGAGTGTGTTGTGTGTGTGTGTATGAGAGAGAGAGTGTGTGTGTGTGAGTGAGAGAGAGAGTGTGAGTGTGGTGTGTGTGTGTGTGTGTGTGTGTGTGTGTGTGTGTGTGTGCGTGTGTGTGTGTGTGTCTTTAGTTCTGTGCTTGGCAACAATTCTTGAGTTTCTGCTGTTCCTATGGTAACACTTAATAATTCATGGCATATTCTCGAAGCTTGTTATGGCTGTATCTTTCAAGGAAATGCAGACATTGAGTCAAGGTTTAATTACACTTGCATCAAGTTCATGAACGTGATAAAAACGTTATCTTTAAGCCAGTCAAATCTCCATTACAGTATTTGTAAGATCTTATTCACATGCAGCAGCTGTTTTTAAGTGAATTTTAGTGAAGTCTTTGAGTCCTTACTGCATTTTCTGTACTTTGTATTGCTAGTTAGTGTATATGCTGTTATGATGTGACTGATTCTTCATTAACTAGCCTTCATATTTACACACACAGCTTTTAGTTGGTTTAGTTGTCAACAGGTTTTTTCTTTCAATGTTTCTTTTAATCCATCCATCCGTCCAAAGCGCTTGTCCTCTGTAGGTTTGCAGGATGCTGGAGCCGGCCTGAGGATGAGGACTGTTATTTTTACAAAGCATGTTTGCCTATACAGATGACTACCAGTATCATTCATGAGTGTGCATCTCTTTTAGAGGGCAGGTGCCTATGCAGGGAGCACACTAGCTAGTAAGCACTAGATGTCAGCATCTGCCAGCAGTGGTATCATGTGTGTGTGGTGTCTCAGGTGGTTCTGATCAACGCGGTGAAGGACGTGGCTAAAGCTCTGGGTGATCTGATCAGCGCCACGAAAGCAGCGGCCGGCAAACCTCACGACGATCCCGCCATGTTACAGCTCAAGAACTCTGCTAAGGTATAGCACACACACACACACTCCGGTTAGCCCTCGGTCTGTTTCTGCACACTGATCTCAATGGTTATTATGAGCTGCCCTGAAATCAGGAGTCAGCTGGAGGAACTGCTGAGGATTCATTATTGATTTATTCATTAATTATTGTTAACTAAAGCATAAAGTATCAAACATTTGTAGGAAAAACTTTTAAAAAGTTTTTCAGGAATTGAAATAAAATTGAAATAAATTAAATATTAATATTAGATGGTAAAACTTAACTTAAACTTAAAAAGAAAATGAGACTGAAATACGTTTAGGTTGAAACTTAAAAACTTAACTAACTAAATAAGTTAAAGCTAAATAGAAAAGTTATAAAAATTTAATTAAAATTCAAATGAAAACTGATTAAATTAATTTTAATAAACACTATAATATATATAATACTAAAATAACACTGACGTCAGATTGTTCAAAGATGCACAAATCTACACAAACAAATACAAAGAGTATTTCATATAGGACATGCTGTATCACTTGCACAAGTTAGATTATTGTATTAAATTGTATATTTATACTTGAAACTCATTAGATTAATTAAATGGATCTCATGGTTAGGGCTGGGCAATATATATTGAATAAATCATAAATGTATGATTATTTGCTGGTGATATAAAATTTAGCAACCTTGTGAATATTGCAGTAATTTTAATGTGCTTTTTATTTGACTATTTCACGAATACATGAATATGGGATATTGATATAAAATATGTATGTATTGCAAAAATAGAGAATTATTCATTTTTATATCCTTATTGCTACACATGATGACCAGATCAGTATTGGCCATTATTTGGATTTTTAAAAACTTGTTCATTTTCAATTTATTGGTCTTTTTAGGTCAGTATCTGAATGAAAAAAAAAGTGTTTCCAACTCTTTTTTTCTGTGTCAGGCTTCAGGCAAAGCAGTATAGATTTATAATATTGCCTAAACTTAAAAATTTTCTGTGTTGGTGCGTCCCTATATTATTATTATTATAACTGATTATGTTCTTCTCCTTTGACGGAGTACTTTGAGCCAGAGCATAAGTCATAAGTGTTTGAGCAATGTTGATGTGTGATGTGTGTGTGTGGCATCAGGTGATGGTGACGAACGTGACGTCTCTGCTGAAGACGGTGAAGGCCGTGGAGGACGAGGCCACTAAAGGCACGCGAGCACTAGAGGCCACCATAGAGCACATCAAACAAGAACTGGCTGTGAGACACACATTTAAAGCACTGCATTCAACGGGAAAAGCAAATGATTATTATTAAACTTTATTAAGTCGAAAGCCACTTGGATGAAGAAGAGCAAGTGAAGTGTAGCTTTCCACGTTAGTGTTGATCACATGTCCTGTGCCGCTCCATCAGGTGTTCAGCAGTGCAGATCCTCCTCCAAAGACGGCCACCCCAGAGGAGTTCATCCGCATGACCAAAGGCATCACACTGGCCACGGCTAAAGCAGTGGCTGCTGGGAACTCCTGCCGCCAGGAGGACGTGATCGCCACCGCCAACCTCAGCAGACGAGCCATCGCTGACATGCTGCACTCCTGCAAGGTGAACCCCCCCCCCCCCGCCTGAGACATATCAGCGACTGCATCTGTGCTGTCACCTCCACTTCACACGCATCAGATTCACACTAATCCTCTGAAATCAAACAGGAATGCAGTATTGTAAAACTGGGCTCTTTTCAATGAAGCTTCATTAAGCTCTTTCAGAACAACTAACCAGCATGAAAACTACTATTGTGTATTTTCCCTTAGGGAAAGGCAACAAAGACATTGAATATGAAATGGTAAATGTATGTTTGTTGTTGCAATGATGTAGCCCATTAGTTAGATAGTGTCATTGTTTACTTGCCCTCATGTTGTTCCAAACCTGTATGAGTTTCTTTCTTCTGTTGAACACAACAGAAGATATTTTGAAGAATATGGGTAACCAGACAGTTAATGGACCCCATTGACTTCCATAGTAGGAAAAAAATATTATGGAACTCAATGCGGTCCATCAACTGTCCGGTTACCCATATTCTTCAAAATATCGTACAGGGTTGTAACAACTTGAGAGTGAGTAAATGATGACAGGATTTTTTTTTTTTGGTGATTTAACCCTTTAAATAAACAATACTGTAAAAACGGCTGAAGTTTAGAAAGGACGGATGAAAGATCTATTATTTTAAATGATAGTAAAGTCACCATGTGTAAGCGTGTGATGTCTGTGATGTGTTATTCAGCAAGCGGCCTTCCACCCGGAGGTGAAGCGTGACGTTCAGTCTCGAGCACTGCGCTTCGGCTCGGAGTGTGCCACGGGTTACCTGGGCCTGCTGGAGCATGTGCTGGTGGTGAGTTACACATGTCTGTCAGACCACCCTGTTACATCCTATAAACACACACACACATACTCACTTCTTGAGCTCCCTTATGGGGGGTCATTGGGGTTAAAACTGTGTGAAATAACTGACGCTGCATTTGTTGCTGTTATCTTAGTGGCTGAACTCACAGTATGTTTGTCACTCAGTGGGTCACACAGTGACTGAAAAATGTGTCTAAAGCTCTATTTGGACTGTAATTGTTTCTCATGAGGACATAATGCTTATTTTTTTTTAGCATTTACAGTGGTTAGTTTTAGTTTATTGCCGTCCGAATCCAAAATGTCAGTGTTTTTCTCCCAATATCCCCTGTATTACTTTAGTTTTCTGACAAACACCAAGGTCATGTGGTAATTTAATAACGGTCTGAATCCACATCTCTGAGTTTATAAGATGGGATCAATCCAAAAGTCATTTTGTAAATCCTTTTTAACCTCTGCCAAGCATCGTATGTTAACTGTGGAGCTTTGGGGTGATTTGCATGCTTTATTTATGCATTTTATGGCAGGAAAAAGTATGCAATGCAATTTTGAAATATGCATTATGCACAATTATATATATATATATATATATATATATATATATATATATATATATTTAAAAATATAAACCAAGTAGCCCAGGTCAAATGTTTACCTTATGAAAATAAGAGGTTGCATTCATTTATTTCTGCTAATTTCCAAATTTTTAAAAGGACATCCATCACTTTGAGAGCTAAAAGGCAACACAAGAAAACCATTTACATGTCCATTTTTCCTTTTATTAAATAGGATATTTAAATAAATGTTGGACATATGATTGACTAAATGAATAGTGCATTACGAGGTTCGTAGGATCACAAACTCGCTCCTCCACCGTAAATTTATCTTCATCCGAATGCACAAGGTTTATCACCGAGGAGCCACACGTCCTCATGAGAAACATTTACTGTCCAAACAGGGCTTAAAATGTAGATAAAATAGGATACAACATTACAGGTGCGTAACTGCTTTTTCTTTATTTGTAAAGGTACATATGAGTTGTTGAATGAAGGATTTTGTGATTAGTTGTAACAAAGCAGATCATTGCTATGTTGGTCTGCTATTTCCTTATTTATTTTCTGTTTTCTCTTCCTTTTTCCATGTGTGTGTGTGTGTGTGTGCGCGCGTGTGTGTGTGTGTGTGTGTGTGTGTGTGTGTGTGTGTGTGTGTGTGTGTGTGTGTTTGTGTGTGTGTGTTGGTTCACTGATAGCCGGTGAGTTACAGGTGACTGCATGTGAATCTCTCTGCTGTGTGTGTGTGTGTTTTGTGTGTATTTGCACAGTCTTTTAACATGAGACAAAAGTTATATAACAGTGGATGCTGCAGTGCGTCTCAACTGGTGGGTTGCAGCTCTATATTTTTTTTTCATTTCCGTCTTTAAATTATTTTAACCATTTGAACTTTTCTGTAGACCAAATTGGCATGTATCATCATAAACTACAGCTGGACATTCTGACCATGCGCTCTATATTTTGTGAAATCCTGCCCATAGGGGGCGCAAAAAACAAAGCTGCAATCATTTGATGAACGAAGCAAATATTTGATGAATTGCACTTTATACCCATTATCTTGAAGTAAAAACCACTTGAGAAGCACTAGTCAGATCTGTAACTGGTGTGATTCCTCTAAAAGGGTCAGTTGTATCTATGTCTCCTGAAGCTAGCTGACAGTTGGATGCTTTCTGAGACCTTTTAACTAGAAAATAAGAATGGCATCTTTAATTGTTCAGTGTTCTGGTACAGTTTTCAGATATACTGAATGAAACAACATTTGAATGGTATCTCTATGGATATCCCATGTGCCCAGAGTATGAAGCCCCAACTCGGCTTGGTTCCAGAGATATGATACAAACTCGGATCGCCTGTAGGACTCGAGGGGGATTTAAAAAAAAAAATCCAGTGTATTTTGGACTTTACTATAATGTTTGAATATTTCCTCTGTGTGCGTGTGTGAATCATGTGCATTTAACATTTTGGGAAGAGAGCATCAGAAGTGAATGACACTAAATGGGTGATTAAATAGAGTAATTAAATGATATTGGAAATGTTTATTTTCAGTTTTACTCTGCTCTTAAATATTTTATGTATAACTTTTTGTGAAACATTAGTCTGTCCATTGAGCATCATATTGGAAACAGTAGTGCTCTATTGATCATTTACTTTTATTTATTCCAAATATAGTCACCTGACATTTAAAGGGAAATGCACCACATTATGCATACATGACTGGAACAGTTATTGAAATCCATTGGTCAAAACCCTGAAGAGAGAGACAGACTGTCCTTTGTGATTTTTATAGGGTTTGTACAGACGGACAGATGGCATATGTTTGTCTGTGTGTGTGTGTTTCTGGTATTGTCCATGTCATTCCCAGCATTCCTCCTCATGGCCAAGTCTTTTCTTAGCCGTCTGTTCCAAACGAACAGCTCTGCTAATGCCACACACCTGTTTCACTGTCACCAGCACCACCCTGGAGGACACGCCGAGGACACATACACACACACATCTCAGAAATCACTACTACAAACTGATCACACGAGTGTCTAACAGCACTTGAATCAGTGTCAGATTGATTTAACAATCTCCGTTTTAATGCATTCATGTGTGTGAAGTGTTGTCCTCTCCATCCGCAGATCATCCATAAACCCACTCATGACCTTAAGCAGCAGCTGTCCAACTACTCCAAACGCGTGGCCGGTTCAGTGACCGAGCTCATACAGGCTGCGGAGGCCATGAAAGGTACAGTGTGTGTGTCATGTTTCTCCAGATCCTGGGCTTCTCCTGTCCTCTCCATCTGATCAGGTCCAGTGTCCACTTCCAGTTCTGCATCATGAGCAGGGAATCCAAGCAGGATTTATCAGGATAATCCCTGCCACCCATCACTGAAAGTGATCTGAGAGCTCGGGCTGATAATACCCAGACCCTGATTTAACACATGATGAGAGACGGGGAGAATCTCTGGTGTGTCTGAGAGAGAGAGAGTTTAAAGGAGGATTTATAGGTGCCAATTCATATAAAAAGGAAGGAAATGAAGCGAAGTTGAGGCTTTCCACCTATCTGGTACCCATATGAGCAAAATAATATTTAATAAAAGAGATATTGAAGAGAATAGGATATTTATGCTTTCTGCTTGCTGTTTGTTGTCTTTGACTGTCAGCTTTATTGCACATATGGAAAATGTGCTTTTACAGTACCTTTCAAAAGTTTGGGGTCAGTTCTTTTGTTTGCTTGCTTTTTTTTTTAAAGGAATTAATTTTATTTAGCAAATATACATTACATTGATCAAAAGTGAGAAAGACATTTATAAGACATTATCATGTGACACTGAAGACTGGAGTAATGATAGTGAAAATTCAGCTTTGATCAAAGAAATAAATTTAATTTTACTATATATTCACATAGAAAAAAGCTGTTTAAAATTGTAATAATATTTTACAATACACTGTATTACATTTTTTTTCTGTATTCTTGATCAAATAAACGCAGCTTTGGTGAGCAGAAGAGAGTTTCAAAAACATTTTTAAAAATCCAAACTTTTGACCGGTACTGTATTCATTCTAATATCAATATTTCTGAGTGTTGTGTTTGTAGTTTCTTTGAATAGTGAAACCAAGAGGCCATTTTGAGGTCTGAAAGTCACACCTACTGAGTACACTTTTTTTTTTCTTTTTTTGCAAAAGAGCAAAAAAACCTTGTGAACATGTTATAGAATATGTTGTAAAATTATTCAGACACCTTTCAGAACCTCAGGATTTATTAAAAAAAAGATTGTAAAGATGTAACAAAAAATCTAAACAATGCAGAAAGTGTTCAAATCAGAGTTGGAACAATTGGAAGAATACAAAGGAGATGGAGGAAGCCCAAGCTTTGGTTTCTCTTTAAATCTCTTTGTGTAATGAGGAAATGTGTTTAAAAAAAACTTATTTAAGAATTGACTTCTACAATTAACTTCTGGTGAAATGATGTTTTCATACAACTGTACAGTTTGAATAAAGCAGTAGTTTTTAGTACAGATGTCCTGGAGATGCGTTTGATTGGATCTGATGCTGTGTTTAGGCACAGAGTGGGTGGACCCTGAGGACCCGACGGTCATCGCTGAAAACGAGCTGCTGGGAGCCGCAGCTGCCATCGAAGCTGCCGCCAAGAAACTGGAGCAGCTCAAACCCCGAGCCAAGCCCAAGGTGAGGAAACGTTTACCCACATCCCTCGGGACTCAACCAGCTGAACTGACACACTATACTGCTTCACATCTCACACTGAGCTTGGAAACTGCACTGTGTTCATATATTCTTAATCTAACAGGGTGGCCGCGGGTCCTTAAGAAGTCTTAAAATGTCTTAAATTCAGATTCGACGGGTCTTAAATATTTCTGGTCACATTACCGCTAGAATTTCTCCAGTGTGACGGACCCAATGTCTGTCAAATAACCAGTGAAGCATCAAACCGCGAGAATGATTCTGATTTTTTTACATAAACAGCGATTGATAATGATAATATATTTCTGGTAGCGCTGTTGGGACTCGCGCTGCCTGTCTCTGTGAGAGATTTTATAGTGAGAAATCAAAAATTCTCATGATTGCAAATGTCACATTGATTTTAGTTCAATAAACAAGTAGCAAATATTAAATTACTTAGGTTAAACATTCAATTTTGCATATACGTATGTAATATAATGTGTATTTCCATCACAAGTTTGGTCTTAAATTTCATTCAAAGTGGCATTAAAAAGGTCTTAAAAAGTCTTACATTTAACTTGTTTATATCTGTAGACACCCTGTCTAATGTTGCTGACCATTATATGACATTTGTATAACTCTTCCCGTTTGCATTGCCCAGTTTGGATTTGGATTTAAGGTAACACGAATTATGAATGTAGCCACGACTAGCATCATTGAGCATGAATTACTATCATCATCATCGTCATTGTCATCATCATGGATACTGGAATGAAAAAAAGCATTTTGTGCTCATACGCATGTGGAAAAAACCTTGAAGTTTAGTCTCAATGTTGAGACGGTGATGTAAATGAATGTTTGTTGTGTTGTGTTTAACAGGAGGCTGATGAGAGTCTGAACTTTGAGGAGCAGATTCTGGAAGCAGCCAAATCCATCGCAGCCGCCACCAGCGCTCTGGTCAAAGCTGCGTCTGCTGCTCAGAGAGAGCTGGTGGCCCAGGGGAAGGTACAACACACACACATACACACACACCCCACTCAACTTCATACACAACGCCTCATCTGCTTTCTTCAGCTTAATTAAGTTAAGTCAGTCCTGCCCAAACCCAATCTCTCTCTCTCTCTCTCTCTCTCTCTCTCTCTCTCTCTCTCTCTCTCTCTCTCTCTCTCTCTCTCTCTCTCTTTCTCTCTCTCTCTCTCTCAGGTCGGGGCGATTCCAGCCAATGCGGTGGATGATGGACAGTGGTCTCAGGGTCTCATTTCAGCTGTAAGTCTGTTTCAAACTCACTGATTTCTTTCTCAATTGAGCTAAACGGGTTAGTTCATCCAGAAATGAAAATTCTGTCATCATTTACTCACGGTCATGTAGTTATAAACTTGGGGTTTAACGGTTTCTCACTGTTTCTGTACGATTCATGTGCTATTTTCAGGGAAAAATGGACTACTGTCAAATATAAATTAATAGAATAAGCACAAATAATCAAACTACAAGCAACAGCACAAATAAAAACAATAATAGGGCAAAGATACAAATAAAAAAAAAAACAGTTTTCAGTTTTTTCAGGTAGGTCTAACATTAGTTTTCAGGTACAGAAATTGAATAAAAAAATCAAGTGTAAAATAACATTGTATATTAACCTATAAATTAGAGATTAATCTTTATTAAAGTTACAAAAGCCATTAAATCAAGAGCAGTGAGCGATTTCCTTATCTTTTGTTGTTTGATTAACATTAAAAACACTGCAGGAATATTAGGCTGCTGTCACTTTAAGACATAATGCACTGATACTGTACACATGCGTTGCCTTTCTCGACTGAAATTGAACTCAATATTTGCATGACGTCTGAGACGTGTTTCCGTGAGCGTGCTTCAGCTGGGTGCACACACAAACCTCCTCACAGCGGGTGCGCAAGTTCTAATTCGTGTCTTCTGGCTCTTTAATGTTTAAATTGGCAAGGCTTAAATGAGTTTAGTTTAAACACAGATAGTGTGCTGTTCAGGTTTTGCCTGAACTGATGACGTAACTGACTGATCATATTACAGCACACGGCTCTCGCATTGAACATTTTACAAAGAGTGACTGTTTTATCCACTTTTTTTTTATCATCGCTGTTGTATCCATCAACAGAAACATACATTAGGAGCTGTGTCCGTCTGTTTTACGCGTTGTTATTTTTAACAAACTATATTATAGATGAACCGCAGTGCAAGTGCGTGCCGAATTGTGGATGGAGAGCAGTACGATTTGATTTTTTACTGTTACACCCCTATTATAAGCACTAAAGAAGATATTTTGAAAAATGTTTCAGTTGTTTGGTCCAAACTTTGATTGATCAGTCAGGTTTGGAACGACATGAGGGTGAGTAAATGATGACATAAATTCCCTTTTTTGGATGAACTAACCCTTTTACTTTCTCAGTTTCTACTGATGGATTTCAGAGGTTGCATGTAAATGCATATACACATGAAGTAGTTTTTGATGAGGTGGATGTTTAACACATATTTTGTTCCTGAATTCATCTGCTCTAGGCCCGTATGGTGGCCGCAGCCACTAACAACCTGTGTGAGGCGGCCAACTCCGCCGTTCAGGGTCACGCCAGCGAGGAGAAACTCATCTCTTCAGCCAAACAGGTGGCAGCATCTACAGCTCAGCTGCTCGTGGCCTGCAAGGTCAAGGCGGACCAGGACTCCCAGACCATGAAGAGACTGCAGGTATGTGTGTGTGTGTGTGTGTGTGTGTGTTTCAGGACGTTCATACAGGTTTTGAGTTACATGTTCTGATAGACCCTAGTATTGAGTTTAAAAAAAATAGGTACACTCTTAAAAACAATAAAGGTTCCAAAAGGGTTTTTTGCAGGGGGTGCCATTGAAGAACCATTTTTGTTTCACCAAGGAACCTTTCAGTGATCAGCTCTTAAAATAACCTGTGTGTGTGTACATTTCAATAATCTAAAGAATCTTTTCCCACCATAAAGAACATTTTGTGCAATGGAAAGATTCCATGGATGCTAAAGTTTCTTCATAGAACCATTGGTGCAAAAAAATGTAAGAGTGCATGATCGTAAAAGTGGGGTCAAATTGACTCTGTGGATTCAATACAGTTCACTAAACTTTTTCTATGAAAAACAAAAAAAGGAATAGGGGTAAAAACAGTAGACCTTTAATATTAATACTCACTTCTCACACATTGACAAAAAAAAACAAGAACATGCATATAAATTGTATTTTTAACAAAGTTTTTTTGTTTTTTTTACATTTTTGTTTTCACTGTAAATATTGTGTCCGTATTGTAAATATTTAAAACAGAATTAAACCTTTTAAACAGAAGAAGTGTGGAAAAGCACTTTTTCTGTGAACTGAACATGTGAACTGATTTATACCTTCATACTTTTTAAAAAAAGGGTGTACCTTCAGTGCAGTGTACGTTTTTTCAGATAACAACATCTGACAAATGCATATATGAAAATGCCCTTAAATTGACCTGCAAATATCATAATCATAATATAAATTTTGTACGCTCGTTCCACCGCACATCAGTGTGTCGACACTTTGCAGACATGTTAATGACAATAAATGATAAAAGGTCACTACATTTCAAAGAGAATATCATAATTACCCAGTATTACAGACAGTTAAAAAAAATCTAAATGTGTCAAATTGACCAGAATCCTAATATGAAAGATCATCATTTTCCTCTCATCATTTGCCATTGCAGTGGCCTGACACGAATAAGCAATGAAGAGTCTGAGTTGTTTTGTGTCCGCCTCTCAACAAAGCCTTTAAATATTGAGTGACGCACCCCTCCTGCCTCCAGTGAGACAGCTGGCGTCCTGCACAGGGTGAAGGCTGGGGGTTAAAGTTAAAACCTGATCAACTCTGAGATCACCATTATATCTTAGTCATCACGATAGGCAGAGACACCATATTGAGTTTTCAAACAAATGAAATGACATTCAGACATTAAACATGGAGCTTTGCTGAGATTCCCATAACATCAGATACTGTAGATCTATAGTTTAGCTGTGTTTTAGCTGTGCAGACGTGAGATGAATGTAATGCTTTAGCAGGAATAGACCCAGTGTCATCATCTTGTCTTACACAGTCCAGCTGTCGGATTTGTAATATGCTCTGATGAGGGCTTGTGATAACAGCAGTGCTGGTGGCTGCTGCGAGATTTTTAATAAATGGTCCTCAGAAATCTGCTTCAGAAATTGAACATTATTAGATCATTTGTCACTAGAGACACTGAGAGCAACACTTAAGTCGCTGTTGAACACACCCCTTCATGATTATTAATTTGCATTAATATTTAGATTACAACCAGTGGTGCATGGATCAGGAAATTTGAGAAATATTAATAGCTGATATTTTGTTGGGATGAGAGTTCACAATTTTGAGGGATATGGAAAGTGTACATGACTCTCTATTTGTCAAACTTTCTACATCCCATCCATTCACCAACTGAATGACTGCCATCATTTGCATTAGATTAAATAAAGATGCAAATAAAAAAAAATCTGACTTTACTTTTTGTTTAATTCAATATGTTGCGCACAGCCACATTCTGAGATTCACTCAAAATGAAGTATACAATGAAACTGACATTTTGTGGAATGGTGTGGAATGTAATTTATTTGTGGATCTTTTGAATTTTGAAACATTACTTACAGCACATCGGGAGCACGACTCCATCCGCTTTCTACTCCAGCCAATCAGATTTTAGAGCCGCCTTTCACTACTGGTCACATCAATCCGGCCAATCATTCCTTTGCTGCCGCCCACACTACATTTTCAGATGTAGCAGGTCTTTTTTTTTTCTTTTTTTTTAACCTGTGATACACTTCCCTCCCCGTTCCACCATCCACTTCTGCTGATATCTGTCTGATCATGAGAAGTCTCCTCACCTGCTCAAAATAAGACCAAATACTGCTTATGATACAAGACCAATTGAAATTTGAGAGGTTTGTAAAATGGGTTTGTTTCACAGTTGAATAGTTTACTTGGAAGATTTATCAGTTAAAGAATATCGTTATTAATTTTATTTTTTGTTTTTTTTTATCAACTCCCCAGTGTCTAATATGTGCCTTTGGTCCTAGTACTAATAGAGCTGTGCACAGTGATGTGAAATGTCTTCTGTGGCAGCAATGCAGAATCTCTTAGCTATTCTAGTTTGTGTATAAAGTGCGGGCCAGTCCTTCCTCATGCAGAGATGAATCAGATTACTGACAGCTGAACACACTCAACCCTAAATCACACCTTCAGCCATGCACAATGCCTCAAAAGGCATAAAAAAGAAAAAAAAATTCCTGGAACGTTTGCCAGAAGAGCTCTGGGGATGTGTTTAGTTCATGCTACTCTCTCCACAGCTGCTTTTCCTTTTAAAGCCATCTCTGGAGTCCGGACACTGGCTGAGCCTTCCCTGCACACACAAGATGCCTGGGATTTGACTACAAACCCCTGCTTGCTAAAAGCTACTTCATTGGGTTCACAAATTGAAGTAATTGTACTAGTTGCACTTGTAGCCACAAATTAATTTGTGGCTACAAGTACAACTACACTAATTTGTGACAAGTACAACGACTATAATTTTTTGCTACCAGTAAACTACATTAAAGCCGTTGTACTTGTAGTTTCACTTGTAGTCAAATTAATGTAGTAGTACTTGTAGCCAAAAATTAAAGTCGTTGTACTTGTAATTTCACTTGTAGTCGAATTAATATAGTTTACTTGTAGCCAAAAATTAAAGTAGGTGTACGTAGTTTCACTGCTAGCCACAATTTAAAGTCACAATTTAAAATGTCCACAGGTTTGCCGTGTGACAGTGTATGTGCGAATATACCATGATGAACACCAAGACAAGAACGCTGTAGCAGCTGTGAATATAGAGCTAGATGACAATTGTTAAATGTCAGTCAGTGTGTCTAGTATTACTCTTGTATTTAAGTATTGATTATTAATATTGAAGTATTGATATTCTAGGAATGGTATCTGAAGTTCAGACAGAGTGAGTTTGATGAGGTGGATCTTGTGTTTTGTCGAATGCTCAGAAGAGTGCTCTGCTGTCTGTCTGTCTTTAGGCTGCTGGTAATGCCGTGAAGCGGGCATCAGATAACCTGGTGAAGGCGGCACAGAAGGCTGCGTTCGAGGCTCAAGATGATCAGGCTGTGATAGTGAAGAGCAAGATGGTGGGCGGCATTGCTCAGGTAAAGAGATCATCAGTGAAACCTCAGCGATAGCATGTTTATAGGCTCATTACTGTGTGTTTTGTGTGTGTTTCCAGCACAATGATTGAACGTTACAGTGCAAGTTTGCTCGTTAAGTTCCCTGTTCCTGTCTGTTTTTACGGTCCCACTTTATATTAAGTGGCTTTAACTACTATGTACTAACATTCAAATTAATAATTTGATACAATGGACTTACTGTGTACATACATGTTTTTACATTGTACTTATATTTTGAAAATACCTGCATGTAATTACAGCTGTAATTCATTTATGTAATTACATTTATAATTACACCCATCCTTTACACCTTAACCTACTCTTAAACCGACCCACACCACACACACCTGTCCTAAGTGTTTTACAACATCAACGCAATAATTGTACATTGTACTTATTTTTCGATGCAAGTACATAGTACTTAAAGCCATTTAAAATAAAGTGGGACCGTTTTTACTTGTTCAAGTTAAGACATGCAGTGAATTAAGTATGTTATGAATGTTGTTTAGTTAATGTGTATGTTGATCTGGATGTGTGTGTGTGTCCTCAGATCATCGCTGCTCAGGAGGAGATGCTGAGGAAGGAGAGAGAGCTGGAAGAGGCCCGGAAGAGGCTGGCCATGATCCGACAGCAACAGTACAAGTTCATGCCGTCGGAGCTCCGAGAGGACGGTCAGGAGCAGTGAGACTGATCCGGGACATTACACACACACACACACACACACACACACCAGAGGATGAGGAAATCATTCATCATATGCAACGAGTAAAAAGTGAACCATGTATCAGGATGTCTATTTTAAAAGTCACTTTTATGAGCATTGCCATGCCAGCTTTATTGTTTTGTTGTATTTTAAAAATATGTTCTTTATTATTTCTATAAAAGATCTATTTTTTTTCTTTTTTTTTTTTTCAGTACTAGATAGAGTAATTAGATCAGCAGTTGTGAACGCTTGTGATCATGGCAGGGGCCAAACAGTGTTTGTAATGTCTGGTAAGCTTTCCGAGACAACATTTGGACTTTCTCGGTTTTCCTTTTAGAGGGTGTCTTCTGCTCTTCTGACACAGTTGACAGCGTTTTTCCCTTTTTCTTTTTCTTTCTTTTTGTGGCAATGTGGACCAGTGGTGCAATCATTAACTTTGCGTTAAAACAATTCATAGAGAAAACATATCATTTTTTTTAAGAAAAGAATAATAAAGCTTTGAAACGTTACAAATAGTATCTCCTTTTAATGTTTTTTGCAGTGTCAATGTTTGCGTTTGTGACAACTTGGTCTACTGGCATTTCTATCAAAAGTATATCTTTTATAAAGCATAAAAGCCATATTTCCATTTTTGCTTTTATAATGTATTAATGTATTTTTTTTCTTTTGTTCCAATTCACTGTTGATGTAATTCCCATCCAGATGTATACAGACATTATTAGATTAAAAATGATTTGCAGCGGAAGAATTGGTTAATTAAAATGGTTGTCTATCAAAGAATAATCAGAGTAATTATAAAGAACTGTTTTAAAGAAATGATAAAGACTGTTATTAATGGATCAAATACATAAACAGTTTGAGTTTTTGCCATTACTGCCTTTCCTGTTGCATTCAGTTTAATCTGAATCTGTCCTGCTTTTATATTTTATAATTGTGTATTTAACAGTTTCTCACCGAAAATAAGCAAACGCACTTAGTCATGTGTTTAACTAAAAACTCATAAATTCACTGTTTTTCAAATATCTCCTATTGCATTTGTGTGTTTGTTTTTTGTTTTGTTTCTACAGAGGTGCTGTTGTTGGAGGGTTTATCATTTACTTGTATAGACCGATAACATTAAAAATGGATAATTAATAGGTCATTAATGAACATTTTATAATGCTTAAACATATCAGTAGTTCATGTGCACTCAAATATCAAGGTAAATCATTATTTGCCTGGCTAAAGAGATTTCATGTTTAATAAAATATTTCTAAAGCAGAAAAATGCTTTCTAGGAAACTGGAAATGTGGTTTTCTACAAATAAAAAAAAGCTGCCAAGCATGACATAACTAGATGACAACATCAACCATCTTAATAAATCATATGTTAACAGCGTATGTTTGAAGTTTTGGTCATGAATAATTTCTCCTTTTTTTTCTCAGAATTTAATTGGGGGGCAAAATTAGACATCCATTCTTTAAATGTCATTAAAACACATCTGGACAATTGTGAAATTGCATCTGGAGGATACATGTAAAGCTAACTGTCATCAGCATAAAAATGTATTGTTTCATGATAATATTATTTAAGGGGAGCATGTACAATGAAAAAAAGAGGACCGAAGACTGAGCCTTGTGGTGCTCCATTTACTTCACTTGTGTTTTACAATACATCATTGACACACAAAATTAGACTAGTCTGACACGTGGGATCAAAACATGGTTAATCCTTGCCCACAAAAGTCATTGTAATTAATCTTATTAAAGACGACGTTATGGTCTCTGGTGTCAAACACAACACCAAGAGCTAACATAATACTAGCACAACCAGTACCAGATGCAATCACGTTCATATGAAAGAAGCATGTTGTGTGCTGCTTATGATGTGGACTAAATCCGGATCAAATGCTTTATAAATACCATTTCTCTGAACAAACAGCATAGTGGACACAAATTATACATAAATAAAAGATTTAGATGGATCTACATGTACAATGCATGAGCCGAAACAAAGTTGTGCCTTCTTTATAAGCGGGTAAATAACTGCAAGCTTAGGACATGCCCAAGTATCTGAATCAACATGCAGCAATGCTACATTTTTCTAAGTGTCAATCATTTGTTAACAATATTCATTACTTCAATGAGCTCATGAGCTTAAATTATTACATTGTTTAAATTTAAACATTGGTAACACTTTACAAAAAGGTTCATTAGATAAGTTATTGTAATTTCAAGTATAATGTATAATCTAACATGAACTAACCATGAGCAATTCATTTGTTGCTGTATTTGTTAATCTTTATTAACGTTATTGCAAAGTGGTACCATACATTTTTAGCTTACTGTGATTTGTACATTTCTGAAATACATAACTTAGACAGTCACCTCTGATTACAGATCACTCTAAATTGTAATGTAGACATGCATTTTCTGTAAAGCTGCTTTGAAACGATGTGTATTGTGAAAAGCCCTATACAAATAAATGTGAATTGAATTGAATTATTTCTCATTTAAAAAGAAGTTTAAACTGTAAACAAATTCAGCCTTTTATGCATGTTCATAAAGAAAGTACTAGCATTTAGAAAAAAAAAAAAAACACACATCACCATGTCCGGGCAGTGAATTACCTACAGCATCTTTAAGAGACTATGAGAAAAAGATCAATGTTAAAGTTAAAGATTTGATCCACTGAATGCAGAGAGTGTAATGTATGATTACATCATTAGCTGTTTTTTTCCCAGGGCACTCTGAATAATCTTGACCTCTTCTTAAGTATAACTGGAGAATGAGGATCCAGAGCCTCCCAAACATGGACAAAAGCTCAGGATCATCCTGCGGGACGAATCAGAGCGAGGGGACGGCACTCTCCCAGACTCTTCACAGAAGTTTCCAAAGAAGCCCAGAGTTCCTGTGGAGGGGTTTCCAGCCGCCTCTCTGCTGTCTGTGTGAACAAGCTCTCCTCTTCTCCTCTTCTCCTCGGCTGCTAGCAGAAACACAAGGCATCAACCATGGAGGCCATCAAGAAGAAAATGCAGATGTTGAAGCTGGACAAGGAGAACGCCATCGACCGCGCAGAACAGGCTGAGATTGACAAGAAAGGTGCCGAGGACAAATGCAAACAGGTAAATGGATTCACTGAGACTTTCTACACATCCGTGTTTTTGTTCCCCGGGAGTCTAACTGTATTCTCTATGAGATGAGATTAGGAAAAGTGTGAGGAGGTGTTGTCTAAGCAGTGATGTAAATGATTTGTTACAAAATAATTTATTGCCAGAATTTAAAAATAAGAAAAAAGTTTCCCTAGTGTGCTCACAGAAATCATATAATTTGAGCTTCCATGTATAATCTGACTTTCTATGTTCTGTATGATGAATGATCAGTAATCATGTGGTTATTGGCATAAACTTCCCTGCAAAAACCAATGATTAATCCCAGTTTATGGTCCAGCATTTGTGATGCGTGGAGCTATTATTAGTCTTGTTCCTTAAGACCTGTCTATCATGACTAACTGAAGTGACCAATGCCAAATATAGAAGTGTAAATATGTGAATATATTTAAGCAGGTATACTTTATTACAGCTAGTTGATTAAGAGGAGGGGCGACAGTTTCCATCGTTTGATTAAACACGACACAGAGAACAGCACACACGGGCCCTATTTTAATAAAAGCCATTTAAAGAAGTCTTTTCCCATCAATACTGTCATTCTCCATAATGGAAGTGCAGCTGGCTTTTCCATGGGAGAAAAAAAAAACATGGGAAACGATTTTGTTGGAGCACATGCATTGCAAACATTATCCATTTAATTTTGAATCAGTGATCTCAAAATATCTCATTTATCAGAATCGGATTGGTTATGTGCTCCAATCATTGACCTAATGCAGTTTTTGTTTGAACAAAGCCTGTAATTTTCCGAAAGCCTGTGTCCCGATGGCACAACTCCTCTATTCCTGTCCCAAGGCCTCTGTTATTGCACCCCTGTTGTTCAGCAGCACACATGCTGTCCTTGAGCTTTTTCTGTCCCGCTCCACCTCCATGAAATTGTTCAGCATAATGGGATCAAGGCTCTGTCCCATCCGGAGCCTCAGCGTTTGACGCTCCTCATAACTGTGTTCCCGAGCCTGTCCCGCTCCGTCAGACGGGCCGCAGGGAAGGCATCCATCATGAACACATTGTCTCGGTTTATGAGCTGACCAATGGCTCTCTAACTATAAAGCTGTGTCTATTTCTGCAGCATTATGGGCTGTGTTTCCATAAGCAGAAGCCCGAAGTGAGCAATAAATAGAGGCTGGTTTATGAGTGTGTGTGATATGACGGTTAATGGGCTGTGGTTTGGAGGGTTGAGTGAGTGCCACAGCAGAAACTCTCCACAGCTTCATATTCCCAACCAGACCACCAGTGACCCGTTAATGAGCCGGGGTTTAGAGATCATCATTTATCAATCAGTTCAAGACGGGGGACACTTTACTTGATGAGGAATTATCTTCCAAAATGTGGAGAAACAAGTTTATAAAAGAATAACTTTGAGTCAAACTAGGCAAAACACTTTTGACCAGCTCATTTTATTGTTTTTCAGAAATGGGACCCATAGTTCTAGCTCTACACAGGTGTTTTGGGTGTAGGTCAGTCATATTTTGCTGAAAAAAATGGCCCCCATTATGGACAATGAATTAATAAAGGGACTAAAAATGCAAAGGTTTTTTGCGCAGGTTTATTGAGCGTGTATGTGAGCGTGTGTGTGTGTGTGTGTGTGTGTGTGTGTGTGTGTGTGTGAGGAGTAGCCTATGTTTAGTGGTCGGGTTAGTCTAAGGGGAGAGAATATACAGTTCGTACAATATAAAAACCATTACGCCTATGGAGAGTCCCCATAAAACATGAAAACCCAAAGTGTGTGTGTGTGTATGTGTGTAGCTGGAAGAGGAGCTCTTGGCCCTACAGAAGAAGCTGAAGGGTGTGGAGGACGAGTTGGACAAATACTCAGAGTCACTGAAGGACGCTCAGGAGAAACTCGAGCAGGCCGAGAAGAAGGCCGCAGACGTGAGTGACACACACACACACACACACACACACGCGCACACACAATCATCATCACACATCACATATGTCTCTCATCCAACCCGGGTGCAATTACACACTGTCTTTCAAAGAATAGCTACACACTGACACCTCGTTAGAAGGCTAAATATTTCACATGAATGCCACAAATGCAAATTCAGGTCATATTTCACTGCATAATTAAAATAAAATATATATATATTATGAAGCCCATAGTATTTTAGAACCATTACGGATCACATATGTGACCCTGTACAACAAAACCAGTCACAAGTAGCATGGGTATATTTGTGGCAATAGCCATTGAATGGGTCAAAATTATCACCCAAAAATCATTAGGATATTAAGTAAAGATCATGTTCCATGAAGATATTTTGTAAATTTCCAACCGTAAATATATATGATAGCCTATATATCAGATTATATATCTCAATCTCAAAATCTCAATTTCAAAAAATTTACCCTTATGACTGGTTTTGTGGTCCAGATTCATATGTTGATAATTATACTTATGTATCACAATGATTCGCACACAATATGAAAAATCTTAATTGTCTTAAAAATAGGCCGAGGTTCAAAAACCATAACATCTAGACTAGAGCTCGTAATGTGTTCGCCTCGCGCGCGCGCGCCCTCGTGTGGTGGCCGTCAACACAGCGCACGCGCAGCTCAGAGCTCGAGCTGTCAATCATCCTGTCAGCAGCTGCTCTGGAGAAGGTGTCGAGCTGGATCATATTCTCCAAACACTTCATAAACACTGTCAGCACCTCGCAGAGATGCCGTGCGTGCTGAGACTTCACCAAACACCAGTTTTTGCTTATGGATACATTTTCTATGTACTTTTAAAACTGAGTGAATTAAGTAATGACAGAATGAGACTCACAGCAGCAGTAAAGGGTTAACAGCTGTCATGTTTTCAAAGCTTAACACTCAAACTAAAAGAGTGAAGGTGAATTCATATTAAATCTCAATATCCAGTAGGCTACTCTTCATAATGATGACCAAAATAAAAGTTACTTTCAAAGTATACAGTATACAGTAGGCTACATGGCAGTGCAATTCCTATTCTGTACCACATCTGATACATTTTTGTTCAAGTATAAACTATATTGTTAGGTTATATATTGTTTTTGCAATTCAGACCCTTTATCAGGGAGCTCATCCTGCTCTAGCAGTACAATACATGTACTTATGACAATTATTAACTAGTTACATCTGAAAAACAAGTCACGTGTTCATGAGTTAAAAGACTTTGGCAACCACAGTAGAGTTTTTAATCCGGAGACTTTTATAAAATATATCTTTGCCTTGAGTTCTCTTATTAAAACATGAGGTGTTTAAGCGTGTGTCAGGAACTCTCAGCTCTGTGTGTATTGTACTGTATTCGCACCATTAATTTGTGGCCAAAAAAGGAAAGAAATCAGAGGAATGCAGTGATTTGTTTACAGTGAAGTGACGTCAGGACTTCCAGTGCTTCTGTTCAGAGTTCATTGAATGGATCGGTCTGAGGACAGCTTGACTGAGACATCCTGCTTTATGGTTTTAATTCGCTTTAAATTCATTTGATTTGACACAATGATGAAGATCAAATGCACAGTTTGAGTACATAAGATTTAGACAGCAGGTGACCAAGAATGCAGTAGATACAGTAGTCTATAAGTTAATTTAAATATATGTATTCATAAACCTCGCTATGACATAATTTTACTTTATTTTAACAAAATGTCCTAATTTCACAAGTTTTACATTGAGTCGTTGTATCTCTTGCATCTAAACAGACAACAGAGCCAGGAATACAGTTGCACACAATCAGTAAATAGGAATGATCTAAACTCTTACAGGCTTACAAATTGAGTGGTTAAAGTCACAATGAAATGGAAGTAGAAACCTTTAAAGGGGTGGTATAATGCCCTTTTCACAAGATGTAAAATAAGTCTCTGGTGTCCCCAGAGTGTGTATATGAAGTTTTAGCTCAAAATACCCCACATATATTTTTATATGTTAAAATTGTCACTCTTTGAGGGTGAGCAAAAATGCACCATTTTCGTGTCTGTCCCTTTAAATGCAAATGAGCTGCTAATCCCGGCACAGAGGGCGGAGCTTCGATTACATGCACTGACAATTTCAAACACTTTTAGCCTTTTATGTTCAAACCGGAGTCAGACAATGATGGAAAGACTCAAGAAGAAGTGACAACATGTAGAAGCAACAGAACATGGTTAGTTGATGAATTTATGTAGCTTATCTTCCAGTCATTGATAAACATTCTGTCATGATAATCTATAAATCGTGTTCCCGGGGGCGGGGTTTATGTAAATTATAGGGTTGGTGATGTCATTAACTTGGGAGGAATGTGGTGTAGTCCCTACAAGCCGTTTGTTAGACCTTAAAAACAATTTCTTTAAAAGAAAATATATCCCTTTGCCTTGAACGTTGAGCGTTGTAACTTTGCAGATGTTGTTTATGCTCAAACAGCAACATTACACATTAACTAAAATTAGAAAAGTGAAATCGTAATCAACCACCCCTTTAAAGAAGACTGCCCTACTGTGAGCTACAAGGTTGTTCATCGATAGTATTTGCTTCTGTTGAAGCCGTCAGTCAATTATTTCAGCTTATTTTTAAAATAATCACGTTTACCAGTGGTATTCCGAAAAACTACATTACTTATGATGCTGTACAGAAAATACCACCAGAGTGTCGAAACAAGCAAAACTGGGCAAAATATCTCGTTAGCTCCGCCCACTCCCATGAAGCTCTGCAAATGACGAGCCGATCTCCTTATGCTCTGAAAATACTGAAATATTTGGATATGCATATTTTGCATTAAACTTAAAATGTTGTTTTATATATATATATATATATATATATATATATAAAATCAACGTTTTTAAATGGGTAGTTTTTATTTCTCTATTATTTTTAATTTGATTATGCTGTTCGCAATGCTTCATGGGATTGTAGTTTATTCAATCACTAAAGCCATTCAGTTCAGTCTTGTACCTTTTTAATTTTATAGTCTTAAAAATAGTTTATCGCAAAATCACAAAATTACATCGCTTTGCTTCAGGCCTTTATTAACCTCCTTGAGTAGTATGGATTACTTTTATGATGGATGAATGTTCTTTTTTTGGGCTTCAAAAACTCCATTCACTTCCATTATAAAGCTGGAAAGAGCCAGGATATTTTTTAATATACCTCCGATTGTGTTCAGCTAAAAGAAGAAATTCATAGTCATCCTCATTTATATAGCGCTTTTAACAATGATATCATATACACCCAGGATGGCTTGAGGGTGAGTAAATCATGGGTTAATTTTTTTTTTATTTTTTTTTTGTGAACTAAGCATGTAATGAGTGCTGAGGAGAATCCCTGGATCTGACAGGAAGGGGCTTTTTTATTGAAATAACAATAGGGGAATACAGAGTCATCCAAAACACTTGAATCTATAAAAAATTAAGATCTTTCTGCATGGTGTATCAAAAAAATCAATCATACATTTAATACATCAAGTAGCCTATCCTTTTCAACAGCTGAGATGTCTTAACAGCTTTACAATTGTTCTGTATTGAAGTCAGAGAGTCGTAAAAAAAACTTTAAGTCAGTCGAAAATAGTCTACCATTTGGTACATAGCCTACATTTTGCTTTATGTAGCCTATGATATTTACCAAATAAAATATGAATTTTAATTATATTATCATAATATAATTAAAAACACAATCCATAAACAAAACCATTATATCAGTTATAGTGACAAATTTGTAAAACACCTAAAAAATAAACATAAACTTTGGAATGGATCAAAATAATTTGGTCTTCAAAAATATTTTAAAGTGTGTTTCTTTGACGTTATTAGGAATTACATAATTATTCATATCTGACCACAGATTCTGAAAAAAATGGAATGAAAATCCTGTTTCCATTTCATCAATGCCTTAGGAGGTGAAAGACTTTTTTCTTTAGTTGGTTATGACAGGGAGGGTCTGCTGATCACCTGAGAGCTGCGCGCGCATCTGTTGCACCGGCGTCAATCCGCTTACAGTGTTTCTCCCGCTGTGGCTCTGAATAATACACCACTCGTCGGCGATTTGTTTCGCTCTGAGCTAAACTTTACCACTTCTGGATAAAAACACTGGAGGAAGAACTAAACCAAGCCGTGGTGAGCATGAACGCGTGATTATCGACCGGGATAAAGCGGTCTCGCTGCTGTCCTGCCCGTGTCGCGGTGTGTATCGGTGTTGAGAGCAGTGTCCGCGGACATGGCCTCGATCACCTCGATAGAGGCCGTGAAGAGGAAGATCCAGGGCCTCCAGCACCAGGCGGATGATGCCGAGGACCGGGCAGAAACACTGCAAAGAGAGCTGGACCTGGAGCGGCAGGGCAGGGAGAGAGTGAGTGAGCGAGCGACACACACACTCACTCACTCACTCACTGATCATATCTTCTAACACACCGGCCTGCTGTTCACCTCAAAGCCTGTTCACTGCAGTCTCAGTGCAAGAGCAATAACAGTCTGCTCTGCTGTTTGTAGGAAGGGGCCTTTAAGGGGATTTCATGCTGGGGTCCGGGGCCACAAGGGACTGACAGGGGAAAAGTCTGTTAAAGAAAAACCTGTACAAATAAATAATACGAGTAAAATAAATATGGAAGTAAATTAGTTAATGTGATTGTACTAAAAAGATGGGTAAATTAATAATCTATTAAATTGATTAATCTAGATGAAAATAAATAAATAACCATTTTGATTAATATAAATAAACTAACATTAAGTAAGTTTTAGATTAAGTTTTAGATTAAGTAAAAACTACATTACTATATTTGATTGGCTTAATAGAATTTTAGATTAAAATTTTTCTGTGTATAAATTGGGTGTTTGTAAAAGATACATGCCTTTTCCATGTTAGGATGAGGGTCCCTCACATGAAGATGCTCATATTTGGGGCTCTGTGGCATCTAAAAGATTGAAAACCCCTGTTGTAAGATCTAGATGACCGCAATATCTTTATTAAACGCTCATATTAGATGCGGATGGCAAACGTAAAACCGATGTTCTTCAATGTCATTGTATGCTCCAATTTTCTTAAACCAAATCAAAACATTAATTTCACTTTATAAACACATTATTCTGTATCCATTTAGGTGGAACAAACAGTGAATGAAACAATATCAGCCAAATAAGTTTGTGCTTGAGGTTGAACAGATGAACTTGAGCTAATGCGCGGGACAGGATTAGAGTTCATATAGAGGCCAGGTGTGACGCACAGACTCAAATCATCTCACATCAAACCTTAGCTCTTTCTATAACATGGACCTATGGATATGTGAAACAAGTGGTCAGTTAAAACAAGGGATTATGCAGTTTTCGTCCTCCTGAAGGTGGACACTTGAGTTTATCTGACCCAGAACAGGATAATCCTCTTGTGTTCTTGTCATCCGGTAGGAAAAGTGGTGGTGGTGGTTTACATCAGGATAGACAGCAAATAGACCTTAACCAGGGTAGCGCCATATTTGAAAACAAGGGACAAAAATACAGTACATTAAATGGGTTGTACTGTTGTTCAGCTGATGACACGACTTTACAGAAAGAAAAAAAGTTTCAGTAGACAAAATCTCAGTAAAAGTTGTAAAAACGACATGATCTAGCACCTTTATTCAGTGTGTGCCATTGTAAAGACTGTCCGTCTATTCCTCAGTCTCGTTTTCATCCGTGTTAAATTCAGTATGGCGTCTAACCTGACTAAAGTCTACCAGGGTCTGAAATTAACAGGGGCTTGGGGCAAAATTGCCACCAACATTTATAAAAATGCCTCCAAAAACCAAGACATGGTGCAAAAAAGTCTCCATGCAAGTTCTTGTTTTTGCAGTATCACACGAGCAAGAGTGCCGTTTTCCAGAATATCAGCGTGTTTGCAAATGTGATATTCATTTTATACAACACTTTAACAAACAATAAGTTAATAGGCTATTAGATGGTCAAATTAGACTCAATTTAGTCTGTTTTTTGCTCTATTTTGCCAACAAGAATAGATCCTAACATTAGAACCATTGCGTGTCTCAGAACAATGCGATTTCAGTTTCGTTACTGAATGAATCAACGTTTATGATTGAATCGTTCTAACGAATAATTCGGCGACTAAGTCACTTGAATCTGTCGCTTTGAACCAATCACTTGAGTGTATGATTCAATGACTAACTTGTTAAGACAATGATTTGCCGCCACCTACTGGTGGTTTTAGTATCATTTAATCTTAGCTGAGGGACAAAGATTGAATGCTGTTTTTGTTTTCAGTCATGATTGTAACAATAGTTCTGGTTAAATAAATAGAATGTGTTTATAAATAGACTATTATGAGCGAAATATGAGATAACATTGTAAATATAACAGAGATAAAGTAACAGCAGCCGCATTGCATACAGTGTTGTTGTCTGTCTTTTTTTCCTCCTTTGTTAAAAATGAACAAAAATCCATTATTAAGAAAATGCATAAAAAGTCAGTTTTGGTTGTGTTTTGGCTCTGACCAGCTCTAAAATTTAAATCATTATTCTATGTTTATCAAAGTGTATTTGGGTATTGTAATAATGAGTAATCTGACAGTAGTCAGATATTTAATTGCCTAGCAAGTGAAGATAACTTTACATGTGCACAAATTACGGCTAGTTACATGAAATAATGTTGATGTTGGTAACGTCAAATTTGGAACCTGAGTTTAATAGCAATAGTTTTCAGTGTGTGACTGATTTGACTGAGCTATAGGGTCAGTAACATTATTTACTGCAGAACATTTGCTTTTCCAGTAGGCCAGAACAAAAGCGGCAGATGTGTTGCTTAGATGTTTTATTTTATATTTTCACCTGGATTTTGCAATGAAAATAACTATAGATGGCGGGCATGGCCCACAAAAGAATTAGGCCACCTTTGTACTGAGCACTGTTGTTTTGCTAGTACAACTATTGTTGTAAGGATTTATTAAGGCCTCATTATGCTTCTGCGTCAACTCCACGGCGTAGCTACGCCGTCACTCCTACGGCGTCGTGGCCGTTTTATGGTTCTGCGTCAGGTTGAGTTGCATCGCGGTGCATCTGACCAATCACAGCCCTTGTGGTCTGCGTCGCCTCGACGCATAGTTACAATTTTTTGGAGGTGCACGTCGAGCTACGGCGGAGGGGTTCGCGGCGACGCAGAGGGGTCTGCGGGGGGTACGCCGTCGATTCGACGCAGAAGCATAAAACAGGCTTTAGAAGGATGACATCAGATGTGCCCTTTTTGAGTAGTGGTAAATACAGCTACAGGCATGTTGCTTTTCTGCATCCTTTTAAAATGATAAACAGACCAAGCATTTATTCATGTTCAGTGCATGCTTTATTTAGTGATGTGATCTAGTGTTCCCACATTTGAGATAGTAATTGCTGTGTTAGCATGTAGTTAGCTATTAAAGAATTGGACAAACAGTTGACACAGTGATCTCAACCCTTTTTACCTAGTGAACTTTGCATTTTTAAAGTTTAACTTTCAAATCCAGCAATCCATGTATTCAGAGAGAATGTTACTGTCTCTGATGGGAAAACCTGCTTCTTTCAGCCACAAAAAAATTGGGATGGGAATCATAATTCATAATGCATGAAATGATAAAATGTATAGCTTGAATGCAATTAAAGTCACTTTGGATAAAAGCATCTTGCATTTAAAGGGGTGGTAAAACACGATTTCACTTTTCTAACTTTAGCTAGTGTGTAATGTTGCTGTTTGAGTATAAACAACATCTGCAAAGTTACAGCGCTCAAATTTCAAAGCAAAGGGAGATATTTGCTTTTAAAAAATTCAATTTCTAAGGACTACAGCAAACAGCCGGTTTTGGACTACACGACATTCCTCGGGAGTTGCTGACGTCAGCATATCCCATTATTTATTTAAACCCCTCCTCCGAGAATACTTAATAAGCGGGGCGAGGCCATTTTATATTGCTGTTTTGGAGATGAGTTGTCACAATGCCGTCGAAACGCTGCTGTTATTTTCATCCGGATTGCAGGTCCACTTTGTTCAGCCTTCCTAGGGACAAGGGAGTTAGGGATCAATGGTTAATTTATTTTTAACTCGGTCCCCCATAATTATGACCCAAATATCGCTCTCTGTGCTGCACATTTTACGGAGGAAAGCTTCCACAATCGTGGCGAGCTCAATGCAGGATTCGCACATCGGCTTGTCCTGAAAGATGGAGCAGTTCCAACTTTAAAAACAGAAGCTGTTGTTTACGGGCCACAACCTGTAAGTATGATTTATTTTTCGTCGATGTGTTTTCCTGCAATAGTTCGTATTGTTAATTGTACATTGTAGCAAGGAAGTAAACAAATGACAACGCTGTTTGGCTCTGCTGGTTTGTTAAATGTTCATTCATACTTAACGTTATCCGACAAACACCTAACGTTACAAACTTTTTTTTAATCTCAACAGCGAACTTGGAATTAGTGTAAATTATTCTTTGATTAGAGCTTTTATGTTTATCTACATGCTTGTTTATCTACAGGCATGCTAAACATGATTCTGTGTTTGATTTGGCAGCCGATGTTTTGTGTTCGTTTTGGGTTAATAGTTCTGGCAACAGATATTTGTCTACAATCTTTCTAAAAAATACAAAAGTAACGGTGGCATACAGTCAGAAACGATCACTATAGATCCGCAGTCTTTACTCAAAAAAATCCCTTTGAGGACTCTAGTATAATTTGTTAGAACGATTATATGAAATTCTTGTTTATTAAGCTTATTTTTTTGTAATTCTATAATAATTAGTACAATTAAATAACAGCGTATCTAAAAAGTAATGAGAGAACAACAAAAAACAAACCTTTCTGAAACGTCGTTTAACAGCCGTTCTTGAACAGGTTCTGCTCGATCATCTTCACTAACGTGTCCCCGGGTCCGATTGGTTTTATTGACGCCATTGTTTATAATACACCAAAGCACAAACTACCATAGCAAACTACCGGTAAAGGTACGGGCCGTGACGTTTCCGGGAAACGAGCACTAGACGGTTAGCGAATCACAACACACTGGGCCAGCTAACCAATCTGAGCCCATTGCGTAGTTTTGAGGGACTGGCTTCATAGAACCAGGAAACCATCAGACCGTTACTACAAGGAGGGACAGAGCAGTGTAGAATAAAGGTAAAATATATGAAAAATAATGCAATTTTTAAAAAACGAAGCATGAACACGTTACAGTGCACCCCACAAACACAATCAAGCCTTCGAAAAAATGCTTTTTACCACCCCTTTAAAGAAATCAATTTCTAAGGACTACAGCAAACAGCCGGTAGGGACTACACGACATTCCTCCAGGGTTGCTGACGTCAGTAACCCCAATAAACCCCTCCTCCGAGAATACGAAATAAGGGGGGCGAGGCCATTTTATATTGCGTTGGAGAAGAGTTATTGTGGTATAGGAGTATTGTTGCCGCCGCTATGCCGTCGAAACGCTGTTATTTTCATCAGTGCCCGGATTTCAGGTCCACTTTGTTCAGCCTTCCTAGGGTCGCGGGAGTTAGGGATCAATGGTTAATTATTACGCAAATCTCGCTCTCTGTGCTGCACATTTTACGGAGGAAAGCTTCCACAATCTTCGCGAGCTCAATGCAGGATTCGCACAACGGCTTGTGCTGAAAGATGGAGTAGTTCCAACTTTAAAAACAGAAGCTGTTGTTTACGGGCCACAACCTGTAAGTATGATTTATCTTTCGTCAATGTGTTTTCCTGTAATAGTTCGTATTGTTAATTGTACGTTGTAGGAAGGAAGTAAACAAATGACAACGCTGTTTGGCTCTGCTGGTTTGTTAAATCATCATTCATACTTAACGTTATCTGACAAACACCTAACGTTATAAACTTTTTTTTAATCTCAACAGCAAACTTGGAATTAGTGTAAATTATTCTTTGATTAGAGCTTTTATGTATTGTTTATCGCTTGTTTATCTACAGGCATGCTAAACATGGTTCTGTGTTTGATTTGGCTAAATTACTGCAGTAAAGCCAATGTTTAGTGTTCGTTTTGGGTTAATAGTTCTGGCGACAGATATTTGGCTACAATCGTTCTAAAAATACAAAAGTAACCGTGCCATACAGTCAGTAACGATCACTATAGATCCGCAGTCTTTACCAAAAGAAAAATCCCTTTGAGGACTGTAGTATAATTTGTTAGAATGATTATATGAAATACTTGTTTATGAAGCTTATTTTTTTGTAATACTATAATAATTAGTACAATTAAATAACAGCGTATCTAAAAGGTAATGAGACAACAAAAAACAAACCTTTCTGAAACGTCGTTTAACAGCCGTTCTTGAACAGGTTCTGCTCGATCATCTTCACTAACATTCTCTGGGTCTGATTCGGGCTCAAATTGGTATAGTTTTATTGACGCCATCGTTTATAATACACCAAAGCACAAACTAGGCTACCGGTAAAGGTACGGGGCGTGACGTTTCCGGAAAACGTGCACTAGTCGGTTAGCGAATCACAACACACTGGGCCAGCTAACCAATCTGAGCCCATTGCGTAGTTTTGAGGGACTGGCTTCATAGAACCCGGAAACCATCAGACCGTTTTTACAAGGAGGGGCAGAGCAGTGTAGAATAAAGGAAAATAAAAAATAATGCAATTTTTTAAAAATGAAGCATGAACACGTTATAGTGCACCCCACAAACACAATCAAGCCTTTGAAAAAATGTGTTTTCCCACCCCTTTAAATGTATTGTGTGTATATATATAACAATTCTGATTCCTTAACGGTTCAATCAATGTAGTGATTTTGAGAGAAATATTTAAAAAAAAAAATGTTTGCCCTCAGTAGCCTGCGGCCAAGTAATGATGTCATTTTAGATTTCAACAGAACAGACTCATTCAACAAAATCTTAAATTCCCCCTGTAGTCATTAATTGTATCCCTTAAAAAAATTCTTCATGGCTTGAATGTAACTGGACACCCTTGCCTCATTTAGTATATGCGGTTCTATGAATATGCAAATGAGCCCCGCCTCCACTCATTCACAGCAGCTCAGAGATCCACTCGTTGATGAACACACGTTGATCTGATTGGTTACAAGGTCTTTTGTGACGTCAGAAACACCAGCGTTTTCAAACCGTGTTTTTGAGACTGTCACTGCCGTTTTAAGGAGAAAATACTCAGCAATGTGGAACAAGTGTGTCGCGCATGTGCTGAAAAGTGAAGCTAAACCATTTGATCGCCCCCCGGTGGCTGTCTGCAGTACAGCTCATAAACTCCGCCCTCTCCATGTAATCGAATGGGACGTGAGACAAACCCAAAAAATCTAATTACACTTCAAATAATTATTTTCTTAAGATGATTTCTGTCCTTTTAGGTAGTTCTTAGTTATTTGATGCTATAAAATGGGGTGTGAGGTGATGATTGACAGCTGTGTTAGCAAATGAGTGTGCAGGAGTGTGAGTGTGGGCGGGACCTTGATACCTTAGGGTTGGGCGGTATGACGGTATATATCGTTACCGCGGTAGAAAATGTCAACCATAACTGATTTTTTTGTGTATACCGTGACATGTAAATAAGTGGGCATGGTTAACTCACGTGCAGCGCGCGTGAGACTGAGACACTGAGATTTGTCAAAGAAACATGGAGAAAGCAGATCAAGAGGATCCACAAAGGAATTACGTTTTCTAAAGGGTTGTTATTAACGTGATATTTTCAGGAAAAAATTAGCAGCAGTCAACAAGCAGTGCAGCACCCATAGGCTACAGTTTAGAGGAGTGCACATTCGCAACGGGGAAAGCATGAAGCTTACTTGACAACATCAGTTCATATATCAATATCGTGACGAATAGAAATAACCTTAAATAATGTATAGTTATTTGCATCTTTCCGTCTCTTATCTTTAGTTACTTTTTAAACATGAAAATCGCATTCAGCATGACACGCAAGCGGTTGCCGTGGTAAATCTTCTGCTCCTATGCTACTACGGTGAGCAATCTTCGTCTTCACCTTGCTGTCGTGTTGGGTTCATATAGAGCGCGCAAGGTTATGCGCATGCTCCAAATCTTTTTCTTCTTGTTTAGTGTATCTCTGTGGCAGAATTACAGCGCCACATACTGGTCTGGCATGTATACCACGTTGTTTTCAGTCGGTTTCAGTGGTTTTGTGTGTACGCATATATTTCTTGAGATGACGCCATTTACGGAAAAAAAATTAGTACGAGGGAAAAAAAAAAGATCGGATAGGGAAAGCTCTGGCTTTGTGTGGGTGTGGCCTTAGTCAACACTAACAGTAGCTCCCGTTCGGTTTTCATACTGCTGCTCTCCTTCTAGTCACTTCTGAACTTGATGAACTTGACACTTCTGAACTTCTCTTGATTAAAGCTCCAGGTGAAGGGTTGCCTGATATCACAAAAAGAGCAAAACAATCCCCTTAAAAACGCAGTATTATAAGCAGACATGGCAAAAATGTACCGGGGAAACCATGTAAACTGTAACATAACTAGTATTACTAATATCCTACAAAATTAAAAGGAAGTAACTAATTTATTATGAATATAGAATAGTTCAATATAAAATATTCAGATATTATAAACTAATTGATGAAGTAAAGCAATAACATGAAATTGAAAAATTATTCAGCAACACTTTATTTAACGTTGAATTGCACCTATGAGTTGTATTTAATATTAATCAGTTGGGGGCAGTTCATCTAAAAGTTGATGAGTGTGTTTTGTTTACTATATTTAGCTATCAACATAGTTGAACAAGGAAATAATTTACCAAATAAAAGAAAAATCAAACAAGGTGAAATACTTTTCATTTCTGAAGTATTTGGGTGTATTTATTATACAAAGCCCTTTTTGTCGATTTTTTGGAGAATAACTATATATAAATAATACTGTGAAATATATCGTTACCGTGAAATAAAATTAGTCCTACAGTGAAACAGAAATTTGGTCATACCGCCCACCCCTACCGCGGCTCCACTACTGCACAGACTCGGCCTACGATTGACGTAATCGGTAACGACCGTTACTGGGATATTTTGACTTCATTTTTTTTTGCAAGACACGTCATCCATCTTTTTTCCTTTCTTGTTTTGCGTTATAGATCTAGTAAAAGTGTTGTAGTGAATAGTGGTGCAGAAAACATTGTCACTGTGTTTTAGTACTGTGTTCTGTCTGTATGATGAAAGATTTTTGTCATACAATGGAGTTTAAAGAAAATTTAAAGGTATAGTTCACCCAAAAATCATCATCATTTCTGTTAATAATCACAGATATAGGTTCATGCTTAGGCCAACTGAAGTGGCTTGAAACGCGCAGCATTATTCAATTTATTGATGTAATTTCCACTGAAACAGGAAGAGAGGGCGGGGCATATCAAACAGCTCCTCCCCTTTTCTAAAATAGCCAATAGCGTTTAGTTTACATCAGAGCGTTGAGCTCAGTAAAGCTGCATTTTTCTCCTAATCTCTAACCGTTTCTCCTCCTAATCTCCTCCATATCACTTTAAAATACAGCGTTATGTGTAGAATTCAAATAGGTCTGATGGTGGATCAATTCTGGTCCATGGTGACTCGATCACATGATCTGCTCTGTGTATTGTGTCTCTGCAGCTTCGTGTGACACTAACGTGAAACCAGACTTCATTCGCCCTGATGGAAAACATATTTACACTGTCTGAATCACTCCCTATCCCCCATATAGTGCACTGTGACATTCACCATGGAGAAAATAGTAATTGTGTGAACAAGTGACTGATTTCAGCCGCTTCAGCGTCTATTTATAATATAGGGGGCGGAGCTTCCGATGCTAGAGAGTATTTGATTGGACAGGAAATCTGATGACAAGCATCAGAGTGCAAGTGCAGAGTGACGTCATCAAAATCACTGATCCATATTGACGGAAGAGAAACTGAGTTTTGAATGCTTATATCTTCTATACGCATATTTTGTCATTGTATTGGAGTACACTAGCTTATAGATAACAGTAAGACTAACATATTCATACTAAAAGCCAAAAAAAATAATTTTGATTTCATTTTAATATTTAATGCATAATTATGTACATAAAGAATCTTAACGATTTCTAAAAATCATAAACACCATAAACACTACGGATAATGTTCAAAGTATCAATTAATGTAGATACATGTATCTTAAAACTATTCCTGTGAGTCTGATACGCTGCAAATCAGGTGATTTTAGCTCAGTGTTTTGGCTGTAAGTCATTGATGGCCTCTTAAGATGGCCGCTCGAACACGCAATGAGCAATCCAGTCATTTATACAGATCAGTGCGTGAAACACTAACAGCCTACGCTTTTTCAAAAGGCCTACTTCTGAGGAAACAACAATACAAAAATGATATATGGTTGGAGTCAGAGGAGTTGGAAAACAAAAAGAGGAGTCATAATAATGTTACACTTAATTTGACATTAATCAAAAGATTTTCACGTCACATGTCGCCGTCACCTTATCCAAACAGTTGATGGCGAACCCCATTTGTCCAGCATGTGTTGCATTGATTGGTGTTGCTGTGCTGGCAGGCGGAGGCTGAAGTGGCGTCCCTAAACAGGCGTATCCAGCTGGTGGAGGAGGAGTTAGATCGAGCCCAGGAGAGACTCGCCACTGCGCTGCAGAAGCTGGAGGAGGCCGAGAAAGCTGCCGATGAGAGCGAGAGGTGTGTCCTTCTCACATTAATTTCCTATTATCACTGGAAAGCTGCTTTGTTAAAAGCGCTGTATAAATGAAGGGGACTTGACTCCACACCTTAACTACACATCTGGGCTTTGTTCACAGCTGCAGTGTTTTTTATGTATTTGACTCGCATCCATTGTTGTAATACAAACAAAATTAGACAGCAAGATTCAAGCCAGATTTTTAGATGGTTTCAAGTAGTTTTTTGGTCATTTGAGATCCAAGTGGTTTGGAAAATGCATTTTTTTTTTTTTTGTATATACTTTGAGTTTCAAGACAATAATTACAACAAAGCAAAATAAAAGACAAAATCATCTTAAATCATAAAACCCACAAACATTTTTTTACTGAAAATGAATGCTGGAAATTAGATTCAGTCTAGGTCAGATAATAAAACATGGATGATGCATGTGTTTCCACAATACTTGCTACTCTCTTAGGTTTCTTGGAATGCAGACAGTCAGTACTAAATATCTTATGCATTGTGTGAACAAAGGCTTGGAGAACCATGAGGAAATACCTCAGTCCTGTCTAGTCTGTTCATGGCATTGCCTAAATGTAATGCTGACCCTGTGCTTTTCTCTGACAGAGGAATGAAGGTGATAGAGAACAGAGCAACGAAAGATGAGGAGAAGATGGAGATCCAGGAGATGCAGCTGAAGGAGGCCAAACACATCGCTGAGGAGGCGGACCGCAAATATGAGGAGGTCTGCGTGGCACAATGTTAAATGACTGCTGTTCACAAGTGAATTTATTGGCTGCTGAATTTTGATTGGCTGCTGATGGCCATTATGTGTCCGAGTTCATATAGTATTTTTGTTGTTGTTTTAGTGCAGAAGATGTGTCATTATACCTAAACTTGAATTATTGTTTATTGGGGATTCACTTCCTTCTTCTTAACTTGACTTTACAGATCTTTGATATTTGCTATTTGACTGTAATACATTAATAGCTGTAAAATCGTGTGTATTGGTGTGTTTGTTTGAGTGCAGGTGGCGCGTAAACTGGTGATTCTTGAGGGTGAACTTGAGCGCTCTGAGGAGCGAGCTGAAGTGGCTGAGGCGTAAGTACAACTCTTTCGTTGAGATTGGACTATTGCATTATTATAAAACATCATTAAATAAAAACATCAGTAACCTTAGTAAGTTAACACAGTGATGTTTGTAGTCATTGATATTTCTGATACAATTTGTTTTTTACTAGCACTAACATGATAACATGAACAGGTTTAATCTGCTTTTGTTTAACTGCTCCTTAAATTCCTTGCTAGAATACAGTGTGAACATATATGTGTATATGTGCCCACATTATGATGGTAACAAAACTTAAGTGCATTATAAATGTATTTGCATGAATAACTGAGTTTGATATGCATGTCTGTGGTCCCTGAAACAAATAACAATGCTGCATCCAGCTAAATTAGATTATCATTCAGTTGTCATTTTGAGTTGACTTGACAGAACTGGTCTCTGTCTGAACTGGAAGGTAAAATGCTCCAGGATTTCCACAGTCTTCAGCGGCTGAAAATGCTCTATAATAAGTAACAGAAGAGCTCTCAGGGTCATTGAACAACAGCTGGGTTTCTGATTATCCTTTCTCCCCGTTTTCCAAATGCATGCTCCGTTGTTCCTCATCCCTTGTCTCCCCCATTACCCCTTCCCCCCACTGGCCTGTTGTGGACTAACCCAGTCGAGTCAGGCAGCTGGAGGAGGAACTTAGACTCATGGACCAGAATATGAAATCCATGATGGCCGGAGAGGAAGAGGTACTGCTGAGAGACTGACGTAGCACGCTAACGCCGGCTTCTTTATACTTGTCCTCTCTTTCTGAGATCTGTGACCTTCTCTGCTGCTCTTTTCAGCTTTATCCCTGTGCCAATGAAATGCATCTTTTGCAAAAAGTAAAGGGGCCTCAACTAGAACCTTGGGGAATGCCACACTTTAATTTCTGCTGTTATGTAACATAGCTTGGAAAAAAATGCTTTTTCATTATTTGAATAAACATATTAAAGTAGCTTGTTTTGACCTCTCAAAATGGTCATTATATTCTACATTACATGGTCTTCTTTTTCTATAAATAGTGGTTTGTGAGCAACGTTCAGGACTGTGAATGGTCCATTGATTGTTCCACTGAGGTTGGGGTCTCTTTAGCTAAAATGGCTGCCTTTCCTTTCTTCTCAAAGTGCTGTCTCTCTCCTCTCCTTTTCCCTTTCTTTTCCTGCATCTCTTGCTGTTGTATAGCAAATCTGGTGACCTTGAGGAAGAATTGAAAAATGTCACCAACAATTTGAAGTCCCTGGAGGCCCAGGCTGAGAAGGTAGGCAGAGCACTCACAGCATTTGTCAGCGTTGAAGGTCCAAATGCCCTGTTGTTCACTCTGTATTTGTGGTTGTAGTGTTGTTCTTCGCACAACATATTATTGTATCACATGTAATTGGTCTGAATTTTTAACCAAACTTAAAATGAGATTCCCCTTGTTAAAGCAGTAATATCTTTCTCACAGTCTCCATAGACTTCACTGCCATCTCTCTTGCCTAAGCTATGCATTGTTCTTCTTATGATTTCAGATGCAAAAATATATGTAGCCTTTAAAGAATTTTAAAATATTGAATGACTGCAGCATTCATTTTTTTTTAATTATTATTATTCCCCAGTACTCTACAAAGGAAGACAAATATGAAGAGGAAATCAGAGTACTCACTGACAAACTCAAAGAGGTGTGTATTCCTTTCACTATATTGAAATTACACTGCTCTGTCCCTATGTGTGCATATTTCAAATAAAAGCACTATTCATACACAATGCTAAGCACATGGTTTTCAGCAGTTTTTGGACTTCAGCTGCTCTAAAATCCAGACATAGACAGCTCATTATTAAGTCATAATCTTCCCTGCTTTCTCCCTACTATGGTTGGGATTAGGTTTCTGACCAATCAGGTTGCAGTCTCCCCAGTGTTTGAACCAATCAGAAGCAGTATAGTCAAAATTCGGCACAACACCAGTCTCAACTGTGTAGTGCTGGTGAACTTGCTCTGGGTTTGTGCGTTTCTATCCAGTGATAAACACAACGCAAGCCACTCTGAATTCGACACCGTTACATGGTTATCCTCCTTCAAAACGTGTTTATTGCTTTTCATTGCGCGCTCTGAGATGCAAGTCATTTATTATATATCAAAATGATTTTATACAGTGGCTTCTCCTACTTTTCTTAGTGATGTTTAGTGCCAGTTTATCAGGAAGTGACGATTTTGTTCCCTTCGACTCACTTTGGGTGGACAAACCAGCTACTGGCAGCTCCTTCGAAGGCATCTTGAGTAAAACAGCTCTATATTTAACAAAGCACAAACAAAACACCTGAACTGGAAGCCATGTGACCTGTTTAGGATACTTACAGAAAAAAGAAAAACAGAAAAGTTATATGTATATATATTAGTGCTGGGCAACGATTAATTTTTAATCGCGATTAATCGCATGGTTTTCTTGCGATTAATCGCGATTAATTGCATTGTTATGCGCAAAATTGAATAATGACTTCTAAAGTAGTGTATTGCGCACTTTTGATTTAAATGTACTGCTATATACACAAAAGTGCAATAACTTTAAACAAATAAGGTGCTTTTATACCAGCAGTATTCCCTTTACACAGTAATCTCAAATCTCAACTTAAACATTAATGTAATCAAATCAAATATTTAAACAAAGCTATTTGCCACTGCCAGGGCATTACCTTTTATCTAGTTTGTTAAAACGAGTCCAGTTTTCTTGTTTTTTTTCTGAACAGGTATCAACAGGTATCTTTTATCAGGGAGCAGCAGAAACAGTCTATGTAGTAGTCAGAGGTCATGATCACTACTATATAAGTCGACCAACGTTACTTATAGTAGCTTAGGTTTGGTCATGCCATGGTTTCCCACGTAAGATTACATTAAACAGAGTAAAAAAAAACAATTTATACTTTATACTCACGCTGTTGCTGTGTAGCGCGCGTACACTTCGGCGTACCCTGACGTGCACCTCTCCATAAATGTAACGTCAATTCTACGCATACCGCAAGCGCTGTGATTGCTACAACCGCTCCCCAGGTTTCACATGCTCCCTCTGCATGTGTAATTGCGCGTCAACGCGGGCAACGACGCAGAGATATAAATGAAAACCAACGCGTAGTCTATAGCGTATAGTCTTCGACGTAAGTCCGACGCAGAAGTATAAATCAGCCAAGAGTGAGGTGAAGTGGTCGAGCACAAGGTGCAGCGACAAGCGGGTGTGTTCCTGTGAAACTGTTGCGGTCATGCTCGCCTCACGCACGCGCCCGCTCGTTGCCGAAGTTGAATTGTCTATAACTTTTTATAAAGGACGCGCAGCCCAAATCATTAGAAGAGAGACTGATCCTCGGCTCGCTGTTAGTGAGTTTCCAGAATCGAAATAGTTATTATCTATAGGTTTTATAGGTACTATCCATAGAGCGCCTGTCATTCACTTGCGGAGCGCAACCCTTTAACTGTTCACCAGAGAGAACCTGCCTCTCTCCACTGCTTGTTTGGGTGGGTTATTTGCTGGCTGACCAACATCCCACCCCTCCTGTGATCATGGTTTGACTGTAGGCCTATGTGTATTCAGAGCCAGTGAGCAACGGACTTTAAAAATAATAATAATAAAAAAAACTGCGTTAACGTGCGATAAAAAAATTGTCGGCATTAATTAATAAATGCGTTAACGCGATAATAACGCGTTAACTTGCCCAGCCCTAATATATATATATTATACATAACAGAAAAGTTTGTTTCGCATAACCCCCATAGCACTGTTGTTCATGCAATATTATGATAATTTTGTCCAAATCGGCTATTGGAAAGAAATCCATAGTAAAATGTTCTACTGTCTTTTGCCCAAAAGTTCATGAGAATGTTGATTTTTCTTTCTCTAGGCTGAAACACGTGCCGAGTTTGCTGAGAGGTCTGTGGCAAAGCTTGAGAAGACCATTGATGATTTAGAAGGTACATCTTCAAGAGTTATTGCCTGTAAACAGTGTACTAATGACAGAATAACAGCAATGCTTGGACAGTGTGTGTATTAGCAGTTTTGATGACTCACTCTTCATAACATGCCATTCCAATTATAACTTCCCTTCCATGTTTTGTCAACCATAATTAGTATTATGAAAATGGGAAAAACTGTTTGGCATGAACAGAATAAGCTGGTTGTATGCTAACATAGCTTGAAACGGTGAAGGCGTTGTGTGTGTTGGTTTCGGCAGATGGATCTGGTGTCATTTTGATGTACTGAAACAGCATGTCATCTGTTTTTTGGTGAGGTGACTGACACCTTAGATGTTAAGTGAATGAGTAGACGACACACGAGAGCATGTATCGTGGGTTTTGCGGATGGAGTTTCATTTCAGAATGACTGATCAAGATGACTGAGTGAGGATTGCTGTGCCAAGGTTTTCTAACCAAGATCTCACACTGTTGTAGTTGAAACTGGCCTCTGTGGTTCTTCATCTGACGGCATTATTTTTGTCTTTTTCTGCTCATTGTGTGGTTCTGTCCTGTGTGTGTTCTCTGGAATGATGCACAGATGAGGTGTACGCTCAGAAACTCAAGGGTAAAGCGCTCAGCGAGGAGCTGGATCTGGCTCTAAACGACATGACTACCCTCTAAACACGCTCTTCATCTCCTCCTCATCCTTCTCCTCTACAGTTTTCCCCTCTGTGGCTTCATTGTCCATTTGGCTAGTTGTGTTTTGTTTTCTCCATGTGACTTTGAAACGGACATGGGTCTGATTCGATGGAGCTCAGGCTGCAGCTCAAGTCTTTCTCTCCTGATTTTGTCATGATCTGTAATGGAAAGGTCAACAGTGTGTGTTGTTCTCTCAGGACTGTCCGTTTAGAGGTCGTTGGTAAGCCTGATGTTTAGTATCTATCACAGTGTTGAGTCTTCCACTGCAGCATCTGTGTCGTATGTGCTGCTTTACTTTATCCTGCTGCTGAAATAAATGTCCTAAATGTCTTCTTTCAGTTTCCTTCTTTTTCTTGAGATTCATTTGTTTGCATGATCACAGATTTATCATCTGTTTTATTTGCGAGAGTAAATAATTCAGGTAGTGGTGAAGACTTTTGGTGCATCATGGGTTACACTTCATTTTAATTGGTCCACTTTAGACATTCAGCTAACTATAAGTTACTTTGCAAGTACATGTCAACTAATTAGTAGACTGTCAGGTTAGGTGTTAGTAGAATAAGCTGACATGTAGTTGAAAAGTATAATGTCTGTTGAGGAGCATCACAATAAAGTGTTAGCAGACATTAACCCTCTGGTGCTCTTCGTGTTGCTGTCAGTCAAAAATGAAAAAAAAAAATATTTCAATGAAATTATTGTACTATATTTTAGTTTGATACTGTTTTTTATTCAATATTTCATATTTTTAGGGGATTTGATAGTACTAGATTATAGTTATACTTCATTTATTCACTTTTTGAGCATGGACCTGAAAAAGAAATGTCCAACTTCAACGGTAAATCATGAATCTTGAATGCTTTGGATCACAGACTTCAGTTTGTTGTCTTTATAAGATGACATTTGGCAGATTATTGCTGAAGTGAAAAAAGATTAAAAAAGTTATCTGGAAAAAGTTATAAAATTTTACATTTATAGTTATGAAAAAAATGCACAAAAATACCTTTACATTTTTTTTAATATGAAATGCATATATTTTGCTAAATGTTTTACTCTTAAACTGAGAAAATCAAAGCAATACATCTAAACAAGCTGTGTTCCAAATTTGAGGTCGATATTTAAAAAAAAATGTTTGTGTGCAGTACCAAACATTTCCTATGTATGAAATTTGTCTCCCATTTATTTCCAATGCGCTCATTTCTGACCGCGAACAATACAAGTGCGACTATTTTTTTCAGGACCGTTCAATCTTTTCGAGCCATGTCCATGATTTTTTTTTTATTATTATTATTATTATTTAGCAAGTGCAAAAACCTTTACCAAGTTTTGTACCATTCCCATGATGTAAAAAAAAAAAAAAAATGTTCGGCCATCACCTGAGGGTTAAAAAGTCAGTCTACTAATACTGTAATGAGAGTTAGTTGGGATATAGATGCAAATGTACTTGCAGTTAGTAGAATGTCTAGACTAGAGTGTTACTGAATAAGTGCTTAAGAACAGACACTGTGGACAGCACTCAGAACACTGACAATAATATATATTCCTAAATGTCTTTAGGACCATAAATATCCCTATTGTAAGAAATCGCCGTCGCAATTTCGGGTTCATGGTGACTTTAAAAATATGGCCATTAGACAACAAACTCCTAAGTGTCCTAATGCTAAGAGACATTACTAACACAACTTATGTGAACGAATCAAATAGGTTTTTGATAAACTGTATTTGTATAATAATAACAACATCGGTAAAAAGGTATTTTAAAATGTCAGGACTTTGTCTGCAATTAGGAAAACTCATAGAATGACTCACTTAAAGGGATAGTTCACCCAAAAATATAAATTCTATCATTAATTACTCGCCTTCATGTCGTTCTAAACCCGTAAGACATCACACAAACATTTAAAAGTAAAGCAATTGTGTCTCTTCAGAAAATTTGGTCAAACCGCTCAATTCATATGGATTAGTTTTACGATCTCTCTATTAACTTGGTAACTTGTTATGACTAATCAAAGTGGTAGTTGCGTTGCTGTCAATGGAGGGACAGAAATCACTCAGATTTTATTAAAAAGATCTTCATTTGTATTTCGAAGATGAACGAAGGTCTTACGGGTTTGAAACGACATGAGGGTGATTAATGATTACTGAGTTTTCATTTTTGGGTGAACTAACCCTTTAAAGATCTTCTAAAGCCTGTATCTTTCACTGTATTTTTACTCGACACGCAAAAGGTTAACACTTTGAGAATGGTCATAGGCTTAGTCTTCTCTGTCCATCTTTTGCCATTTTAAACACCAATGCCATTATTGGAAGAAATCTATTTAATTTGACACAAACATGTTTAGGTGTGGAACAGTAGCAACAGTTCAACATAGCTGAACTATGGCCAGAAAAGGCTTATATGGTTGGATATGAACCGTGATCCGCTTGGCAAGTGTGAGCTGAGCGCAGTGTTTTGTGCAGAAACTGTCGGGCGTGTGTGTTTGAGTCCTCATCTGTGTTGTGTGTGTGCACTCCTGTATCAGGCAGAGCAGGGATTGGATGCAAACCTACTGAAGGGCATTCCCTCGCATGAAGAAGGTCAAAAGTGTTCTTGGAGCCACTCAAAGCTTAATGACATGTTCTTCTGTGCGGTTTTTCATATTAATCACAATGAACACTAAGGTGACAAAAAAACGTGCACAAAAAAAAAGTGTGGCGAACACAGTGCAAAAGCAGGTTCCTCTGAAACATCATGAACGTCCACTCTCGGGTCTGCTTTACTCTGGTGACGTTACCTGATCAGCAGGATCCTCTTCAAACCGTTGTTCTGCAATAACTGAAAAACTGACCGGTAAAGAATATCCATTCATATTAATTTCAGCTTGCAAAGAATTCGAAATGTACTTACATTGTGTTATAAATTGCAGTCCTGACATTTCAGAACATAACACACAGTATATGAAGCTGCTTGTGTCGTGTTCTTGCATAGATGCGTCTCAGGTCTAACTCTACTTTCTGTGACTTCAACTTCAGTTTCAAACCTAGAAAATTGAAATAATAAAATGCCTGATGTCATTGTTCTCTTGAATGTGCTGTATTTACACAGCTTGAGGTGTTCCAGAAACTCAAGTAAGTTAGTTGAACTAACTGAGAAACCAAGGTGTCCTTGTTACAGTTTAACATTTAAGTACTGAGTAATATTAATTAACTACATGTTAACTGAAGTTAATCCTTCTGTTAACTTCTCAAATGCACTTTAGGATTTCTTAAGAGCATAAATCAGCTGCAGTTGACTAAACCGGACAGATGTTATTACGTTATGTCTCCTGTCTCTAATATCTTATAGTTAATATCACTTCTGCCATCATTAAGGTCAGGAGTGACTTCTGTTTTCCATGCAAATGTGGAAGCGTAGTTTAGAGGATTCACTGCATCTGAATGTGCTTTTCACTGTTATATTGTATACTGTTATATGTGGCCAAATAGAAAAATGCATTTATAGTTGCCAAAACTAATTGCCTAAACTCTTTTTAAAAAGTATGTTTATCCAGGGAAGTTTAAACCACAAACCTGAGTGTATTAAAGCTCTAAACGAGTAAAAAAAAAAAAAGGAAAATCTATGGCCTCATATAAAGAAGAATATCTGATCAGAAAACTGTATTTTACTGCTCTTGATTTCTCTTTTTCTTCCTTTCATCTTTTTGACTTATCTGTGTTTGGGCCTCACTAGGTTTTTGGTTTATTGCATAAGAATACTGAATGGAAACATTAAGATGTGAATAACACTCACTTGAGGCGAAACATCTTATTTGCGATGTGTTCATAAATTCCAAAGAAAATACATGTGCATCGAGGTCATGCGACCTGAAGTCGTAAGTGAAACAACTTTCATTTCTATTTTGTTATGACCAGCAGTGACGATCTTCTAGCGCTTCTCCAATATTCCTCAGGTTTTTTTTTTTTTTCACATCAGATTTGATGCAACTGAAGTCAGACACAACCTGGTTGGAGTTGTTTGTGTTATTGACAGTGCCTTTTAAAATGCTCTGGCTTTATTAAATATTGAATGCTGCCATATTACACAGTGCCGATGTCACAGACATGGCTGCTTGTAAATAGCTGGTTTGGCAGAAGAACAAAAACTTTACAAACTCATAAAAGGTTCTGATAAATGGAATATGGAAACCGCAACCGAAAGATACTGTTATCCATGGTGGTTTTATCGTAAATATGAACTCCAGGGACAGTTATATATTACAAGTTTAGTTGCAATTCTTTACAGTGTGTTTTCTTAGAGAATGATCAACTGTTCCTCTCATTTTTATAGTTCCTATATCATAATTGTCAAGATTTGATTACCTGCTGATTTTATGTGATACTTTTGCATTTTCATTAGGTTGTGTATCAAGGCTGTCTCACCAAGTGTGTTTTTGTTCTCACATCACCAGAGAAACTAGCCCAGGCCAAAGAGGAGAACCTGAACATGCACCAAGTGCTTGACCAGACCCTTCTAGAGCTCAACAATTTATAAAGATGAAGTGATGACGCTCCTGATGCAGATCTGTGCTTTCATCAGGCAATGTCTTATAGTCACACACTTGCTTTTTTTCTTTACAAACAATGTCTTGTACTAGTAGCAAAGCCAGCAGTGCTTTAAACAAATCATTTACTTGGATTTTTTATATTTGTAATAAATTCATTGCGACTGTCTAATTTGGTTTGATTTATTCTAAACATCATGTTTACTACAAATGTTGTTTCCTCCAAAGTCAACTTTTTGACCTCAACTGAAAAATGCTGTAATTCACCTCTTTGGACCATACCAACTATTTAAAAGACAGTTTTTGCGCTTTTGAGGTTACTTTTTAAGCTTTTTCATTGATTTGTACAAAAATGCACAACCTGTGATTGTAACGAATGTGTCTCAAATCACATTTAAAGTTGTAAATCGGGGGGTCCAAAAATGTTATTGTGCTGATGTACCCTTGCTTGTACAGGCCTAAATTAATTAAAATGTTGTGAAAAAGCATTAGTCATAATGATATAAAATTGGGCCTGTATGACATGGCTTATGTTTTGGACTATAATAACTACTGCAAATGTTTGCAAACTGTCTTTTGTCGATTTGACAGATCTGACCAAATCTGTGAAGCGTCCTGTAACAGCACACTGAATAACACACGCTAATCTAGGTGATGATCATAATACTAATGCTGGGGTTGCATGATGGGAATGATGTCACTTTATGTGAAAGAATGCAATGGATTTGATTAATTGTGGGAAATAATTTTTTACATGGTTTAAAAGAGTCTCATTGTTTAAAACTCCTCTAATGCAAATCACTATATAGGAAATCCTACAAAAATCAATGGAATTATTTGGTATATAAAAGGGATATAGTTTAAGAAACAACTTCTGGGTCATTCAATGTAAAACAAATTATTCTTACACGCCTTTTTAAATGATTCCTTCAATTTTAAGAAGCGTCACCCATGTATGTATCCTATGCAATTGTTTGAGCTGTTTGATTAAAATGATTAAAGTAATGAAAATGTACTTTGCCTTTTGACGATCTTTTACATGCCAATGTTTTTATAGAAAACTCATCCTCTTAAGAAGCCTGACACAGAGTGGTGACGGATTAAAAGACTGAATTAGAACACAGTTGATGGAGCGATTAGTGAATGTGCCTTGCCATAGTAAGTGTCTATGCACAGCTTTAGTGAGGAAAACAGATTTACAGTTAATAAACAGACTGTTGTGCCTTTGCTTTCATATTTTTTTGTCATTTTGGTGTACGAGAACCCCTTTAAACCCTCAATACTAAACCATGGAAAGTCAGTAGTTGCTGGAACTCAGACCTCCATTTCAGTTTTTATTTTGAATAAATTTTTGCTTTGACATTATGGGGTATGGTGTGTATATTGATGTGAAGTAAAATTAAGGCATTTTAACAAGGCTGCAACATCAAATGTGAAAAATAAAGAGGTCTAAATACTTTCTAAATGCTGTGAACATTTTAGCTGGGTGCGGCCATGATGAATAATCTGTGTTTTTGATAACTATTACATTTGACAGACACGTTTATCCAAGGCAACCTGCATTGCGTTTAAGGTTTAGCCTACATTTAGCAATCCATGTTAATCAAACCCGTGACCTTGGCATTGGTAACACCATGCTCTACTGTTGCATTATTGGTGACAGGACTCCAGAGAATCTTTCTGAACTCCAGACTTGATATGGATATGTAACAAATGCATTAACAAGTGTTCAGAAAGGGGACTAAATGAGACATAAAACATGCACTTTCTGCTCTGAATAACGGTCAGCACTATTAAGCATACAGTAGATGCCCAACATTAAGATTAAGACCGGATATTGTGTTAGAAATCCTCCATTTACACACACAGAATTTTTTTTTATTTATTTAAAAAACTTTAACTTCAGTTGCTGCCTTACATTTTTAAGTATAATCATCTTGGTTGGTTGTACAAGTAATTTCAACGTAAATATTAGTGACTTTAAAAATCGAGTTGAATCTCTTATAACTTATAAAAAAAGTTGCTTAAATTATTTTGATGAGTTAAAGTAGGGTAAAAGCATACATTGCCATGACTTAGTGATCATATAATTTTATCAAACCGTTGTTGCGTAATATTAACTTTTATAGTTCTATTCATGAGATTTCATCCAATGATGCATTCTTCCACTAACCCTTAAACAGGCAACGTGCACCGCAGGATACATACTATTTATTCCTACAAGCAGCTTGAGAAAGAATTTTCATTTAATTCTGTGATCATTATTGCTTGGCGTATGTGGGTCACATGACTTGGTTCAAATTTTCCTTGCTTGTTTTGTCAGTTTGACCTAAAGCCAACATGTCCGCCCATAGTGCTGGACATTCTGACTGTAGTTAATACAGCAGCTTATCATGGCAGATACAACTCATAAAATCCAAACTATATCAAATATTTAAAAAATGATATTTTATCAAATTCTGTCTTGAGTTCTCCTCAGAAGTTTTCCTTTTCTCTTTAATCGCATTTTACAATCCTCTTTCCACCAGGGTACAATCTTGTCTTTCCTCCTCCCTTTACTGGAATATTGATGACATTTTGTGTTACTGACACTGCAAGTTTATAATTTCAATGCCATAAACTCCAATTGCTTCACTAATTTCTAAAAATTCACTTTTTCATATATCCACCACCAGCCTAATATCTTGGTACAATTTTTGCATTTTTTATATTACTTGCCATTAATATTAAACAACTGTAACTGATTGGCCACTGCCGATCATGAATTCCCTCAATTCTTCCAAATGAGAGAAAAGAGTTTGATCAAACACGGTATCCAAGCCTGTGTTCACATCCACCCATGTATACTCACCATCATTGTTTGTCATCATTGTACAGTGTTTTGTGCACTAAAATTCCCACACCAAACTCTTTCTTCATTTAAGCACTCAGTAATCGCTCAGTACCGAATTTCTACGTGGATTATAAAAGTTTGTTTACATAACTGTAATTTTCTGCCCATACTTCAACTTTCTTTCGCTTTACTCGAGCTTCTGAAATAGTTGTTCTAATACTTATTTTGTTCATACAAATTTATGCAAACCTTTATGTTTGTTTAAAGGTAGGGTAGGCAATTTCTGAGCGGCTAGCAATAGCGAGCTAGCTTTGTAAGCATGAGATCTCCCCTCTCTTCAGAACGTCTCCAGTGCCACTTCTCCTCCAAACACATGAACACACACACAGCAGAGTCTGCGAAGAGTCACGAGAGACGGCGTTAAACTACCTCATGTCTCAAAGCACATAACATTACAATAATAATGAACAAATTACAGTAGTATGGTTGTTTTGGTTGAGGAACTGTAAAAGGGGGATGCTGATCTCGGTGACTGACGTCTGTCTAACTCTGCATATCATGAAACACACTGATGACGTGTGATGTTTGTCTGCGCGGAGGTATGGAAATACACACACTGACAGGCAGGACATGGTATCATTGCATTCGGACCGAATGCCAGGATTGACCAAACATTTTATGTTCCTGAGACTTCCACAGAATATATATGTACATGCTTTAATATTTAGACCACTTCTATTAGTGATTGCTATCAGGATGTGAAGACACTTTCAACCAGTATAACAAAAAGTGTTTTTAAAACAAATTGCCTACCCTGCCTTTAAGTTTGAAATATGTAATACCTGACTTTGATTTCAAAACTATAAAATATTTGTCTTTTTATTTGGATTATGATGGTGAATTTTTGGTTAATATTGTGCTGTTGGCCAATTACTTAATATGCAGATTCTCCTGAGAAAGAGTCGTTCCGCATTCTTACTTTTAAAAAAAAGATTTAGGTAATGATCTTCTTCAAATCTTTAAAACTCATGCGTAGCACCAAAGAAAAAGCCCTTAAACAATGTAATCTATTGAAGGTATTTTTTTATATATAATAACCCCCTTGTGTAGTAATATTTTATGTTTTTAATTTATTTTTACCTTTTAATGTTTCTTAATGTTTTTGTTGTTTAGCCTACCTATTCTGTGTTTGCTGCTATTTGGACTTTATGGAATTGTATTATTAAACTTTGTGTTTTTCTAGCTTTATTTGGTGTCTTGTATCTTCCTTCAAGCAATAATAAAAAAGAAAGACCTGTCTGTTTACAAGCGACAGCGGCACTCAGCGGCGGGAGCGCGCGGCGCAGGCACGTGAACCCGGAAGCGCAAGCCAATAATTTAAATGAAACAAAAGCCCACGGAAGTGTCGCGTGTGTTTTTTATTCGGGAAAGAGAAACTGAAGATTAAGTTGAAAAATGTTACCAAACAAAGCGCTGACTGAAGAACGATCTAAACCGTGCCACTATTATCGGATTTAATAGTTTTGATGTCTTTGATGGATCGATTCTTAATGTGTCTGTGTAGGAGAATTCTGTGATCAGTAACGCTGTTTAAACGATCTCTGATTGATGGAGAATTAAGTAAATTTGTCTCTAGACATTGTTCGTGTTTGGTGTATTTGTGTATTTGTGTTCCACTGTTGACAGTGAAGAGGAAGGTGCTCGTCCAGAATGACTCTGGCAGTGTTTTTTGGCTGTGCTTTCATAGCGTTTGGTCCAGCTTTCTCCCTGTTTGTTTTCACTATCGTCAAAGATCCGCTAAGAATCATCATTCTGATCGCAGGGTGAGTCACGTGATCACACTAAACTCACATCATCCACAGTCAAATACTTTCAATGCATTTAACAAAAGCGTGTTTTATTCAGTGACAGATTATGGAAGCTCCACAGACTCAGTTTTGGACTGAGTTTGACACAGTTGCTTTTGATAAGATATTTTTCATTAAACATTATATAAAGTCAGCAGTTTATGAGCATTCATATGTTAAAATAAGTCTGTTTTCCATGACATGAATGAAGATCTGCATGTTTGTGAGGAGGCAACAGTGGAGAGCTGGATCCTGTGTGTGTTTCAGGGCGTTCTTCTGGCTGCTGTCTCTGCTCCTGTCCTCTTTAGTGTGGTTCATCGCTGTGAAGGCCAGTAACGGGGCGCAGGAACCCACCTTGCACAGAGGACTGCTGATTTTTGGGGTTTTCTTCTCGGTCTTGCTCCAGGAAGTGTTTCGCTTTGCCTACTACAGACTGCTTAGGTAAGACTCATTATGGTGTGCCATAAATTATAAGAAATCCTCAGTGCCAAACATGACATAGTTTCTATTAGAATGGCTCAGATTCCAGAACTGTTTGAGGCCAAGGATTATAACTAACAGACATCATCACCATACACTTTCCCACTTGATTAATCACAGTACATTAAAAAACTGGGGGACATTTTATTTTCGGTGACCTAGTTATTAGTACTACTGCTGTCAAATCGATTAGTCGTGATTAATCACATCTAACATGAAAGTTTGTGTTTATATAGTATATGTGTGTGTGTACATACTGTAGTCAACATTTGAAGTGGATCATCAAAATTGTCATAAGACAAGAACGGGTATTGTTCAAAATTCATGTATAACTTTGATAAAAGGTTTTGTTCCACTTCAAATGTTGACTACTGTATATGTATTATATTTATATGTATATATATATATATATATATATATATGTGTGTGTGCATACTTTTCGTTGTTCCATCAGGAAGGCCAACGAGGGTCTGGCAGCCATTAGTGATGACGACGGTTTGGACATCTCAGTCCGGCAGATGGCTTACGGTAAACTGTTCCTGTCACACTTGCTGTTGTGTTTCCTGATGCCTGTTGAAGATCACCAGACGGCACCTGTGGCAGGTTTATGATCAGGTGGTCTGTGTGTTTTGTGGGCAGTGGCTGGACTGGGCTTTGGCATCATGAGTGGTGCGTTCTCCATGATCAACATCCTATCCGACTCTCTGGGTCCCGGGACGGTCGGCATCTTCGGAGACTCGCAGTATTACTTCATTACAGCAGGTGAGCTCCTGCAAAGCCTCATGGGCCGTCCAGATAGCCAGAGTAATCAACAGCTTTAACCACAAGGTGTGGTGTTTTTACACTTAACCAATGACACAAAACCAATGTATAAAAGCTGTATATTCTATAATGATAATTGTGCTGGCAGCAAGTGATTTTACACTTGATGTCACATGGGTCACTCACAGAAAATATCTGAAACATTTGTTGTGTGATATTTTTAGTCTTCTGTGGAAAATATATTCTGACACCCTTGAAATGGGTTTTAAAAAATCAGTCTAGATTCAGTTTTATTAAAAATGGATCCTAAGCATATTATAAAGGTTTTTAGTTTTATCATTCTATTGTAACTTGGATTTGGCCATGAAATATAAAAGCATAGCGTCCTTTATTGTGACACAGAGTAAAGGTCATGTTGTCAGGTTAAACAACCATGTAGGAAGTCACATCATAACCATATTCCAGGATGACAATGTCAAGATTCATCAGGCTCAGATTGTGAAAGAATGGTTGAGAGGAGCATGAAGAGTCATTTCCACATATGAATTCAGAGCTTAAATCCACTGAAAGTATTCGGGATGTGCTGGAGGAGACTTTACAGAGTGCTGGACTCTTGCAGTGACAATACCAGATCTTGACCGAAAATTGATGCAACTCTTGATAGAAATAACATTACAACATTTCTATTTGGGCATGATGTGTGTTCTTACATGGTTGTTTAAGAAATGAAAAGCTACACACTCCATCAATTAGTGTTAGGAGAACTGTTGGCAAACATATAACATGCTAGAAACATAATAATCAATGCAATAATGATCCAGTCATAGACTCTTAAGCATTTGCCTAATTTAAATCCAAATTTTTTTTGAGCAGTGTATATTACATTATAAAAAGTACATCTATATAATTTTTCTTGATTGTTTCAGTATTATCATTAAAATGTCGTGTTTATTGACACACAAGATTTTAGTGAAGCCATGAAACCAGCTCTGATGTGCTGATGGCTCTCTTTTTAAACTCAAACAACAGAAAAAACTCAGATTTGAAACTGGTTTAAAGTTACACCTTTATGTACAGAAGCATCCTTGCTTCACCCAAGGTTATTATAGTTAACTAAAATGAAAACCATCAAAAAACATTACTTGAAATGACAAACATTAACTAAAAACACTTATTTTATTTCTGCTAGTTGCCAATGAATGCAGCATTTCTCATGCACATTAAGTTGACGTACTAAAATAACTAAACGGAAATAAAAACGATTATTATTGTGACCTGGACCTGGCCCTGCTTTAAGGTGTGTGTGTGATGTGTGTAGCGCTGATGACCCTGGCGCTGACGCTGCTGCACACGTTTTGGGGTGTTGTGTTCTTCGAGGGCTGTGAGAAGAGCCGCTGGTGGGTCATCGCTGCTGTCGTCGCTCTACACCTGCTCGTCGCCGGCCTGGTGAGCTTCACATCGACACACACACACACACACACACACTTTCACTGTTCTGAACATGTACCCGGTCTCTGATGTGAGGTCAAAGCCTTTCAATGCCAGGCCACAAGTTCCATATTCTTTTAGCAATATTTTTCTATATAATGCAGGTTAATTTATATTAATTTACCTAAAAGTGACAGTAAAGACATTTATAATGTTGCAAAAGCTTTCCATTTCAAATAAATGTTTTTTTTTAAACTCTCTATTCATCAAAGAAACCTGAAAAATAAAATGTATCACGGTTTCCACAAAAATTATAAATCAGCACAACTGTTTTCAACTGATAATAATCAGAAATGTTCCATCATATTACCGTACAATGATTTCTGAAGGATCATGTGACACTGAAGACTGGAGTAATGATGCTGAAAATTCAGCTTTGATCGCAGAAATAAATTACATTTGACTATATATTCACATTGAAAAGAGGTATTTTAAATTGTCATAATATTTTACTGTTTTTAATGTATTTTTAATCAAATAAACGCAGCCTTGGTGAGCAGAAGAGACTTCGGCTTGATGTGCAGTGTATAAAGCTGAGTAACTGACGCTTGTTGTGATGCTATAAAGTCACACCAGACATTTGATATGCACACCATGCTAATTCATGATAATGCTCTTGCTCAGATGTCTCATGTTTCTCTTGAGGCGGCAGCAGAGGTTCACTTTACCTGAAACCGTCATGATGTCACAGGAGCGGGATCATGTGCTTTGCCTTCATACGCACAGCTGGGATTATCCGCGTGCCTCGCTAAATAAACTTTCCCCAGAAAGTGTAATTGCTCAGATTGTTTTTTTTTTTTATAGCGTGGCAGACTTTGACCCTGTTTATGCCTTATAATTAACATGCATCTCAAGTAATGAATGTCAAGCCACCTTTATTTATATAGCGCTTACAATACAATACAGATTGTTTCAAAGCAGCTTTACAGTGATCAACAGGAAAATAATGATTAATGATGCAAACAAAGCTCAGTTCAGCTGTAAAACTGCTCTAAAAAGACAAGAGTCATTGTTCAGTTCAGTGCTGATTCAGTACATTGTAAAGATCATCAATTATTAAATTAATTTAATCTATGAAGCAGCTCTGCAGAAAACAGCTCAGTTCAGTTCTCATCCAACTGTTAGATCAATAATACTGTTGAATATTAGCCAGAGACGACAGTGACAAGAACCCAAACTCCATCAGTGACAGAAATGGAGGAAAAAACCTTGGGAGAACCCAGGACTAGTTCTCCTCTGGCCAAACTAACCAACATGGTGTGCTTATGATTCAGGCTGTATCACAAGTCAGGTTATGGATTTCCTCCTGTCCTGATCAGATTTGTTCTCTGATGTCCTCTCTCTCTCTCTCCTCCTGTGTGTCAGTCTCTGTTGAACCCGCTGTATGAAGGCAGTCTTCCTCCGGTGTACGGCATCACGCTCCTGATGGCCGTCTGGGCCTTCTTCTCATCTGGAGGATCCCTACACAACCTCAACGCACTCTGCACACGTAAGACACTACCTTATACACGCTACATCATGCTCCTTGTGTGCCTCACTTATATATTCATATTATATGAATTGACAATTAAAGGGATAGTTCACCCAAAATTGAAAATGACCCCATGATTTACTCCCCCTCAAGTCATCCTTGGTGTATATGACTTTCTTCTTTCAGATGAACACAATCGGAGTTATATAAAAAAATATCCTGGCACTTCCAAGCGTTATAATGGCAGTGAATTGAGGATGAGATTTTAAAGTCCACAAAAGTGCGTCTATCCATCATAAAAGTGCATTTATCCATCATAAAAGTGCATCTATCCATCATAAAAGTGCATCTATCCATGATAAAAGTGCTCCACACGGCTCTGCAGGGTTAATGAAGTCCTTCTGAAGTGAAGCCATGCGTTCGTGTAAGAAAAATATTCATATTTAAAACTTTATTAGCTAAAATAACTAGCTTCCGGCAGACAGCCTACGCAACTCGACTTGCGCCAAAAGAGTAAAGCCCAATTTATACTTCTGCGTCGAACTCACGCCGTAGCTACGTCGTAGGCTGTGTGTAGCCCTTCGGCGTACCCGGACGTGCACCTCTCCAAAAATGTGTCAATGCGTTAATTCTACATGGACGCGAGCGCTGTGTTTGGTCTACTAGAACCCCTCCCTCGGGTTGCACACGCCCCTCTGCATGTGTAATAGCACGTCAACGCGGACAACGACGCAGAAGTATAAATGAAAACCAATGCGTAGTCTACAGCGTAGTAGAGGCTCCGGCGTAGGTCTGACACAGAAGTATAAATCAGCCTTAACACGTGACACATGCATGACTAGCGTAAGCTTGGAACCCCTCTCGTGGTTCAGAAATATGGCTGGGCAACAAACTCAAGCTCCTCCAACATTTCTCCTTTAAAAATTCTGTTTTTGGACTTTAATTCGTGACTGGTGTTTTATTTTGCTCTTTCCTCTGCGCTTCTGCGTTCATCATTACATCATGCGTTGGGTCAGGGGTTAGTCTTCCACCGTAAATAGATGCGTACGGCTGTCTGCCGGAAGCTAGTTATTTTGGTTGATAAAGTTATAAATATGGATATTTTTCTTACACAATCGCATTGCTTTGCTTTAGAAGGCCTTTAATAACTCCCTGGAGCCGTGTCTTTTATGATGGATGGATGCATTTGTTTGGGCTTCAAATTCTCATCCTCCATTCACTCCCATTATAAAGCTTGAAAGAGCCAGGATATTTTTTTATATATCTCCGATTATATTTGGCTGAAAGAAGAAAGTCATATACACCTAGGATGTCTTTAGGTTGAGTAAATCATGGGCTAATTTTATTTTTTTGGTGAACTTGAACTAATATTAACTATATTAATATTAAACTGAAGCTTGTATTTATACGCATGTATTGGCGTTGATTTAAAATGCAATTGTGTGTGTGTGTGTGTGTGTGTGTGTGTGTGTGTATGTGTATATATATATATCACACACATGCATACATGCATACTGTACATTCATACATACAGAGAGAGAGAGAGCTTTTAAACTGATTAAGCTTGCATGTTTTCTTTTGAGCTCTTTGTGAACCTATAAAAATTGTTCAAATTTAGCTGATTCACTTTGATATACATCGATATAGTGAGATATTTTCTACAGTTGGTAAATGCTGGTGAATGTTGGTAAATGGTAAATGTTGGTCCATTCCTGTCTTGTAAATGCCTTTAAAATGATGCTGTCAAATACATTAATCACATCTAACAGAAAAGTTTGTAAATGTATAATGTGTGTGTTTGTATGTATATATGTGTTTTATATATATATATATATATATATATATATATATATATATATATATATATATATATATATATATATATATATATATACACTCACCTAAAGGATTATTAGGAACACCTGTTCAATTTCTCATTAATGCAATTATCTAATCAACCAATCACATGGCAGTTGTTTCAATGCATTTAGGGGTGTGGTCCTGGTCAAGACAATCTCCTGAACTCCAAACTGAATGTCAGAATGGGAAAGAAAGGTGATTTAAGCAATTTTGAGCGTGGCATGGTTGTTGGTGCCAGACGGGCCGGTCTGAGTATTTCACAATCTGCTCAGTTACTGCGATTTTCAAGCACAACCATTTCTAGGGTTTACAAAGAATGGTGTGAAAAGGGAAAAACATCCAGTATGCGGCAGTCCTGTGGGCGAAAATGCCTTGTTGATCCTAGAGGTCAGAGGAGAATGGGCCGACTGATTCAAGCTGATAGAAGAGCAACTTTGACTGAAATAACCACTCGTTACAACCGAGGTATGCAGCAAAGCATTTGTGAAGCCACAACACGCACAACCTTGAGGCGGATGGCCTACAACAGCAGAAGACCCCACCGGGTACCACTCATCTCCAGTACAAATAGGAATAAGAGGCTACAATTTGCAAGAGCTCACCAAAATTGGATAGTTGAAGACTGGAAAAATGTTGCCTGGTCTGATGAGTCTCGATTTCTGTTGAGACATTCAGATGGTAGAGTCAGAATTTGGCGTAAACAGAATGAGAACATGGATCCATCATGCCTTGTTACCACTGTGCAGGCTGATGGTGTTGGTGTAATGGTGTGGGGGATGTTTTCTTGGCACACTTTAGGCCCCTTAGTGCCAATTGGGCATCGTTTAAATGCCACGGCCTACCTGAGCATTGTTTCTGACCATGTCCATCCCTTTATGGCCACCATGTACCCATCCTCTGATGGCTACTTCCAGCAGGATAGTGCACCATGTCACAAAGCTCGAATCATTTCAAATTGGTTTCTTGAACATGACAATGAGTTCACTGTACTAAAATGGCCCCCACAGTCACCAGATCTCAACCCAATAGAGCATCTTTGGGAATGTGGTGTAACGGGAGCTTCGTGCCCTGGATGTGCATCCCACAAATCTCCATCAACTGCAAGATGCTATCCTATCAATATGGGCCAACATTTCTAAAGAATGCTTTCAGCACCTTGTTGAATCAATGCCACGTAGAATTAAGGCAGTTCTGAAGGCGAAAGGGGGTCAAACACAGTATTAGTATGGTGTACCTAATAATCCTTTAGGTGAGTGTGTGTGTGTATATATATATATATATATATATATATATATATATATATATATATATATAATTAGGGGTGGCACGGTAGTACATGAAAAAACATCCGAACCGTTCGGTTCGCTTGTCTCGGTTCGGTGCGTGTGTGCGTCGCACGGTTCGTTCGACGCATGCGCAATGTAATCTCGTGCCCGTGCGTTTACTTTTCGTGCGAAATAAGAGATGTGTGGACCTGAGGCTTGTTCGACTTGAACCGACGCTGCACAGACCGATCGATGAATAACATCAAAGTGCCGCGAGAGCAACGGCTCTGTATGCTTTTCAATCACTCTCGCGGTACTTTGATGTCATAAACCGACAATAAAAAGTGGAGTATGGAGTGCTGCTGGTCACATCACCAGTGGCGTCATGCCCATTCAAAGTGAGGGGGCACGTGCCCCCTCAGATTTTTCCTCCCTGATAATTTTTTTGTCACAACTTTATTCCTATTATGCTCCATAATTACCAGAGCCTATAACGACTCAAATGTATTCTTCTGGATGTGTAATAAATCGGTCAGCATCAGCCCGCCCCTTTTTCCTAATATGGTGTCTGTGTATATCAAATCTAGAGCGCTACGCGCGTAACACTCTAGAATCTTTGCTGTGTATGTTCAAACAAATCACTCGTCTCGCACGTTAAGCTGGCAATGTTTTACAGATGGTCTTGAAGTGGTAAGTGGGCAAAGCAACAAATCGGCATTGAATTAGTTATCGGATGATATTAAAAGGTAGTGGGATTATTTGTGGTTGACCTGGAAATTTTAACTTGATCAAAAAGTTATGGATTTGATATTAGCTGCGAATTCAAAGCATTAACTTAAGTTGTGTCAGTGTAACGTTATCAATAGCTAGCCTAGTCTAACCGTAAACTAGTTGTCAAACTTCTTTCAAAGTCCTTCATTACATATTAATATTAAAATAACTTAATTTCAGAGCACCACAAAGTCAGACCTCAGCACCTTGTTGTACCTTTAATGTAAGATCGTTCTTAGGTCACATATCAATTTAAAATCATAACATAAAAACTGCAATGGTACTGTTTTTAAAATCATGTGTAGTAGGCGTAAGTGTACAGTAAGTGTGTGTGTAAACTTGCTTTAATGAAGTAGACTTCAAAAGCTTTTGAATTTGAGCTTACAGTTCTTTCATCAACCTGTCTTTTACATAAACTTACAAAATAGATACTTTAACTTAGTCCTCAGATAGAGGAGGGTTGCTGCTTGCTCCGTTAAGGTATTTCTGTCCCTCCCAAACTGCATTGAAATGGTATGTTTAGAAGCCAGAATTAAAAAATTTTCCCCCTGACCCCTCCTAACATGATCCATATCACCCGTCAGAAAACAATTGCAACGTCTCAGATTGTGCCCCCTCAGAATTTTGGCTTGCATGACACCCCTGCACGTCACGTATAGAAATGGCAAGTGGGAGAGATAAGGAAGGCTAACAGGAGTTGGAGGATGCACCAGCGTCGTATATGTCCGGTGTGTGGGAACATTTTGGATTTCATGTTACCTATGATATTTAAATTATACAGTGACACTAAGTTTAGATAAGAACTCCAGTCATATGTTTCCAAATACTGCACTTTAATTTCAAGTGAAAAAAAATTTATCCTCACTCTCAGGGAATAGAAGCATTGTTGATACTGTTTTTGTGTTGAGGTTGAACTTATGTTTCACTTTATGATTATGGCCTTTGCTATTGTTATAGCCTCATTAAAGGCAATTATGTGTAACGTATTTTGACTTATTTAAAAGATGCTTTAAGAGTTCCTCTCTTTTTCTTTTAAAAGATAATTTTTTTTGTAAGAGCTACACTGAAGTTGACCGTTTGATAAATGCAAGTTAATTTTAATCTTTGTGTGCTAAAAATGCACATAAGTTCCTGTAGAGATAGCAACACAAATTTTCCTTTTTTGCCAAATAAACAAAAGCATTTCATCAATGTCTTCTCTCTTGTTGTATCAAAATGTCACCTATAGCTTTCCTCAGAGATGGTCTCAATAATGTGCTTAAAGTCAAGTCAAATTCAGTTTGTGCATGATTACATTATATAATTTTTTTTGAATACTCTATCCTGAATTGTGGATAATTAAGCTGTAGCCTATATCATATGCTGAAGTACATTTCTGGAGTGTTAAATATTAAAAGAAAAAATAACAACAAGAACCGTACAGAACCGAAAACCGTGACCCTAAAACGGTTATACAAACCGAACCGTGGGTTTTTGTGAACCGTGCTACCCCAAATATATATATATATATATATATATATATATACGGTTTGTATAAACGTTTTAGGGTCACGGTTTTCGGTTCTGTACGGTTCTTGTTGTTATTTTTTCTTTTAATATTTAACACTCCAGAAATGTACTTCAGCATATGATATAGGCTACAGCTTAATTATCCACAATTATATATATACAGGTGAAACTCAAAAAACAGTTTGTGTTTCAGTAATTCAAATTAAAAGGTGAAACTAATATATTTAGTATATATAACTATATACATATGCATGATTATACTTTTCAGAGGGCTGACATTTCTGTATTTAAAACCCTTTTTTTATTGATTTCATGTAATATTCTAATTTTCTGAGATTTTGAATTTGGGGTTTTCATAAGCTGTAAGCCATAATCATTGAAAGTTTTGGAGCCAGTGTGCAAACGTGATTGACACAACGTGAAGTCATATTTATTTTTTAACGTGCGAAAATTTCGGACTCAGTCCTCCCACTGATCAAGTCAAGTCACCTTTATTCATATAGCGCTTTTTACAATACAGATTGTTTCAAAGCAGCTTTACAGTGATAACAGGAAAATAATGCAACAAAGTTTGTTTCTGATGTACAGCAGATCTAGAAGGAAATAACGTCATAGTCCAGCTTAAGTAAGCTTTCTGTAGTAAAAAAGTTATCAATTTAGTTATAAAACAGTAATGTCATTGTCCAGCTCAGATCAGTTCACATAATAATGGTGTCAATGCAGACAGATCAATATTATTGTTGAATATTAAGTGTCCCCAACTAAACAAGCCAAAAGCCAATATAATCATGATCAGTGCGGTCACACCATCCTTGATAGCGTCCCGTTTGTCTAATAGTGTGTGCGTGGGCTGTGTGTGTGCAGGCAGGAAAGCTGAAGGGGAATCTTCACAGTGAGATCCAGGACGAGAGGAGAGGTCGACTGAACGACAGGAGTGTGTGTGTGTGTGTGAGAAGAGCATATCAGCGGATCTGAACCCTGAGGATCCAGACACACATCAGCATCTCAGACGGGACACGGACTCTCACGCAAACATTGTATATAGCTTGATCTCCATGCAATCGATCGGACAGATCTTTAATATTATTTTGTTTTAAAAGCAACATTCTCTGGTTCTTGTGAATGTTTGTGATTTTGAGTTTTCTTAATTGATGTCCTTTACACTTTGAATGAAGCCTTATTGTAGAGCCACTGTTAGGACGAGGAAGTGGTCGAAACCGCACCGCTTTCACTCATGTAATCATCATTATTATTATTATTAGTCAAGATCATTTCCATTTATTGGCATTGAAGGAGCACATTCATTGTGTTGTGACAAATTAATGCATAATGAGAACATTTAACTTTTTTGCTGTTCTCAAACTGAATAAATGTCTCCATGTGTAATTATGTTGTTTTTGAACAGATCGATGCCTGGTCATCAGTTTCAAAAGTCATTCTGGTAACACTTTATTTTACACTGTCCTTGTTACATGGATTTAATGTAGTAATAACTTTAAATTTGCATATGCATAATTTGGTAACGCTTCCTTTTACAGTCCTGTTCCCCATGTACATACTATGTACTTATTATAGTAATTACAATAACTGGGTAATAACTAGGTACTAACCCTGAACCTACCCCTAAACCTAACCTTAACCCGTGTAGTTACCTTAAATTACCCAGTACTTTCTTAGGTATGTACACTGTAAGTACACGTAAGTTAACGCACTGTATAATTAAGCATTATTACCCAGTACTTTCTTAGGTAAGTACACCTAAGTTAGCGTACTGTAAAAGAAAGCGTTACCCATAATTTCATGCAACTAAACCTAAACCAAATCCGGGAGCACTCCTTTCACAGTCCTGTTCCCCATGTACATACTTTGTACTTATAGTAATTACGGTAACACTTTACAATAAGGTTTATTCGTTAATGTATGAACTAACAATGAGCAATACATTTGTTACAGTATTTATTAATCTTTGTTAATGTAAGTAAATAAAAATCCAGCTGTTCATGTTAGTTCATAGTGCATTAATGTTAATAAATACAACCTTTGATTTGAATAACGTATTAGTAAATGTTGAAACTAATATTAACTAATATTAATAAATGCTGTAGAAGTATTGTTCATTTTTAGTTTATGTAATTTAAACTGTTAACTAATATACCTTATTGTAAAGTGTTACTGTAATTACAATAACTGCGTAATAACTAGGCACTAACCGTGTCCCTAACATTAACCCATATAGTTACCTTATACCTTAAACACGGACACGTTAACAAAGTGTAACCATCATTTGTCTTCAATGTTGAATTAAAGTCATATGAGTAACACTTTATTTTACAGTGTCCTTGTTACACACATTGTATGTACTTACTATTGTAATAACAGTAAATCATGCATAACTACATACAACTAACCCTATATTAAGTACGTTACTTATTATTACTCGGTATCTACAGTAACAAAGACACATTAAAATAAAGTGTAACCACCATTTGTTTGTAGCTCAGTAAGAAAGCAGCTAAACCTCATTTACAATCTATATCTGACAACTGAATGCAACCTTCACACTCATGGACGGGAAGCAATATCTGGATATTCCCGGGTCTTTTCTGTTCATTAAGCGCTTCAGAAGTGGATAGTGTTGTCATCACGAGCTGTTGAGTTCTCAGAGACTTGGATGAAGATCTCACACTCGTCATCTCAGTGACTTACACACACAGCGTTAATTCCTAACCCAGCACACGAACATCATCACAGTATTAACTGACACATCAGAAGTTTTCCAGCCTTAAAGCACATTCAGCACACACAGCGTTCAGTGTGTTTCTCTGGATGCTGCTTCTTTAACCACTGTGCTTCTGTATGTTCATGTATTACTTCCTGTACTCATCCTCTGTGTGTGTACGCAAGCTGTTTCTGCTCTACATTTGGCATCCAGTGTTAAGACCTGGATCTCTCTTCATGGTCTGTTCTGTATATTGGGACACAAAAACTCGGTGCTTTCCTGAATTTCAATTACAAAAGGACTTATTGTAATTATGTAACATTTTAATGCTGCTTTATAATGTTTCTAAGAATATGATGTGCCAAACAGGGAATCAGATTGCGGTTCATTGATTGATTGATTATAAAAACACAAAAAGATTAAAAAAAAGACCCTGTTAATCATTTCATGGAGTCAGTTATTTGGGGGGGAAGTGAAATATTTACCCAGGCAGATATGGTGCACATTTATGTGAATCGTAGATCTAAACTGAATGCATAAGGTGATGTTTGGATTGTATTAAAAAATGTGTGATCTTTAAGAGCAAATATCCCCGCCGGACATCACTTTTGGCAACTACTCTGTGTAGAAATTGACATTAACCAAGATTGGTAAATGCAAAGCACTGCTGTTTCATGGCAGCTATTGCATTAACTTAACTTAGTAAAGTGTTACTGATATTTGCTGCTTTGACACGTTAGGATCTCAGAGTCATGTGACCTCTGCCCTTCTGTCAATATATAAATGACCCTGTGACCTCCCCAGTGCTTTAGATTGCATAATTCTTCAGTCTTCAACAGAGTTGTGTTGAAATACACACAAATGCTTTACATGACCAGTCATAACTGTCTATACATTTAACATATATAATGTAACTCATGGACTTGTGAATGAGAAACAGGAAGAGCTTTCTATGTCAAAGTTTAATCATCTTAAGCAATACTGGTGTTTACAGGAATCGTCACGCAGCTTCACATAAGACTGTGTGGAAACTGTCAGCATATAATGAGTAAATCATAGTTTGTGGTCCACTCTCAGAAGGCAGTAGTCACTGTCTGGGTTGTGTGAATGTAGGCTGGAACTTTAAAAGCTTAAAATACCACAATACATTTCGTGGGTGGATGAATGAAATATTATTTACTTGATATTAATTATGATCTGATTAATTTCCTAAATTCAAACATTTTGGAAGAAAAAGCTAAATGAATAAAAAAAAAACTTCAATATTATACATTTACATTCTTAAAATGAAGGTTCTTTATTGGCATCTGTAGTTCCATAAAGAACCTTTAACATCCATGGAATATTTCCATTCCATTAGTTCTTCTTTGGCATCACTGCGAAAACCCCTTTTGGAACCTTTATTTTAAGAGTGTATGTTAAAAATATCCTGACACATATAGTGACATAGCTACAACATACCAGAACATACAACTATACAACATAATTATAAGATTAATCACAGACAGTCGCTTCTACTAATTTGCAAACCAGATTTTGTTTGGGTAATTCATTCCAAAATCTCACGTTCAAGACTCATTCCTCAACAAACAAACAAGACACAAAAGTTTCAGAATAAATGTGTCTCATGTTACAGTAACAGAGGTTTGATCTATGTCTTTGGCAGCTGGTTTATAAATAACATTTAGCTTGGAGTCTTTTTTAAACCTGTAGAGAGACAGAGAGAAGCATGTAAAGTCCAAAAAGCAGAGAGCAGTAAAAGTTACAAACAAAAACTTAAGTCTTAAATTAAGTGGTGATGAATAAGATGTGCATGAACATACTCTGAGTACTTTTTCTGCTGTCGATATGTGTACATGGAGAAGACCAGCAATGTGACGGCGAAGAGAACGCCAAACGTAATGGCCAGAATGTGCCCTGTCAACAAACAGCATATTGTCTCCAGTTGATTTGTAATCAGGTTTGCATTACACATTACAGTAAATGATGGATTCTTACATTTGGCTCCACTAGTTTTCAATACATTGTTGTCTTGTGTTTCAGGCCGTGGAGCTTCTCCGGCTTCTGTGAAAAACAACACTTAATCCACATACACTGATAAATGTGAATTACGAATCATATATGTTATTTAACAGAATCATATATCAGCCAAATCCAGCACAATGTATGTTGTATAATTTCTTATCTACAGTGGCCTCACTAAGTATTACTAAACATACAAGTCTAGTCAAGTTTATTTCTAGAACACTTTATTCAACACAGATTGTTTCAAAGCAGCTTCACAGTAAAAAACAGGAAAATAAGAGTGTTAATATTGTAAATTTTATTTAACTTCCACTGTAAAGCAGCTCTGCAGAAGATAATAGTATTATTATTCAGCTCAGTTTAGTTCGATGTGGATTCGTTTCAGTTCAATAACTGTGTTGATGTTGCAAAATTGGTGTCATTTTCCAGCTCATTTCAATTCAAAATTTGTTCTCATCTGATAGTCAGTGTAGTTAAATCAATGGCATTACTGAATATTTTCTTGAAAAATAAATTATTAAAAATAAATATTTTCTTAATAAAATATATAATAAAAAATTAAACCAAGTGGCATTTAGATGTTTGTTGGGTTTAAAAAGATACAACGCTATAGAGCCTCTTAATATTAGGTGTTTTTAATCACATAAATCGTACATAAATTCAAAGCACCTGCATGTAATCACATGTAATTATACTGTAATTCGCCTTTGTCACCATTGGCTTTTGGCTTGCTTAGTGACATTTAATTTTATATTTAACAATATTATTGCAACATTATTTTCCTGTTATCTCTGTAAAGCTGCTTTGAAACAATCTGTATTGTAAAAAGCGCTATATAAATAAAGGGTACTGGACTTGACTTGTTTTGAATGAACCCCAACCCTACTCCAACCCCAATAACAGCAAAAACCCAGTCGCCAAGAGTTTTGCAGAACAACGTACACAATAATTACAATGCATCATATGCTTAATTTGATCATGTAGCTTTTTTCTAATATAAATATATTCAGCCTTTTTCATAAATAAGACTTCAAATACTTCTAGGGGCCACTGTAAGTTGTGAAAAAAATCAGGGGCCAGTTGCATAAACATTTAGCCGATAAGTTACGACTGTGTCTTAAGAACTAGTGTCCCACTGGCGATTAACAATGGCTAATCAGTCTTACTTTTCGAATTTATAGACTAATCTACATTTTTAATGTAACAGGTCTAAAAGTGTACATTGTACATACTTCCCATAGTGGATAGCGGGTGGAAAGATGTCAGCACTTTTCTCCCGTGCAGAAGTTGTGGCGCTCTGAAATTTTTGGACAGAAGCTTGTTGTGTTCAGTTTTCAACGAGTCCTCCAATGCCGCTAGCTAGCAGAAGAAAGAAGAACGCAGTGATTCGGATGAGTTATGCAATAAAATGCCATATAAATGTCCTTTCATGTGTTTCTGACAAGGTTGTGAGAATAGCCTGACCTGTCTTCTTGACACTCTGATCGAGTCATTGAACAGAGTCCAGCTGACCGTCTGAAAGCACGGAGGGGTCGTCAGGGACCCGTCGTACCTATAAAACCCCTCCAGGCTGTTTGGCAGAAGATGGCGCACATTAAAACCAGGAATCTCAGTGTTTGACTCTGACAAAAAGACCATTAGATCAGGTTAGACGATAATACATCTCCACTTGGTCCAGAAACATCAGCAATGCTTTTCTTTGTTAACAGATATTAAGGCATCTTCACACAGTCGAGTTAAGGCTGCTCTGTGCCTGCTCAGAATTCAGTGTGAAGACACAATGCCACATAAAAGCCAAACTAAAATAAAGCTGCAAGCAGCGAAGACGGGCAATGTGCATTTAAAGTGTGTAAATATAAAAGAACTATGTCAAAATCAACTATCAACTGAATATGCCATATTTACTGCAGCAGCTGGTGCCACTATGAACCCCAACAGCCACACAGTATAAAATAGACTGACACACACACACACACACACACACACACACACACAGAGAGATTAAAGGATCAGTTGGAGACTGTTTACCAGTTAGTTGAGCCAGAAAATTCAACAAAATTTTAAACAAAAATAAATTCTAAACTGTGACAGAAAGTAGTCTTTGATCATGTCTAAATATATATCCAAATGCAATAGCTAATAAAAGTATGTCTGAAAACTCTGTTCTCAGCAACAAGGCTTTTCTCAACCCTGTTTATATAGGCCTTAATTTAGGCCTTACATTTGATTTTATTTATTTATTTTAACCATACACAACCGTTCACAATTTAGCATCTTCAATATATTGGCATCATGTTGAGAAAGTTTGGTGTGAATCGTATGAAGCCCTTTGGAGCAGTAGTTAAAAATTCAGAAATCCACATTATAAAATGTACAGAATATCTGACTTCCTGTTGGTCAGAGTTAATGACTGTAAATTAGAAAGTTGTCTGGTTTGATGAGAACAATATATGTACCGAATTTGGTGACTGTAGGTAAAACTACCTTCCCCCCCCACACACACACACACACTTTTGTCAAAAGGTGGCGCTACTGAACCCCTCTAACACGCCCATTTTTAAGGTCTACAGACTGACAACTCTGGTGTGTGTGTCGAGTTTCATGCAATTTGAAGCATGCTAAGAGTCTCAAAAACACAAAAAAACACAAAGTTTGACACATTGCCATGACAACAGTATTCAAGATATCAAGAATCCTTTCACAGCTGTACATCTGCTGTGTCTTGACATTATTCTGACAGAGTTTAAAAAATAAGAGGGTGATTTCAAAGCATTTTGAAAGTGGCACACTTCCTGCTGCCAGTTGGTGGCGCTATAACTTTGACTCAAAATAGTCAATATAAAAGGGTGCGCTGCAGAGCCAATGTGTGTGCAAAGTTTCAAGTGTTTTTTTGGTTGAAAAGAATATTTTCGCCCCTTAGGGCTTTGGCCCGAATGATGCCTGCTCTGAATACAGTTGTAATTTAAGTGTGATTTGTGCCACTTCTGAGCAGCATTAAACAGTCCACCTAAATGCCATTTCAGGAGCATTTCTGTGCCACCTTTTCAGTATAAATGAGGCATTAGTTCCAGTTTCTTACCCTCTATGCTGATGTCTGTTAAAGCAGACAGGATCTTTTCATAGTTGTCATTTTCATGCAGGCCAATCTGTTGAGGAAAAAGTCAAAAGAAAATATTAACAAACGCATTGCAAAGACGTTATTGGTATTAATCAAACCACATTCTGCTGCTTAGAAAACTTTACGAAAACTTTTAGAAAACTTAGAAAGCTTTTAGTCAAAAGACTTACACCTATGAATCCTCCTAACACTGCCAATCCATCAGCTTTACTAGCAGCCTCAATCAGATTTGCATATTTGGAGTTATAATGAACCACGTGGATCTGGGGAAATGGGGAAATTGTCGTAACGTAGTATTATGCAATATGTTACACATTATTTGCAATGTTTGTAATCACTTATGATTAGGCAAGAAAGAATCTGCAGACTTTTTCTGTGTTGATTTTTAGGGAGAAATTGACTTAATGATGGAATAATTTGTTAAAGAAAGCTGAGATATAGGGGAGACTAGGGATGTGGAAACAGTGTTTCAGTGTTTCTTGTTTTTATACCTTTAAATTATCTCAAAATTTCAAACTCCAAGCATAAGAATGCATTTGCTAGATGTGTGAACTGTAACAGTAAGTATGGTGGTTTGAAAACTATAGAAAATATGGAATTCATTTTAAATTTTGTACATCCAATTAATTTGTTAATCAAATTTACAAGATCAGAATTAGTTTTTCACCAATCTGCATCAACTTCTTTTCCTAACGTTTAATTTGAAAATGAAATTTTATTCTAAAACAGCAAATAAGTTGTAAAAAATGTTGAACAAAAATACATAGGCTACATATTTAAAACACATTCTATTAATAATAATAATAAAAAATAGACAGTGGGCACAATCTCATGGCAATTCATAACTGTTTTAAGTTTTTGGTGAATTGATGGCTAATCCACACAAATTCATCATTCCATTTGCATGTTTTTGTTTGATCTACATACAGATTTGACTGGTTATAGGGCTAGAGCTTCATGCTTACATTTATGAAGAAATTGTTTTTTTCATATGGATCACATCATATAAATTCATATGATATCGTCACCTCGTTCAATAGTTATGTTTTCTCATGAGATCAGTTTGGGAATTCCATACGGAAAACAATTAATGCCATGATATTTGCTCTTATTGCCTGTTGCTTTACATTAGCCACTTTAACACATTAAAATTCATGCCTTAAAATTGCTGGATTGCCTTTTCTGTTAAATGTAGGCCTACTATCTGCTGTTCACACAAACAGCAGCTTTCTGTCGTTTTAGTGAACGCATTACAAACAGTGGAAAATGTCTTCACATGCCCAGATGAGCAAAACACTTCAGTTCCACGACCTGTTCGAGTCAGAGGCATTGCTGTAAACAGTAATAGTGTATGTCATATATCCATATGGGAACTTTATGATTGGCCTAAAGCAGTCCTGACCTCATAAGTACTCCAACTGGTAAGCTTTGTTCACACACAGCATCCCTTCTCACCCCCGTAAAAGCCAGAAGTGATTTACCAGTATTATTTCTCAACATGATCTCTAAACGATAAAAGGTCATTGTAGTTTTCCAGAAAAGGCTGCATGTGTGAAAGCGGCTATAGTTTTATAGAGACCATTAAACGGCCTCCATCTCTGCTCACCTCCGCAGGGAAATGTACGTTATCTACGGTGTGCTCTGAACCAGGGACCTCTGTAGTTCCCCAGTGAAAGTGAAGCTGGGCTGCGACGTAAACATGATCAAATCCCCTCACGATGCGCATGCTGCTCGGCAGGCTCAGCTGCACTGACAGAAGAACATGAAAACATGCATTTCAGATTCAGATTTACAATCAACATATGCCAGTGAAATGGTGGACTTTTCACACCAAAAGCAATACAAAGAAGTGAAACAAATCAGAAGAATAGTCTGGTTTCAACCGAGGGCAAAAGTGTCACACTTTATATCATTATTTACTTTCCTTTTTAAACACAAAATTAAATTAAAATGACATTTTTTATATAAACATTTTTTTTATGTATAAAATATATGCTTGACTTCTCTTTAAGCTTTGAAAAAGGATGCAAAAGTATAAAAAAATAATTTCAAGCAACTGTTTTTTGAATGAATTATCCCCATTTGACAGCTTTTTATTTGGTGAAATTTAATCTTTCAAAATCAACAGCAAAACAACTGGTAAATAAATAAAGTAAAGTCCATTAAGTGTATTTGTATTTGTAAGTATTATTTAAAGCTACTCTTTTAAACGTTTAACTTTTGTTCCTCTAGCGGTAAAAATATATTTAACTGGCAACAAGTGACCTTCTTTATGAGTGAATTTTGACTAAATTATTCCCTCAACAAATTTGATCAACACTGATTCAGGAACGAAACATGTAACATTGATACATTCACTCAACTGTTTTTTCATTTGGAAACGAAACGTAGCTATTGTGTGTTGCTCGGAGATGTAACAATTGCTTTGACTTCATTTTAAACAAGTTTTTTTGGTGAAGCAAAAATACACAAATTAACTTGCAATATCATGTTTAAAATTTAGGTTACTTACTATAAACTTATTGTTTGTTGAGCAGCAACATACTGATTACACACTGTTTCATTATCTTATTTTTTTTCCACAGGAGATATTTAAGAAAAAATTAAACCTGTGGCAACTAACAATGGTCTCGCCTTACGATCGCCAAAATACACAAAACTGGAATTGTGCTCATTTTTTAATTCATTGATATATTGACAGCTGAAATAAAATGTCCCTGTTTTTAATTCCAGAGATGTTTTGTTCCGGTGTGAATATAGTTCCACATGTGACATTTGTCCGTGCTGAAACTCTTGTGTTTGGAGTGACGGGGCCTTGACTTACATGTGTGTCCATTGTTGATGAGTGTGAGAGCGGGGGTGCCGGTGAGATCATAACCCTCCAGTTTAATGGGAGGGAGTCTGGGGTCATAGGAAACCTTATGGGTGTCTATGTTGACTGGAGACTGAGACTTTCCACTGCAGTTTTCAAACACAGATGACCATGTGTCCTGATCTGAGACAATGCAAATCATTAATAACAGCCTGAACAATATCACTTTATTTAAAAGTTCAGAGCCTAATGACAAATAGCAGTATTCTTCAAATGTATTGGACTAAATGGCTACAAAAAAGCACTAGTAATAGATAAAGCTTCTTCAGGACACAGAATTTCTTTGCAAAGACAAACATTTATGGTTAAAAAGTATATAAATATTTTAGAAAATGACTGATGGTTTGTCTAGATAAGACTCTTATTCCTCGGCTGGGATCGTGTCGAGACTTTGACGCTGCATTGAAACTCACATTTGGACCTTCAACCCGTTGGAGCCCATTGAAGTCACTATATGGCAGTGGCGGTTCTAGAGGGGGGGGGGGCGTGCCCCTGTGACAACAAGCTTGGCCCTCCTAAATGTGGAGTGTGAAATAATTTTGTTTTTTGTTATCGTTGTATGCGTATTATTATTTTTTTTATTATTCTATCTTTGTGGATTTGCTTGTTCATGTGACAATTCGCATCACATTCGAGGGAATCGCGGCAGAATAACGTCTGTCTCCTGCAAGCGAGAGAGGAGAGAAGGAGAAAGCTGGTAAATGTCAGTTCAGTTGCAAGTTCATTCTTTATGTGCGTATCGGGTGTGCGATGTGTATTGTCTATTATGATATTGTAATCAATGTTTTAACTGTATACGAGGCACTGTGAGCTGACATCGCATTTGTCTATCGTCCTTTCATTGCTGTGTGCGGTTCATAGGTAGGCTATATCCCCAAATTAGTTTATGTCTTATATGTATATCATATTATGTTCTTATATTAGAATATCAAATCAGCAAGAGTGCCGTTTTCCCGTGCACAATTGCAACTGTGATATTGATGTTATACAACAGTTAAATTAACAATAAGTTAACATTGGGAGTTACTTTTTAGACACAATATTGTCAATATTGTTTGTTTTCCCTTTATTTCGCCAACTAGAATTTCAAAATGAAACCGTAGGAGAGTCTCAATGCAACAGACAGCGATGATTTATTGACTGAAATCCGCGTTTTGAAGGAATCACTTGCTCCTTTCCCGAATGAATCAGCCGTTTGAACAAATCGGTTGAATGAATGAATCCCTCAACTCGCTTATTAAGACTGTGACTTGCCGCCGCCTACTGGCGGTTTTAGTTTCATATTTAAAGTACCCTTTAATTAAAACATTAAAATTAGAAATCATTTCATATTTAAATATTGATTAAAAAAAATCTCATAGCTTTATTTATGCAATTGTAAATGGAGTGTAAATATATTAATTCCGCTTCTGTGTCACCTCTGCACTGCAAAGATGGATTTTGATTGAATGAATTAATTTGACTGCAACAGTGGTATTGTATAATTATAGTCTAATTAAGTATTATTGTATAAATAAGTATAATTACTGAATAATTTGAATGTTAGTATTTGACATAAAAGGTGATTCATAACTCTAAATAAGTTTAGAAAGAATGTCCATATATAGGTGAAAATACCCCTGGAAATCAATTTAAGGTGGCAAATTAAATTAATTAAAAATTAATAAAAAAATTAATTTCGGTCCCTGCTGTTAACTGACCACTGCATATAATATTAAAAAAATATGAATATCTTTGTGAGTCTGCTGTCAACAACAGGCCTAAACCAGCCATGGCACCAACACAAAAACACAATCAGTAAAATATCTAATTATCAACAAAACAGTGAAAATATTGAGATATATTTTTGTCAATATTACACACCCCTAATGTACGGTATGAATTTTGATTTCTTCAGGTCTTAAAAAGCCTTAAATTTGACTTTAAAAAGTGTGCAGGAACCCTGTAAACAGTTAGACATAGTAGTCAGTTATTTTCAGTAAATGAATTAATAAGCTTCTTGGTCCCCATTGCTTTTGCTCTATAATTCTCACCAAAATGAAGAGAAAGAAGGACACCATGTCAATTACAGTTACTGTGACTAATACTGAATATGTAATGCAAATGTAAAAATATAATGGAAATGCAAATACATTGTTGAATGATTATAGACATGGTATTTTGCCTGTTAATGCCTGCAGTGCAGTGCAGAAAATGATATGACAACAATAAGGTCTATATGTAACTGGCCCCTCTAACAGTACAACTGGCCCCAGCTTGGCCCCCCCAGTTGAAATGGTCTAGAACCGCCACTGCTATATGGAGAAAAATCCTGGAATGTTTTCCTCAAAAACCATTTCTTTTCGAATGAAGAAAAAAAGACATGAACATCTTGGATGGCGTGGAGGTGAGGAAATTATGAGGAAATTTTAATACTGAAGTGAACTAATCTTTTAAGGTTCTCGTTCATGTGGTTTATTTAGTACAAAACACTGACTATGGGAAATTGCTCTTTCGTTCGCTTTATGAGCGATACAGGTGGGTGACTAGTGTGCGATACAGGTGGGTGACTAGTGAGCGATACAGGTGGGTGACTAGTGTGCGATACAGGTGGGTGACTAGTGAGCGATACAGGTGGGTGACTAGTGTGCGATACAGGTGGGTGACTAGTGTGCGATACAGGTGGGTGACTAGCGTGCGATACAGGTGGGTGACTAGTGTGCGATACAGGTGGGTGACTAGTGTGCGATACAGGTGGGTGACTAGTGAGCGATACAGGGGGTGACTAGTGAGCGATACAGGTGGGTGACTAGTGTGCGATACAGGTGGGTGACTAGTGAGCGATACAGGTGGGTGACTAGTGTGCGATACAGGTGGGTGACTAGTGTGCGATACAGGTGGGTGACTAGTGTGCGATACAGGTGGGTGACTAGTGAGCGATACAGGTGGGTGACTAGTGAGCGATACAGGTGGGTGACTAGTGAGCGATACAGGTGGGTGACTAGTAAGCGATACAGGTGGGTGACTAGTGTGCGATACAGGTGGGTGACTAGTGTGCGATACAGGTGGGTGACTAGTGAGCGATACAGGTGGGTGACTAGTGTGCGATACAGGTGGGTGACTAGTGAGCGATACAGGTGGGTGACTAGTGTGCGATACAGGTGGGTGACTAGTGTGCGATACAGGTCGGTGACTAGTGTGCGATACAGGTGGGTGACTAGTGTGCGATACAGGTGGGTGACTAGTGTGCGATACAGTTGGGTGACTAGTGAGCGATACAGGTGGGTGACCAGTGTGCGATACAGGGGGTGACTAGTGAGCGATACAGGTGGGTGACTAGTGTGCGATACAGGTGGGTGACTAGTGTGCGATACAGGTGGGTGACTAGTGAGCGATACAGGTGGGTGACTAGTGTGCGATATAGGTGGGTGACTAGTGTGCGATACAGGTGGGTGACTAGTGAGCGATACAGGTGGGTGACTAGTGAGCGATACAGGTGGGTGACTAGTGTGCGATACAGGTGGGTGACTAGTGAGCGATACAGGTGGGTGACTAGTGAGCGATACAGGTGGGTGACTAGTGTGCGATACAGGTGGGTGACTAGTGAGCGATACAGGTGGGTGACTAGTGTGCGATACAGGTGGGTGACTAGTGAGCGATACAGGTGGGTGACTAGTGAGCGATACAGGTGGGTGACTAGTGTGCGATACAGGTGGGTGACCAGTGTGCGATACAGGGGGTGCGATACAGGTGGGTGACTAGTGTGCGATACAGGTGTGTGACTAATGTTTTAGATACAGGTGGGTGACTAATGTTTTAGATACAGGTGGGTGACTAGTGTGCGATACAGGTGGGTGACTAGTGAGCAATACAGGTGGGTGACTAGTGTGCGATACAGGTGGGTGACTAGTGAGCGATACAGGTGGGTGACTAGTGTGCGATACAGGTGGGTGACTAGTGAACGACACAGGTGGGTGACTAGTGAGCGATACAGGTGGGTGACTAGTGAGCGATACAGGTGGGTGACTAGTGAGCGATACAGGTGGGTGACTAGTGAACGACACAGGTGGGTGACTAGTGAACGACACAGGTGGGTGACTAGTGCGCGATACAGGGGGTGCGATACAGGTGGGTGACTAGTGTGCGATACAGGTGTGTGACTAATGTTTTAGATACAGGTGGGTGACTAATGTTTTAGATACAGGTGGGTGACTAGTGTGCGATACAGGTGGGTGACTAGTGAGTAATACAGGTGGGTGACTAGTGTGCGATACAGGTGGGTGACTAGTGAGCGATACAGGTGGGTGACTAGTGTGCGATACAGGTGGGTGACTAGTGTGCGATACAGGTGGGTGACTAGTGAGCAATACAGGTGGGTGACTAATGTTTTAGATACAGGTGGGTGACTAGTGTGACTAAACTTGCCTTGCCTAGTGTGCGATACAGGTGGTGACTAGTGTGCGATACAGGTAGGTGACTAGTTAGCATGACTAGTGTGCGATACAGGTGGGTGACTAATGTTTTAGATACAGGTGGGTGACTAGTGAGCGATACAGGTGGGTGACTAGTGAGCAATACAGGTGGGTGACTAGTATGCGATACAGGTGGGTGACTAGTGTGCGATACAGGTGGGTGACTAGTGTGCGATACAGGTGGGTGACTAGTGAGCGATACAGGTGGGTGACTAGTGAGCGATACAGGTGGGTGACTAGTGAGCGTGACTAGTGAGCGATGCAGGTGGGTGACTAGTGCGCGATACAGGTGGGTGACTAGTGAGCGATACAGGTGGGTGACTAGTGAGCGATACAGGTGGGTGACTAGTGCGCGATACAGGTGGGTGACTAGTGAGCGATACAGATGGGTGACTAGTGAACGATACAGGTGGGTGACTAGTGAACGATACAGGTGGGTGACTAGTGAGCGATACAGGTGGGTGACTAGTGAGTGATACAGGTGGGTGACTAGTATGCGATACAGGTGGGTGACTAGTGAGAGTGACTAGTGAGCGATACAGGTGGGTGACTAGTGCACGATACAGGTGGGTGACTAGTGAGCGATACAGGTGGGTGACTAGTGTGCGATACAGGTGGGTGACTAGTGAGCGATACAGGTGGGTGACTAGTGTGCGATACAGGTGGGTGAACAGTGAGCGATACAGGTGGGTGACTAATGTTTTAGATACAGGTGGGTGACTAGTGTGACTAAACTTGCCTTGCCTAGTGTGCGATACAGGTGGGTGACTAGTGTGCGATACAGGTGGGTGACTAGTGAGCATGACTAGTGTGCGATACAGGTGGGTGACTAATGTTTTAGATACAGGTGGGTGACTAGTGAGCGATACAGGTGGGTGACTAGTGAGCAATACAGGTGGGTGACTAGTATGCGATACAGGTGGGTGACTAGTGAGCGTGACTAGTGAGCGATACAAGTGGGTGACTAGTGCACGATACAGGTGGGTGACTAGTGAGCGATACAGGTGGGTGACTAGTGAGCGATACAGGTGGGTGACTAGTGCGCGATACAGGTGGGTGACTAGTGCGCGATACAGGTGGGTGACTAGTGCGCGATACAGGTGGGTGACTAGTGCGCGATACTAGTGCGCGATACAGGTGGGTGTCTAGTGCGCGATACAGGTGGGTGACTAGTGCGCGATACAGGTGGGTGACTAGTGCGCGATACAGGTGGGTGACTAGTGCGCGATACAGGTGGGTGACTAGTGAGCGATACAGGTGGGTGACTAGTGTGCGATACAGGTGGGTGACTAGTGTGCGATACAGGTGGGTGACTAGTGCGCGATACAGGTGGGTGACTAGTGCGCGATACAGGTGGGTGACTAGTGCGCGATACAGGTGGGTGACTAGTGAGCGATACAGGTGGGTGACTAGTGAGCGATACAGGTGGGTGACTAGTGCACGATACAGGTGGGTGACTAGTGAGCGATACAGGTGGGTGACTAGTGTGCGATACAGGTGGGTGACTAGTGAGCGATACAGGTGGGTGACTAGTGTGCGATACAGGTGGGTGACTAGTGTGCGATACAGGTGGGTGACTAGTGTGCGATACAGGTGGGTGACTAGTGAGCGATACAGGTGGGTGACTAGTGAGCGATACAGGTGGGTGACTAGTGCGCGATACAGGTGGGTGACTAGTGAGCGATACAGGTGGGTGACTAGTGTGCGATACAGGTGGGTGACTAGTGTGCGATACAGGTGGGTGACTAGTGTGCGATACAGGTGGGTGACTAGTGAGCGATACAGGTGGGTGACTAGTGAGCGATACAGGTGGGTGACTAGTGTGCGATACAGGTGGGTGACTAGTGTGCGATACAGGTGGGTGACTAGTGAGCGATACAGGGGGGTGACTAGTGTGCGATACAGGTGGGTGACTAGTGAGCGATACAGGTGGGTGACTAGTGAGCGATACAGGTGGGTGACTAGTGAGCGATACAGGTGGGTGACTAGTGTGCGATACAGGTGGGTGACTAGTGTGCGATACAGGTGGGTGACTAGTGTGCGATACAGGTGGGTGACTAGTGAGCGATACAGGTGGGTGACTAGTGAGCGATACAGGTGGGTGACTAGTGCGCGATACAGGTGGGTGACTAGTGAGCGATACAGGTGGGTGACTAGTGTGCGATACAGGTGGGTGACTAGTGTGCGATACAGGTGGGTGACTAGTGTGCGATACAGGTGGGTGACTAGTGAGCGATACAGGTGGGTGACTAGTGAGCGATACAGGTGGGTGACTAGTGTGCGATACAGGTGGGTGACTAGTGTGCGATACAGGTGGGTGACTAGTGAGCGATACAGGGGGGTGACTAGTGTGCGATACAGGTGGGTGACTAGTGAGCGATACAGGTGGGTGACTAGTGAGCGATACAGGTGGGTGACTAGTGCGCGATACAGGTGGGTGACTAGTGCGCGATACAGGTGGGTGACTAGTGTGCGATACAGGTGGGTGACTAGTGTGCGATACAGGTGGGTGACTAGTGTGCGATACAGGTGGGTGACTAGTGCGCGATACAGGTGGGTGACTAGTGCGCGATACATGTGGGTGACTAGTGAGCGATACAGGTGGGTGACTAGTGCACGATACAGGTGGGTGACTAGTAAGCGATACAGGTGGGTGACTAGTGTGCGATACAGGTGGGTGACTAGTGTGCGATACAGGTGGGTGACTAGTGAGCGATACAGGTGGGTGACTAGTGAGCGATACAGATGGGTGACTAGTGGATTGATACAGGTGGGTGACTAGTGCGCGATACAGGTGGGTGACTAGTGCGCAATACAGGTGGGTGACTAGTGCGCGATACAGGTGGGTGACTAGTGCGCAATACAGGTGAGTGACTATGCCCATGAAGTGCTCTATAATAAACAAGCAGTTCATACATTTCAAAAATGAAAATGCTTGTCATTCACAAATGAATAAAGTGGCACAATGCTACCAGACTAAATCCTGTTATGTTCAACAAATAGGTCTACAAACATTAAACCAACTGAATAATTGATAAATAACTGAAAGTGACAAAAGGACAAAGAAACATGAATAAAAGCAGCAAACAGTAAAGTATTGGCATAATATATTGCTAAGAACTTAATAGTAGTACTACTAATAGTAATACTAAGAGTAGCTATTGCAAGCTTAGCCTGAACACCTTGCTTACAGTGCTCACATTCAACAGACATGCAAAAAACAATGAACTGAAACGCTTAGTTTCAGTGCTTAATGTTCATGATGGAAACACAGATTGTGAAAGGACATAAAGTTTACCGTGTTTCTGACACTGACTAAATAAAGAGGCAAAAAAGTCACACAGAGTAGAAATTACTGCAATTAATCTTCAAACTAACTAATCTTTCTGAGAAAAAAAGACTGTCATTTTGTTTTTACTTGCTTTTTGTTGTTGTTTTTTCTAAGATGTTTTGTCAAACGAATGAGATGAGCTTCCCGTGTGACACAGCGTAAACAGCAGGAGGACACGTCTTCAGTGTGACAGAGGGAGACATCCCATAGTCAATGTGTTGGACCTGGTTTCTCTCATTCGGTTTCATTATTCAGATATGTTGAAATATGTTTTTTATTCACTCTTTATTTAGTCTTAGTAAGTGCGAGTAAACGTCACTTACTAATAGCGTGATTCCATGTTGACCTGATTTGATTGTAATTACATTTTTCATTTGTTATGAAATGACTTGATCAAAATATCTAGTCCTTTATATAATGAAATAACTACAAAATTAACTACATGCTACAAAATTTCTAAACCAAATAATATAAATTACGATTCCCTTCACTCACTGTAGGCTATTATATATTACAGTGTTACTGGGTCATGACTCATTAAAGTACTGTACTGTAACTAAAGTCTGCTAATAAGTTTGAAATTCAGCTAGGTGAAAAACCATAAGGAAAACTCTTAAAAGTTATTTAAAGGAAAAGGAAAGGAAAAAAGTTATTGTGGGCAGTTATAGTATATATATTTACCATGGTAACCCCACTGGTGCTGATGAGAAGAACCTGTGAAGAATGGAAAGAGATTATGTCAGGAAAAAAAGACTTTCTTGAAAAGCTTGACTGTTAAAAATGCGTGTGTGTGTGTGTGTGTGTGTGTGTGTGTAATCATTTTTGGCTTATTTGCTGGTATAGCTAGTAATTTTTGCACATATTTTTCATCACTGAAAATAAGTCATAGTAGCACTACTAGCACTGTCAATAAAAATAATAACACTAGAGCGGAGTCTAGGTGAAAAACACGTACGTAAATTCATTAATTAAATTCTAAATACTAAATATGCTTCCTTGCAGACTCTTTAAACAGAGCCAAATACACCCTGTATGTGTATATCAAATATGTGAAACTTATAGTCTATACATGCTAAATTTTAACTTCCTTGATCGGGGTTGCAGAATTTTAAGTTATAGCGTTGACTGTAGCTGTGACGCTGGTAATGTGGTGCGGTAGAAGCACGGGAAGGAGGCTGGATCCAAACGCAGTGTACAGGCTTTATTTAGACAAACTACAAACTTAGACAAAGACTCAGACTGGAATACAGGACTCAGAATCAGAAGCGACCAACGTTGACATCAAACATTCAACAACTCACCAGGACAGGGCAAAAACACAGGGCTTAAATGATCATAGACAAACGAGCTAACAGGATAACAAGGGGGCGTGGATAATAAGAAACACCTGGGATAACTAATAAACAGGTCAGGGAACCACTGAACATGAAAAAAGACAAGACACAAAACCCACATCATGACATAACCCCCCCCCTTAAGGGCGGCTCCTGACGCCCAACAAAACCAAAAAAACCCAAGAAAGTTCAGGAGGGCGGTGAAGCACAGGCGGTCTTGGGGGAGGGATGGAGGGCCAGGCCCATGCAGGGGAACGGACCCTGGACATAGACAAGGCGGGCCTGGGCCGTGGAGCGTGGGCGGGCCTGACTGAACAGGTGGCCAGGGCGGAGCAAGACGAGGCGGAGGCCAGGGCGGAGCAGGACGAGGCGAAGGCCAGGGCGGAGCAGAACGAGGCGAAGGCCAGGGCGGAGCAGGACGAGGCGAAGGCCAGGGCGGAGCAGGACGAGGCGAAGGCCAGGGCGGAGCAGAACGAGGCGAAGGCCAGGGCGGAGCAGGACGAGGCGAAGGCCAGGGCGGTGCAGGACGAGGCGAAGGCCAGGGCGGAGCAGGACGAGGCGAAGGCCAGGGCGGAGCAGGACGAGGCGAAGGCCAGGGTGGTGAAGCCCCTGCAGACGACCATGGCGGCGCAGCCTTCATGGTCTCCTCACTGGACCCTTGCCCCCCCCCAAAAAATACTTGGGGAAATCCACGGGTTTAGGAAAGGCCTCGCGGAGCTTAAAGGGCGCAGGCAGGGCGAGGCGCAGAGGCGGGGCGAGAAGTCTGGGTGTGCTCACTGGAGCCTGAGTAGCCGAGCGAGTCCTCCTTCTGCGACGGCGCTTCACTGGGCTTGACTCAGTAGACTCACTTGACTCAGTAGGGGCTCACTTGACTCAGTAGGGGCTCACTTGACTCAGTAGGGGCTCACTTGACTCAGTAGGGGCTCACTTGACTCAGTAGGGGCTCACTTGACTCAGTAGGGGCTCACTTGACTCAGTAGGGCTCACTTGAAGCTCAGGTTCGACAAGGCAGACGTTAAACTCAGGTCCGTCAAGGCTGACGCGAAGCTCGGGTTCGTCAGGGCTGACGCGGAGCTCGGGTTCGTCAGGGCTGACGCGGAGCGCGGGCCCGGCTGGACCGTCGCGAGGTGCAGGCTCGTCAGGGCTCACGTGAAATGCATGCTCGTCGGGGCTCACGTGAAATGCATGCTCGTCGGGGCTCACGTGAAATGCATGCTCGTCGGGGCTCACGTGAAATGCATGCTCGTCGGGGCTCACGTGAAGCTCGGGTTCTTCGAGGCTGACGTGAAGCACCGGCTCGTCGAGGCCGACGAGGAGCTCGGGTTCGTCAGGGCTGCAGCGAAGAGTGAGTTCGTCGGCGCTGCAGTGAAGAGCGGGCTCGGCAGGGCTGGACCGGACCAGCGGCGAAGACGACGACGAGGGCTTCGCGGGTAATGTGAACTTGGGAGGTGTCGAGTAGAACAAGCCTGTAATGGAGAAGAGGTCTTCCAAGGAACAAGCCTTAGCGATATACCGGTCGAGAGTCCAGTTGGTAAGGTCCCGCGGCATCCATCGAGCGATGTCATAATCCAGCCCGTTCCAAAACAGGCCCATGAGCTGGATATCATCTAGCGCTCCCAGATGGCAAATGGACAGAAAATCCTTTGCGTACCTTTGGACGGACTGGCCCTCTTCCAATAACGTCGACAGGTATTCTCCCAGAGCCCGGTTGCTGACAACTGCTGGACCCATTTCGTGGTGAGTTGTTCTGTGACGCTGGTAATGTGGTGCGGTAGAAGCACGGGAAGGAGGCTGGATCCAAACGCAGTGTACAGGCTTTATTTAGACAAACTACAAACTTAGACAAAGACTCAGACTGGAATACAGGACTCAGAATCAGAAGCGACCAACGTTGACATCAAACATTCAACAACTCACCAGGACAGGGCAAAAACACAGGGCTTAAATGATCATAGACAAACGAGCTAACAGGATAACAAGGGGGCGTGGATAATAAGAAACACCTGGGATAACTAATAAACAGGTCAGGGAACCACTGAACATGAAAAAAGACAAGACACAAAACCCACATCATGACAGTAGCGGATGTAGTAGGATTTGTTTTAATTAGGAGTCATCAAAATATCCATTAATATGTTTAACCCTATAAAGCCTGACAAATAAAAAAGTCAGACAAATCAAAGTTTTTGAAATTGACTTTTTTTATTGAAAAAAAATTATTCAGAGGAAAAATATGCAGTTAAAAATATGCAGTTTGCTGCAGTGCTGATATTTACATGGCCAAAAAAGTAAGGAAATTCTGATGCTTGTAATGTACATCAATAATATCTTTATAACAGCATAGCAGATACTTAATGCATATAAATATCAGTCATCAGACTCGTCACTCTATATCTGTCAATAATATGTCTAAGTAAGATGATATTTCAATGCTTAGTTTAATAATCAAAGCTCTAGTTTTAAAACATATAATGCAATGCACTACAATGATGATTGAGAGATGAACAGATAAACCTTCCTCGAAAGCCTGATGATAATATTTGTTGCTCATGATTTGTCTATAAAATGTTTCCTGAATAATCAAGTAAACCTGAGTTGCTTCAGTCCAGTAAATGTTCATCTTGAAATACAATCAAAGTGCTTTTAACTGTTAATAAGGCTCTATCCTAATAACTCTGGTCACTGCAAATACATGAAGAAGACTCAGAAGACTCAAACTTTCAACAGACCTTAAGTGTATATAATACTATGAAAACCAGTAATAATATCAGCTATTACTGCAATATACTAATGCACTACTAGAAATTAGTAGTCTTTGGACAATTATTTGAGTCCTTCCAGAGCAATCCAGGCCCAGGTAAAAGAAAAACTGTGAGAACAGGTTTGGTCATTCTGAGCAGAAAGACAGTATCTTTTCCTTATTCACACACATCAGCACACTCACACAATCCCTCCTTCATTCAGCGCAGTCAATGTGAGCATTATGTGCTCCAGGACAGACGCCTGATGCTAAGATGACCGCTGAACCTGATAAGCATTAAACAAATTCAACGCTCAGGCCACAGCAAAAAAAGGCCACACTGCTGAGCGTTTCAAAAATCAGATGCTTTCTGCAAAAACAGAGATGTCAAAACACTCATGGGCATGTTTTACTGAGTCGGTATGAAAGATTGCTCATCAGCTCATAGAGTTTAAGTCATAATGATGACTTTATGTGCAGTGTGTTTTGTGGTCAGCACTAGATCAAACTCCTGTGAGCTTACGTTAAGACAAATCCGTGGCTATGTGTGCATTAAATGCACAACACTGAGACAAAGAACCACCTGACGTGATGCTGATATTCAGAACATCACTCTCGCATTGCATTAAATATCTTAATTGCCCATGTTTGCCATTTGCTGTCATTCATTTTGAAACTGACACATTAAAGTCACCATGAAATCAAAATGGACAAATCATATAAATGACAAATCATATAAATGATTTATCATTGCACATCATTATTGATTTAAATTCATGTTCCTGGTAATCTTGAATCAGAATAACTTCCTCTTGCAGCATCTCTTCTCTTCTCTGATGACAAGGGCGGAGCAATAACCTGTCAGATTTGATGCAATTCAGGCACAAACTTTGTCTCTATGAAGCTCTATATGTTTCAACAGTGCTTGTACAACTGTTGCACATAGCTTTTTGGTAATCTATTTAAGTTCTTTATTATTCATGTGCCGTCTTCATTTGTTTGTTTTTCCCCATTTCCTATATACAGCATTTTCTGTATTCTGATGCAATATTTGTACAGATAACTTAATTCCTGACTACCTCCTGGACCACTGACGCAGATTTAATACGGTTATTAATACGGTTATTATTCTCACGCACATGTTCACGCACACTTACCCTTACAGGGATTATCCAGCAGGTAGCCACTTTTGAACAGGATCAAACACAAAAATATCCTACTTATTTTGGATTGTTCTAGTTTGTCAGGTTTGTGTCAGAATGTCTGTACGGGAAGCGATGAGTTGGAGACGCTGGTACACTCTGAGCGGCACGTAGACCAAACGCTCTCCAACCACAAGAAACCACAAACCATCCAGGAATATGTGATGAATGTGATGACACTCACGAAACTCATAGCAAGAAAGGTTAGCTTTAAGACTTTCATGGAGGATTACATGTTCTCTCTTCATTCATTACTGCTAACTGCATCTTTGTTTTTATGGAGGAATTTAAATATTTGCAGTGTTCTGATTTACTGTGTCAATGTGATCATGGAAGAAGGACTTTCTTATTTGCTGAATTATCACTTTTATTTTTTTCATTCACTCATTATCAATGACATCTTGCTTCATGAGCTATTTCACAATAAGCTAACAATAATCAAACATTAACTGACAACATACCATCATAAATACACACCCTTCTCTTGATAATCGACAGGTTAACAAAGCAATAAAGATCTCCAGGTACAATTGACATCAAATCTGCTAAAGAAAATATTGATTATATGTTCATGCTGGTGTTGAAGTGATAATTACTTCAAGGTGAACTTTTATATCAGTCTATGTCCCAGAATGCATCTGTTGTGTTAAAATCAGAGAGATGTACAGATGGATGAAAGCCAGTAACCACCCAAAGTCAACAGTCATGATGAAGTCAGCAGGAGACAACATTTATTATCTCACTTTCATAATTTGCAGTTTTTGCTAATTTCACATAAATAGTTTTTTTCAGTAATAATTGCTACTTCTGTGGCTTTGTATGCATATTTTTTCTGCAGGCAACTTGACTATGACTATTTGACTACACTTCAAACTAATTAAATATTAAAAGGTAAAGCTTTTTTCATTCACATGCATGTTTTAGCTCTTCTAGAGTTTTTATTTACTTCCCTGACTTTTCAATAAAGACCGCAGAACTTTGCTAAAAAGCAGGAGAAAACCAGGAAAATGAACGAACTTAAACATAGATCAGCAGAATTTAGCTTGGATTATTCACAACACACAATGACACTGATGGATGCATAACTGATTTTAGGCTCACATGCAGAATATACTCACCTTTACTGTGTTCCCCATCATCCCTCTCGCTGCTCCCGTCTTCCTCAGAGGAGGATGAAGGTGCAGTGACGAGCACCTGAAGATGAAGATGAAGGATGAAGAGCATAAGCAGCAGCATGTTAACCTCACTCACACACAGAACCGGTCTCAGCCTGTGCTGGAGGGACTCACAGGAGCCTGGGACTGGGGCCGGGCTTCACACAGGTAACCAATCACAACGCTCAAGGTGCCTGGACATCTCTCTCTCTCTCTCTCTCTCTCTCTCTCTCTCTCTCTAACTATCTATCTCACTCTCTCTCTCTCTCTCTCTCACTCTCTCTCTCTCAGAGTTAGAGTGTAACTAAATCTCACACTCTCTCATAAACCACATCTCTCCCTCCTTCCTTGATCAAAGTTCAGTGTGAATGAGCTTCAAACTGAGTAGCTAATTATTTTAAAGGCTCTTTTTCAGATTTAATTTGCTCTAAAATGTAGTCCTTAATTTGCAGTCTAAAATTGAATAGCATAAGTATTTAAAACAAACTTGGGAATTTTTTTTTTTAATTCTTTTGATTGTGGATTATCGTGGCACTATTTTTTTTATCTGAAAATATTACTGTTTTTTTTTTTTTTTGGTGCTTTTATCAATACTTTTTCAAACTCTTTACACAGTTGTATTTTACAACATGCAGATGGCACTTGGAATTTTCTTATATTTTGTCAAAGAAACCAGAATTAATTTGCAAAGCAAAAATTATACATCAGTGATATGTTAGAGTAAATCACAGATTTGGCAATACTTTTTGCTGTATTTGTCTTTTCACATGGAAGTCCAACATACATTTTTTTTTTAATCTCAATGAAAAAAACAAGCACCCATTTTAATAACTAATATCTGAATTTGAATCAAATTATTTGTTGACACTTTATTTCGATGGTCCACTTTAGACATTCTAGTACTGACTAACTTTGCAACTGTGTCATCTTATTACCCTAACCTGACAGTTTAATAACACTCTACTGATACTCTAATGAAAGTTAGTTGACATGTAGTTACAAAATTACTTATACAGGTCCTCCTCAAAAAATTAGCATATTGTGATAAAAATTCATTATTTTCCATAATGTAATGATAAAAATTAAACTTTCATATATTTTAGATTCATTGCACACCAACTGAAATATTTCAGGTCTTTTATTGTTTTAATACTGATGATTGTGGCATACAGCTCATGAAAACGTCTCAGGTTACGACCTAGTTCCCTGAGAAGGGAACGAGACGATGCGTCGATGACGCTTTGGGAACGCCTTCACGTGATTACCTCTGAAGCACGTATGTCAACTAGTCCAATGGAATGAATGAATGAACGCCACGGGCGGGTGACGTCATCAGGGCCGGCTCTAGCCCTTTGGTTGCCCTAGGCGAGATTGATTTTTGCGCCCCCTCCTCCTTTAAAAATAATGAACTAAACAAAAATGCTCTTATAGTCACTCCAAAACTTCAACAAGCAAATTATGACTTGAACTGTAATAAATTGTTTATACAAATGCTACAAAGAACGTTCTAGGATATGTCAATCATCCTGCATTGTACAAATACACTTTATCTGCCCCTGTAACTTGTAGTAGATGAATGACAATTATTACCACCATTACAATTATTACTAATCTATTAGGCTGCTACAAGGCTAGGGGGGTTCGGGGGCATGCTCCCCCGTAAGAAAATTTTGTGCATTTTAATGTCAAATTCATCAATCTGGTGCACTTTGAGAGCTCAAAATTAAAAGCTCCAACCCATATTGAGTGTTCAAATTAAACAAAGAAAAATTCAAACCTCTTTTAGTTAGTGTCCGTCTACATTACATAATAATAGTTATAATATTAGTCCCATGATAATACTCATATATTGTAAAACAATGCACTGAAAAATAAAGAAAACTTTCATAAGTTTTGTACTAATTTCTATACTTATAAAAAGAGTATTTTTCTATACTTCACATTAAAGATGTGATTGGGCCAGCCCAGTGTCAATCAAGAAAACAACCAATGGGCCGCTGATCTACGCGTTTCATGCGGTGTCAGAAAAAAAGCTAACACTGACTTTTTTTTTACCAATGCATTACACCAGCACTAATCCAGCGCCGCCGATTAAGCAAAACAAAACAAAACGAATGGGCTATTTCTATTTCAGCCCCCGGCCGCTTTTTTGCTTTATCCATCTTTTTCGACGACAACTCACTAACTCGTGCCTGTTCGCTCAGCGCTCACGGCGCCCGCGCCCGCTCGCGATATTATTGGAGGGGGGTCCCCTGTCAAAATTCTATGATGAAATCTTTTGGGGGCGCCTACTCCGCTACACATACCGGTATACCCACCTTTTGCGCCACTGGCAGGCTTATGTAATTGCTCCACTCGTTGCAGTGTTAATGAAGTACAATAAAAAGCGGAAAGTTCCTTACGTGGCTCTGGCGCCCCCCCTAGGGTATAAGGCGCCGGCGCCCTTAGCATTTGCCTATACTGCCTATGCCACGGGCCGGCCCTGGACGTCATGACCAGGAAAGGATATAAGCACATCCGGTGCGTTACTCGCGTTAGCTTCTAGTGCCGAAACAAAGTCGATCGCAGGGATGCAGGAAGTATGGCAGGGCGACGCATCGTCTCGTTCCCTTCTCAGGGAACTAGGGTTACAGTCGTTACCTGAGACGTTCCCTTTCGAGGGAACTCGCGATGCGTCGATGACGCTTTGGGAACGAGAATACCCAATAATACGCCGTACTTACAAAATGCCAGATGATAAAACTGTCGGCAAACTAAGTAAAAAGCACCTGGGGCAGCATCCAGGTCCAAGCTGTAAAACCTCACGAATGTGAGCGGTGAGTACCAGCCCGCCGCATCACAAACGTCTTGGAGAGAACTCCAGATAATAAAGCTTAGAAGCCATACTCCTAGTGGAATGAGCCCTGACCACCAAATGGTTGGCCAGAGGACTCACAAGCAAGAAAAATAGTCTCGACTATCTGTTTGCCCAATAGGTTGGATTTTCTCGACAGAGAAGTCCGATGAACATAAGTGTCCAGTGCTCGCACTGGGCACAAAAGGTTCAGCTTTTCCTGGTCCGATAAACGGGGGAGGACAGAAACCTGCACCACAATAGGCCTCGGAATAATGGTAGACACCTTAGGAACATATCCATGTTTGGGGTAAGATTGCCTTGGCCATCCCCGGTGCACTCAAGGCAGGTGGGGACCGAAAGGGCCTGAAGGTCTCGACTCTTAGAGGGACGAAATAGCTAGCAGAAAATAAAAGAAAGAACTTCTCTGAGACCAAATCTAAGGGCTCAAAGGGAGCCCCAGATAGGCCTTCTAGAACTATTGCAAGATCCCAAGCCGGCACCCTAGTGCAAGTTGCAGGCCTCAGCCTCAAAGTGCCACGAAGGAAACGAGTGATCAGGGGGTCTCGACCCAAAAATGTACCACCCACCAGGGCGTGGAAAGCCGCAATGGCCGCCACGTATACCTTAAGTGTGGAAGGACATAGACCTGATACAAAGCGTTATTGCAGAAACTCAAATACTGTGTTTACTGAACAGTTAACCGGATTCCACTGACACTGGTAACACCAAGAAGTAAAAAACTCTCGAAATAATGAATATAGTTTCCTCGTAGCGGGAGCTCTGGAGCTTAGAACGGTCTCAACAACCTCGGTTGAGAGACCACTCTCTATGAGTTGGGCCCCCTCAGAGGCCAAACCCACAGTTTCCAAATCCCCTGCCGGGGGTGCAATATTGCATCCCCTGCCTGAGACGGAAGGTGTCTCCTGATCGGAATCTCCAAGGGAGGGCCGTCAAGGAGAAGAATTAGGTCCGCAAACCAAAGTCGCTTGGCCAGGGTGGTGCTACTAGCAATAGGCTTATACCATCCTGGCGGATTCACTCCAGAACTCCTGGGAGCAGAGCAACAGGGGGAAATGCATACAGGCGTAGCCTCGGCCACGTCTCCACCATAGCGTCCAGCCCCGAGGGGGCTGGTTGAGTGAGAGAGAACCAGAGTGGACAGTGCGTCGTATGCTGAGACGTGAACAGGTCCACTTCTGCCTGGCCGTAAAACTCCCATATTTGCTCCACCGCCTCAGGGTGGAGTCCCCTGGCCTCAGCCCCTGCCTCGTCAGGGTATCTGCTCCAATATTCTGGCCCCCTGGAATATACACTGCCCTCAGATAGCGTATTTTCTTGAGGGACCAAAATGAGAGGCCACCAACGTGTTGTCTGAGAGATAAGAACCAGAGTTTCCTCCATATAACCAAGGCGCGGGGATACTGCCGCGTGGTCTTGATCGTATGGAGTGGGTTTCCCCTCGGGGAGAACCCTCTGGTCCTGAGCCACCACTGTAAAGGTCTCACTTACAGCAGGTCAAAGGGAATCACATTGGACGCTGCTGCCCTGAGGCCTAACAGTCACTGTTCCAGAGCAACACATGATGGCCCCTCAGGTCTGGGAGGAGATGTCTCAACGCATTGACGACTACCATCATCTCTAGGCAAATCATGTGCCAAGAGAGATGATGACTCCTCCACAAGCCCTGAGCTGAGCGGCCTTCCAATACCGCTCCCCAGCTGGTGAGGGAAGCATCTGTCAAGATAGCAACTCGATGGTTGAGAGCTCCCAACACCGGAACCTGGGACAAGAACCAGTGTTTCGTCCATATAACCAAGGCGCGGGGATACTGCCGCGTGATCTTGATTATACAGAATGGGTTTCCCCTCGGGGAGAACCCTCTGGTCCTGAGCCACCACTGCAAAGGTCTCACGTACAGCAGGCCAAAGGGTATCACAATGGACGCTGCTGCCCTGAGGCCTAACAGTCTCTCGAACTGTTTCACAGTGTGTGCCTGGCCTAGCTTTAGCTCTTTTGTGGCAGTAAGGATAGCAGCTACACGAGCGGGCGACAGAACGGCTCGCATCGTGACTGAGTCCCAGACCACTCCAAGTAAAGTGGTCCTCTGTACTGGAGAAGCACACTCTTCTTGGCATTGAGCTTCAACCCCAACCTTCGCATATAAGCGAGGACGACATCTCGATGCCGAACCACTAACTGTTCTGATTCCGCTAGAATCAGCCAATCGTCTATGCAATTCAGAATGCGTATGCACTGCAGTGGGGTGATAGAGCTAGAGCGAAAGGAAGTGCCTGATACTGGTGTTCTTTGCCCCTGAAAGAAACCCTCAGGAACCTCCTGTGCTGAGGGAGGAAGGAGATATGGAAGTATGCGTCTTTCAGATCTATCGTGACAAACCAGTCCTCGGATCTGATTTGAGTCACGATATGTTTGAGTGTCAGCATCTTGGACTTGAGTTCCAGCACTGAACACTTCAACAGACGAAGATCTAGTATGTGATGCAGTTTTCCATCCTTTTTTGGAACAATGAGATAACGACTGTAAAGACCGACGCAATGTCGGGTGAGTACACCTGCTCTATAGCTTTGTTTGCTAACAGGGCCTTTACCTCTTGCTCCATTACCAGAACCTGCTCGGGATGCACTAACGTGAGCAACACCCCGTTGTAACCTGGAGGACGAGAACCAAATCTGCCTCTTACTACTAACTGCAGGGGCCATAGAGATATATTCGGCAGTAGCTTCCGCGCTGCCAGAAAATCTACCAAGGGAACCAGCCCCTCGAGGCTGGCCTCTGGTGTAATTGAGACAGTCAGATTAGGGGGCCTGAAGCATACTGGCAGGAACCACCCGAACTGACTGTTTTCGAACCCCCCTCAGAGGGCGCGAGTCCGACGCAATGTCGTGTTGACACTGCGCCGGAAGCTCGCTGGAGACTGCTGCGCCCTAAAGCACCAAGGGTGGCGGGGTTGGCAGAACGGTCCCCTGAGGGCACCGAGATGGAAAGGGCACCGTATAATGAGGTGTTCACCGTTCCACCCCGGTTGGGGCTGCCCTCACCGGTCTGACGCCAGTGGCGCCAAGACCTTTTCTTTTGAGCCGAAGCCTTCTCAGCGTGAAGAACGGTCCTCGGATCCGGCTTCTGCTTTGAAGGCTTTGGCTGCTGTGTTGCGTATAAGAAACAAGACGGCTGGAGCTGCTCACGCCCAGCAGCCCCAGGGGGTTGGACATAGCGAGAGAGAGATTCTCTTGTATCTTTCTCCATGATTTCCATCAAATTGAGCCAGAGGTGTCTCACAGTGACCACAAGGGCTGCCATAGACCGCCCAAAAGTTCAGGCGGTCTCCTTATTATCCCTGAGAGATAAATCTGTGGCCCGACGAAGTTCTCAATCCCCATCGGGCCAAACTCCCTCACTTCTGTCCAAATACCCCAGCAGGTCAGCCTGATATGCTTGTAGCACTACTATAGTGTGCAAGCAGCCTCCTGCTAGACCCACTGCCGTAAATGCTTTTCCCACTAGATTAAAAATATATATATATTTTTTTTAATGGTTTAGTGAGAGAAGCCGACGCCTTCAGGGACGATACTAAACCGGGAGACAGATAGCTAGCAAGCGTCTGTTCTACCTGGGGTATTGCCCCATAGCCATACTCTCTTAACCCCCTAATATCTGAATATACATGGACTTGGGGGCTAAAAGACAAGAAGAGTAAGGCTTTTTCCATGATCTAGACAGCTCGCTGTGCAGATCGGGAAAAAATGGAAGGCCCCGTGATGGAGGTGAATAAAAATAGAGGGAAGGAAACTCGTTCTTTATTTTTAAGACGAGCTCCCCCTTATTTCTGCTGGCCATTAAATATTTAATTTATCTACAGCCTTGGTTAACACCTCCACCAGCTTTATTTTATATATACATTTATTTTATATATATAAACTATTATACATGTGTATATATATATATATTTCTCATACGCTGGGGAAAGAGATGGCAAATCCACTTCCCCCATGATTGTGCTTTGTTTACTTTCAATGCCCAGCACATCTACCTCCTCGGGGGTAGAGCACTGAAGCATTGAACTCTCTCCCCGGGCGGAAGAGACCGCAGCGCGGGCTTCCGAGACCGGGGAGAGAGCGTGGATCCCTCGTGGAAAGGGAGGAGATAAGATCCGCGGACCCGTCTCCAACCCCGTAAAGAGATCCTATTTGCAATCCACAGAAATGCATTCTCCGCGTTGCCTCGGCAGACGCGGGTCCTGCACCCTGAGAATCGCGAGCCTGGCCACTTCCCTCGAAAACTGACAGGCGGGAGCGAAGCGAAAGCTTCTCACAATGTTGGCAATCAGCCAAGGCTGATACCGCATGCTCCACTCCCAACACATCACACAAAGCTCGTGTGTTTCCCTACTTGTTAAATAACGCGAGCAGGAAGAACACAGAGTTTGTGCAATTGTTTCAATAGTGTGTATATATATATATATCAGACAGACAACAATAAATATTCACAGACAGTTTTGACACAGAGCGCTTTGCTGAGGCACAAAAGCTAACGCGAGTAACGCACCGGATGTGCTTATATCCTTTCCTTGTCATGACGTCACCCGCCCGTGGCGTTCATTCATTCATTCCATTGGACTAGTTGACATACGTGCTTCAAAAGGTTATCACGCGAAGGCGTTCCCAAAGCGTCATCGACGCATCGCGAGTTCCCTCGAAAGGGAACCCAAAATTCCTATCTCAAAAAATTAGCATATCATGAAAAGGTTCTCTAAATGAGCTATTAACCTAATCATCTGAATCAAATAATTAACTCTAAACACCTGCAAAAGATTCCTGAGGCTTTTAAAAACTCCCAGCCTGTTTCATTACTCAAAACCGCAATCATGGGTAAGACTGCCGACCTGACTGCTGTCCAGAAGGCCATCATTGACACCCTCAAGCAAGAGGGTAAGACACAGAAAGAAATTTCTGCACAAATAGGCTGTTCCCAGAGTGCTGTATCAAGGCACCTCAGTGGGAAGTCTGTGGGAAGGAAAAAGTGTGGCAAAAAACGCTGCACAACGAGAAGAGGTGACCGGACCCTGAGGAAGATTGTGGAGAAGGACCGATTCCAGACCTTGGGGGACCTGCGGAAGCAGTGGACTGAGTCTGGAGTAGAAACATCCAGAGCCACCGTGCACAGGCGTGTGCAGGAAATGGGCTACAGGTGCCGCATTCCCCAGGTCAAGCCACTTTTGAACCAGAAACAGCGGCAGAAGCGCCTGACCTGGGCTACAGAGAAGCAGCACTGGACTGTTGCTCAGTGGTCCAAAGTACTTTTTTCGGGTGAAAGCTAATTTTGCATGTCATTCGGAAATCAAGGTGCCAGAGTCCGGAGGAAGACTGGGGAGAAGGAAATGCCAAAATGCCTGAAGTCCAGTGTCAAGTACCCACAGTCAGTGATGGTCTGGGGTGCCATGTCAGCTGCTGGTGTTGGTCCACTGTGTTTTATCAAGGGCAGGGTCAATGCAGCTAGCTATCAGGAGATTTTGGAGCACTTCATGCTCTGATTTCATTTTTCAGCACGACCTGGCACCTGCTCACAGTGCCAAAACCACTGGTAAATGGTTTACTGACCATGGTATTACTGTGCTCAATTGGCCTGCCAACTCTCCTGACCTGAACCCCATAGAGAATCTGTGGGATATTGTGAAGAGAAAGTTGAGAGACGCAAGACCCAACACTCTGGATGAGCTTAAGGCCGCTATCGAAGCATCCTGGGCCTCCATAACACCTCAGCAGTGCCACAGGCTGATTGCCTCCATGCCACGCCGCATTGAAGCAGTCATTTCTGCAAAAGGATTCCCGACCAAGTATTGAGTGCATAACTGAACATAATTATTTGAAGGTTGACTTTTTTTGTATTAAAAACACTTATTTTATTGGTCGGATGAAATATGCTAATTTTTTTAGATTTAATTTTGGGTTTTCATGAGCTGTATGCCAAAATCATCAGTATTAAAACAATAAAAGACCTCAAATATTTCAGTTGGTGTGCAATGAATCTAAAATATATGAAAATATATATTTTTATCATTACATTATGGAAAATAATGAACTTTATCACAATATGCTAATTTTTTTAGAAGGACCTGTAGTTAGTAGAATGTCTGTAGAAAGTGGACCATCAAAACCAATTATTGCACTGGATTTCATCCAGTGTAAAACCAGTGTCAAACGGGAGCAGTCAAAAGAGAAATGTCACTTTCCCAAAGGAGTGCTTTAAAACTTTTTTCTCCTCTTTCCTTCTCTTCTAATCAGTAGCGTGAAGAGCATTAAATGAGTAACACTTCAATGAGCCTCTACTTCTAAACCCTATTAACATTGTTTACTGAGTTTGTGCTGAAAGGAAATTAAAGAAAGGACAGAAAGCATTTAGAATTATCTACCAATATACAATTGTTATAATTGTTATAGTTGAAGGGGATTTGTCTATAAATGCAATATGCGTTTGTCTACAAAAAAAACTTTTTTGTTCAAGAATGGTGATCCTTTACCAGTGAGGGTATAAGAACGGTCAACAAGGATGTGAATTTTTTTTTTTGTGGAAAAGTTTACTGGTTTCCAACCAAACATGCACTTTTTATTAGTCATCGGTTACAAAGATTTGGCGACGTCAAAAAGAGTGATGTAGCGTTGGGAAATAGAGCGTTGGGAAACCAGAAAGAAGGAACTTGAATGTTTCCTCATCAGACACACCCAGCTCAGGTCTTTCAGACTCTAGTAAAGAACTGATGAGTTGAATCAGGTGTGTTTGATTAGGACCAGGCTTGGGAAATGTGTGTTCCAACATCAAATAAAGGAGCACAAATTTGTCATGACTAAACAGTCAAGGCGCTGAATCCTTACTCAAGACTCATTTGTTTTCCAGTTTAAGTGTGGTGTCACGTATAGTACACTTTAAATTATCCTTCTGTTGAAGGATAGAAGCTACAAATCACCTCCACACTTCAATTTTTTTTAAAAATCAAAAGAACTTGGATCATCTTATATGTTGAGGATAGTTTAATGCAACTCTCTCCAAATATTACCAAGTCAAATTACAATTACATTAGTTTTATCACAGTTGTTCCCACCAAGCTGCACACATCAGATGTTTCAGTGGACATGCACCAGTTTTCTGTTACAGAAAGGGAGCGGGTTGTAAGCCACGAGAAAGGCAGCCATGGTGTATCTGGGATCTTTGTTAAGTATAAACTGAGTCCATTAATGGTGAGGGTGAGCGAGGAGCATATGCCTCTCTCTGTGTTTCTTGTGAGATTGTGTGGCATCATTGGGGGAATCTTTTCAACTTCAGATCTGCTTCACAGATTGATTGGGTATTTTGTTGACTTTCAAAAAAAAATTTTTTTTTTTGACAAATTACAGAAGATGGCAGCAATTAATGGCAAACCTTAATGGACTTCTGCAATAACAAAGCTCATTTGAATCATAAATGGACCCATAGACAAACTCAACTCAGACAGCTTTCATTTGTGGGTCCTTTTATGCCCAGTATACTGTACGATTTTGGGCCATCCCAGACGAAAGATCCTACATCGTACAGTGAGAGAGGTTCAAAGATGGTCTTTGTCACGGTCAAAGCCGTCTAAGGAAAGCCTGGCCACTCCCTATTAAACCCTATTGTACCGAATTTTGACTCTAAAAAATGTAACACCCAGTAATCTGTAATTTCTTTGCATCTCCTTTCGAAAACAACATTCAAATTACTAGACAAAAAATTATATCCTGAGAAAAGTGGATTTTTAGGGGTATAGCTCCATAGACCTCCATTCATTCTGCACTCGTCCTGTGAGCGCCCTCATATGGAGCCAGAATGGAACTGCAACCAGTTTAGAAGCCAGAAGTTTACTGAGAGTGGAACTTCTCCCCATATTAGACATTCTCTGTCACAGTCTTACGACCAAAGATAGCCTGCGATAATATTCTGGCAGTGTCAGAGATTTATCATGATCAGTGTATTTGTTGCAACAACCTAAGTCTACTGACTAGCCAATAAAAATGCAACATGAAATGGTGTATTGATCAACGCGACATGGCGCTAAAACTTAAATACCATGGAGGCTAAAAGAGCTAAAGGAATACCGGCATGTGGGATTTAAATGTGGGATTTAAATAAGGAAGAAAATCTTGTTCAGCTGGCAGCAGAGGTCTTCTTGTACAACATACTTTTTTCAGCACACAAAAATCACAATTGCAAGAAAATGATACCTATGAAAAATTTCAGTCAGGATTCAGACCGCATCATAGCACAGAAACTGCGCTAGTTAAAATTACAAATGATTTACTCTTAGCTTCTGACCAAGGCTGTATCTCAATACTAGTTCTACTCGATCTTAGCGCTGCGTTCGACACTATAGATCATAAAATACTCTTGGATCGACTACAAAACTACACTGGTGTTCAGGGACAGGCATTAAGCTGGTTTAGATCGTACTTATCAGACCGTTACCATTTTGTCTGTTTAAATGGTGAAAAATCGAAGATAACGTCAGTAGACTATGGAGTGCCGCAAGGATCGGTGTTAGGCCCTCTGCTGTTCTCAATATATATGCTGCCACTGGGTAATATTATAAGAAAACATGGAATTAATTTCCACTGTTATGCTGATGACACTCAATTATATATTTCATCAAGACCAGATGAAAACACTAACTTATCTAAATTGACAGAGTGTCTTAAAGATATAAAATGCTGGATGACGTGTAATTTCCTGCTATTAATTTATTAAAGGTATTACTTATTGGTCCAAAAAACTACCCACAAAACCTCGTACAATACAACTTTAATTTAGAAGGATGTCCAGCTACTTTATCCACTACAGTAAAAGACCTGGGTGTTATACTAGACCGCAACTTGTCTTTCGAAAATCATATTTCATATGTTACAAGAACAGCCTTTTTTCACCTTAGAAATATTGCTAAGCTACGTAACATGCTATCTGTTTCTGATGCAGAAAAGTTAGTTCATGCATTCATGACCTCAAGACTAGATTACTGTAACGCTTTATTAGCTGGTTGTCCTACATCCTCAATAAACAAGCTACAGTTAGTGCAAAATGCAGCTGCTAGAGTTCTCACTAGGTCAAGAAAATATGATCATATAACACCAATTTTATCATCTCTGCACTGGTTACCTATTAAGTTCCGTATCAATTACAAAGTACTATTACTGACCTATAAAGCCCTAAATGGTCTAGCTCCTGTATATTTAATGGACCTTCTATCGCCCTACAATCCATCGCGTTCTTTAAGATCCCTAAATTCGAGGCTTCTGGTCATTCCTAGGATATCCAGATCCACTAAAGGAGGGAGGGCGTTCTCGCATTTCGCTCCTAAACTCTGGAATAGCCTTCCTGATACTGTTCGTTGCTCAGACTCGCTCTCCCAGTTCAAAACTAGATTAAAGACGCATCTCTTCAGCCAAGCATTCACATAATGCTTGCCTCTTATACTACTGTTGAATCAGATCGAATGCATTAATATTATGAACAGCAGCTACGCTAATTACTTCCCAACTGCTTTTCTGCTGTTATCTCGGGACGCTAGTCCCGAGGTAAATAGCGTTCTTCAGCTACAGTCTGTATCCAGCCTCTCACGGAGACTTCAGAGTCCCCAACACCTGCGATGAGACGACTCGACGCCTGTATTTGTTTACCATTAGCTCATGCTGATGACGGTTTGTTCTTCTATACTAACTTGCGTCGTAGCCTACAAGTCAATTAGGTGTCATCATCGTAAAGTCTACATACATGTCATACCGAAGTTGTACAGTGTGAGGTAATAATCTTATAGAATTGCTGAAATCATACAGTTTGTAGAAGGCTTTAGGGGGTCTGTAATGGGGTTCAGATGTTATGAGAAGAAGGAGGCGGGAACCGGAGAACATTTACACAATTTTAATCATAAAATAAAACAAAAACAAAAGTATCCGCCAGCAGCCCCTCGCAGACTGAAACAAAACAGAAACAAAACGAAACATAAAATCAGGCCTATTCCTCTCTCGATCTTCAGTGCGTCGCTCCTCCTTTTATGCTTCAGCTCCTCCGTGAGAGATGTGAGACCGGTGCGTCTCAGACCCATACCCAGACCGGTGGGTTATATCAGATGAATATTTTACATTGTTACAGGTTCTTGTTACGTTAATAGGGACTAAAGGAAACACGGGTTAAACCACACAAATGCATTCCTTCAGGCAAGTGCCTTTCAGCTTGATCAAGATAGTAAAATTGCATCAGGATAAATGGCTACTAATGTTCACATACTTCATGAAGAAAATATCCATTGTGATCAAATTCATGACTGAGCAACTGCAGAAAGACTAACCTTTGGGTGTTGTGAGACCAGTGGCGGCACCAGGGGGGAGCTAGGTGGTGCTGTAGCTCCCCTATAATAGCCATAGCACCCGCCCAGCACCCCCAAGAAATGTCTGTAATTTTTATAATAATAATTTAAAAATATATATTTGGTCTAAAATAATATGAGGCCCAAAACAGGCGATCTTCTTTGGCCAATGGACGCAGCGCCCGGCGAACGTTTGCAGACATCCCAAGTCTCCCTTATATTGATAGCCGCTCCCTGATGGCCGCAAATTAGTTCAAATTTCCCGGCATCTAGAGCTCGCGAGCTCCAAACCGTGTAGCGCGTGAGAGAGACAAGCAACAGAGTCCATAGCACCTGCAACAGAAAATCTCTGGAGCCGCTGTGTGAGACAAATGACTGAAAAAACTGCTTTTGTCCATCTTCAGTGCATTATGACCCACAGCAACTTTGGGATGTGATCCATTATCTTATACAGCTGGTGCAATCATTTCTCACAGGATTGGCAGACTTATGGCATATACTTCTGCATGATATTAATCACAAACTGCTGTATGTTGTCCTCAGAGTGTTTGAGTATAAATGTTAACACTTTAGAATAGGGTTCCTTCGTTAATGAATAACTACACAGGAACAAATGAGTAACACAATATTAACAATCTAGTAACTACTATTAACTAACAAGAAATTCTAATTAACGAATTAATAAGTAATAGCACACAGATGAAAGTGGTAGTTCACTATTAACTAATCAATAACTACTATTTTTTTAATGCTTCCCAGAGAACTACTGTAAGAATCATGGTAACTAACTAGTAATGACTGAAGTGTTACTACATACTTCTAAAGGAATTATTAATTATTTGGATCTGTATTCTAAAGTGAAGATCATGGTAACTAACTGGAAATGACTCAAGTGTTACTACGTACTTCTAAAGATATTACTCATTATTTTAAGCTTTTGAGGTTTTTGGTGAAGTTTTAAATAGTAATTCCCATAGAAGTATGTATTAACACTTTAGACATTACCAGTTAGTTACCACAATCTGCACTTTAGAATACGGATCCAAATAATTAGTAATTCCTTTAGAAGTATGTAGTAACACTTCAGTCATTACTAGTTACCATGATTCTTACAGTAGTTGCTAATGAAAAGCCAATCCTAAAGTGTAGAATCTTTTAATCCTTCACAAGATATTTGCACACACATATATGGGCTAGGAGACATACATAAAAACATTTTTTTTTGTGAGGTAGGTTAAATAATAAAATCACTGTACATGGTATTTGGATGGCTGATAACTCAATAAGTTTGCAGTCGTCACCGTGACTCTAGTGATTCAATGCCAGTCCAGAGGGATGCCGGAAAATTGGCCACAGGACAAGTAAGGTCCTGACAACTGCATTTAAAAATGCATTTCTTTAAAATTATTCAGTTGATGAATAGTTATCTGGGAGAGAGCATAGTCTAATTATTTCCCAAATCATCAGTCTGGTATGCTATTACATATTGATAAACCTTGTGTATTGATAAACCTTGACCCATGAGAGAGCGAATGAATCACTGCACACACAGAAATAACATACACACTCTTACAAATACAGCTTCCAAAAGGGTGTTTTTTACAACGTCATAGAGCAACCTTTCCCAACCTTGTTCCTGGAGGAACAACAACTCTTAATAATCAAACTCAACCGATTCAACTCATCAGCTCGTTAGGAGAGACTCCAAGACCAGGACTGTGTCTGAAATCGCCCCTACACCCTTAAATAGGGCTGTAGAAGTTAAAATGTTAATGTAGTGCTAGTCATTTGTCATGCATTGGTTATTGATTAGTTTTGCATGAATTATGAAACTTTTTCAGTAGTTCTCTGGGAAGCATTAAAAAATAGTAGTTATTGATTAGTTAATAGTGAACTACCACTTTCATCTGAGTGCTATTACTTACTAATTCGTTAATCAGAATTTCATGTTAGTTAATAGTAGTTACTAGATTGTTAATATTGTGTTACTCATTTGTTCCTGTGTAGTTATTCATTAAGGAACCGTATTCTAAAGTGTTACGGTATAAATAACCGGGTTAGAATAAGTTTACATGTATTTGAAAAGTTACTTATCGTTAGTAGATTGTCAGTTAGAGGACCATCACAATAAAGTGTTAGCAGACATTAAGCAGACAGTCTACTAATACTCTAATGAGAGATAGTTGACATGTAGTTGCAAAGTTACTTATAGTCAACAGAATGTTCAAATGGGACCATAAAAATAAAGTGTTACCTTTAAATTAATCATTTGCACTTATTGCAATGCATTTATTGTGTACATACATGTTCTAGTTAATTTTACTTATATTTAAAAAAAGGTCTGCATATTACATCTGTAATTAATTTCTGTAATGACACACTGTTGACCCCTTCCCTTAATCCATTAACCCACCCCTAAACCAACCCACACCACCAATCCTGTCTTAACCTTACCTGCATCCCTCCTCAGTAGCAATAGCATTGTTTTACAATACAACATCAACAAGTACATCGTACCCAACTTTTTTTGTGTGTGTGTGTGAGTACATAGTAGTTAAAGACACCTATAAAATGTGGCCGTTTTTTTTTTACTTGATACGTGTCGTGTAGGAAGCACGAGGAGAAGAGGAATACAGGAAACAGGAATTTAGTTTAACAGAACGTAGGAATCACAGTACACACAATTCCAAAACGAGAACGGACAAGGAATGAGGGAGAAAAGGTGAATGACATGATGACGATTATAGACAGGTTTTACAACTGAGGAATAACGAGGAGTGGGAAAACTGGGAAACAGGACTGAACCAAATACACTAGGAGAGGGAAACACATAACAGGCTCCCTCCCAAAAGGCGCGTCCTCGCACAGTATAACATCAGTAGGGGGGGGGCACCCTGTGCTGCGTTCCAGTCCAAAATTGACATACCCTTCACTCGCTAACTTCCCTCCATCTCGTATCTCGTTCACTCGGATGTGCGTCATTGCTTACGTTGCAAGAGTGCCCACTACTGGCGGATTCCCCCGAGGGGAAGTGCTTAGGGAAGTTCGCAAGTGCGTGTCTAAAAGTGGACTGGAACGCAGCCCTGGAGGCTGATGAGGGCGTGGCCTTCCCGGAGCAGGAAACCTCCAAGGTGGAGCAGGCTGTGCAGGCGGCCAGGGCGGAGCAGGATGTGCAGGCGGTCATGGTGGAGACGACCCTTCAGGCGGCCATGGCGGAGATGATTTTTCCCATGGCCGTGGGCCTTTGGGCGGCCACGGCGAGGACCTATAGCCCCCCCCCCCCCCCCTTCCTGGTTGCACCACCTGACTTTTGCAACTAATTTTACATCGAACAGGCTTCTACTTGGATGCCTGTATTAGCTCTTCTCTATACTAGCAAGTTTATACGTAGAATTTTTAAATATAATAAAGAAGTTTATAATAAAATAGCATTGTCCAAGTTTTAGATTGGTTGTAACACCTTACATGGAAAGTGTACAAACCTACCCATACTTGAATGTAGCTATTTTTACAGTATTTGAGAGAGATCAGAAAACCTTTTCACTCGGCCACAAGGATCAGTCGGGCTCCAGCATTATCATCTTTACTGTTATTACCTTGTTGATTTATAATAAAAGAGCCATGTTTGCAGTTGTGCCACCCTGACATTTGAGAACAAAAGTTTTTCATTTATCTCAATTAAATTTAAACTATATATTTATAAAATGTGTTCATATGAAAATAGTAAATGTTGAGATTAACATCAACTAAGATTAATAAATGCAGTACAAGTATTGTTCATTGTTAGTTCATGTTAAGTGGTGTTACCAAAGTTGTGTTTGGTGTTTTCTTAGTCGGTTCATGTGTTCGGACGGTTGCACCGCCTGGCATTTTGGGGGTTTAAGATACCAAAACATTAAATAATATTTATTATTGTAACATCTGCATCCATTCCTCCAACCACCAGTGGGAGCCATCTCCTGAGTACTGAACACTGCCGGTTCTTCTTGCATCACTTCCTGTTCCTACTTGTTATAATGCATGTTGTTTTTGCATCATGTTGCAAAGTATTGCCAGTTTACCCTGTCTTTACCGAGCGTTTCTGATACCTGGTTTGTTTGCCACATTAATGTTTCTCTGCCTGTTCTTGACCACGGTTATTGGATTACGGACTTGGATTAGTTTGCTGTTTTGACTGCCGCTATTGTTACTGACCCTGTGCACGTTTGTTGACCATGCTTCCTTTCTTACTTTGTTGTTGCTACTGTGTTTAATAAAACACCACATATGGATTCAATTACTCAACCGAGTCGTTACAGAATACTTCGCCTGACCAGAATCCAGCGGAGTTATCACAACTACAGGCCGCATTTGCTTACCAAACCGAAATGATAGAGGATTATCAAAACCATCTCTCCACTCTACGTGGTGCTAACAGACATTTCACAGGCTACATTCAGACTCTCCGATCATTTAGGCCTGATCTGGTAAGGTTCTTTTTACCTGACAAATTTGATGGCACAGTTGAAAAATGCAGAGGTTTTTTGCATCAGTGTACCATCTATTTTGATAACCAGCCTGAAGCCTTCCTTAGAGATTCAACTACATGTTCATTCATGATGTCACTGTTAACTGGCTTTCGATTGGGCGTCAGCGGTGTGGGATCAGAATGATTGATTGAGAACCTCATTTGATTATTTCTCTAAGCAAATACGATAAGTTTTTGAATATCCTGCGGGAGGGAGAGATGTTTTGTTGCAGTTGCTACAGTTACGCCAAGGAAATCGTCCAGCAGCTGATTATGCCGTCGAGTTTTGTACCCTAGCGGCATAAAGTGGCTAAAAAGTGAGGTAGCGCATCTTTACAGTGATAATAGGAAATAAATGGAACAGAGATTGTTTTGGTTTTACAGCAGCTTTAATTTAGGGGCCGCTTACACAACACCGTTTTAACTGAAAACAGAAAATTTTAAATGTGTTCTGGCCGTTTATTTACACGACAATGGTGTTTGGTGGCTCGAGAACGCAAACTTTGAAATAGGTTCCAAGGTGCAAGTTTTGAAAATTTGAAAACGTTGTAATCTTTGTGTAAACTTCAAAAACGTGAATCTGTGAAAACGGTGATGGCATGCATATGCATATTACGTGTTTAGTGTATAGGTATGTGCATGTGAATTTAGATAATCATTACAATAATCTAGCCTTGAGAACATGAACGCATTAACTATCTGTTCCGCATTTTTCATTAAAAGTATATGACATAATTTAGATATATTTTTGGAAGATGGAAGAATGCGGTTTTACAGACACGTGGCTTTCAAATGAAAGATTGGTATGAAAGAGCACACCCAGGTTCCTAACGACGACAAAGTTTGTTTGACAGAGCATCCATCAAGTGTTAGACAGTATTGTAGGTTATTACATGTGGAGGTTTTTTGTCCAAAAATTAGAATCTCAGGTTTTTTTCCAGAATTGAGTAGTAGGATATTACTAGTCACACAGTTTTTTATATAAGCTATGCATTCTGTTAATTTTGTGAATTGGTAAGTTTCGTCAGGGCGTGAAGAAATATAGAGCTGAGTATCATCAGCATAACAGTCAAATCAAGTCACCTTTATTTATATAGCGCTTTTAACAATATAGATTGTTTCAAAGAGGCTTTACAGTGATAATAGGAAATTAAAGTAACAGAGATTGTTTTGGCTTTACAGCAGCTCTATAATAAAGTTATTGTCCAGGTAAAAGTTAGTTTTGATTGATTCACTTCCATTGCAACGATCAGTAGTTATTAACTTAGGGGCCACCAACAAGACACTGTTCTAACAGAAAACCCTTAATGCGATCCGGCCGCTCATTCACACAAAACAGTGCCTGGTGGCTCGAGAACGCAAACCATGAAATAGGTTCCAAGGTACAAGCCTTGAAAAATGTATATTACAGAATTTTTTTATCGCTTCCGTGTAGCCACGTGAACTGGAATTATCCCGACAACGTTTTATCTGTACAGAGGTAAAGGGAAGGGAAGGAGGCCTTCACAGGGGAGAGAATATTTGACACTTCAGGATTGCGTTGTCATCTTGTGAAAACTAATGCCATGCTTCCTAATGATATCTCCTAAGGGTAGCATGTACAGAGTGTAAGAAAAAAATGATGTGGACGTCGAAGATCTCAAAAATGAAGTTTATTACAGCATAGCAGTGGCAAGGCACACGAAGCACCTTGGGTTCATCGGCGTCAGACTGAACCCAGAACATCCAAATCTTAAACCTTTTATCCTATTCCTGTTTACCACTCTTAATGTAAATGAAGTTGCTCTTGTTGTAACAGCTGTGTTCTGTATGTTAATGAAGTTGAGACACCCCATTGTCTGAGAAGGTTCTCGGTGTCCCACACCCATTCCCATCCTACAATTGACTACCATTTGTTCAGGATTTGATGACCCCAAATGGTGAAGAAACAATATAACTTCACTTCATTCATCTCTATGATAATTAAGCCATTTTGGGCATGAGCTCATTCTAAAATATATTTTGGAGTGGAATCTGGGTCGAGGCAGACAACAATTTCTCACAAGAGTGAACAGCAACGGTCCTTGTACTGAGCCTTGTGGTACGCCATACTGAACTTGTTATTGATATGACATCTCTTCGTTTACTGCTACAAACTGATAACGGTCAGATAAGTGTTATATGAACCATGCTAATGCAATTCCACTAATGCCAACATAATTTGAGTCTATTCAAGAGAATGTTGTGGTCGATAGTGTCAAAATGCAGCACTAAGATCGAGTAACACTAGACAACCACGATCGGATGATAAGAGCAAATCATTTGTGACTCTAATGAGAGCTGTCTCAGTACTATGATATAGTCTAAATCCTGACTGGAAATCCTTGCCGATACCATTTCTTTTTTAAAAGGAACATAGTTGTGACGATACTGCCTTTTCTAGTATCTTTGACAGAAAAGGTAGATTCGAGATTGGCTTGTAATTGACTAATTCTATAGAATCAAGTTGCGTTTTTTAACAAGCGGTTTAGTAATAGCCAGCTTAAAAGTTTTTGGTATGTATCCTAATGACAAAGATGAATCCATGACCTCTGGAAGCATCTCTTTCAATAGCTTAGTCGATATAGGGTCTAACATACATGTTGTTGATTTAGATGATTTAACAAGTTTAGACAATTCTTCCTCTCCTATAGCAATGAATGAATGTAATTTCCCCCCAGGAAGACTACAATGCACTGCCTGATGCAATACTGTAGTAGACGGTTGCATAGTTATAATTTTCTTTCTAATATTATCAATCTTGAGCTCATTATCAATCTTGATCTTATTTTCAATGAGCTCTAAGACTATGTGCCATATTACTAGAGAGAAGAGTGGCACCATCCAAGGAGGGATGAATACCATCTCTTTTCAACAGGTCAGGTCTGCACCAAAAACTTAATCTTCTACACAATAACCCAACAAGTTTGTTTGCAAGCTCAACTTTTCCCCCAGCTACGAATATCAAGAACCAGCTGAACCCATGCAGATCGGATTAACCAAAGTGTCTGTGGAGGAACGCTAACGACGTTGAGTGAACCGCCTATGCTTCTATTGTGGCCAACCAGGTCATCAGTGTCGTTCATGCTCTAACAAACCCACCCAGACTAAAGTGAGTACATCTTTTACCAAGATTTTGACTAAGTGTTTTACTCTTCTCCTCACACTTACCTATGCTAATTCTTTTCAATGTGTTCCAGCGCTTGTTGACTCTGGCTCTGCAGTAAATTTAAGCCATCATGAACTGGTCCATGAACTCAATATCCCTGTCATCCTTTGCATATCACCTCTTAATATAACTGCCATTAATAATCAACCAATTGGAGTGGGAATTACTCATCAAACTGTTCCTGTTATGGTCAAGATCAAGCATCGCATTAGTTCAGGCAGGTCACGTTAGTCAAGCTCGCATTAGCTGACTCTCAGCTGATCCAAGTCTACCTATAGGAATACGACGCCTATCACTGTATACATATATAAGCTCCTTCAATATTATCAGCAGCTATCGTGTTTCTCAGGAGTCAATTACCCTCCTCCATCCCCAGCTCCTCCTCTCGTCAGTCAGGATTTGGTTTTCCCCTTGAATCAGAATAAATTCTCGAATTATGTTGTACTTTAAAATCTTGAATTAACGATATTGCATGCATTCATGTTGGTTCTGTTCCGTTTACCCTAAGGGGGGTTATTGCTGCTCTCCCTGCTATTATCCATGCTAGGCTGCATGGATGCGCAGGGAGTTCTCACCCAGAATGGAACCATACCGCCAATCCAAAATGTATGCTAATTGTCAATCGTATTTGACGATAGTGGTCCTGACTGAAATAGGCCTATTCCACTCAGAAACTATCTCCTTGTATCAGTAACGCCCCAGCATCCGGTGGTTCTAGGAAACCCATAGCTAACTATTCACGATCAACATATTTCTTGGAATTCCAAGGAGCTCACACAATGGTCTCCACATTGTTATTATCATTGCCTCCAACTCAAGCTACAACTCCCCTGTGTAACCACAAGCATTGAGAGTCTTGTGACTAACAAACCTGTTAATATCCCCTCATCACCCCTGGGACTGCGCAATCGAGTTGTTACTGTGTTTAATAAAACACTGCAAATGGATTCAACTACTCAACAGTCATCGTTACAATTATTTGAATGTACTGAAAATTATTTCAAACTAAATTTGTTTTATAAAATAAACTGATACATGTCATGAAGTTTTCAAATAATTTTAAAAGGAAATAATGCACTTGGACACAAAAATATGCACGTCATGTCATTGACCAGGCAGATAAACTTGTTTTATATTGTCAATGTAATTTCTGTGGGTGGATTTGTGTCTGTATACATTTCCTTTCTTTCTGAGGAAGTTACCAGGCTTTACTTGGTCATGACGAACTGAAAGACTGGATACAACTATGGCAAGTGTTTCTATCTGATGGCTCAGTGGGAAACAATCACGTGTCACCTCACAGCAAGAAGGACTCCAGTGACCCGACAAGCTGTTTGGAGAATGGATGGATGGATGGTAATTTATTGGATGGACATTTCTTAATAAACAGCATGCATCACATATACTCGATTACCGCAGGTACAGTATTATCCACAGATTGCACACTTATAAATAATGCCATCGGTGCCCTATCCTTAACTTTAGCCTGCAGCTCAAAATGCTCATGTTTAACAGAAATATATGAAATAAGTACTTTTGGTGTGCTTAACTATTTATCATTCACTTCTTTCTATCTTTTACAGGATGACCCATTCTCATTTGCCATTAACTGCAATGTATGAAGCAAAATAATATTTTTTATTATGAATATGGATATGAAGCTGTTACAAAGCACAACCTGCATTGTAATCCTCTTTATAAAAGCTCTTCTGAGAGAAATTTTAATGAGTAACTTCTGTCATGTTAATTACAAATGAAATTCCATGAGGACGAAGATTTCCGCTGACAAACAATTCAATCTAATGAGTTGGAATGTGGTATTACAATTCACACAGTCATTACCCAAATTATTTGAAACTATCACTTCATTTCTTTTATGTTTAAGATTTTTAAGGATCACAGCTTTGTGTCAGAACGTTCTGCCATGAATACATGGCTGGAGGATTATTCCCAAGATCTTAATATTTATATAATATCCAAGTTGCAGTTCTCCAGAAGTGTTCAACACCACAAAGTGTATTTTCTAATGTTACAACCCAGATTAGGGACTAAGATAAAAAGCCGTTCAGAAAAATTAAAAACAAGTTACAATGGACAGGGCAAAAAATAATTATTATTTGAAGCAAATAGTAACAAAGACAAACAAGGAATATATAAACATATACAAAGCTTAAATGACTGGTGACTTAATTAATCTAAACTACAACTCCAACAGAGTTGAACTTTCCTAACACGTGAGAAAAATAACAAGCACAAAAGAATCATCTCCAGTTGATGTAACCTCTGTTCCCTGGCACTATGGGGAAACACCTTTCTCCTAGAAATACTGAAGTATTTGAAAATTAAGAAATTGGAATAACTCGGTTACATCACAATGGCGTTCAGGTACGCAAATTGGGGCGGGATCTAGTGGTGGACTTTTATACATGGGGTGGCCAAGGGTACTTTATGGGGTCCATAGACCGTGAAAGAATATCATATATAACATTATTGAATACAAGCAAACAGTTAGTAATATAATAAGAACAGTGCTAAGAATTAATGCTTGAAGTTTTTCCAGGTCTAACAGGGGGTGGTATCTGCGGGACCTGTGCCAGCATATGAACCCCCCACTGTAATCTTCACTCTTTGCTTGCAGCTCCACTACCATAAGGGGAGCATGAGAAGCTGGGTTTGTTTCTTGAAGAGTTGAGTGTCCTCTGCGATAAGCTTGATCCCTCGAGGACGGCTTCTGCGTGGGCATGGCTCTGGCAGAAGACGCAGGAGTCTTGCTCGCCCAGGAGCTCGATGGGTCCCGCATTGCGAAATTCTGACTTGCATTGTGTTAAGGAGAAAGATTCTGAGGAAATGTTATTTAGTATAACCTTATATAGAGAGCGATCCCTCCCAATTTGCACGCTAGAACGCCATTGGTCATAACGATGTTATTCCAATCAGGCTTCAGTATTTTTAGGAGGAAAGTGTTTTGAGAGACTGATATTGAAAGGGAACTTCTGGGACAAAAAACTTCCTCACGTAATAACCTAGAATACTGTCTAACACTTGATGGCTTTTGTCAAGTCTTCGTCGTCGGTTAGGAACCTGGGTGTGCTCTTTGATACCAATCTTTCATTTGAAAGTCACATGTCTAGTATCTGTAAAACTGCATTTTTTCATCTTAAAAATATATCTAAATTACGTCATATGCTATCAATGAAAAATGCAGAACAATTGGTTCATGCGTTCATGACATCATGGCTAGATTATTGTAATGCTCTACTGGGTGGTTGCCCTACACGTTTAATACATAAACTACAGTTGGTCCAAAATGCAGCCGCTAGAGTTCTTACCAGAACCAGGAAGTATGACCATATTAGCCCGGTTCTGTCAACACTGCATTGGTTGAACATATTAAACATCGTATAAATTTTAAAATATTGCTGATTACTTACAAAGCACTAAATGGTTTGGCTCCCCTGTACTTGAGCGAGCTCTTAACGCATTATACTCCTTCACGTTTATTGCGATCTCAAAATTCTGGCCAGTTGATAATACCTAGAATATCAAAATCGACTGCTGGCGGTAGATCCTTTTCCTACTAAGCAGACGCAGTCTGTCAGTTCAAATCTAGACTAAAAACACATCTCTTTGGCTTAGCATACACATAACACATTATAGACTTTTATAATTCAATGTTAGGCTGCATAGTTTAGATCAGCCGGAACTGGGAACACTTCCCATAAATCCCTGATGTACTTTGTACATCATAAGAAGGATGGCGTCTACGCTAATATTAGTCTCTCTGTTTATCCCGAGGTTTACCGCAAACCGCCGAATCCAGGCCATATCCAGATCTGATGAAGGACCATCGGCATGGACACGACGACAACGCAGTCCTGAAGTGCCAGCCTCATCAACCCTGTGAAGGCCTCATGGACACCTCAACAAACTCATCTCCATACCGGCGTGATGACTCCGACCCCCAACCAGATGAACTGGATAAATATTGTGAAAGTTCTGATCCAATCTGAATTCTGACCTATAATGCTGCCTGAATCATAATCATACACTGTTCGTTCATTGGCCAAAGGAGGACTGGCCCCCCCGACTGAGCCTGGGTTCTCCCAAGGTTTTTTTCTCCATTCTGTCACTGATGGAGTTTTGGTTCCTTGCCACTGTTGCCTTTTGGCCTTTGTCGCCATTGGCTTTTGGCTTGCTTAGTTGGGGACATTTCATTTTGTATTTAACAATACTATTACAACATTATTTTCCTAGGGGTGTCACGATTCTCCAAATCATCGATTCGATTAAATTTTCGATTCTAAGGTCACGGTTTGATTCGATTCTCGATTTTTACATTTATTTTTTAATGTAAAAAATACTTGACCAATCAGGATGCTCTCTGTCTTACATGCGCTTCATGAGGCACATACGCAAGATCTCTCGCTCTCTCCCGTGCGCGCGCTATACGGTTTGGAGCACAGTTTTTTCTGTCTCGCATACGCGATTGCGCGCTCTTGCTCGCTCGCTCACTCTAGATTCCAGGAGGTTAACAAACAAATTTTGCGGGCATCAGAGAGCCGCTATCAATATGCAGGAGACTCCAGGAACTTCCGCGAGACTTGGGATGTCTGCAAAGTAAACTGTGGCTTTTTTGAAGCGCGAACGTTGTCAACATAACTCACTGGAAATCCAAAAAACTGACACACCTGCGACTTCGATGAAAGAGGAGGGGGTTCAAGTTCTGTCGATGGGTCTCCTGCATCTGCAGTTGCCATGCTATCTTTTGAATGGCTGTAGCTAAGTTAGAGGAGGTTGACCATAGACTCGCAGCTTTTCAACACGCGTGTTTTTTTCCCGCTTGGCACGCCGACCGGACGTGACATGGGGGCGTGGCAGTATCGACGATTCCATTTTTTAATTCGATCGATTCAAATTTTTTTTAATTTCGATCGATTTCGATTTAAGATCGAAATCGTGACACCCTTATATTTTCCTGTTATCTCTGTAAAGCTGCTTTGAAACAATCTGTATTGTAAAAAGCGCTATATAAATAAAGGTGACTTGACAACTTACTTACCTATGCTTTATCTGTATTATAATTTAACTAGACAAACAATAACTCACCATCCTTTACAAAAGAAAAGAAAAACTAGCACCAAAACCCCCAACAACAGGTTTCCTGGGGCAGGCCAAGGCAAGGCCACCAGCAGCTCTTAAATAGTAAGAGTCATCAGGTGTTAGAAGTAATCAGTATTGGCACCAATCCAATTGGCTGGTTTCAAGTTTAAATATGTTGACAGCCTCTGTGATGACAGTCCATCCAGGCTGATTCCCTGCATTCGGCCCAGGGTGCTGGGATAGACTCAAGCACATGGTTTGGAGGATGGATGGATGGATGGAGTGCATCTTTGATATATTAGATTAAATGATAAATCATCAACATTTCAAATTGCCTTTAGACTTGCTGAATGAAAAAAAATTCAGTAATGTACAGGTGTCACAATAGTGTTACGAGTCCCTGCTATTTTTCTCTTGTTTTCCCTTTCCCTTTTATTTTTGAGCACAGTCAGTTGCCAATTGGATTGGTGCAGATACTGATTACTTCTAACACCTGATCTTACACTGATTGTACTTAGTGAAAGGATGGCATTACATACAATTATTTAATATACTTCCTTTTTTGTTTATTCTACATTTAGAAATTTAACATCATGTTAAAAAGTTCAATAAGCATTCAGATACAAGCTAAAACAACACTTTAGAAAATCATTTAAAGGGTTAGTTCTTCCAAAAATGAATAATTACACACCCTCATGTCATTCCAAACCCGTAAGACTTTCCTCAATCTTCAGAACGCAGATGAGGATGTTTTTGATGAAATCTGAGAGCTTTCTGTCCCTCCATTGACAGCTACGCAATGACAAATTTTACACTTCAAAAAGTTAATAAACAGATCGTAAAACTAATCCATATGAATTGAGCAGTTTAGTCCAAAATTTCTGAAGAGACAATCACTTTATATGATGAAATTGGGATTCATGTACTGGCACATGCTGTACATACATGTAGATTTAAATCATACAGTTTAGTAAAAATCAATGTCACTCAAGTCTTCTTCACTGTGATTTGTTATGGTGATTGGTTTGTGATGATCTAAGCTAATCATATGACTGTTAATTATGTTAAGCACTTTTTGGGCAAGTATATATGGTGTTTGACCTGAATATCCTTAGTCTGCATTTCTCTGCACATTTAATGTTGAAAATACCTATTACATGAAATATTTCTGTGATGACTTCAGTGTGAGGAAGGAAGAAGACTGGGTCAGCTGACTGAGAGTCGAGCGTTTTATTAAAGTAGTTCCAAGAAATCACAAACAAAAGGTTACGCTCTGCGCTAATAACAATAAATCAATTCTTTCACTGCAGCACTTAGGTCCTCAACGGCTGATATTGCCCACAACCCATCGCGCGTTGGACGAGGATTCGGTTAGAACTACAAACACGAGTGAAAAGTGTTAAAAAACTACAGACATGGAGGACGCGCGAGTCCGGCGGTTATGTAGAGAGGTTTAGATAAAGAGGTTTGAGTGATTCATTATCAGTATCTAACCTGACGAAAATGAATGTATTCAATGTTGTCCACATTATATTGCATCTGCAGCATTGTGAACTTTTGTAAAGATACGTTTAGCCATTACCTTTTAAATGCATCATTATATTCAAATTCCAAACAGGAGAGTATCCCCATGAAAGACCCACGACTGGCAGATGAACGTGCTCTCCGAAACAGTAGGAAATCAAATTAGATTGAATGGAGGATTTTAACTGTGATGAGATGATTGACAGGGCAGTTTACGGTGACAGGATACACGCAGCACGCGACAGAGCTGTCCATTAAAGATGATGTGATAGCAGGGTTGTGGACTCGAGTCGCATGACTTGGACTTGACTTGGACTCGAGTCCCAAATTTGATGACTTGCGACTCGACTTGACATAATCAAAGATGACTTGCGACTCGACTTAGACTTAGACAACAATGACTCGCGACTTGACTCGGACTTGAGCCCTGTGACTTGGAAAGACTTGACCTACCTTCTAAAACCACAGATCAGAGTTGTAATAATCACTGTAGTATAGCACTGTATCATTGACGTATGATCACAGCGCTGATTAGCGCTGCTTTCACACGTTTGGCACTGAGCCAGAGAGCGCGTGATAGAGTGCGTTCAGCAGCGCTTGTCAGTTGTCATTTATCACACGTTCAGACAGTTTTCAACCAAATAATGTTTTTTTCTTTTCTTTTTCAGCCATTTAAATACACAAGTACTAGCGAATCATTTATAATTTGAGAAAAAGCAAACAAACTGATGTCTAAGTTAGTGGAAATAAATAGGATACTAAACCTTTCAAATATAATTTTGAGACATGTTTTTTTTCCCCACAACAAACGCACATTTTAGCCTATAATTAACTATAAAGTCTTCTCCTTGTTCACCAGCCTCTCACTTTCATGTCTTTCGGGAGAAATGGGTGGATTTATGTTTTGTATGCTAAATGACAGGCACGTAGCCCCAAAAAGTGTCACGTGACGCTTGATACGTCGCCGTGGAAATACGAATGTTCTACTGTCGCGTTAACAAAATAATTTAACCAGGGACTCAATATTTTAAACTTAATGTGTAGCAAATCACGATTAATTTTCCCAATGAACAGTAACTTTTATTTTTAAATCTGCATTGCCACATTCTCTCTCACACACATTCAAAATGTGTAGCAGTTATTTCTATTAAATGATTTTGCCTTTGTTACTGGGTTACCAATAAAATATTTTTTTTCACTGACTTTTCCTTTTTTTGTCACACGTAAGAAAAATCCCTAAATTGAACTGAGATAGATGGGTGCCCTTAGTGAAAATTTTATCGCAATAAATATGAAATTAAACAAGTCATGAACATGTTTTTAAAAGCCTTCCTGGTATAAATTATATACATTTAATTTTTCTATAGTAATTAACACTGAGACACTAATTTGTGCAAAAAGCACTAATGACTTGTTTAAGACTTGAAGCTTAAACTCGAGGACTTGCAACTTGACTTGGACTTGCCTGTCTTGACTCGGGACTTGACTTGGGACTTGTCTGTCTTGACTTGGGACTTCCAAAACAATGACTTGGTCCCACCTCTGTGTGATAGTATGTCCCAAAAGCTTGCCAACTCTTTAGCTACACACTCAAAAGTATGTACTTTTTCTTCACAAAAAGAGTACATACTTTTAGGGCGTAGTATAAGTAAGCGAATTGGGACGGGACGAAGCGCATCTCTCTCTCTCTCTCTCTCTCTCTCTCTCTCTCTCTCTCTCTCTCTCTCTCTCTCTCTCTCTCTCTCTCTCTCTCTCTCTCGGCACGTTTGAGCTTCAACAAGAACCAATGAGCTTCGTTCTCGTGTTACACAGCACGTTTGAGCTTCAGCAAGAACCAATGAGGTTCATTCTTGTGTTAAACAGCACGTTTGAGCTTCAGCAAGAACCAATGAAGTTAATTCTTGTGTTATGCAGCACGTTTGAGCTGCGTAAAAAGTTGCTATATGTCAAAGAATTTTTTTTTCTTTTTTTTTTCTTCATCTTTATTTAATAAGAAATACAATTTACAGACCCAAATCTACAGAGACACTACATGCTTATACATTCATCCTCACATTCATACCCCCACAACATACATGAGAAAAGGTTTCATATACTTATAATAAACATAGAATATTATTCCATTTTTTGTTATATTCATCCAATTTGTTGTTGCTTTCTGCTATTATCTTTTTTAAAAGAAGATGCGACCTTATAACATTCTTAAAGTGACCTAAACACAAGCATGATGATACTTTTGTTTTAAAAATAAAAATTTTCCCTATTAATAAAATGGCATTTATCACAAGCAAACTACCTGTAAAATGACCAAGTACAATAGTTGTGTTGTTATGGTGTTATGGTAAATTCCATTCTAGCCGTCTTTAACCAAACTTGGACACTTGACCAGAATTTATATACTACTGGGCAAAAGTAAAATAAATGCCATAGGTCTTCCTCTTCTTCCTCACAAAATCTGCAATATGGATTATTTTCAATGTGATATAAATATAACATTTTTTTAGTTGCAATTATCTTGTAAAAAAATTTTAGTTGGAATATTCTTGAATATGAATCTACAGTAGTGTTATAAATTGATCTAAAATATTCTTTCCATGGAACTGATACATTGATTTCATCTTCCCAGTACTGGCAGACCCTGTGAGGAAAAAGTGCAAATCCTGCCGAATATACATTCCAATTGTAAATTATTTTATTTATTTTTATATTCTGTAACCATTTCCAGCATCGTACTTTTGGGAGACAAACCAATTGCTTGTGTTTATTTTGTATTTTTTGTTTCCAGCCAATTGGAATTGCTGAAACAATCTGATTGTATCGATACAAATCCAAACATTCATTAAATTGTATTGAAAAATCGTAAAATTAAATAATTTGACCAGATGCATCTAAAAAGTCATTCACAAAGATGAAACCATTTTGAATACATATTTTCCACAAAATTGGTTGGTCTCCTATAGTAATTTCAGAGTTCATCCATAGTATCTGATTCTGTATGTCATCTAGAGTATCAGGAGGATGGTACTGGAAATTCAACCATTCTTTAAGTACGTCTTTAAAAAAGGAGAAAGTTCTTTTAATTGATTCCGAAATATTTATTTAATATGTAATGATTTTAGTTGGAAAAAAAGGAAATAAATCCGAATCCAAAAAATAAAAAAACGTATATAATCTTTTACTGGTAAGCCATTGTCTGTGATTATATATTTTATTAACCCAAGAAGCCTTTATCGAACTATTCATTGCTTGAAATTTTTTTAGATTTAGTCCACCATTTTCATATGAATTGTATAAATATTGTCTCTTAATTTGATCTGGTTTACTATTCCATAAAAATTTTAAAATGTTTTGTTCAAAGCATTTAACAAAGGACGTGTCAGGAGTTGGAAGGGTCGTTATTAAATAAACAAATTGGGGGATTACCAATGAGTTAATCAATGTGACCTTACCTTGTAATGTAAGTGAACTGCTCCTCCATGGCTGTAAAATTCTATCTACTTTTTGCTTTTTTTTATCGTAGTTGTATTTGACAATATTTTTGAAATTGTCTGGTATGTGAATACCTAAAATATCTACGGAGCCATTTGTCCATCTAATAGGGGCTGAACAACTTAACTTAAAATCTGTACCATTTATAGTCCCTATTCTCAATATATGGCACTTCTCAAAATTTGGTTTCAAACCTGATATTTTAGAAAACATATTTAGATCTGTAATCAAGGCTTCCAAAGTAGATTGTTTTGGTTAATACCTATAAAAAAGGTTGCATCATCAGCATACATTGTAAGTTTTGTCTCTATGCCATTCGGCTTCAAACCTATAATCTCTATATTCTTTCTAATTTTAATTGCTAATATTTCAATACATATCAGGAACAAATATGGTGACAACGGACACCCCTGACGAACCCCTTGTGTTAGGGGAAATCCTGTAGATAAATGCCCATTATTTATAACTCTACTGATGGTGTGTTTGTAGAGCATTTCAAACCATTTGATAAAATTTTCTCCAAAATTAAAATAACGAAGACATTATAAACTCCCATCTAACTTTATCAAAGGCCTTTTCAAAATCCGCTATAAATAATAATCCTGGCTGTTGAGTATTTTTATAGAAATCTACAGTGTCAAGTATCTGTCTCAAATTGTCACCAATAAATCTTCCTTTTATAAACCCTACTTGCTCATTCCCTATAATACAATCAATTCCTTTTTTCATTCTTAATGCAATGCATTTGGAAAGAATTTTAGTGTCACAACAGAGCAAGGTCAAAGGCCTCCAATTTCTTAAATACATAGGATCTTTAAATTTGCCATCTGGATTTTGCTTTAACAGTAATGATATAACTCCTTCTCTTTGGGAATTAGATAATGTTCCTTTCTGAAATGAATAATTAAATGAGTTCAAAAAAGGTTTCTTTATTGCTAAAAAAAAAAATTCTTAGAAATTTCAATTGGAATACCATCAATACCAGGCGATTTCCCTGGTGAAAATGAATTGATAGCCTCCACTAACTCCTGCTCTGTTATTTCCCCCTCACAGCTTAACTTTTGGGAAGCGGAGAGCTTAGGAACGTTGTCTGAAGGGAAGAACTGTTCAGTCACATGTTCAATCACATTGCTTGGATGCTGTAGTTCTTCCTCTTTAGAGTATAGAGTTTTGAAATATTCTATTTCTTCCTGTAATAGTTCTTGTGGGTTTGTTACCAGAACATTATTTTTATATAAACTTATTATATTTTTTTTGCCCGATTTCTTTGATTCAGTTTTAAAAATAGGGTTGTACATTTTTCCCCATTATTCATCCAAGTCGCCCGTGAATTAACAATAATTCCACTCACACGTTCATAATAGAGGCTCTCCAGTTCCTCGTTTTCCTTTAATCCGAAGCTCATTTTCCACTGTATATTTTTTGTCTATAGCTATATATGTAGTTCATTTATTTCATCTATAATTTCCTTTTCTTTTTTTAAATTTATTTTTCGTTTGTATGAGCTCATTTTAATTGTATGTCCTCTGAAAGAGCATTTAAAGGCTTCCCAAATATTGTGTGGGTTTGAAGAATTTTCATTATTCTCAAAAAATTATTTGATAAATTTTTTGTTGTAGTAATAAACTCATCATCGTACAGAAGTGACCAATTGAATTTCCAATAACCACGCCCTTTAAAGTATTGTGAATTAATTATCTGCAAGCAAACTAGAGCATGGTCTGATCTTAAAGGATAAGAAATATAGCATTTTACGGTTTTAGGCACCAGTGAAAAGGAAATGAGAAAGTAGTCAATTTGGATTTTTTTTAGCAGTTTTCACAAGTCAGTTGAAATGAGTAGAACAGACAGGTGTTTGTACATAACTTTCGATATTTATTGCACGTCGACAGACAGCAAGAGGTTTATCCTGCACTTCAAGTATTATCTTTGTAAGATAGTAAACAGTTACACCATATAAAGTGCATTTAACTCTAGCAAATTAAATCAAACTCTCTCAACCTGAGACAACTGGTCAAGTAAACAACCTGTAGGCTACTTCCAAGTGTTTTGTTCACAACAAAAGTAAACTTTTAAACAACAAAAAAAGTGTGTTTAGCTCTGTAGTCTTATTCTTGCTTAAATAAATCAAACTCCCAATGTCAGACAACTGGTCTGGAATACATTCTGTAGCCTACTTCAAGTATTTTCTTCAAAAGTATAGAGTTAAATAATATAAAGTGTGTTTGCAGTAACTGTAGCAAATTAAATAAATCAAACTCTAACAACGCTATGCGTTGCCATTTATTTAGCTATTAAATAAGAGATTTAGCGCTAAAATGTGTTGTTTTTTAACTCAAGCTGAGCGCTCGTTGCCGTGGCAATCAGTGTCATGGATACAGTGTTCTCTTGTGGCTCGCGGTCTTCACTCGGACGCGCGCTTCAATCTATCGCCGTTATGGAGACTCTATTCATTCAGGTGAAATCACAAAATAAAATGCACACAAACGTGTCCCTGTTTGATATATAGACTGTAACCACTGATGAACATATTGAGTTTTGATGAGAGAAAAAAACGCTAGTTACGTATGTAACTGTGGTTCTGTGAATTCCGGATGACCGCCAGAGGCAGTGCAAAGCACTAGTGGATAATCGCTGCGCCAGCTAGATAGATCGAGATGAATATAACAACAAAGTCACGTCATGACGCAGACCGAGACGCGAGGATATAAACCACAGCGACTCGGTGCCCAGCCTCGAAGGTGCATGGAGAAGATGAGGTAGCAGCTTTGCAGACATCCGCCAAGGAAACTCCCCGTAAAGTGGCCCAAGACGAAGACACGGCCCTAGTGGAGTGACAAGTAACACCCACTGGTAAGGGCTGATGAGATTTATTATACGCCAACTTTATCGTCTCAACAATCCAGCGTGATAATCTCTGTTTGGACAAAGGTGCACCCTTGCGTACTTCACCATAACAAACAAATAACTGATCCGTCAGTCTAAAAGAAGCGGTAGACTTAACATAGCACTTTAAAGCTCGTACAGGACACAGAAGATGAGACCTCCCCCATCTGTATCTGAGTGATTGAAAGGCGGCTGAAAAGCAGCCAGATGAATAGACTGATTCACAAATTGTGGTAACAAAACTTTAGGGAGAAAGGCTGGTTTAGGCCGAAGAATGACCCCAGAATCCTCTGGTAACCAGCGTAAACACAATTCACTCACTGACAAGGCATGAAGTTCACCAACGCGTTTAGTTGAAGCAACGGCCAACAAAAAAGACACTTTTAAGGACAACCACTTAATATCTGCAACAGCTAACGGCTCAAATGGTGGTGTACAAAGGGACTCTAGAACAAGCGGTAAGTCCTACACAGGAAAGGGAGTAGAACGAACGGGCTTTAAATGCCTCGCTCCCTTCAGAAAACTACAAACAAGGTTATGAGACCCAAGGGAAGCACCAGCACAGTACAGTGAACTGGGTCAATTCCTTGATCCCCACACCAAGAAGAAAATATTCTCCAACGAGCAGCATAAAGTTGTCGTGTCGAAGGAGCCCTAGCATTGCCGATAGTGTTCACTACTGCTGGTTCACAATCCATTAACTGTGATTTGGACCCAAGGGCCAAACCCAGAGCTGAAGACGAGTTGGATCTGGGTGCCAAACACGGCCGTGCATCTGAGAAAGAAGGTCCCGTCTGGTGGGAAGCTGCCATGGTTCGCCTTGTAACAGACTCAGAAGGAGAGGAAACCATAGCCTGGATGGCCATCGAGGTGCCACTAAAAGCACCGTGTGCTTGTATAGGAATATACGATGTAATGTTTCCCACAGAAGTGGAAATGGAGGTAACGCATACAACAGGCAACTCAGCCACTTGTGGGCTAATGCATCCTGTCCCAATGGGCTGGACGTCTCGGTTCTCGCAAACCACCAGCGGCAATGAGTGGTCATTTCCGATGCAAACAGGTCGACCTCTGCCTTGCCAAACCGTCGCCAAATCAACTGTACTACATCCGGGTGAAGTCTCCATTCCCCCGGGAGCAGCAGATCCCTGGACAGAGCATCCGTCACTTGATTGTCCAATCCCAGAAGATGAACTGCCCTTAATGAGGCCAGCCGGCCCTGAGACCATGTGAGGATCTTGCGAGTTAGCAGTAAAGACGCAAGAGACCTGGTGCCGCCCTGATGATTCAAATGAAAGACCGTCGACGTGTTGTCGGACCGGACAAGCACATGACGACCCATCAGGTTTGGTAAGAAGTGTTGTAGAGCTAAGTACACTGCCTTCAACTCCAGGACGTTTATATGTTCTAAGGCCTCCCTGGGTGACCAGTGACATACATTACATTTACATTTATTCATTTAGCTGACGCTTTTATCCAAAGTGACTTACAATTGCTATATATGTCAGAGGTCGCACGCCCCTGGAGCAACTAGGGGTTAAGTGTCTTGCTCAGGGACACATTGGTGTCTTACAGTGGATTCGAACCCGGGTCTCTCACACCAAAGGCATGTGTCTTATCCACTGCGCCATCACCACCCCTTTTGTGACCACCAATTCCCCTCTGGTTTCACGTTGCCCCCCATCCTGTTAGTGAACCATCGGTCGTGATCACTTCCCGACGGGAGGACACCACCCCTAGAGGCACACCGGCTTCCAGAAATGTTACCTTTTTCCAGGGTTTCAATGCACGGACACAGGCAGGCGAAACGACAATCATGCGATGGCGATGTCTCGCTGAATCTAGCCCTAAGCTGTTGCTCCACCTCTGAGGGGGCCTGAGGTGAAGCAAGCCCAAGGGGATCACAGATGTGGCTGCTAACATCCCCATTATCCCTGCTAACATCCCCATTAGTTGCAGAAGGACACCATAAGGCAGTTTTGTCCCCTGACCGAAACGAGTCAGTAACTGACAAATATTGTCTGTTCGTGCGTGAGACAATGTGGCAGACATTGTGATTGAATTGAGTGTTATTCCTATGAAGGTTATGGTCTGTTGTGGGACCAGATGACTCTTTGTGTCGTTCACAGTAAGGCCCAACCTCTGGTTATGCTCTAGCACAATTCTGGTGTTGTGTAACGCATGTCGTCATGTTGGGGCACAGAGCAGCCAATCGTCTAAATAGGGCAGAATCCTCATGCCCTTGGACCAAAGAGGAAACAGGGCCGCACTCATGCATCTTGTGAAAACACAAGGAGCCAGAGATAGACCGAATGGTAGAACTCTGAACTGATAGGCTTGATTCTGAAAGCTAAATCTTAGGAACTTCCTGTGGTGAGGAGCAACGGGAACATGGAAGTAAGCGTCCTTCAAGTCCACACTCACGAACCAGTCTCCTTTCGTCACAGATCGAAGAACGTCGGCTGTGCGTAACATTCGGAAAGGAAGAGACTTCAAGAACACGTTTAGGCGTCTCAGGTCTAGAACTGGGCGAAAACCGCCATCTTTTTTTGGAACAAGGAAGTACGTGGAGTAAAACCCATCCCTCTGACTGAGGGGAAGAACATTTTCTATGGCTCCTTTCAGTAACAGTGAATGACATTCTAAGGAAAGGGCCATTGAACTGGTTACATCTTTGACTACTGTCGGAAAGATTCCTGAAAACTTGGGAGGCCGGCGTCGGAATTGCAGAGTGTATCCCCTGCTCAAAGTCGCCAGAACCCAGGGGTCGGACACTGAATTTGCCTAGTAATGGAGATGCTGCACAGTGAAACGACCGACCGCCGGCCCCATAGCTTCAGGGTTTTTGGCCTCTGCCTTTAGGACCCGGGGGGGGGGGGTGGGGGGGGGGGGCTGACGTGGTCTCCCCTGCTGGTGACGGTGAAAAGGGCGGCGTCCCTGGGCCTCCTCAGCCCCTTATGTCGCTGTGGAGCCTGAAGCTGAGAAATGTTCTGCTGTCGCACTCGGTGGACTGAGCCCGGATAGCGTGGGTGAGCCGGAGTCGAGGCATTCTAAAAGGTGGTGCTCGTGGAACCAGAGTCAGTTGTCGTGTGGCTTCTGACAACTTCATTCTCTTCTCCAATACCTCAGAAACATTGGGGCCAAAAAGATGTCCTGGTACAATTGGCAGTTCTCTCAGCGTCTTCTTACAGTCTTCAGGCAACCTTGCCTGAGCAAGCCATACCTGATGCCGGGCTGTTAGAAGGGTCGCTGAAAGTGTCCCAAGTTCCCGAGTCACATGACCCATAGTCAACAGAGCCGTCTGTAAGAACTGAAATGTAGAAGCGTCAACGCTTGCTAACTCTAATGTGTTATTGCAGGCAAGAAGCAGCTGGCAGATAGTATTCTCAGCTCGAGTTATATAGGCTACCGACTCGTATGCCTTCTTCAATAGTGTCAGTACGTCCACATTGTGCACTCGGGCAGCGTACATTGCCTCTTAGAGCCTCATCTGGTGATACCACCAAAGCTGCAACCGGCTGTTCAATTTCAGGCGCCCGTCCTACCCCAATGGAGTCAGCCTCAGCCATTGCGGCAAGAGTGCGGGCTGTCTTTGACCTCCTCTTAGGCACATTGGGACTGGTAAGTGCACTAGAGAATTCTGTCACAAAATCCTTACACGGTGGCATTGTGAACACATTACTATCAGCAGCTTGTCTGAAGAACACATTGGTTTGAATGGATTGGACAGGTGATTTGTCAAGACCCAAACGAGCCACTGCCATCTGCAGAACAGACAACACATCGTCTGGAGCAGATGGGCCTGCGCCCGATGAATATACAGAACCACCGCTCGAACCACCTGTAGCATATAGGTTAGAAAAAACATTGTTTGGGAGGGTGGGTTGTATGGCAGGTTCCACCGATTCTCCATCAAGAAAATGTAAATTAGACGCGCTCATGGAGTGAGTGTCAAAATCTATAGCATGTGGAGGTTGGAAATCACTCTCATCCACTGGTGTGTTCTCGGGGTGTGGGGCCGACACTGGGGGTTGTAAAGACTGAAGAAGACGTTTCATCTCCATCATTTCTGAAGAGAGAGAAGCTACAGTCTTCGATAACAAGTGTTCTGAAGTGTCTTTCTGTACAGATTTCTTCTTGCTCGGCGGAGCGCCAGCAGCTGCTGACGCGAGACGCTTTTGAGCGCGTCGCGGCTGTTGTGCGAGGCTAACAGGCGAGTTAATGTCTAACTCAGCAAGGCGAAGCTGTCTCTCTGACATCGGTAGCATACTAAAATGCAAACACGGATCAGTCAGGGCCTCCTTCAGATGTTGAGCGCCTAAACATGATGGGCATCGATCGTGTCCGTCGTCGGGAAGAATTCGTATTCGGACACAACTTACAACTTGAAACGGAGATGAGAGAGCTATGATCCATGACTCCGTCAATAAAACGTCCTCGGTTAGCACCGTAGGCACTTAAAACTATAATAACACCCACTGAGCAGTTCGAAAACATCTTCGGATAGAACCGAAAATTCTATAACATGAAACGCTCTCACAAGTAACGTAAAAGTCAAGTCTGCCTTCGGATAGAACCGCGAGGCATTCAATGACTAACACAATAACGTAACGTAAAGTCAAGTCTGCCTTCGGATAGAACCGCGAGGCATGATAACATAAAAATATTTATAGATTTAACAGATATAACGTTATAGGTTTGCGGTGAACGCAACCTAAGCGCGGTCGAAACCAGCCACCGGATAGTACAGTGAAGCACAGAGTATCGCCGACACAACAACAAATATTCGTATGCACTCACGTAGTGAAGAAAAATAATCCAAGATATCCGTCCTGATGATAGTGTAGAGCGCGCTGTCACAGCTTGGAAGGGCGAATCCTCGCAACTCAGGTAAGCTGCACGGGACAGCGTGAAAAACAAACGACCTATCAAAAGCGAGAAAGCGAAAGAGGCTGGGCACCGAGTCGCTGTGGTTTATATCCTCGCGTCTCGGTCTGCGTCATGTCGTGACTTTGTTGTTATATTCTTCTCGATCTATCTAGCTGGCGCAGCGATTATCCACTAGTGCTTTGCACTGCCTCTGGCGGTCAGTAGGAATGAAACAGAACTATACGTGGGCGGATTCGAACCCGTAACCTCTGACACGCTTGGCAAAAGATATATCACTAGACCATTTAAGAACTCAAACAACAATTGCAGATCGATGGATTTATTTACGGCTTGAGCAAACAGGCTGCACAGTTTGACAAGTTTGTACCCAGCACTTCTCAAAATGCACTTCCGAATGCATCTCTGTCCCCAACACATTTCAAACCAAGCTGACGCCTGTGGTAACGCACCGCATTTAACGTCCAGTAACGTTAACGGCGTTGTAACAACGGGAAAAGTAATTAGTTAGATTAGCCCGTTACTGAAAAAATAACGTTGTTACCTAATGCCGTTCTTTTAAACGGCGTTATTCCAAACACTGCCAATAAGTGAAGGCATTGACAGGAATCCACACAGCTTTGAACACAGACCAAATGGCTGGTTGATGAGAACTCAAGGCGATCTCCGTACTGCAAGGAAGCACAGACGGGGAGGAGGAAATAACTCCGCAAGGAACTCTAACACAGGAACAAGGTGAGAGAACAAACAAGAGTGACGAACCGACAACCCACAGTTCACACGCCAGGTAGATAAAGGCAGCTTACAAGCTAGAGCTGAGACTCTAATTAGAGTGATCAGCTGTAGTTACTAGGCAACACACACGCAGTGACACACCCACATCCCAATACAAACCAACATAAAGGCAAGAATGAACACACAGATTTATGAACCGTGACAGTTTGAGCTTTAGCAAGAACCAATGAGGTTAATCTTGTGTTACGCAGCACATTTGAGCTTCAGCAAGAACCAATGGGGTTAATTCTCCTGTTACGCAGCACGTTTGAGGTTCATTCTCGTGTTACGCAGCACATTTGAGTTTCTGCAAGAACCAATCAGGTTCATTCTCGTGTTACGCAGCACGTTTGAGGTTCATTCTCGTGTTACGCAGCACGTTTGAGCTTCAGCAAGAACCAATCAGGTTCATTCTCGTGTTACGCAGCACGTTTCAGCTTTAGCAAGAACCAATGAGGTTAATTCTCGTGTTACGCAGCACGCTTGAGCTTAAGCAAGAACCAATGAGGTTCATTGTTGTGTTATACAGCACGTTTGAGCTTCTTTTAGAACCAATGAGGTTTATTCTTGTGTCACTCAGCACGTTTGAGCTTAAGCAAGAACCAATGAGGTTAATCTTGTGTTACGCAGCACTTTTGAGCTTCAGCAAGAACCAATGAGGTTAACCTTGTGTTACGCAGCACTGTTAAGCTTCACCAATAACCAATGAGGTTAATCTTGTGTTACGCAGCACGTTTGAGCTTCCACAAGAACCAATGAGGTTAATTATCGTATTAAGCAGCACGTTTGAGCTTCAGCAGGAACCACTGAGGTTCATTCTCGTGTTATGTAGCACATTTGAGCTTCAGCAAGAACCAATGAGGTTAATCTTGTGTTACGCAGCACATTTAAGCTCCAGCAAGAACCAATGAGATTAACCTTGTGTTATGCAGCACAGTTGAGCTTCAGCAATAACCAATGAGGTTAATCTTGTCTTACGCAGTACGTTTGAGCTTCCACAAGAACCAATGAGGTTCATTCTCGTGTTACGCAGCACGTTTGAGGTTCATTCTCGTGTTACACAGCACGTTTGAGCTTCAGCAAGAACCAATTTGGTTCATTCTCGTGTTACGCAGCACGTTTGAGCTTCAGCAAGAACCAATTTGGTTCATTCTCGTGTTACGCAGCACGTTTGAGCTTCATCAAGAACCAATGAGGTTCATTCTCGTGTTAAGCAGCACGTTTGAGCTTCAGCATGAACCAATGAGGTTCATTCTCGTGTTACGTAGCCCGCTTAAGCTTAAGCAAGAACCAATGAGGCTCATTCTTAAGTTATGCAGCATATTTGAGCTTCTGAAAGAACCAGTGAGGTTCATTCTCATGTTACGCAGCAAATTTGAGCTTTAGCAAGAATCAATGAGGTTCATTCTCGTGTTACGCAGCCGTTTGAGCTCCATCAAGAACCAATGAGGTTCATTCTTGTCTTACGCAGCACTTTTGAGCTTCAGCAAGAACCAATGAGGTTAATCTTGTGTTACGCAGCACTTTTGAGCTTTAGCAAGAACCAATGAGGTTAACCTTGTGTTACGCAGCACTGTTGAGCTTCAGCAATAACCAATGAGGTGAATCTTGTGTTATGCAGCACGTTTGAGCTTCCACAAGAACCAATGAGGTTAATTATTGTGTTAAGCAACACGTTTGAGTTTCAGCAAGAACCAATGGGGTTCATTCTCGTGTTATGTAGCACATTTAAGTTTCAGCAAGAACCAGTGAGGTTAATTCTTGTGTTACGCAGCACGTTTGAGGTTCCACAAGAACTAATGAGGTTCATTCTCGTGTTATGCAGCACATTTGAGCTTCAGCAAGAACCAATGAGGTTCATTCTCCTGTTACGCAGCACGTTTGAGCTTCAGCAAGAACCAGTCAGGTTAATCTTGTGTTGTGCAGTGTAAGGCGGGTGCCAGAAAGTCTGGGCTACCCCTCGAGGGAGCAAAAGATTCTCCTGAGAATTAACATTTGAACACTCCCTTGCATAATTATGTAACAGCAACATCCGAGACGCAGCACACAGTGCAACTTACAACTCACACCTCACTTTGACAATCTCCCCCTTCTCCTCCTCACCTGAAACTCACTGAAAACTCATGAAATGTTAAGTGTGTACAAAAAAGAGTAACTATACATGTTTGGTATCATTTAAAGTGTCTCAGTGTGCCTGGTAAAATGGTCTCATTCTCCCAACCATAATGAAAAGCTAAAAGAAGTTATAAAATATGAGAAAAGAGATGTGTCCCTTAAAGGTGTTCCCTCCCCCAGATCCTCCATTCTCATCTCACAGTTGTGAGCCTCTCACTAGGGGACCAAAATCTAATTATAATGACAGACACCTCCATTTGGTAAGAAAATTTAATTATCTGGGTTTATAAGGAAAATGGGCAAAAAGGTTCGGGGAGTCTGTAGGTAGACTTCCACACGATCGCCGTGTGTAGTTTTTCGTTGCCAGGTAAACATTTCTTGAATTCCTCGATTTCCGAATTGTTGTTAATATATTTGATTGATGAACTGGATTTTGAATTATTGTTCTGTTACCTGGTCAATAAGTTGTAAACATTTGATTTTATTCTGACTGACTCTGATATTGTTCTCCCAAGTAGATTAAATGGATTTGTATGTTCCCGCAAGTTTGCGTCAGATTAGTGACGACTAATATTGAATTCTATACATGAATCCGACCACCTAAGATATTAGCCAATTACCTCTGTTTGGTGACCGAAACTGGCGAGATTACGAGCGTGAGACCCGCGAAAGACGCGAGGACCTCTGAACGGCATAGCTTCCTAATCTGAGCGGGTAAAACATAATTAAAGAGTTAAAAAAGAATAATCAAATATTCGTTCACTTTTAATAATGCCCAGATATCATTAAAACCTTTTTCATTTATGGAGTCAGATGAAATAACGAGTTGATACAAATGAGAAAATGTATTCCATTTAATCTTGAATGTTGTGAAAAAGGGAAGACAGTAACACGCAGAGACCTTCACCCGCTGATCGGAAGACCTGCATTGAGCCGATCGAGCCGGGCTTACAGCAGCACATTTGAGCTTCCACAAGAACCAATGAGGTTCATTCTCATGTGTTATGCAGCACGTTTGAGATTTCTCAAGAACCAATGAGGTTAATCTTGTGTTATGCAGCACATTTGAGCTTCCACAAGAACCAATGATGTTCATTGTCGTGTTACGCAGCATATTTGAGCTTTCACGAGAACTAATGAGTTTCATTGTTGTGTTACGCAGGACGTTTGAGCTTCAGCAAGAACCAAACAGGTTAATTCTCGTGTTATGCAGCACGTTTGAGCTTCAGCAAGAACCAATGAGGTTCATTCTCCTGTTACGCAGCATGTTTGAGCTTCAGCAAGAACCAATCAGGTTAATCTTGTGTTATGCAGCATATTTGAGCTTCCACAAGAACCAATGATGTTCATTGTCATGTTACGCGGCACGTTTGAGCTTCTACGAGAACCAATAAGGTTCATTGTTGTGTTGCATGGCACATTTGAGCTTCAGCAAGAACCAATTAGGTTAATTCTTGTGTTACGCAGCACGTTTGAGCTTCCACAAAAACCAATGAGGTTCATTCTCGTGTTACGCAGCATGTTTGAGCTTTCTCAAGAACCAACCAGGTTCATTTTCGTGTTATGCAGCAATTTTGAGCTTCAGTAAGAACCAATGAGGTTCATTGTCGTGTTACGTGGCACGTTTGAGCTTCAGCAAGAACCAATGAGGTTAATTATTGTGTGTTTCGCAACACGTTTGAGCTTCCAAAAGAACCAGTGAGGTTCATTCTCGTGTTACGCAGGATGTTTGAGCTTCCACAAGAACAAATGAGGTTCATTCTCGTGTTACGCAGCACGTTTGAGCTTCAGCAAGAACCAATGACGTTCATTCTCATGTGTTACGCGGCACGTTTGAGCTTCCAAGAGAACCAATGAGGTTCATTGTGTTACGCGGCACATTTGAGCTTCAGCAAGAACCACTGAGGTTAATTCTTGTGTGTTACATGGCATGTTTGAGCTTCCACAAAAACCAATGAGGTTCATTCTCGTATTACGCAGCACGTTTGAGGTTTCTCAAGAACCAACCAGGTTCATTTTCGTGTTATGCAGCAATTTTGAGCTTCAGCAAGAACCAATGAGGTTCATTCTCATGTTACGCAGCTCGTTTGAGCTTCAGCAAGAACTAATGAGGTTTATTCTCGTGTTAAGCAGCACGTTTGAGCTTCCACAAGAACCAATGAGGTTAATTCTCGTGTTAAGCGGCACGTTTGAGCTTCAGCAAGAACCAATGAGGTTCATTGTCGTGTTAAGCGGCATGTTTGAGCTTCAGCAAGAACCAATGAGGTTAATTCTTGTAAGCTGGGCTGAGTTGAGTGGGGGACGGAGGGGGGTGACTCTGGGACGCCAGAGTCACTGTCGAGCCCTCTTGAGGTGTCGTGGGCTAGTCGACGAAACACTGAGGACGGAAGGTGCCCACTTGAAGACCCTAGAGATGTCCCCTACTCGGCTCAATCCAGACGGTTGTCGTGCTGGTTCACTAGGGAGACCACACTGTAGTTGCAGCCGTCGTGTGTGCTGACGCGCCAAGTACACTGCAGCCGTTCACGCCGGACAGAAGGGGAGTCACACCACCATATGGAAAGATGCATAAATGGACGGAGAAGCATAGTTTACTGTAAAGCTACGTCTTAGTGTTGCTTATCTTGGCGAAAGCCGAGTACAAATCAGCATGAAGTTTTAACATCTACTCTCGTGTAATGGAAATCTTGTGTGTTACGCAGCACATTTGAGCTTCCAAGAGAACCAATGAGGTTCATTCTCGTGTTATGCAGGAAGTTTGAGGTTCCACAAGAACAAATAAGGTTCATTGTCGTGTTACACGGCACGTCTGAGCTTCAGCAAAAACCAATGAGGTTCATTCTCTTGTTACATAGCACGTTTGAGCTTCAGCAAGAACCAATGAGGTTCATTCTCATGTGTTACGCAGGACGTTTGAGCTTCCACAAAAATCAATAAGGTTCATTGTTTTCACTGTTATGCTGATGATACTCAGCTCTATATTTCTTCACGCCCAGATGAAACTTACCAATCCACAAAATTAACGGAATGCATAGCTGATATAAAAACTGGATGACTAGTAATTTCCTACTAAATTCAGAAAAAACTGAGATTCTAATTATTGGACAAAAAACGTCCTCACGTAATAACCTAGAATGCTGTCTAACACTTGATGGCTGCTCTGTCAAGTCTTCGTCGTCGGTTAGGAACCTGGGTGTGCTCTTTGATAGCAATCTTTCATTTGAAAGTCACGTGTCTAGCATCTCTAAAACTGCATTTTTTCATCTTAAAACTATATCTAAATTGCGTCATATGCTGTCAATGAAAAATTCAGAACAATTGGTTCATGCGTTCATGACATCAAGGCTAGATTATTGTAATGCTCTACTGGGTGGTTGCCCTGCACGTTTAATACATAAATTACAGTTGGTCCAAAATGCAGCCGCTAGAGTTCTTACCAGAACCAGGAAGTATGACCATATTAGCCCGGTTCTGTCAACACTGCATTGGCTCCCTAATAAACATCGTATAAATTTAAAAATCTTGCTGATTACCTACAAAGCACTAAATGGTTTAGCTCCCCTGTACTTGAGCGAGCTCTTAACGCATTATACTCCTTCACGTCTATTGCGATCTCAAAATGCTTGCCAGTTGATAATACCAAGAATATCTAAATCGACTGCTGGCGGTAGATCCTTTTCCTATTTAGCACCAAAACTTTGGAACAATCTTCCTAACATGGTCCGGGAAGCAGACACAGTCTGTCAGTTCAAATCTAGACTAAAAACACATCTCTTTGGCATAGCATACACATAACACATTATAGACTTCTATAATTCAATGTTAGGCTGCATAGTTTAGATCAGCCGGTGTTGTACCGAATTCCGACTGCCGGACACATCGCACTCCCTTCGCGTGCACGCGCCTCCCACTTAAATACGCGCTGTAGCGAGTTTAATTGCACTTCCTTTGCCATATGCGTTTATCGATTGATTTTTCACACAGCAAGCACACAGATCCCGTATGAAAGACACTTAAATACACTAACAGAAAGTGAACTAGTGTGGATAAAAGATGCAAACAAACAAAAAAATATGGCAGATCGATTCAAACTATAAACTTTGACGGCTAAGGAATAAATCCACCAGCTGTCAAAACAGAACTGTTCATTTAATTTAATTTAACTTAACTTTTGTGTGTTAAACACCACGCGGTTCAAAGCATTATTTTCGATAATTCTTTCTATTTTACATCTTGCTGCTTATGGATCTACAATTAAAATAGCTGGAGCAATTGCTTTGCGGTCAGGTGCCCAAAGAAAAACTGCTGCCATATTACAATAAATAAAGATTGAGTGCATGCAAGCGTGTAATACAAAGCTATGTAAATGTTAACACAGGGTATGCCCTCAAAATAATTACACTGTAACTTCATTAAGTAACTTAGAGGTGTTTAAGGTCACAGACTCACCACACTACTGCCATTGCCACATCTTGATTTGGAGATTGTGTGGTCACAAAAGCATTGGATTGTCACTTCAGTAAGATGGGTTTACCAGGGGGAGTGGGATTTTCACAGCATTAAAATACCGCCTGTTGAAATCACACTCCCCTCACCTGCACAGGTGTATAAGGTCACAGACTCACCACACTACTGCCACTGTCACATCCTGGTTTGGAGATTGTGTGGTCACAAAAGCATTGGATTGTCACTTCAGTAAGATGGGTTTACCAGGGGGAGTGGGATTTTCACAGCATTAAAATATCGCCTGTTGAAATCACACTCCCCTCACCTCTTAAACGTGGATATTTCATATGCATATGTAAAATTATGTATTCTTTATTATAGCTTTATTCGGTTATTCTGTTCTATTCAATTATTTAACTCATTGTCACGGTAGACTACTTTACCTCCATGCCGTGGATTCAAATAATTTAGTTAATATATGAACGTGGATATTGCATATGCATGTAAAATTATGTATTCTTTATTATAGCTTTATTCGGTTATTCTGTTCTATTCAATTATTAAACGAAATCCTGATTACGCGTTGTGCGTAAAAATCCTGATTAAGGTTAACCTATGAAAAAAGTTACGGTATATAGGCCTATATTGAATTGGTAAAGATCCAACGTAAATTTATATGAAACATTTTATTATACATCAATTAAAATAAATACATTTATATATTATACAAATCATATCACATTAAAGTTAAAATTTCAATATATATATATATATATATATATATATATATATATATAGCCTATATATATATTTTACTTTAATTTCAAAGTTGTGCGCTTTTTTACGTAGTGTATTTTTCTCCGTCTTACTGTAGCCATCAGGGTATGTCCCATGGGACTTCTAGGAAAAAATTTCGTTGTAAATGCCAGGATCCATTGGAAAAAAATGTGCAAAAAGGTAACGCCGTTAGCTATGCCTGGAATGGATTAGCGCGGGCGATTTTCAAAAGTCCACGGAGGCAACATTCTACATCCGCCCGTAGATGAATTTGACATAAAACCAATTTCTAAGTAACTATATATATATTTTTAATTATTCGTAAATTAAAATATAATAGTATATTATATGAATTATTAATAAATATATTGTTTTAATAAATATAAAATATCTGTTATAATATTAATATAATATTACCAATTTCTAAGTAAAACCATATTTTTAATTATGAATATATATATATATATATATATATATATATATATATATATATATATATATATATATATTAATATAATAATACAAAAACAATTTCTAAGTAAAACTATATATATAATTGTATAAAATATAATATTATATATTCATTATTGTTAAAAATAAGTTTTTTATTAAATAGTCAAATAAAAATATGTCAATAAATAAATATTAAATCATACCATTATTAAATACTTTTTATTTGCACATCTGTGACCTTATACACCTGTGCAGGTGAGGGGAGTGTGATTTCAGCAGGCGATATTTTAATGCTGTGAAAATCCCACTCCCCCTGGTAAACCCATCTTACTGAAGTGAAAATACAATGCTTTTGTGACCACACAGTCTCCAAACCAGGATGTGACAGTGGCAGTAGTGTGGTCAGTCTGTGACCTTAAACACCTCAAAGTTACTTAATGAAGTTACAGTGTAATTATTTTGAGGGCATACCCTGTGTTAACATTTACATAGCTTTGTATTAAACCCTTGCATGCACTCAATCTTTATTTATTGTAATATGGCAGCAGTTTTTCTTTGGGCACCTGACCGCACAGCAATTGCTCCAGCTATTTTAATTGTAGATCCATAAGCAGCAAGATGTAAAATAGAAAGAATTATTGAAAATAATGCTTTGTAGGGCCCTAATGTGCGGAAAATAACTAATATTTAAAAAAAAAGGAGTGTGAAAAAAGAGATACAATATTTTCCTATGAACCGCGTGGTGTTTAACACACAAAAGTTAAGTTAAATTAAATTAAATGAACAGTTCTGTTTTGACAGCTGGTGGATTTATTCCTTACCCGTCAAAGTTTATAGTTTGAATCGATCTGCCATATGTTTTTGTTTGTTTGCATCTTTTATCCACACTAGTTCACTTTCTGTTAGTGTATTTAAGTGTCTTTCATACAGGATCTGTGTGCTTGCTGTGTGAAAAATCAATCGATAAACGCATATGGCAAAGGAAGTGCATTTAAACTCGCTACAGCGCGTATTTAAGTGGGAGGCGCGTGCACGCGAAGGGGAGTGCGATTTGTCCGGGAGTCGGAATTCGGTACAACACCGGAACCAGGAACACTTCCCATAAATTCTGATGTACTTTGTACATCATAAGAAGGATGGCGTCTACGCTAATATTAGTCTCTCTGTTTATCCCAAAGTTTACCTTAAACCGCAGGATCCAGGCCATATCCAGATCTGATGAAGGACCATCGCATGGACACTGTCATACAATGTGCACATGTAAATGTGCTTTATACCTTTAAGGACATTCTGCTACGTCCCTACACACGTACGGGGGGCGTGCCCCTAAGGGAAGACGCAAGCTGTGGTGGAGGGTGTTAGTTTTTTGTACATGCCTGTATGTTACCTGCATGTGTGTTTAGCAATACAAAGTATTCATTGAAGTCTAAGACTCGTGTGGACATTTGAATTATTTACATGGTGTCAGAAGCGTTTGACGGACATTGCTTCTCTGAAAAATGGCCAAGTTTCATCCTCCGGAAAGTTTCGCTTTTGATCGTCCAAATGAATGGGCTAACTGGAAGCAACGTTTCCTGCGATTTCGGCTGGCCACTAAACTGAGTAAAGAGGACGGCGAAGTTCAGGTCAGTTCGCTGATTTATGCCATGGGGCCTGAGGCTGAAAACATTTTCAAGTCTTTCACCTTCGAAACGGAGGGGGATGAGAAGAAGATTGACGTTGTGTTGGGAAAATACGACGCATACTTCTATCCTAAACGCAACGTGATTCACGAGCGCGCCTGTTTTCACCAGAGATCGCAGCGGCCCGGTGAGAAAGCTGAAATGTTTATCAGAGCCCTGTATGAGTTATCTGAACACTGTGACTTCGGCGTAAATAGAGACGAACACATCCGCGACCGCATTGTTGTGGGCATTTTAGACAAGGATCGGTCACGTAAATTGCAGCTAATGGCTGATCTTACACTTGCCCAAACCATTACAACTGTTCGCCAGTCTGAGGAGGTTGCACTCCAAGTTCACGTGCAGGGGGAGTCACATGCAGCGGTAGTCACATGCAGCGGTACAGGAAATCCGCGGGACAGGATTAGGCCGAAGAAAGCCCAAGTGGAAACCTAAAAAGAGAGAAAGTGATCAAGGAGACTCGAAATGTGGAAAATGCGGAAAATTGAAACACGGACATCCGGAAAGGTGCCCAGCCAGCAACTCTACATGCAACAAGTGTAAGAAGGTGGGTCACTGGGAAAAGAAATGTTACAGTAAATCAGTCAGAGAAGTGACAGAGACTGTTTCACAGACACCATACTTCCTGGGTGCAGTCACAAATGAAAACAGAAGTGATGAACGATGGGAAATACAGTTTACAATTGGAACAACACCGGTCACATTCAAGATTGACACGGGTGCAGATGTAAACATTATGGGAGAAGAGGCATTCAACAAACTAGTTCCCGACAAGCAATTGGAGTCATCTAATATCACACTGTGTAGCCCAGGTGGTCAGTTGTACTGTTTAGGTAAGTTCCAAGCCAGCACGGATTATAAAGGAAAGCCATACTCTTTTCCAGTATATGTCATCAGTGGCCGATACGCGAACAATCTGTTAGGCAGAGCCACAGCAATGACGATGGGGCTTGTGAAACGTGTCGAGGAAGTCCACTCAGCATTCGGTGACCATGGAACACTCAAAACCGAACCTGTTAAAATCCGGTTAAGAGATAATGCTGAGCCATACACAGTGCACACTGCTCGTCGCGTCCCGTTGCTTCTACTGCAAAAAGTAAAAGAGGAATTAAAACGCATGGAGGAAAATGAGGTGATTGAACCTGTGACTGAGCCCACTGACTGGTGTGCACTTATTGTGCCAGTTCCAAGGAAAAATGGGAAGGTGCGCATCTGTGTTGATTTGAAGAGGTTAAACGAGGCTGTAAGGAGAGAAAGGTACGTCCTTCCAACTGCTGAGGAAATTACTGCTAAACTCAGTGGTGCAACCACGTTCACGTCACTGGATGCTGCCTCCGGGTTTTGGCAGATACCTCTACACCCAGAAAGCACCAAGTTAACCACATTCATAACACCCTTTGGGAGATATGCGTTTAAAAGACTCCCATTCGTAATCACGAGTGCTCCGGAAATCTTCCAACGCAAAATGACTGAGACCCTCAATGGCCTGGTAGGGGTGGCTATCTTCATGGATGATGTCCTCGTGTATGGAGATACTCCAGAGCAGCACGATCAACGTCTCAGCAAGGTGCTGGAAAGGATCGAGTCAGCCGGCCTGAAGCTAAACAAAGAAAAATGTAAGTTTAGGCAGGACCAGCTTCACTTCTTGGGTCATGTCATTGACAAATCAGGTGTGAGACCTGAACCTGACAAAGTCAGGCCAATCCGCGAGCTCCCACCACCACAGAACGTGCAAGACCTAAAGCGTATTTTGGGCATGTTCAATTACTTGGGAAAATACATTCCAAATTTGTCTACAGTGTGTCAGCCACTTTATGACCTGTTAAAGTCCAAGTCAGTATGGATGTGGGACCACTATCAGCAGGAGGCATTCCAGCGGATTAAAGACATCCTGTCCACTTCTCCAGTCCTGAAGTTTTATGATGTGAACCGGCCTACGGCTGTCTCAGCTGACGCCAGCAGTTATGGCATAGGTGGAGTACTGCTGCAGCTACATGAAGGGGAATGGAAACCTGTGGCATACTGCTCACGTCGCCTGTCTGATGCCGAGACCAGATATGCACAGATTGAGAAGGCGTGTTTGGCGAGCGTCTGGGCCTGTGAGAAATTTGGAAAATACCTGTGTGGCCTTGAGAGCTTCAAATTGGTCACCGACCACAAACCTCTGGTGCCACTCATGAATCAGAAAGACCTGGACAACGTGCCAATACGGTGCCAAAGACTACTCATGAGACTTATGAGATTTCAACCGATGGCAGAATATGCACCAGGGAAGACCTTAACAGTGGCCGACACACTCTCACGGAGTCCACTACAGTGCCTGGAAACGGAGACTGACACTCACTCAGACGTAGCGTGCTATATAGCAGCCGTTGTAGATGCCCTGCCTGCAACCCCACGTAGGCTTGAGGCCATAAAGACCGCTACAGCAGCCGACTGTAACCTACAATTGGTGTTGCAGTACATAAAGTCAGGGTGGCCAGAGTACATAGGCCATGTCCCAGCAGCAATCAGAGAGTATTTTCCCATGAAAGCTGAATTATCTGAATGCAATGGGATCGTCATCAGAGGCAGCCGTATGGTAATTCCAGATGTACTGAGAACAGACATCCTGAACCGAATACACGACGGACACCAGGGTTTGACAAAGTGTAGAGAGGGAGCCCATGCGTCCGTATGGTGGCCCAGCATCACATCAGCAATCCAACAAAAAGTCCAGTCCTGTCAGGCATGCCGTGAGATGAAACCCAGCCAGCGGAGAGAACCTCTCATCTCTACACCCCTTCCTGACCGGCCTTGGAAGAGACTTGCTATGGACCTGTGCGATCATAACAAACACACTTACCTTGTCGTGTCAGACTATTTTTCCCGGTTCTTGGAAATACTTCACCTGCCGACAACCACTGTCTCGCAGGTAATCTTGAAGTTGAAGACAGTGTTTGCAAGATTTGGCTGTCCAGATGAGGTTGTGTCTGACAATGGGCCTCAATTTTCATGCCAGGAATTTAAAGACTTTGCGAGAGAGTTTGACTTTATACACATCACTTCAAGTCCACACAACCCCCAGGGGAACGGACATGCAGAGAGAGGGGTTCAGACTGCTAAAAGAATCTTGAAGCAGAAAGACCCTCTGCTCGCCCTCATGTGCTTTCGGTCAACGCCTTGCACCACCACAGGCGTGAGCCCGGCAGAGCTACTCATGGGCCCGAAGATAAAGACAACCCTTCCAACACTGGAGGCAAATCTTCAGCCCCGATGGCCTGATCTGGAAACGGTCAGGACTAAGGATGCATGGGAAAAGGGGAAACAAGCGTTCTATTTTAATCAGCGCCATGGAACTAGGCCCTTGCCTTCTTTAAAGCCAGGTGATCCGGTCCTCATGAAGCTGGACCATCAGAAGGCCTGGAGTTCACCTGCCGTTGTCACTGGAGACAGCATCACACCACGCTCCTTTGTTATTGAAACACCTCAGGGAGCAACTTTGAGACGCAACCGGTGTCACTTGCAGCATGTTCCTCCGGTGGCTGGAGACACACACCCTCTAGCTCCAGATGGACTACAGCAAGGAGCTGCCACACAGCAGCCTGAACCCGCAGTCTTCGCTGACGCTGCATCACCAACCCCCAGTGTCAAACCGCCAGAGACACAGACTGGACTGTTCCATACCCGGTCTGGTAGACTGAGTAAACCAGTTGAAAGGTTGAATCTGTGAAGGTGTGGCTATTTTGTTAATTTTTCCAGCCATGGACTGTGGGGAGGGGAAAAGAAGACTTAAGGGAATCGTTTATTGGTTTTGTGGACTGAAAAGTTATTGACACTGTGAAGAGAGCTGATGTTTAATAAGTAAGCCCACGGATACCAGTGCCTTACCATTTAATCAATGCAGTACCGTTCAAATGTTCAGTTATAGGAACAGTCAGGATATCCTTGTGTATTCTCAGAGAAAGAAACTAAACTTAAAAGGGGAGATATCATACAATGTGCACATGTAAATGTGCTTTATACCTTTAAGGACATTCTGCTACGCCCCTAAGGGAAGACGCAAGCTGTGGTGGAGGGTGTTAGTTTTTTGTACATGCCTGTATGTTACCTGCATGTGTGTTTAGCAATACAAAGTATTCATTGAAGTCTAAGACTCGTGTGGACATTTGAATTATTTACAGACACTGGACTGAATGATCGAACTTCCACTGTAAACCTGCTGTAAACACTTGATGATGCGAGCGAAATACCGGAGTGAACATGGCTGTAAACGACTTTTGCAGATTATGCGAAGTTAATCTACGCATCCACGGTACAATCAGGGCCTCTAAACTGATATTTGACAGTAGAGAGAAACAAAAAAATATTTGCAGCCAACTGTCAAAGTTAGGATTAGTTCTGTTAAACACAGCTCTTTGTTCATCTCGAGTCTGTCGGAAATGCTGCAACTTAATTGCAAGATTACAGCATGTCATGGCAATATTTAAGACCTGGAAAAGAAAGGAGACACTGACCTGTCAAAAGGCTCCCCAGTTTCTCGCTGGCGATCGGTGATAAATTAAACTTTTCCCAAAGAGAGTAGGGCCACAACATCACCTCCATTCAAAATGTTTAATACACACTCTTCTTGTTCGGGCTTCAGTTTGCTAATGCCGGTGTCGTGCCAAGGTACTTACCCCTGAAAGGAAGTGTATCCCCGGTCGCGGGAGCGCGCTCGCATTCAGCAGAACGTGTGCCATTGGTTTGACCAAGGTAAATGAAACGATAATACGTGAATTGTTTAAGTTATCGTTTTACTATTGTTGTTTTATCAACGAGATTTAGCAAAGACAGCTATCACGTGGCCCATGTATCAAAATTAATTATTTTATTCTTCTGAAGGCTAACGATCGAACTTCATTGCACGGAATTGAGAATGTCTAGTTACTGAAAAACCAAGACGACCATACCGTTTCACTCATAAAGCAAACTGCCTTTGGATATTAAATTGTTCTGAAACCCCTTTCCATGGTGAATTATTATCAAAATGATTTAAAAATGCATTGCACTTAAATAGTAGGCTGGTCAATGTCATACACAAAAAGTGATTGTACAGATGATGCCTATCATCAAGTGTTTTATTTTGTGAATACTTTACATCATGTCTAATAACAGCAGTGAATATGGACACATTTCTTGTTTCCTGACAAAAGTTATACTAGGATACAGATTTTTTCAAGACCGTATTTTGACCTGCCAAAATATGGATCCCCCCTCTAAAATCTACAGATAATGGCCTATCATCAAGTGTTTTATTTTGTGAATACTTTACATCATGTCTAATAACAGCAGTGAATATGGACACATTTCTTGTTTCCCAACAAAAGTTGTAGTGGGATACGGATTTTTTCAGACTGTATTTTCGACCTGCCAAAATATGTATCCCCCCTCTAAAATCTACAGATAATGGCCTATCATCAAGTGTTTTATTTTGTGAATACTTTACATCATATCTAATAATAGCAGTGAATATGGACACATTTCTTGTTTCCTGACAAAAGTTATACTAGGATACAGATTTTTTCAGACTGTATTTTCGACCTGCCAAAATATGTACCCCCCCTCTAAAATCTACAGATAATGGCCTATCATCAAGTGTTTTATTTTGTGAATACTTTACATCATATCTAATAATAGCAGTGAATATGGACACATTTCTTGTTTCCTGACAAAAGTTATACTAGGATACAGATTTTTTCAGACTGTATTTTCGACCTGCCAAAATATGTACCCCCCCTCTAAAATCTACAGATAATGGCCTATCATCAAGTGTTTTATTTTGTGAATACTTTACATCATATCTAATAATAGCAGTGAATATGGACACATTTCTTGTTTCCTGACAAAAGTTGTAGTGGGATACAGATTTTTTCAGACCGTATTTTCGACCTGCCAAAATATGTATCCCCCCTCTAAAATCTACAGATAATGGCCTATCATCAAGTGTTTTATTTTGTGTATACTTTACATCATGTGTGAAAAATAATGAATTATAGATGCGTACTCTGTGTTTTTTATTTTGTTTCTAAGATGACCTGACTGATATGTCACTTCTGTGGATCAGAAGTGCCTGAGGCAGATTTGAGTTGGGTAAATCAAACTTAAGAAATGTGAAATGAAATATGTTTTGTGATAAAGTTATTAAGAATTTTCTTGTATTTGTCACGGTGTTGTGTGCGGGTTGAAGGAGAAGGCTGAATCAAAGGCTTCAATTCAAACAGTTTACTTAAATAACTCTCACAGGTAAGGATAGGCAGGATGACGGGCAGGAACACTCACAAGAAGCAAAGTAACATTAACAGACAAATAACAAGACCATAACATAATCGAGAACCGACCAAGACTAACTGAACAGAAGGAGACTAAATACAGATACAAATGAACACTAACGAGGTGAGCACAGGTGACACAGATGATGATGATGACGATGAACAGGTGGGTAATGAGGGAGTGAGTTCAGGGTGTGGAGAGATGAGGGATTCTGGGTAGTGTAGTGAAGACGAAGACAGACTGGTGCAGACGATGACTGTGACAGTTTTATGTAGGATATTTATTCTAGTTCTTCTATTTTACCCAGGACTAACAAACATTTCATTGTTCTTTTATCTCCACATAAATTACAGTATATTAAAAATATAACATCAATTACACAGGAATGAAAATTTGCTGCCTCTTACTGAAGACCCAAAAATCCAAATAATTTGTTTTCCAGATTCAGTGTGACATTTGTTTCCGGTGGTTCCACCATATGTGCGTTCAAGGCCCACCAACGGAGGAGGCCTTCCTGTGTACTACTTGTAATCCTTAGTTTTGTGTACATTATTATATATATATATATTTTTTATTAATAATAAATGTAGCCTATTTTTTGTGAGATGCGAGTTCTTTTCTTTTTTGAGTATACTTTTGTTTTTTTGGACACATTTGCTTGAATGAAAAGTTGGGTTGTTACATGATGGTGAATTAATAAATCAGTCCATAACTTTTCATGTAATAAGTTAAGTAAAATCTATGTCCTAACCAAAAGGCTATGTCCAGTGACGTTTCAATGTTTTTAACGGGTCGACTACGTTTCACAATGGAATCACAAAAGACCGATGTAGGACACATGCATTTTGTGAGGAACACTTTAAGGTAATTTACATCCAAAGCACCTGGAAACCTCATTTTGGTGATTTTGGGTGAATGTGTTATAACCAAGACGACATCCAGAAAGTAAGACGTGATATTTACGTTTTAAGAACGTCGCATTAACAACGTTTATGCAACGTTTTTACGACTTTATGCAACGTTGTAAAAAAACGTATTTATAACGTAAAAAAACCCCGACATCTCTCGTATTAAATACGTCGGATAAAAACGTTATCACAACCTTTTCACAACACGAAAAAAACGTTTTTAAAACGTTTTTGTGTTTGCTGGGTTCAGCCCGCCCTCGGTTCGTTGATTGGCCCGGCTGTCTCAGGACGGAGGAAAACGAATAGATAGGCCGCTGTCTCAGACCGAGTACAGAAGCGAAATGAAATTGAGCAGAAGTACGAAGTCTGACGTAGTCAGGCTAGCAAGTTTGAGCTTCTGCAAGAACCAATGAGGTTCATTCTTGTGTTACACAGCATGTTTGAGCTTCCGCAAGAACCAGTGAGGTTCATTCTTGTGTTACACAGCATGTTTGAGCTACCGCAAGAACCAATGAGGTTAATCTTGTGTTACGCAGCACGTTTCAGCTTCAGCAACAACCAATGAGGTTATTATTGTTACTCAGCACGTTTGAGCTTCAGCAAGAACCAATGAGGTTATTTTTATGTTACACAGCACGTTTGAGCTTCAGCAAGAACCAATGAAGTTCATTCTCGTGTTACGCAGCATGTTTGATCTTCAGCAAGAACCAATGACGTTCATTCTCGTGTTATGCGGCACATTTGAGCTTCGGCAAGATCCAATAAGGTTAATTCTCGTGTTACGCAGCACATTTGACCTTCCGCAAGAACCAATGAGATTCATTCTTGTGTTACGCAACACGTAACATGAACCTTGTCTGAAAAGCAAAGGGGGAGGTGTTGCTGTAATTTATAGTAATATTTTCAAAATTACTAAGAAGTCTAGTTTCAAATATGATTCTTTTGAAGTGTTGGTGCTTAATGTAACAATATATAGTGCAAATGATAAATCACGTTTAAGATTTGTGCTGGCTACTGTTTACAGGCCACCAGGGCACCATACAGACTTTAGGGACCGTTCAGTATTTATGGAAAGGGCCACCGGAGGAAAATAGGGGAGGGCGCTGTTGAGGGTTGAGGGGAGGGTCATTCAACTTTTTTTAGTCTAGGGGGAGGGTCACCCAACTTTTGTATTCATGAAAACAGCAACATTTCAAAGTGGCTTGTTTGGTGCATATTTTTTCCATGTAGCTTTATGTAGCTCTCTCGGTCTCGGTCCCCCATCGCTATCAGATGGGTCTGACCCAACAAAAATCCAGTTTGGCGCTGCCTGACAGTGCGCGCGCACTTTAGTAGGCCTATGCGCTCAGAAAAAGTGCATCATGTACAGAACGCCAATTAAATGTTTACCTGGCATAGCTTTAAAGCACGAGCAAATAATGAACTTTTGTGATTGCGAATAAGTGCAGTGTCCTGTGAGTGTAACTCTACCGCGGCATTAACATGTGATATGAATGTACGTTGAGTGTATTGGGACTGAGGCGCCAGAACTGCAGCTGATAGAATGTGCGCTGTACGATATACCATATTTTAGTTTCCATTCTTATTGGGTTTCCACAACAATGTAAGTGAGTAAATCTACTGAAATTGCCACCATAACAGTGGAGTGTGATGTGTTAGACGTAGAGCTACCACATTTTTAAATTAGGCTACTATTAGAATTATTTAAAGTTAAAATAGGCTAATACAATAGGCAGACCTACACCAAAAAACTAGTTGAGGATAAATTCTTTAAAACTGGGCAATTCCAGAGTTATGGACGTGAGTCAAAGTCAAAACTTGAAATATAAATTATCAGAAAATGCATTTAATACTGAAACGTCTGTTTATCCATACCCCCTTAATAAAGGAGTCAGGACATTAGAAAAATATCAGTCTACACATGCGTTTTATATTTAATATGAGCGAAATACACATGTGACGTGACACAACAAATCTTTAACTTTTAGGTGGCAAAATATTTTTTAATAATTCTATGAATTACACTGCGCAAAACAAAAGAAGGCTAATAACCGGATGAAGAAGGGTCGGCCTCCACAGAACATAAAATATTATTTTTTATTTTATTTTTCGTGTTTGCATTTATGAGGGAAAAAACAATGTTACGGACCTGACAGTTCTCCGTTACGGACATGACCGCTCTGAAAGCGACTTTAAAACTTTCACAGAGACTTCAGAAAGCACAAAGCCTTTCTTTAAAGTAAATTTCGTTTTTTATTAATTGTATCTTAATTTTAATTAATGTTTCATCAACCAACTGTCTGGATTTAATAAATAAGAAGTAAATATAGTAGAAAATAGATCATCATGACACGGAGTCGCCGGCGCGTGAACTGGACTCTCGTCTCATAAATGAACCGAAACTCAGCGTATAATGTAGCCAATTTGCCTCACAGACTTGAGAAATATAGAAAGCTTGATGTCTACTTTTAAACAGAACATTTAAAAACGAAAAACAGACTGCTCTCTGCTTATGTAATCCGTATGAAATCTGCACTTCTCTCTGATGCATTACTGTGAAGATCGCGAGTCAGCATCGTCAACTTCATCTTTGCAGCCGACACACTGACACAGAAAAACCTTGTTTATTAATAAACAATTAAAAATCTCTTCTTGCTATATTTGACATATTCATAATCATTACTTTTGCCGGTTCTTTGTGGCAGCTTTAAGATACTTTATTGGGAGCACCACCCTTGTTACATGAACGCGTCACCACTGCATCAGCACCGAAAACATGATATATATATTTTTTTAAATCTAAAATAAAAAATCATGATAGGAACCGAATTGTAGGTTTGGTCTATCGTTACATCCTTAGTAAGATGAGAAAGCCGGAGTTTAGTCGTTTGTCATGGTTGTAAAAAAACAATGGCTATCTGAACATCTTTGCCAAGCGCAAACCAGTAGCCTACGTAATCAATAAATTATCGGGGAGGGTCATACCTTTTTTCACAATCATTTTGGAGGGTCATAGAAAAATTTATTACTGGCGAAGGGAGGGTCAAGTCTTTTTTGACTACAGATCTCAAAACTCCTCCGGTGGCCCCTTAAATAAATAACGAACAGTCCCTTATCAAAGAATTTGCTGACTTTCTATCAGAGTTAGTACTGGCTGCAGATAAAGTCCTAATTGTTGGTGATTTTAATATACATGTAGATAATGAGAAAGATGTATTGGGATTGGCATTTAAAGACATTCTTAACTCTATTGGAGTTAGACAACACGTGTCAGGACCTACTCATTGTCGTAATCATACTCTAGATCTAATATTATCACATGGAATCAATGTCAATGCTGTTGAAATTCTGCAGCAGAGCGATGACATCTCAGATCGATCACTATCTAGTCTAGTGTAAACTTCATTTAGCCAAGGCTGCAAAGCCGACTCCGTGTTACAAATATGTTAGACCTATCACTTCTGCCACAAAAGAATGCTTTATTAATAATCTTCCCGATCAGTGTCATCATCTCAGCATCCCAGATAGCGTAGAAGAACTCGATATTGCGACAGAAACTTTTAACTCTCTCTTTTCTAGCACTTTAGACACAGTTGCTCCGTTGCGCTTAAAGAAGATTAAAGAAAATAGTCCAACGCCGTGGTACAATGAGCACACCTGGGCCCTAAAGAGAGCAGCCAGGAAAATGGAGCGAAACTGGAAGAAAACAAAACTAGAGGTCTTGGCATTTCATGGAAGGAGAGCTCGATTGCATACAGAGAGGCCTTAAAAACTGCTAGATCTGCTTATTTTTCAACCCTATTAGAAGAAAATAAACAAAACCCAAGGTACTTATTCAAAACAGTTGCTAAACTGACGAAAAATAAAATTTCAAGACCAGAAGTTTGCAAGCAGCACAACAGTAATGACTTTATGACCTTCTTCACTTATAAGATTGATAATATCAGTGGGAAAATTATAACTATGCAATGTGACAGTACCCCCTCCCCTAGGGACGCCTCCTGGCGTCCCCAGGACGCCTTACCTGTCGATTGTAATCATCGATCAGAGAGTGATCCAGGATGTCTCTAGCAGGTACCCAACTTCTCTCCTCCGGACCGTAACCTTCCCAGTCCACCAGGTATTGAAATCCGCGTCCCCTCCTTCTCGAGTCCAGAATACGATTTACCGAATATGTAGGTTCCCCGTCTACGAGACGCGGCGGTGGGGGAACCGGGACTGGCGGATTAATACGTGCGTAAAACACAGGTTTTATTTTGGAAACATGGAAGGCGGGATGAATTCTCCTGTACGCCGGAGGAAGTTTGAGACGGACTGTCACCGGACTAATGATCTTGGTGACAGGGAACGGACCAATGAATTTGGGGGCAAGTTTATTAGATACGGATCGGAGAGGAATATTCTTAGTAGAAAGCCACACTTTTTGACCCACAACGTATACGGGAGGCTTTGACCTGTGGCGATCGGCCTTAGCCTTGGTGCGCTTCCCCGCCTGGAGGAGAGTCTCACTGGCTCTATTTCAAGTTGTGGTGGCACGCGGAGGGGACCGCGACTTCGGACTCCATACTAGTAAAAACTGGTGCCTGGTAACCTAAACTACATTCAAACGGCGAGAGGCCCGTGGATGACACTGGCAACGAATTGTGGGCGTACTCCACCATCGAGAGTTGTTGGCTCCAGGAGGAAGGATTCTTGGACACCAAACATCGCAACACTCTCTCCAAGTCTTGGTTGGCTCTCTCGGTTTGTCCATTGCTCTGGGGATGAAACCCCGAAGATAGACTGACAGTCGCCCCCAGTAATCTACAGAACTCCTGCCAAAATTTGGACACAAACTGGGGACCCCTGTCAGAGACCACGTCTATCTGGAGGCCATGAAGTCGAAAGACGTGATCTATGACAGTTACCGCTGTCTGCTTGGCTGAGGGTAATTTGGGCAAGGGAATGAAATGAGCCGCCTTCGAGAACCGGTCCACGACAGTCAAAACGCCTGTCTTGCCCTGGGATGGCGGGAGGGCGGTAACAAAATCTAGAGCGATGTGGGACCAGGGTCTCGAAGGGACTGACAGCGGTTGGAGTAACCCATCTGGGGGTCGATTGGAAGTCTTACCAGTGGCGCAAACCGAGCAAGCCAATACAAAATTGCGGATGTCACGAGCCATCATGGGCCACCAGAATCGTTGTCTTACCAAAAAACTGGTGCGGTTAACTCCTGGATGACACGCTATGCTTGAAGAATGTCCCCACTGAATTTTGGACCGATTCCCCTCTGGCACGAATAAACGGTTCGGTGGGCACTCGGGCGGAGGCGTTACCCCTTCTAAGGCCGACATGACCCTCGATTCGATCTCCCACCTGAGAGCGGAGACGACTATAGTCTCTGGTAAAATACGCTCTGGAGTAGACGGGCGTTCGGTCTGATCAAAAATACGAGATAATGAGTCGGGTTTGATGTTTTTGGAACCCGGGCGGTACGAGAGAGAAAAGTCAAAATGTCCGAAAAACAGTGCCCAGCGAGCCTGCCTAGAGTTGAGTCTTTTAGCAGTTCTAATGTATTCTAGATTCTTGTGATCAGTCCAAACAATAAAAGGTACCCCTGACCCTTCTAACCAGTGACGCCATTCCTCCAGCGCTAAATTGACTGCCAACAACTCTCTGTTACCTATGTCATAATTGCGTTCGGCAGGAGATAAACGATGGAATAAAAACGCCCAAGGATGCATCTTGTCGTCTGAGGAAGAGCGTTGGGAAAGAACTGCTCCTACCCCCACCTCTGACGCGTCGACCTCCACCACGAACTGACGTGATGGATCAGGGGCGACAAGAATGGGAGCTGAAACGAAGCGGCTCTTGAGTTTAACGAATACAGCCTCGGCTGCATCGGACCACCTGAACGTCGTTCTGGGGGAGGTCAAGGCAGTCAGAGGCTAGTTGGCTGTAGTTGCGAATAAAACGCAGATAAAAATTGGCAAACCCCAGAAACCTCAGTAGGGCCTTACGGGAATCTGGACTTGGCCAATCTATCACAGCCTTAACCTTGTCAGGATCCATACGCATTCCCTCAGACGAGACGATGTGACCTAAGAAAGGAACAGACTGTGCATGAAAAACGCATTTCTCCGCCTTGACAAAAAGCCCATTCCCTAGCAACCTCCGAAGCACTCGTCTGACATGCTGAACATGCTCCTGGAGAGAAGATGAAAAAATCAATATGTCATCCAGGTAAACATATATGAACTGGTCAACCATATCTCTCAGCACGTTATTGACGAGTGCCTGGAAGACCGCTGGGGAGTTGGACAGCCCGAACAGCATGACCAAATATTCAAAGTGCCCCCTAGGGGTATTAAATGCGGTCTTCCACTCATCGCCCCTCCTTATGCGGACCAAATGATAAGCGTTACGTAAATCCAGTTTTGTGAAGATGGATGCTCCCTGCAACCTCTCGAAGGCTGAAGACATCAACGGCAAAGGGTAAGTGTTCTTTACCGTGATGTTGTTCAACCCCCGGTAATCAATACAAGGTCGCAAAGATCCATCCTTCTTCCCCACAAAAAAGAACCCCGCCCCCGCTGGAGATGAGGAAGGGTGAATGAACTTGGATGCTAGAGAATCAGAAATATATTTCTCCATAGCCTCCCTCTCTGGTATCGAAAGTGAATATAACTTGCCTTTAGGCGGAGACTCACCTGGTCTAATGGCACAAGTCTGACGAACACGCAGATACGAGACAAGACTCATGACATTTATTACTCCACGCAGACACAGAATTCTGTCCCCAATCAATTCTAGGGTTGTGCAGTGTAAGCCAGGGATGTCCGAGTACTACTGGTGCAATGGGTGAATCCATGAGGAAAAATGTCATAGTTTCAGTGTGATTGCCAGATGTAGTGAGTGTGATGGGTTCAGAAACGTGAGAAATGTTAGGAAGTTCTTGACCATTGAGGGCGTTGACGGAGATCTTGTGATTGAGGGGAGAAACGGGGATAAGAAGCTGCTTAGCGAGTCTAATGTCCAGAAAATTACCTTCTGCCCCAGAGTCCAGTAAAGCCTTGGTGTCGTGAAAGTGAGTTGCCCACCTGAGCCTTACCGGAAGGAGAGTAGATGATGAGGACTTCTCGGCGGAGATCCCACCCGATAGTAGCCTCACAGTTACTATTGGGCTTGCCCTTTTACCGGGCATGAGTTGATGAAGTGCCCCGGTTTTCCACAGTATAAACAAAGTCCTTGGGATCTCCACCTTTCTCTCTCCTCCCGGGAAAGCCGAGCTCTGCCCACCTGCATGGGCTTGTGATCGGTGACGGGGCTGACCGTGTCCTCGCTGACGGTACGTGCCCTCTCCGTGCTGAAGAAATGACGATTCTGGACGACCCGACTCCTCCTGCTCAGCCGAGCATCGACCCGAAGAGCCAACTCAATGAGTCCATTAAGTCCCGCGGGTAAGTCCAACATGTAAATCTCATTCTGGACACGGTCAGCCAGCCCATGCAGGAAACGGTCCCACTGCGCCTCCTCGTTCCATTGGCACTCTGCGGCCAGGGTGCGGAATTGGATGGAATATTCCGACACCAAGCGGTCTCCCTGGCGAAGATCGGCGAGTAGTCTGGCCGCCTCCCTACCCGCCACAGCCCGATCGAAAACTCTCTTCTTTTCCTCCGAGAGTGCAAGGAACGAGGCGCAGCATGGATCTCGGTTCTCCCACACCGCCGTTCCCCAAAGTGCAGCCTTTCCAGACAATAGTGTTAGTACAAATGCCACCTTAGATTGTTCTTGGGCGAACGTCTGTGGCTGTAACGAAAAGTGCATAGAGCATCTGGTTAAAAATGCTCTGCAGTACTCGGGCTCACCTGCATATCCCTCAGGTGTGGGTAAGCGTGGCTCACGAAGAGTCCGTCCTTCTGGGGGTGTGGGTTGAACGGGCGGTGTGGGCGGCGCAGTGGGAGCTCTAAGAAGTTGTAGTTGTTGGGTGAGCTCGGACACCTGCGCCACAAGTGCTTGAACCGCTCGACCCATATTCGTGATGCCCTCCTCTTGTTGGTCCATCCTTGCGATACTGTTGGCAGCGAAGTTGTCCCAGCCTGATGCGCTTGCTGCATCCATCGAGGTCAGATCATTCTGTGACATATCAGAACGACACAGGATGCAATTGCAATAAACGCTTTATTTCTGATGAAATAGACAGGTAGGTCAGATCAGACACACAGGGGTCGAGACGGCACAACACAGATGGAACAGTGGCGCAGGGACCCAGGTGAGCCGGTGGTGCTGGTGCTGGTGATAATCCTCCGTGTAGGTGCTCAGTGATCCCGTGGTGAGTCTCCGTGACAGCGTGTGGAAGTCCCGTGAAGGCAATCCAGAGACACGTAACGATACACAATCCACACTGGGAACGACAGCACGACGAACAGGAAATCCACTCAGCGACGACGACACGAGGAACAGGAACACACCAGAGACGAACAATGATCTGACAACATGAGACACCAGTTACTGAACATATAAAGCCACATACAAAGTGAAACCAGCTGGCGCTGCTGATCAGAAGTGATCAGTGACCACGCCCACGCTAAACACACACACACCCAGCACACAAGACGAGAGAGAGAAAGTAAATTGATCAAACGTGACATGCAACCGTCTACTACAGTATTGCATTGTAGTCTCACTGACGAAAAATTCGATTCATTTATTGCTATAGGAGAGGAAGAATTTTCTAAACTTGTTAAATCATCTAAATCGACAACATGTATGTTAGACCCTATACCGACTAAACTATTGAAAGAGATCCTTCCAGAGGTCATAGATCCTCTTTTTAATATCATTAATTCATCTTTGTCATTAGGATACGTACCAAAAACTTTTAAGCTGGCTATGATTAAACCGCTTGTTAAAAAAACGCAACTTGATTCCACAGAATTAGTCAATTACAGGCCGATCTCGAATCTACCTTTACTGTCAAAGATACTAGAAAAGGCAGTATCCTCACAACTATGTTCCTTTTTAGAAAGAAATGGTATCTGTGAGGATTTCCAGTCAGGATTCAAACCGTACCATAGTACTGAGACGGCTCTCATTAGAGTCACAAATGATTTGCTCATATCATCCGATCGTGGTTGTATCTCGCTATTAGTGCTACTCGATCTTAGTGCTGCATTTGACACTATCGACCACAACATTCTTTTAAATAGACTCGAAAATTATGTTGGCATTAGTGGAATTGCTCTAGCATGGTTTAAATCATACTTATCTGACCGTCATCAGTTTGTAGTAGTAAATGAAGAGATGTCTTATCGGTCAAAAGTTCGGTATGGTGTACCACAAGGCTCAGTACTAGGACCGTTGCTGTTCACTCTGTACATGCTACCCTTAGGAGATATTATTAGGAAGCATGGCATTAGTTTTCACTGTTATGCTGATGATACTCAGCTCTATATTTCTTCACGCCCTGACGAAACTTACCAATCCACAAAATTAACGGAATGCATAGCTGATATAAAAAACTGGATGACTAGTAATTTCCTACTACTTAATTCTGAAAAAACAGAGATTCTAATTATTGGACAAAAAACCTCCACACGTAATAACCTAGAATACTGTCTAACACTTGATGGCTGCTCTGTCAAGTCCTCGTCGTCGGTTAGGAACCTGGGTGTGCTCTTTGATACCAATCTTTCATTTGAAAGTCACGTGTCTAGTATCTGTAAAACTGCAATTTTTCATCTTAAAAATATATCTAAATTAGATATATAAACGCAACACGTTTCAGCTTCCGCAAGAACCAATAAGGTTCATTCTTGTGTTACGCAACACGTTTCAGCTTCCGTAAGAACCAATGAGTATCATTCTTGTGTTATGCAACACGTTTGAGCTTCCGCAAGAACCAATGAGGTTATTTTTGTGTTACGCAGCATGTTTGAGCTTCAGCAAGAACCAATGAGGTTCATTCTCGTGTTACGCAGCATGTTTGAACTTCAGCAAGAACCAATGATGTTAATCTTGTGTTACGTAGCATGTTCGAGCTTCAGCACAAATCAATGATGTTCATTCTTGTGTTACGCAGCACGTTTGAGCTTCAGCAAGAACCAATGAGTTTATTCTTGTGTTGCGCAGTAAGTTTGAGCTTCAGCAAGAACCAATGAGGTTAATCTTGTGTTACGTAGCATGTTTGAGCTTCAGCAAGAACCAATGAGATTCATTCTTGTGTTCCGCAGCACGTTTGAGCTTCAGCAAGGACTAATGAGGTTCATTCTTGTGTTATGCAGCACGTTTGAGCTTCAGCAAGGACTAATGAGGTTCATTCTTGTGTTATGCAGTACGTTTGAGCTTCAGCAAGGACTAATGAGGTTCATTCTTGTGTGTTACGCAGCACGTTTGAGCTTTCTCAAGAACCAATGAGGTTCATTCTCGTGTTACGCAGCACGTTTGAGCTTCCGCAAGAACCAATGAGGGTAATCTTGTGTTACGTAGCATGCTTGAGCTTCAGCAAGAACCAATGAGGTTATTATTGTGTTACGCAGCATGTTTGAGCTTCAGCAAGAACCAATGAGGTTAATTCTCGTGTTACGCATCACGTTTGAGCTTCAGCAAGAACCAATGAGGTTAATCTTGTGTTACGCAGCATGTTTGAGCTACAGCAAGAACCAATGAGATTAATTCTCGTGTTACACATCACGTTTGAGCTTCAGCAAGAACCAATGAGGTTAATCTTGTGTTACGTAGCATGTTTGAGCTTCAGCACAAATCAGTGAGGTTCATTGTTGTGTTATTTAGCATGTTTGAGCTTCAGCAAGAACCAATGAGGTTATTCTTTTGTTACGCAGCACATCTGAGCTCTCAAGAACCAATGAGGTTCATTCTCGTGTTACGCACCACGTTTGAGCCTAAGCAAGAACCAATGAGGTTCATTCTTGTGTTACGCAGCACATTCGAGCTCTCAAGAACCAATGAGGTTCATTCTTGTGTTACACAGCACGTTTGAGCTTTAGCCAGAATCTATGAGGTTCATTCTTGTGTTACGCAACACATTTGAGCTTCAGCAAGAACCAATGACGTTAATCTTGTGTTATGTAGCATGTTCGAGCTTCAGCACAAATCAATGAGGTTCATTCTTGTGTTACGCATGTTTGAGCTTCAGCAAGAACCAATGAGGTTCATTCTCGTGTTACGCAGCATGTTTGAACTTCAGCAAGAACCAATGACGTTAATCTTGTGTTACGTAGCATGTTCGAGCTTCAGCACAAATCAATGAGGTTCATTCTTGTGTTACGCAGCACGTTTGAGCTTCAGCAAGAACCAGTGAGTTTATTCTTGTGTTACGCAGTAAGTTTGAGCTTTAGCAAGAACCAATGAGGTTATTTGTGTGTTACGCAGCATGTTTGAGCTTCAGCAAGAATCAATGAGGTTCATTCTCGTGTTACGCAGCATGTTTGAGCTTCAGGAAGAACCAATGAGGTTCATACACGTTTTACGCAGCATGTTTGAGCTTCAGCAAGAACCAATGAGGTTAATTTTTGTTTTACGCAGCATGTTTGAGCTTCAGCAAGAACCAATGAGGTTATTTTTGTGTTACGCAGTATGTTTGAGCTTCAGCAAGAACCAATGAGGTTCATACTCGTTTTACGCAGCATGTTTGAGCTTCAGCAAGAACCAGTGAGGTTAATCTTGTGTTACGTAGCATGTTTGAGCTTCAGCAAGAACCAATGAGGTTCATTCTTGTGTTCCGCAGCACGTTTGAGCTTCAGCAAGGACTAATGAGGTTCATTCTTGTGTTATGCAGCACGTTTGAGCTTCAGCAAGGACTAACGAGGTTCATTCTTGTGTTCCGCAGCACGTTTGAGCTTCAGCAAGGACTAATGAGGTTCATTCTTGTGTTATGCAGCACGTTTGAGCTTCCGCAAGGACTAATGAGGTTCATTCTTGTGTGTTACGTAGCACGTTTGAGCTTTCTCAAGAACCAATGAGGTTCATTCTCGTGTTACGCAGCACGTTTGAGCTTCCGCAAGAACCAATGAGGGTAATCTTGTGTTACGTGGCATGTTTGAGCTTCAGCAGGAACCAATGAGGTTATTATTGTGTTACGCAGCATGTTTGAGCTTTAGCAAGACCCAATGAGGTTAATTCTCATGTTACGCATCACGTTTGAGCTTCAGCAAGAACCAATGAGGTTAATATTGTGTTACGTAGCATGTTTGAGCTTCAGCACAAATCAATGAGGTTCATTGTTGTGTTATTTAGCACGTTTGAGCTTGAGCAAGAACCAATGAGGTTATTCTTGTGTTACGCAGCACATCTGAGCTCTCAAGAACCAATGAGGTTATTTGTGTGTTACGCAGCATGTTTGAGCTTCAGCAAGAATCAATGAGGTTCATTCTCGTGTTACGCAGCATGTTTGAGCTTCAGGAAGAACCAATGAGGTTCATACACGTTTTACGCAGCATGTTTGAGCTTCAGCAAGAACCAATGAGGTTAATCTTGTGTTACGTAGCATGTTTGAGCTTCAGCAAGAACCAATGAGGTTCATTTTTGTTTTACGCAGCATGTTTGAGCTTCAGCAAGAACCAATGAGGTTATTTTTGTGTTACGCAGTATGTTTGAGCTTCAGCAAGAACCAATGAGGTTCATACTCGTTTTACGCAGCATGTTTGAGCTTCAGCAAGAACCAGTGAGGTTAATCTTGTGTTACGTAGCATGTTTGAGCTTCAGCAAGGACTAATGAGGTTCATTCTTGTGTTATGCAGCACGTTTGAGCTTCAGCAAGGACTAATGAGGTTCATTCTTGTGTTATGCAGCACGTTTGAGCTTCCGCAAGGACTAATGAGGTTCATTCTTGTGTTATGCAGCACGTTTGAGCTTCCGCAAGGACTAATGAGGTTCATTCTTGTGTGTTACGTAGCACGTTTGAGCTTTCTCAAGAACCAATGAGGTTCATTCTCGTGTTACGCAGCACGTTTGAGCTTCCGCAAGAACCAATGAGGGTAATCTTGTGTTACGTAGCATGTTTGAGCTTCAGCAAGAACCAATGAGGTTATTATTGTGTTACGCAGCATGTTTGAGCTTTAGCAAGAACCAATGAGGTTAATTCTCATGTTACGCATCACGTTTGAGCTTCAGCAAGAACCAATGAGGTTAATATTGTGTTACGTAGCATGTTTGAGCTTCAGCACAAATCAATGAGGTTCATTGTGTTATTTAGCACGTTTGAGCTTGAGCAAGAACCAATGAGGTTATTCTTGTGTTACGCAGCACATCTGAGCTCTCAAGAACCAATGAGGTTAATTCTCGTGTTACGCACCACGTTTGAGCCTCAGCAAGAACCAATGAGGTTCATTCTTGTTACGCAGCACATTCGAGCTCTCAAGAACCAATGAGGTTCATTCTTGTGTTACACAGCACGTTTGAGCTTTAGCAAGAATCTATGAGGTTCATTCTTGTGTTACGCAGCACATTCGAGCTCTCAAGAAAGAGTTAAAAACAGACCATCACTCTTTAAGAAAGTGTCTTTATTTACCAAAAAATAAGAAGGAAAAAAAACCCACAATACAAACCATGGATAATGTGGTTAAGCAAATCATGTTCATGTTCCATAATTGTAAAGTGACTTACTACAATTTTCAGTGCCACTTCATAGAGAAAATGTTAATATTGTATCGTAAACATGAAGGGCGGGGAAACTGGGAAGAAGTTGAAGCATAATAAAAATATATAAGAACAGAAAAAAGGCTCCATGGCACAGAAAACTAAACTAAGGAAAAAACATCGGAAACATGGATGAAATGTGATTTATCAAAAAGCAAAATGAAATACGCATCAATGTCAAGCAAACATTTGCTGACTGGACTTGATAAAGTATATAGTGCTTGAATGGTTTTTACTGCTTTTGTACTAGAAGAAACGTCAACACTATCTGTACAGTACCAGTCACGTGACGTTCTAAAAGCATGCTTTCTGAACAGCTTCTTATAATTGCAAGGTCGTAAGAAAAACATAGCAAAAACAGCAAACAACGAATACTGAGATGACTTCAGCCATAGAAATTCAACACACAGCTGGACTGATGATTATTGTAAAATTTGTTCACAATGAAACAAGAGTACAATATGTACTTAAGGGGCTCTCAACCAAATTATTGATAAGTGTGTTTTAGAAAAAACAGTTACATAACAGATCACTAAGAGCAAGTTTACCAAGATCATCTTCTTTAGGGACAAAATGTTTGATGCCCTAATGATTGGGCACAAGTTTTAGCATAAAATATTAAGTCTACAAAGAACTCAAGCTAACAGCATTCCAGGTCCAGATTAATAGGAACTGACATTAGTGTGTGTAAAAAGGAATATTTTTATATATCTTTAATCTTGGTCCAACACACAATGCCTCTCCAATAACAGGTTTCACAGGAAAGAAGATCCAAAGCAAAATCTTCTGCATCAAATCTTTTAAAAACCAGAGACAGAACTTCAGGACTCAAAGCAGGATTTCATGATGGCCTCCCTGTCGAATTTGAAACTGAGAAAGGAGCGTGAGGAGAGGATGTATTCATATTCTTCACAACACAAGTCTGCCTGTCCATTATAGCCATAGACATCAGCAGCTGCATCTGGGAAAACAATTGTAGATGTTCGACATTCAGATTAACACAACTTTTTTCATTCATGCAGTAAATATACTATTTGATGAATGAACTAAAGGTGCATCACATTAGCAAAATTTCTAGTCAAAAAGACCATTGTCATTAGTGTAGTGATGTTTGAGAGCCAGCTCACACAGAAGTCACTTTCAAACCAAGCATCTTTCTGCTGGTCAACAGGGCGAATCCGAGTGACCAACGACAACCCTTTGTAAAATTTGCATTAGGGAAATCTTTCTACTGAAATGCCTGGATTTCACCCGCCGATGGTAAACGTGACCACTCCTTTACTCTCATGTATTACAAAATCTGCTTAAGTTCTAATCACATATTGGATATGTGTGAGGATTTTGCTTGTGATGAAATACAATTCATTTGATTTAGCAATATAACAACACCCCAATTCTAATCCCTATTGCATCACTGTTTTAAAAGTCTTATTTAAATACCTGTGTCAAAGTTATCCTGCAGTCGTCTTGGCTGAAGTTTCTTGTCATCTTTCTACAAGACAATATATTGTTACACAATACAGATAAAGATTACTGTAATGTTCAGAAATAGTATGTGTAGCAACATAGAGGAACTCACCTGCTGCTGACTGACACCATTAGCTCGTTTCTTCAGGGTTGGAGACTCTTGGTGTTTCTTTCCATTGCCTTTCACATTATTCTGCAATGAAATACCAGAACCAATCACTGCATCAGCAAAAATAAACAAACTGATGATGACTCGGTCTGTGCTGCTGTCAGCATCTGAGTCTGACACAGAACATATAGTATTAGGTCACAAACTGTGAAATAGAGCAGTTTATCTGAGCTGTGAAAAATGTTTATACAGAAAATGTCTTCCAAACAATGAATATTACTATAAACTGCATAGCCCATGAGATACAATACATTTCACCACAACAATATTAAGTGTCAGTCAATAGAGTGCAACAGTCGGGTTCCAGAAGCAAAAACTCCTTTATTTTCTCCATTGGAATTTTGAACGATAACTTATTAACTAGGGATGCACAATATAATACCCATCATATCAGTATCGGCTGATATATGTTCATTTCTAATGATAAGAAAATTAGGCCGATATATTTAAAGGGATAGTTCACCCTATTTACTCACCCTCATGTTGTTCCAACCCCGTAAGACCTTCGTTCATCTTCGGAACATGAATTAAGATATTTTTGATGAAATCTGAGAGCTGGATCACTCCTCCATAGGCTTCTTCAGGGATTGAAACTTGCCAGCCCCGAAAAGTTATTAAAGACATCGTTAAAATAGTCCAAGTGACTACTGTGGCTCAATCTTAAGTTTATCAAACGACGAGAACACTTTTTGTGCGCGAAAAATAAATAAAATAACGACTTTATTTATTTAATGACGAGGCCCACAGAGAAGGAAATGAATAGTTGAAATAAAGTCTTTATTTTTGTTTTTTTTGTGCACAAAAAGTATTCTCATCGTTTGATAAACTTAAGATTGAGCCACAGTAGTCACTTGGACTATTTTAACGATGTCTTTAATAACTTTTCGGGGCTGGCAAGTTTCAATCCCTGAACAAGCCTATGGAGGAGTGATCCAGCTCTCAGATTTCATCAAAAATATCTTAATTCATGTTCCGAAGATGAATGAAGGTCTTACGGGGTTGGAACAACATGAGGGTGAGTAAATACTGACAGAATTTTCATTTTTGGGTGAACTATCCTTTTAAGACGATAAATAATGTGTTGTTTTCTTCAGCTGAGATGCATCAGATGCGCAACTGTTTGCCATGATGTTGCTTGAAATATGATTGGAATCACTTCAAAGAAAAATACAGTTAATAAAACATGTGCAGCTCAAATTGTAAAAATAGTTTTTATGAACTTTTTTGCTTCAAGTCACCTTTCAAATGCTTTCAAATCAAGGTTTGCAGTGTTTTGATTCAGCTCGTAGCTGGTTGGCTTGGTTCATGGCTTATAACGCTTTAACAAAAACATTTTTAAATCCTTAAGGGAAAAATGAATGGAAAAAAAAAATACTTCTGGAACTAGCCCAGCTGAAAAAGCAGGCGGGCGCTAATGCACTCATTTTGCAGCATTGTTTGCTTTATCACGGTATGTAAATATATTTGGGCAGAAATGCTTAAAGTTACAGACACATCTGAGGGATAAAAAACATGGATGAATGAGAAAATAAAGAGCGTGATGTGCTTGATATAAAAAAGGGTAATTAAAAGTGCAATAAACTGTGAATAAGATCAGAATTGTGTCCTTGCAAACTGACATGTAACTGTCTATATAAGCTTTATTTTCTCTGTGCTTTACAAGTTGGTTATACTGTTCCCACCTACCTAATAGCATCTTTATTTATGTACATGAATTATTTTATGATGTGAACACCTACCTTGGGTTTAAGCATGTCTACAAGCTCACTCTGGAAGGTTTGTCCAACAGTTTTCTGTTGTTTCTGCTTTGCCCAGCTGTCACCCGATACTGGAGATGCTTCCACCAACATCTGAGATTTTCTGGGCTTTGAGCTGAGCAGAGGAGCGACAACAAAAATTAGTGCATGTCATCATTTCAATAGTCATCTAACTGCACATTTAACAGCATGCGGTAACATAAGTCAAGCCACCGTTATTTCTATAGAGCTTTATTGAATACAGACTGTTTCAAAGCAGCTTCACAGGGATAATCGGGAAAATAATGATGCAAAAAGAGTTCAATTCAGCTGTAAAGCAGCTCTAAAAAGACAATAGAGTCATTGTTCAGTTCAGTGTTGATTCAGTTCAGTTCAATAACTTTGTACAGTTCATCAATTATGAAATGAGTTCAACTCAGCTATAAAGCAGTTCTGCAGAAAACAGTGATGTCATCATCCAGCTCAATAAGTCCATAACAACTCCACAGAAAATTATATACTTAGTTTTTGCTGATGTAGTTCAATTTCATATCATAATCAGTGTTGTGTAAGTTACTCTAAAAAAGTAATTAATTACTAGTTACAGTACTAATTAAATATTCAAAAGTGTAATTAGATTAATGTACTTATTACTCTCTCTAAAAAAGTATTGCATTACTTATTACTAATCACTATCTAAATCCCATTTCAACCCCGAGCAGTTAAACAATACAAGGATAGACATGAAATGGCTCGTTTAATTTTTGCAAATAAATATAAAAAAAATATATAAAATACAAAATTGCATAAATTATTCTTGAACTGACTAAGTATTTAAAGTTTATATTAATAACATACATTTTAACATTAGATGTTACATTTTGATGTTAAATTGTTCTATAATCTATATTTAATGCAATTACATCAGAAATAACTACAGAAAAATTAAGAGTAAGCTCTTACTTTACTTTTTCAAGGGAAAGGTAATTAAAGTACAGTAATTAACTACACCCAACAGCAACACTGATAATACATATTTCATAGTTGATCATAGTTTCAAGTCAGTGGGCTTTCTGATCAACTATTCACCCCCAATAATGAGCGCAGCCTTCAGTAGGTTATCTAACAGATATTTGACAAATAAATAAGTGAAATAACTATAAATAGGTTTCTGTCTCTTATTTGACGATTGTGTCCCTCTTTAAATGCACAGCCACTAATAATTGCACTAGTAGCTCGTTATGCAAAATATAAAATTAAAAAAAAACAGGCATGAAATCATGATGGCAAAAGCCTTCTATAGCAAGAATCATCGCACCGGAATGGTTTGCATGGTGTGCTGCCATTGGACGCAAAATCCTCATCGCTGCTCGTCGACTCTCCTTTGTGTTTGGCAATCCATTCTCTGAGCTGCCTGCAAATCAGCACATCACACCTCAGTTACACCTTCAAACGTACAACAGCACCCCTATGGTCCACTTCAGATGCTCATTAATGATGCAAAAGGAGAAGATGTACCTCATAAACGGAATAGCCATAAAAAACTTGTTAGGAGCCAGTCCAAGCTTGGATTTAGGAGTCATATCGTTCCTGTGGCAAGGCAGTTTATCCACCGGGAACCATTCAATGTTCTACCAGAAATCAAAAGAGAAGAGAAATTCAATGGATGCGTTGCACAATCAAACACATATGCTTGTATTATTCAGGCAAAACAAAAGCATCCAAATGTATATACACCCTTATTTCTTTTCTGGTCTTGGGGTTAAACTTGGTGTCTTTAGGAACTCCCGGGATAATGTACAATCGGGCCAATTGATCTAAAATTCTCTGCTCGATATATGTCTTTTTGCATATACGATCTCGGATATCAAAGCCCGTCTCCTCTAAAACCTGCAGAGAAAACAGAACAACGATGACATCTCTAAATGTATCAGACCAACATTTGTATTTTCACAGCCAAAAATAAGACATACTTCTCTCACAGCGCAGTCATGGAAAGCCTCGTCTTCATTGACTTTCCCTTTAGGAAAACCCCAGCCAGACTTGGCTAGATAACCCTGGACCATTAACACCTTCAGGTACAAATAAAGCTTCAATAAGCACTCTTATAAATACACGAAGGTCGTGGCAACCCTCTTTCAAAATCACATAGCATAGATGATGATGCTTCTAGCAGCTGTGTACTTACATGGTCAAGCGTTTCATCGAGAATAATGGCACCAAATGTCGGCACACCCATCTTATACTCTTTCCACTGCTCTAAAACCTTCTGAACATCCTCTCCGTGGGGCAGCAGGAATGGACAGTGATTAAAAAGTGATCATAATGTTAAGGAGACAAACAGAGAGAAACAAACCACAAAAACATTTTATATGCATTTCATGTTCATTTTAATATTATAATATTTTAATAATATAGATATATATCAGCACCACTGAAAAAGGGGGCGGGCGCTAATGCACTATATTGCAGATTGTCTCTTTTTTTTAGAAGACGGGACTTGATCCGCCATATTGCTCATTGCACTTCATCCCTGAAAAAGGCAGTTTTTTTGTCATGATTTGAGCATCTTCATGACACAGTTGTTGTCAGATTTCATTGGTGATTTCAAATATGAAACTTATCCATAAACTTGATAAACAGCTTTGGAGAATTAGATGTTTCGCCATTCAGAGAGATGAGAGTTGCATGACTGAAACAGCTGTCCGAGAGGCATTTCAAAGATGGCCGCCAAGTGAAAGGACTTGCCTGAAAGTTACTGCTTTTAGACGCCAATGACTTTCATTGTCTGACACTTTAAATGACTCCACTCCCTGGGTTCTGGAAGCGGATTCTGATTGGCTGTCAATGTACTAATTACTCTGCAACACACTGGGTATTATTATAGTCATCATAATCGATTATTGAATTCTTGAATCGGATTGATAAACCATAACCAATGTTGACAAGCTGAGTAGCTGACAAGAATAATTCACAACCAAATGTCACAGAAAAACAAAGTTTCAAGTTCACAAGGTCAGGAATAATAATGCCTGTCGCTATTATATTATAGATCATGTACAATGCAAATCCTCATTTCTGAGCCCTGGTCTTGGACTTTGCACAATGTAGAAAACAAACCTTTAATTTCTATTGTAGGCATGGTCATTTTCACCAGATATTTAACAATAAACATTCAAATATACCTTAACCAGAGGTCCCTGCCTCAAATTTTTTTATTTTGTTTTTCTGAAGAAAAACAAACATAAATAGTGATGAAAGTCGAATATTAAATGTCATGAATGTATATTTACTGAGTAATCCACTATTTTGCTGAGGGGATCAAAATCACAATTTTCACCTGAGATTTGGCGACAAATTACAGGGGTGTAAAAATGACTTTATAAAAGATGGCAGCAGCATCATTATTTATTTTTACACAGAGATTGGTAGGTCTGTTAGTTAAATCTGTTGACTTAAGCAATCTTTGTTTCATTATATGCCAACAGTGACAGTTTAAAAATGGGAAAAAGCACTTCTTGTTTTTTTGCCTTAAGTTTGCATGCCTGTAACTCAAGAAGTATTAGAGATATCTTAATATCCTTTCAAATTCTTTTGTTTTGGTAAACTTATCTTTAGGTATCTTCATTTTAAAGGCCCAACATAGTTAAATCCCAGAAATAGAGATATTAATGCGGCTCCATGAGTAAACTGGTCAATTGTACACATTTTCAGGGGTCAAAAACTAAATGTAGGTCACTTTGCATACGGCTGACACTTTTATTCTTTTAAAGTACTAATGTTGAAACTAGAAATGTATCTGGTTTCCCTCTATCAAAATACATGTATATAACATACCTTTTTAAACGTATTTTTGAACGGTCAACGTTGGCATATAGGCTACAAAGATTGCTAAGTTAAACAGATTTAACTACCAATCTCCGTGTAAAAATAAAACAATGATGCTGCCATCTTTCTGAAGTTGTTTTTACACCCCTGTAATTTGGCTCCAAATCTCAGGTGACATTGTCTTTTGATCCCCCTCTACAAATATTAATCCATAACATTTAATATTTCAGCTTTCATCACTATTTATGTTTGTCTTCTCTAATTCTCTAACTGTCTCTAATTGTTGTCCTATTCAGAAACTGCTTTTTTGGCATTAGAGGTGCAGGGAATTTATTGATGACACTTTTTGTTCCTCCAAGGAACAAAAAGTGTCATCAATGTGTCAAAAAAGTGTCATCACCTCCTTGGAGGTGGTTGTGAATCATTCAAAACTCGGAAAAATTATTTTCCGGCATCACCTACTCCTTCCCATTGAGGCACAGCTGGATTAGAATTCAAGACTCATTTCTCACATATATAGTCTCTTATAAGCACCACAGATCAAAGGATCCTAAATTATATTAAAAACTCCTTCAACTTGACCTGGTCAGGGACTTAGACCAGCTACAAGATCATGTGCTCTCTCATCGGTTTGCTTTGTTTTTCTGGATTGTGAAGCACTCTGGGTCAACTTGTGCTGCTTTTACATGAGCTACACATGTATTTGTGTGTTGGGATTTGTGGATCTCCAGTGTGATATTCTGCTCAAAGAAACGTGCAATAAGCCACTCTGTGTTCAATCAGCTCATGCGGTTTGGTGTGAGCAATTATTTCATCACACAAGTTTGATCAAACAACAATTCATCCCCATTGAATGCTATCATTAATACTCAGCATGTTTCAAGTTTTTGTGATGCCTGATAATAATACTTGACTTTTGATCAAAAAGGCAACTGCACCACAGTTAAAAAAAAACTTCAGAAAATTGTGCATTTAAGTCCTAATCACACTAAGAACGATTACTATAAACGATAACAAAAAATATATATTTGGATCCACACCAACGCATGAAAATGATCTGTTTATTCTAAGAGCGCACCGCAGTTTTGTCATCTGCTACTTTAAATGAGACGATTGACTGGGTTTTGGAAGTGGATTCTGATTGGCTGTCAATATTTTTTTTTTATCTCATAAAATGATTTAACTGACATCACTCCTCTCTGTGGTTATGCTTATAGCTGTGCTGTGGACTTCCCTATTCTCATGGTATTAGAACAATTATTATGTAGTTATCGTCCTTGTTGTGAAACAGACCTTTAATCTGTGTGTCAAAATCTGGCCTACCCCTTTTCTAAGACTCGAAACAGACAAACTCAGTACTCTCTCTGCCCCTAGTATGTTTTCATTAATAGGAACAAAGATCTCTTTAGGATATCAGCCTTGGCAAAGTCTCTTATCCCACACTGAGGTAATCCTGGTGAATTCTGCATACAGAAGTCCAGGTAAAACCAATGGGCAAGCTCGATCTGGAAGCAGACTCTGATTGCATTGTCCCTCTCCTCGCTGGGGATGTGAAGAATGAAGCGACTACAAGACACAAAACAAAATCATCACACACACCGAAAATACTGAAAAAATGAAGCCCACATCATGAGTCAACAGCCTATTTAATGATGAAATATGTTCAATACAATGGACTACTTGTCTTGCACTGAGCTTTGTGACATACTTCCAGTTTTAATATTATGGCATGATACTTTTCTGAAGAACTAACAAATCTAAAGCTAAGATAACCTTAAAAGTTAAAATCGACATTTTTATGGAATACCGTAGCATTTATTATGCACATATCTATGCACATCTTTTATGCTGCCTTCACGTGCTATTGGAATTACTGTACATATGAGTTTCCTAGTTAAAAATTGGACACAAACGCCCTCTTAAGTCGTATCTACCAATGGGAAGCTCTGGGATAATGTTGATACTTCAGTTTTCATGTTGGACGGGCCTGGTCTATCTAGATCAGTGGTCTCAAACTCAATTCCTGGAGAGCCACACTTTGCACACTTTCCAACCTCAATCAAACACACCTGATCCAGCTAATTAAGGTCTTCAGGATTACTAGAAACTTCCTTGGAGGTGTGAGTTGGAGCTAAATTCTGCAAAACTGTGGCTCTCCAGGAATTGAGATATTTATGTTGTTGTCAATTAATGGGACACTAAATATAATTTTGGCTTTAATAAGATTTACCCAAAAATAGGCAAGAATAAACCTGGTGTCCTCCATGATTCCTGTTCTTTCCAATAACAAAACACTCGTAATGTCGACTTCAGAAGTGGGAAGTAGGAAATTTCCGACAGCACATGAAGGCAGCATTAAAGGAATAGTTCACTTAAAAATTTAAATCGTGTCATCATTTACTCACCCTGAAGTTGTTCCAAGCCTGTATACATTTCTTTCTTCTACTGAACATAAAAGAAGATATTTAAAAAAATATGGGTAACCACATTAATGTACCCCATTGACTTCCATTGTAGGAAAAGAAATACTATGGAAGTCAATAGAGTACTGGGCCTGTTTGGTTATCCATATTCTTCAAAATTTCTACTTTTGTGATCAACAAAAGAAAAAAATACAGGTTTGAAACAACTTGAGGGTGAGTAAATGATGGCATAATTTTAATTTTTAAGTTAACTATTCCTTTAAAAACTTACAGCAACATCACTTCTGTTCTCTGATGATGTGTTTACTGGGTTTATTGGTATTCACCAACTGCAAACCACAACCATCCAATCAATTCACCACAAGCCCTGCCCTACATTTGTTCCTGTTCAAGAAGGATATACGTCACGATATAGGGACAATCGCAACCTCCGTTTCATGCCGACTTTAAAAAGTAATAATAATCTGCACTCTCATGATCTACCTTTCACTGCATGCGATCAATTGACGACAAAACAGAGGGAAGACCTGATTTCCCCTAATTCAAGGAGACTACACAATTAATCATACAAATAATAATCATAATAATTATTAATATTAATAAATAATTAATATATTTTGAATGTCGTTTCCGGAAACGCGGTTCAACCAAGTTTTTTTTGTTTGTTGTTATTGTACCAAATAGAACCGTACACGGAAGTAGTTCTACGTAGTCAGTCAATTGACCATTTAGTTCACATTTTTTGAAAATATCAGCAACAATAACTATAAGTATCCTCATCATCAGACTTTAGAAACTGTTGTTGTTAACTTGCATTTGATGTCAAAACACCGCTGACTTGACACGCGCCCAAAACTGACTGGAGCGCGCACGCGAAACACAAATATGCGCTGCAGACTCACACACACTCGACGGACAAAACTGCACTCGGGACGGTGGTGGCTACGACACCCCGAACACTGCTTACCACAGGAGTTTAATAGCTTTTGCAACACAGCCTTTATCACAATCAAACAGATGAGTCCATTAGATGACCGCGTAACAAAGACTGCTATTCGACCGCTAAATATAAGTCCAGATATAAGTCCATATTAAACGTACAGGTACATAAAGCACACCGTATGGTGTGAATATAAGCTCTCGGTTTACCTGCAAAGGTCATCCAGTAAGCCGTTAGGAATCTCCCATCTTTTTGTCTCCATGTTAAGGGTAAAAACATCCCGAACAAGCAAAACTAGTGCGTTAAAAACAGCGCAAAGGCACTACACTTGCGTGCTTCACATTTATAATATGTGGCTAAATAACATGGTTCTGTACTATTTAAACACTATCCATAAAAGTGCAAGAAGTGCTGTGAATTTATAACGACGACACTGATGCTAACATGCTAACTAGCTAAAAATACAAATTCATGAACAACTCTTGCGGTCAAGAGGCGGGATCAGAAGCGCGTGAACGAAAACTCCTGACCAATCACAGTCACTCTTCTACATGATTGACATAATCAAGAAGCCAATCACGGAAGAAGTTCATCGAGCAATGAAGAGATCTTTGTCTGACTTCTGCCCACTCCGTTTCGAGCAATTGATGGATTTAAGTTGTTAAAGTATGGTGAATTTGAATTGTCGTATTGCTTCTTTATTGCCCTGCTATGTGCTATTATATTGCTCGAAATAAATAAATAAATAATAATAAATAATCATCCTACTCTATAAATGTAGTTAAACACCTGGCTAAATTGTGAAAAGGATATCTTTTATGTATTCGACCTCACCTTTCGTGCAGTAAACGCCATTATGAATATATCTCTACATATATTTTCAGTGTAATACTCATATAATTTTACATTTACAAGGCTTTCTTCCTTTCTTACAACTGTCATTTTACACCGTTATATGAAGGGTGTGGTCGCGGAAGTGCCGTCGTGACGTCACACCCTCGGCGTGCAAGTCACACACTGAACTGAGAACAGCAGGAGTTGAGCTGCTGTTCGTACTATAATTAAACAATCACCAATCCAGACAAATCATGGCGTTCGCGCTAAAAGAGCGTTTCGACAAGTTCCTCAAGGAGAAGAATGTCATGACGGACGTGCTGTCGAAGATAGAGGCGAGGACTGGCGTGAACAGGTCCTACATCGCTTATGGTGAGCATTAACCAGGAACACATGTGTCATGTCGGACACGTCAGATCAGGAGAAAAACAACCGCTTCAACGGTTTACTCTGTAGCTTTACTGCTGTTATGTTTAACCAAGAATAGGGTTTTATGTAATGGATCAGAGGTGATAGTAGGCTGATGTTGTCTTTTGTCTTGCAGCTGTCATCGCGCTCCTTGCAGTTTATCTGGTAATCGGATACGGCGCTTCTCTTCTTTGTAATCTCATTGGATTCGTCTATCCTGCGTATATATCGTGAGTTAAAACTGTAATCTATCTTTCTGTTTGTTCATTCTGGCGTCACGCCGCGGGTGGTTGCGTCATCGACGTCGCGGTTACGGAACGCTGACGTCATCGCAGCGTGCACTATAGTACGCAGCAGGAAGTGTGCACTGCAAAACATGTACATTTCCTTCAAAACCTTATGTTTATCGTCGAATATATGATTACAACTGTGATTTATCTTTAGGTACATCTGTAGTCATGCTTAATTAATTAAATAATTCAAACAGACATCTTACAGTGACCAAAAAGGAGAAGGCAGAAGATATTGCTTATTAGGCCTACACTTCTCACAATGTCAAATTTTATGTTAAAGGGATAGTTCACCTAAAAATGAAAATTCTGTCATCATTTACTCATCCTCATGTTGTTGCAAACCTGTATGAGTTTCTCTCTTCTGTTGAACACAAAAGAAGATATTTTAAAGAATGTTTGAAGTTGATGGACCCCATTGTCTATTATTCCCTAATATGGAAGTCAGTGGCTACCGTTTGTGACAGATATATATTACTGAATTATTACAGAAATATTTTACTGAATTATATTACCGAAATATATTACTGCTGTACAGTAGAATTTAGCTATGTAGTAATTTAATAATACTAACACTAAAAATAACAATAAATTATTATTAAAGTTGCAGTAGGGAGTTTTGAGAAAATGTTGACTTAGCCTGAAAATTTGAACAAGCACAACTTCCAGGTCCAACCCCCTTGCTCTCTGCTGCGCTACAGCCCTCCCTCCACAGCTCCTCCCCCACAGCGGAGCCTGCCGTGAACGCGCAGGCTAGTAAGCATGACCACCGATGACGGCAGATTATAAACAGTTATGGAACATTCACCAATAGGAACGAAACATCAACAATATGCTTTACATTGACTATGGCCTGCCCATACTTTGACTACAAACTTGGTCCTCAAATCATTATGTATTTTGCAATACATGTAACTTTATAACGTTGCACTCTTTCTATAAGTTATAAATAGCTAGTAAAATAACGTTAAAGGATTAGTTCACTTTTAAAAAAACTTTTGCTGATAATTTACTCACCCCCATGTCATCCAAGATGTGTCCATGTCTTTCTTTCTTCAGTCGAAAAGAAATTAAGGTTTTTGATTAAAACATTCCAGGCTTTTTCTCCATATAATGCACTTCAATAGGACACAAACGTTTCAAGGACCAAATGACAGTTTCAGTGCAGCTTCAAAGGCTTTAAACGATACCAGACGATGAATAAGGGTCTTATCTAGCGAAACGATCGGTCATTTCAAAAATAAATAAAAAACTTTAAGTTTTATAAGCACAAATGCTCGCCTTGCTCTGTTCTGTGACGCACGTTCGTGACTCTCCTGTTTGAACTTGTTCATCAAAATGAACAAATCTTTTTTCGAATCATTTCGTTCGTTGAATGAACGAAATGACTCCGAAAACGACTTGTTCGAAATGAACGAATCTTTTTTGCGAGTCATTTCTTTCGTTGAATGAACGAAATGACTCGAAAAAAGATTCGTTCATTTGGATGAACGAGTTCGAACAGGAGAGTCACGAACGACGGTACGCGCTCGCGCTGTGCAAGAGAGGGGTAATCAGCGCGTACACGAGCGTGATTGACACTGCTAAGACATTCCTCCTGGCTCTGATTGGTTGTTTCTGACCGGGAGCGGTGTATTTCTGCAAATGGCAATAGGACCACAGGGAGGAGCCAGAGGAGCTCGATTTTTTCCACATATTATCTGTCTCATATTCTACTGTGAGGACATAATGACAGTTTTAACAAATATTTGTTTACAAAAGCTACCTACTGGAGATTTAACTGGATAAGTAATAATCTCAGTTTTTATTCCATGTTTTAATTTTAACATTAAAGCTCTGTTTACAGCACTTTGGCAAAAAAGGTTGTATTTCAGCTTATTAAAATATCAATTAAGTTAATGTTTTTATGCCTTCATTTGATTGCCAGACAAATAAAAAAAAAAATAGAAATGAAAAATAAAAGTAAAAAATATTTTTCTATCAATTCAATTAATTAGACACGCTTTTTGATTACTAAAATTTTATTAAACCATTAAAATGGAATCCAGAAAACACAGAATTTGGTATAAAATAAAATTGAATTTGAGAGGAACATATTTTATAGGGGCCTAAACATGTAATTTGTTTAACTTTTAATAAATTGTTTCATTGTATAAGTTTCATGATTTCAATTAATTAGACATGCTTTTGTAATGGTTATGAGAATGTGTACAGTCAGAAAAGTTCATTATATGTAATTCTGTGTGTTAAAAAGAGGAAAATAAGCAATTTGCTTTAATTCAGAGAAGTACTTAAAAAAAGGGGTGAAGAACACATAATTCATGTCCATACATAGAATATTGGTAAGAGTAATAACACTGGGATTTCCTGATTCTATTAGCGATTACTTTGGTCTTCAAGTTAAAGAGTCATAAGATGATGCATTAGCACAATAACGTGCCAAAAACGGTATTATTTAAAAGTTACCCTGCCCATTTATTGTTGTACCTTGTTTTCATGTGGTTGCTATTCAAAGTTTGTGTTTAAGAGTTCGCCTGTTGATCGGGAATCGGTTGATTATGCCTGATGTATCGCAAGGGAAGCGTGTTGCGCCTGCTCGTCCATTATTACACTGGACGTGAGGGAAGTAACACCGTGTCCTGTGTCTTATTACTCATTATTCCCCTTTTCCAGGTAAAATCTGTTTATTAATGCATTTTGTGTGTGTGTTGATGTCCTCTGTAGTCTAAGAAATAAGCTAGAAGTCAAATTTGTTTGTATAATTGTTATTGCCTTGAGTAAGTGCTGCTTAACGTAAGCTCCACTATAGTTATTTTGCTAGCTGCATCACGTGGTGTACATCGCATGGTGGAGATATACAACTATACGGTTGATGTGCAGTGTTCAGCACTTAAAGAGATGTGTTTAATGATAAATAACTGGGATATGTTATATTATTTTGTGTATTTGAGAAGAGTGAAGTTAATTGCTAAACTATCAGTGTGGTTATAGGTGCGTTAAATATTAGAATAATTAAATTCATGCTTGTTAATTAATCTGTTCAGCTTCTATGTATACAAGAGGAATAATACAGCCTGTTCCACGTATTTAAAGTAACCAGATGCATTTGTACTTTGCAGTGATATTTTGTCGGTTAGTGTAAACTGTTTAATTAGTGCTGATTTTGCATTTAGTAATAACTTTGTAATATTATGTATTGTTGAATTATTGTTCTTGTAAAAGAAATGCATTATTACACTGGACGTGAGGGAAGTAACACCGTGTCCTGTGTCTTATTACTCATTATTCCCCTTTTCCAGGGGTGTAACACTTTCTGATTACTAAAATGTAAGCAAACCATTAAAATGGAGTCCAAATGGGAAATATTTGGAAGAAATAAAACTGAATTTGAGAAAAATAAAAGGGATTTTATGGGCCCCTATACAAAATGCTTTTCAGGGCACACTTAAACACAGTAGCATTCAGTGCAGATTCAAGAAAGTACACATTTCAAAGATTAGAAATTTCAATCCATTAAACACAATGTTATGAATGTATTTCTAAACAGGATTATGAAAATGAGTATGAATTGAGAATGTTGTTTGATCATTGATAGGCAGTTCAGCTTTGAACAGGCTAGACCACAGAAGGCCTCGTGACTCCAGGCTCAAGCCTCTGTAACATATTCGACACGCACATCTCTAAATGATCAAAACTTTGCTGAAAAGCCTGTTTTACTCAATCTACTACATCCCTTCTGTCGTCTGAATGGTAGTTTAGACTCTTTCAGCTAGTAAAAGTCTTCCAGTATAATTGTGCAAACGTCCTCTTTCAGCCCGTGCTTCACGTGTCTTTCTGCTGTCATATCTGACCTAATTTTATCAAGTAAACGCAATAATAACTTTTAAATTGTAAGTAATATTTCAAAATGAACATTTACTGGACTGAAGCAACTTTGGTTTACTTGATTATCATTTTATAGTAAAAGCATGAGTCTCAAATATGATCATCAGGCTTTTGATGAAGGTTTATTTGTTCATCTCTCAATCATCATTGTATTACATTTCATTAAATGTTTTAAAACTACAGAGCTTTGATCATAAAACTAAGCATTGAAATATCATCTTACTCAGACATATTATTGGCAGATATAGTGATTGATATCTATATGCTTTTATGTCAGTATTCTGTTATACTGTTATTAAGATCTCATCACATTACAAGCATCAGAATTTCATCTTTTTGAACACCATCTGCACTAAATTGCATATTTTTGCTCAGTTTGTTCCTCTGAATATTTTTTTCTTCCTCAAGCTCCATATTCTCACGCTATCATACTATATGAGCCATAAATGCCTGATGTGTCAAATTTGATAATAAACTTGAGTTCTTTTTTGTCAAAAAAAAAAAAAAAAAAACAGACTATTATTGTCAGGCTTTACAGGGTTAAAATACCAGTTATGAGTTTCACTGGTCTTCTCTCAAACCCGAGACAGAAGCAGGCGTCTGATGCTGTAAACGCTCAGATCCCTTCTCTTCTGCCCGTTATCTAACATCAGTAAATGAAAAGCCGCTTGAGGCGCTCTTGTCCGTTTGTGTTTGTGACTGTTGATGTGTCTGCAGAATCAAAGCCATCGAGAGCGCCACTAAAGAGGACGACACCAAATGGCTGACCTACTGGGTGGTGTATGGTGTGTTCAGCGTCGCTGAGTTCTTCGCCGACATCTTCCTCTCCTGGTTCCCCTTCTACTTTTTGGGAAAGGTATTGGACAGCGCATGATGTTGTTGTTCGCTAAAATTCTTTTTCTTTTTTTTGTTGTTGTATTCATGTCATGTAAGTGTTTGATTTAGGTTTATCACAGGTGTCTGCAGAGCTTTTGGGATTAGTTGCCGTATTTGATTTCTTTGATTTCATTCCATCTTGAATTTCTTGATTACAGTAAGCTTACCGCAGATGTTTACAATAAATAAAAAATTAGCGTAATTCGTACTCGAGCCATATTTCTACAAACACATATTTTACTATATTTCACCTATTTATTATTCTTACTTAAAGGGATATTCACCCTACAATGAAAATCAAGTCATTATTTACTCACCCTGGTGTTGTTCTAATGCCATTCTTTCTTTTTTGGACCGCAAAAGGAGAATTTTTTTTTTAAATGTCCCGCTCGTCCACATAATGGCAGCACGGTTCGTATAAGGTGCTTAAAGTGCTTGAGTTTGACTTTTTGAAATTAAAGTCTTGGAAAACCCTTGAAAACAGACATATTTCTGAAAAGTTGTTTGAATTAGAAAATAATGTTTAAATTTATTGATCTTTTTAGACCCATCTGATATTGATATAGAGCCACTTCACATGGCAATGAGCGTGATGTTGCTCATATAATTATCAAACAATGATACACCGAAAGCTGTATCATATACTTGAATAAGTAAGATCTCTGATTGTTGTCCTTGAAAACCAAAAAAGTACTGGGCTGGAATTTCATTTTACAGTATCTGTACGAACCCTGAGGCAGTGATTAGTGACCCACATCACGCTTTAAAGAAGACACAAAAGTATCACAGAATGATCCGATGCGATGCCAAGTGTTCTGGGGTTTACGACAGGGTTGGGTGAAAAACAAACTGAGATTTAATGAAAAATCTTGACCTTGGCCGTTGGGCTTTTGTGTGTTCATGCGATTCTAAAAGCGCCACAGTTCACTCCGTCTCGCACAGAAAAAATGAGAGAAATCAAGAAGAACTCGACATGACATAGGCCCTGTCCCAAATGGCACACTCCGGACTTGTGGACTTCCTCAGAGTCCACACTTTGGTGAGGTCATGTAGCGCTGACCTATACGGCCCTTAGCGCGAGTCCGCGAGGGCGCATTGAGAGGTATTTTTGGGACAGACTCGATCGTCACGCCGGAAACAGGAAGAAGGTCTCAGCTCAGACGTCGAAGCTGAATAAACTTAAAGGTCATCTCATCAGTCCCTTTATTAGAAAAATATCACAAATATCATTAAAAAAAATTACAGTCTTTAGCATCGAGAACAGGATTTATTTTATTTTCCCAAATCTTATGTCCATGTGAACTACACAGCCTGCTTTTACAGTTCTATAATTGTATATGCCACCTGGGCATTAGAATAGATGTCATGGTTATGTAAATGATCAATACAGTTGTACATAATAATACATAATGTTCAATTTTAACACAAAATTCAAATGTAAATGAGTTTAAGAAAAATTTATAGGTTTCAATATTCATACTACGTTTATATGACTCAGTAAAGCCATGGCATTCGGTTCTATTTATGTAATGAATCATAATGCGATCGTATTATTTAACACGCTATTATTATGTTTGATATATCAACCACTGGTCGATAATGTTTGTATAAACTGTAAGTAACAACTGGTAAAATGTACGCCTATATCATAAAGCCATGTTAACAGTCCGTGAGCGAAATCTCCTCCCATCCGTTTTCTGATTGGCATTTCGCAAGGATTCCTGGGTAGTTAAAGTGCGTGGAGCCTGCATCTATGCGGGCTTCGCGGAAGACCGCTTCAAGGGTACAAAGGGGGCGCTGCTGAGCACACTTCAGAGCGTTAAAATGCTAAATGGGACGGCCTACGGTCTCGTAGACTCGGCGAGCACGCGCAATTTAAGTCCACGAGACCGAAAGTCCGCATGAAGTGCATCATCTCATTTTCAAGGGGGTCCTAGTACACAAAGTGAATTTCATGTGGCATTTTTCTTGAGTCTCATGAACACAGAAGACCAGTGGAGTAGTTGTGGTCAGTATGAAGAGACGCTGAGAGAGAGATCTCTTTGACTCATGTTAAAACACTGAACACAAGCTCAACCTGCCGATCACACAGGACACGTTCCTGCTCAACAAATAGCAAGATGGGAGTCCAATGGCAGTTTTTATTGATCAAATTTTAACTAATTTAAAAGTACAGTGAAGATTCAAAAAAGTATTTTGTTTCTAGACCAAGTGGTGCAAAGGTTATAGAAGTTATAATAAGAAAATAAATCATCATGAAGTTATAAGAGGAAAGGAAGTGTTTGAACTGGTATTTGGTGTCAGACGGTGTGAGTTTACGATCACTATCACTATTCAGCTCCACCCCAATACATCTGCCAGAATCTTCCTATTAACCTATTTTTATCTTTTCCTATTCCTATATTTGACGAGAATGACTAATAATAGTCCTGGGAAAGTTGTGCTTAGTTTTTGATCATCATTGATATTATTGCTTTGGCATATGTTTTTTTTTTATGCTTCTGATTGTTATGGGCAAACTTGTTGTACATCTTGAAATATTTAGATGTACTGAAAATATCACATTAGCTTGTAGGGGTGTGACAAAATATCATGTCACAATATATTGCAATACAAAAATGGAACAATATGCATCATGGACAGTGACAATAAAACTTTTTGCGTGAACCATACAAAATACATAGTGTCAGCACGACATTAAATTACTATATATAACGTTGAATATAATGTATAATAATGCAATGGGGGAATATTTGTGGGTCCTGATAATGCCAAATGTCTGATGTTACCAGTAAAAAGTAAACTACATTATTCTAAATGTATCTAGTCAGTGACAGAGTGCAAGCATATTCATCTAAAATAATTCTATATTTTCAGCTTCAGAATCATGAATATTGTTATTCTAGTGTCTCTACTGTCCTGTGCTTTGGGTTTCCAGCACCAAGTCCAAGACTATTCATTTACACACACAATGTAACACCAAATTTAGCATTTTAATCGACAGTACATTTTTTTTTTTTGTGAAACTTTTATCATATGTCTTGGAGTATCGCAATAATATTGAATCGTGACATGAGGGTGTCGTTACACCCCTAATAGCTAGTCATGACTCATGACCAGCTGAATAATAATTCAACCTGATTTTGATAAGTTTTGACTCCAGTTTCAATGATATAAGGCACGGTGATACAGTCCAAACGTGTTAGCTGTGTGCTTGATATCATCAAAAAACAGTATTCAGGTACAAAAGCATCTGTGTGAATGGACTGAAGTAGACACAGAAGTCTTATTAAGGGCGTAGTATTTGTGTTTTCTAATGTGGAGAGTATAATGTAATGTCTTGTTCTGGTCTCTCTAGTGTGTCTTCTTGGTTTGGTGCATGGCTCCCACTCCATCCAACGGCTCTGTTCTGCTCTACACAAGTATCATTCGCCCCTTCTTCTTAAAGAACGAAGCCAATATTGAAAGTGTGATGAAAGACGTCAAGGATAAAGCATCAGAGGCTGCGGACAAGATTAAAGAAGAAGGTGAAAACCAGATGCATTTCATGTCTTTTGCCAGTTAAAGTTTGTTTCTGATTTGAGGAATAGCAATCAGAGATAATCATCATAAAAGATCTTCCCTAACGCATGGTTTCATCAATAATTTGATTGATATAGTATGTCCAAACTCTGCATGTTTTTTAGAATGACTGTCATGTGTCATTAGTTTTCTTAATGATCTGTAAAAGCAGTTATGCACTGATTGGTAATCCCATCTTCTTCTCTTTTTTTGTCACGCAGCCAAGAAAGCCACTGCCAACCTTATTTTTGAGGAGAAAAAGAACTACTAAAAGCCACAGCCATTTCAACTGCTTCTTATCCTACAGGACGACACATGCCTGAATAAATGTTGCCTTTATATGCTCTTATTTTTAATTTTTGAAAACTGGAAGTGGGCTGATTATTGTTACTGTCTTTATACTGTGGTAGACATATTAGATTACATCAGACAGCCCTGGAGCTGACAATCCCAAGTTAAGATGGTTATGTTTAAGCAGGTAAGGCATTTATCATAAATCATGTTACAGAAGTCCAGTGACGCTCCCCCCGCAATGCTTCAGTCTCAGTAAACATCCTTATCTTTCCTGTAGACGCGTCTTTGGCTTCTATTAATAGGTCATCTAATGGTTTATCTTGCATCTTATTTAACATATTCATTCTAAGATGTATTTATGTGTGAAAAGATTTTTTGTTTGTAGAAAATGTCTATTCAGAGGATATCAGTGGAACTGTAAACATATGAATCATGCATTTGACATCAATTAAACCATTGAAATCCACAATTGATTGTGACGTATGCTGCTTCATTTCTTTTTCTTCCTTTAGCAGCATGCCGTGGTTTTTGGTTTGTGCATGTAAATCGGTGTTATCAGCAGAGTGTTCACTGAACAGCACAACATCTCTAGGCACACAACCAGTGTGAGGAGGGGAGGAGAGAGTACTCGAGTATTAAAGAGAGAACTTCAATCTGTTCACTGTAGGTCAAAACGGCCCGGTTCAGGGTCAAAGGAGTGAATGATGAATGACGCAATACATCGCTGACAAACCAGGGCTGCGTCTCAAATCACGTACAGTATGTTACAAAAGATGTCTGAATTCACAGTACTGATAAGAGTAGGGAAAAAGTCCCCAGATTGCCTACTTCTGGCGAGATTCTGATTCGATGGACACTTTACTATCCCATGAGGCCACAGACTCTGGTAGGTCACATGGTGAGTGTAGTGCATCCAAATTAAATTCATACCTTTTTTTTTTAGCACTCTCAAAGTATTTATTCTAAATAAGTACCTACTCGAGAGTGTGATTTCAGACGCAGCCCAAATCTAATCTGATTAGATGGTTTCTACTCAATTTCCTGGAATTACAAATGCATCATGTTGAGGTGACGAGCAACACATAAGAGTTTACTCTAGTTGCTGCTGATGCCAAACCTCACAAATATAAACATTTACTCCCGGTTTCACAGACAAGGCTTAAATTAGTCTCAGACTAAAATGAATGTTTGAGCTGTTTTAACTGAAAGCAACTTGCACTGAGATATCTTAAAATGTCAGTGCTATTTTTTTGTCTCAAGATGCACATCAATGATGTGTTTTTCTAAGGCAAGTTTATAAAAGATACTTAAATGTCCTAATTGAACTAAGGCTTAATCTAAACCCTCTCTGTGAAACCAGGAGCCAGTTGCATAAAGACATTGTAAGGACTATCTTTAAAAAATTCAAATGACCAACTAGCAGTTAGTTAGGGGTAATCGGTCTTACTTTTAGGTATTAAAAGTCTCAAATTGTGTTTTTATGTAACACTTCAAAAGTTATGAACAGTCTTAAAAAAATAAATAAATAGACTAACTTGTAAGACTAGTCTTAGCAGTTTATGCAACCAGCCCCAGGCCAAAAGGTTTATCCAAAAACCAACCCATTTTAAAAAGTCTGTATTTGTTGGCATGGACGAATACCAGCCCACCTCAATGTCAACAGTCAACCTCGTATCTTCTCAAAACTATTTTGAAAAATGACTGCATGAGAACTACTAGAAATCACACTAAATTACATTAAAGCCAGATTACAGGTGAAAACAGTGATTTGAGTTTAATGACTTTATAAACAATTATATAAAACAATTACTTTAAAAATCCATGCATTTTCAGTGTAAATTTGGATTTGAAATATAGAAGGAGATTTATATACATCAGTATGTCCTGTAACAGCATTCTGACTTACTCGGGCCAGTCAGCAGAAAAACACTCGGGCTGCATAGAAAAGAGTACATTATTGCCAACATTTATAGAAAACAAGAGGAAAGATTATCATGGAAATGTTCTAATGAGAGCTCATAAGTGCCTCTAGCTATGATCGACCCTTTCATGTCCTTTTTATTACAGAGTTTGTATTTTATGACATGATGCCATTATAAAGTGAGGTTAATTCACTTACAAATAGAGATAAACTAAAGAGATCAACAAACAAAACGTTCCTACAGAATGTATACACATGGAATATTTATCCCATTTTATGATTCAAACTACTGAGATTTAAAAACGTCAAAAAAAATGGAGAGAAAATAGCCTGAGTCGATGGGGAAATAGTTAAAAAAATACCAGCCTGAGAAAAGCCCATTTGATTTACTTTATACAATAATTTACAGTAGTACAATGTGAAAAAGTGACATTATCTGATGCACACTAAAAATAGTCTAGATTATTTTACAGCCGAGACAGATTTAAATAATTCAAGCATGATGGAAAGAAAAATTACAGATAAAAATTGGCAAAATGGTCACAAAACACTGTAAACGAGGTACTTTGGAAGGTGAACCCCAGTCCTTCAGAACAGAAACCCTTGATAAAGACGACACGCCGATGTAGCGTCCTTTCACTCAACACTTAAATAAGCTGCGTTCATTTACGGGTGTGTGTTGGGATCCAGTGTCGCACGCGAGAGTGAAACATGGATTCGTCTGTTTCAAAGTAAAACAAAAACAAAAGGAAAGTAGTCAATTTATAAAAATAATAATTAAAAAAAATTACTCTGCAGCACCTACGAAAGAATGCAGCCAACTCTTAAATACAAAAATAAGTGTAAATCTGTGTTTCCTCCGAGGTGAGTAGGAAAGGGCGGCACTCCCAGAGTCCCAGCGGCCATCAGTCCCCTAAGGCATTTCCTGTGTGTGTGTGTGTGTGTGTGTGTGTGTGTGTGTGTGTGTGTGTCTCTATGGCTGATCAGGAACGTTGTGTGGATAACGTTGCGCTATGTCTTGCGGCCGCTCCAGACCTGTTCGGGTGTGCTCTTGTGGTCGGACGAGTACTCAAAGGGCGAGCGCTGGTCCCGGGGCGAGCGTGGGCCGCTCCGGTGCTCTGTCTGCCAGTCCGAGTGGTAGCGGTATTCCCGGGAGGATTTGTGATGCGTGTAGTCGGAGCCGGGCCGGTGCTCAGAGTGGAAGCGGTGGTCGGAGTGCGTTCGGTCCTTGGAGTTGCTCTCGGGTCGGTGCTCTCGGCTGGAGCGGTGCTCGTCCAGCTTCCGGTGCTTGCTGTCGCTGTAGTATCTACAGAACCAGACATGCACACACGCATTACCATATCAGCATGATGATGATGACGACGACGACACAACCAAGACCTTTTACTGATACCACAAAACAACCAGAAATTCTCACACTAATTTAAAGATATTAAAAACACATAATTCCTGTATTTCACTAAATTAGAAATAATTTGAAAATGAATATAAAAAAATTAATCCGTAAAAGCACTGTCAAAATAAAAGGTTAACTTCCAGCACATCAGCCACACAGAAAAACAAATCGCCTGATGCCGATAATTAAATAAACGGCAAGTTTAGGCGTCGGCGATACATCAGTCAACCGCTATTACCAACCATCTACAACAGTGGATTTTTCACTTCAAGGCCTCCCCATTGTCAACTAAAATATTTGATAGTTTTAAAGGGGATGTCTAATGTGATTTCATGCATTCTGAATTATTTGATAGTCTGAGTCGATTCTCATGCTAAAGATGAACAAAGTTTCAAAAAACAAGTTGGACTGAGTATTTCTGTGCCAAATGCACTCCTTCAGGATTCGTCTAAGTTTCGGAAAGATTTTTTCGGGTACGGCCCTGTATGACGCCATAAAGGGAGGAATTCCTTGTATGGGCACTTCTCCTAGAAGAGCGCGTGCAACCAGAGCGATAGCAAGCGCAACGCCCATCAACGTGCTTCGTTCGGGTTACAGAAGCAGTCTGCAGCGCTGTGATTGTTTTTAGACCACGAAATCCCAGATCACCTGAGTTTTTGGTTGTGAGGGAAAGATGACCTTGTTCAGCTTCCCAAAGAACCCAGCATTAAGGGAACAGTGGATGCAGTTTGTTTTTCCGGGGCAGCAATGGAGTTGTGCAAGTGTGTTTGTTTGTTCCTGGCATTTCGGTGATGGATTTTTTATAAACGAGGCTCAGTTCGATGCTGGATTTGCAGATCGTTTGAAACTGAAAGATGGAGCGGTCCCAACGATAAAAGATCACGGTCATGAGTCAGAACCGCAGGCAGTAATTAAAACTGCATCAAATGTCTGTGTTTTGTTGGCAATCATCTCATAAGTGCATATAATGTAAACAAACGAATAATGAATCATAAGTTATCCAGGGATAATGCAATGATGTATTGTGCGTGACCCTTTAGCTCCGCCCACGGCTCGCCTCCAGGAGCTCGACTGTTTTCGGAAAGAATCGGTACAGCTGTAACGTTCTTTTATAAATCTGATAAACCTAAATACTCTTCTGAGGTATGAAGGATGCAATACTACTCTGTAATGATCGACCGATGTATCGGTTTACCGATATTTTTCCCGATATTTAAGCATTTTCCCATAATCGGGTATCGGTTTTGTAATATCGGATTTGCCGATAAACAGCGCCATCTTGTGGCCGTTTTGAGAATTCCGCCATTGCAGCCCGCGTCTGAGGAGATCAGTCAACAACAACTCTGTGCACACGTAAGTATATGTTCTACTTGCTTTGCTTTAATTATTCAACTTTATTTAACATAACAGGCATGCAGAAATTATGTTTGAGACATAAATGCCTGATATAGTTTATGCAGCTTGGTTCTAAAAAATTGAGACGAACTCATGGAGTCACGTAGCGTAATCCGTCATGTCCTGCCCCAATAAAGACGTAACTTTACATGAATTAAATAAAACAGACATGAATGAGTGCATGTTGAACATAAAAGCGCTGAATTGAATTGTTTATCTGTTGTATTTGCTCACCATTAGTCTCGAAAAAAAGTTCGTTCATATTGCTGAGCACTCACTGGGTTGATGATCAGGAATGCTCAAGCACGGCCACTGAATGAAACTTTTGACAAGATTATCTTGTTTAAACTCCCTAGATTATATTATCATTTACTATAGCAATTATTTAGCTAATACACATCTAAATATACCGCTTTGTGGAAATTAATTATTTATTATCTGCACGCGCGATCGCGGTTGAGTAGCCTATATATAGTTCTGTGAAAATGCATAGATAAACAGCACTTTGTCAGAAAGCATTTCATGATCTAGACCTACAAAAATATTATTAATAATTAATAACATACTAGTTGGAAAATGCAATGATGTATATGCTGTTTTGTTTGTTACTTTCCTGACAATGTTATATTCTAGCTAATATTATTCAGTGAATTAATATTACCCAGTGAATTATTCCTTACTCTTAGTTTAAACCTATTAAACGGCACATAAACCTTCTAAAACTGTTTAAAATGAATTACATTTCTGCAAAGGTGATATGACTCCCCTGTCAATTATTTTCTCCATATGAAAACATTAGACTTTTAACATTTATTTTGCCTATTGTTAACATTGTTGCTGCTGATGCTTATAAATTATATGTATAATTTAGATATAAATTATATAATGTAATAATATAAATGTTTTTATTGTAATTTGATTTATTTACCATTTATGAAAACAAACGAAGCAGGCTTACAGAGCAGAATGCTGAAAGACTCTGTTTTCTACACTACAACCTAGTTCTGCTTAACTGGGAGTATTAAGTTACACAACTAAAATAGCTACTAAAATTCATGTAATTTATATTTTTCCCCCCAGTATGGTAGAATCATTTTTGTGCTTTATTTTTTACCTCATCAAAGCTTTTATTTTTAAACTAAGGCACTTTATTTTTTGGACTCAGACCCCTCTATTTATTTGTGTATAAATATAAAGTTTTATATTTATATATTATATAGGAGGGAGTGATTGTTTTAAATAAAATGGTTTGTTCAGTTCATTTGTGTTGTAATAATTGTGTCAAAAACAGAAGTATAACAGTAAATAAATATCGGTTCTTCATATCGGTTATCGGGCACATAAACATGAAATAATCGGTATCGGTTATAAAAAATCAATATCGGTCGATCACTACTACTCTGTGATACTCATGTTAATCTTGAGTACCTATAGATTAACTGTGTGGGTTATGGACCCTTTTGAGTAAATCACAGCCACATTGAACTAATTAGTTCCATCCTTTTAATTTGACCCCATTTTAAGATGTACCTAAAATGAAGGAACAGATTAAGTCATGGGATTCTTCAGTTGTGGCCATGATATACATGCTTTCTTATAAATCACCCCGTTCACACAATGGAAAAAGATACATTTGCAAACAATGACTGTGAGGGTAAACAAAAAACTCGCTTTTTTCCTGACCTGCTGTCCTGTCTCTCTCCTCGGTCTGCGTACTGGTCTCGGTCTCGCTCCCTGTCGCGCTCGCGGTGGTCTTTGCCGTTGCTGAAGGAGGAGTAGGGTCTCTTGCGGGAGTCCGAGCTCTTCCGGTACAGGTCTGCAGGGTGGCGCTCTTTGCTGTGTTCATGGTAGCGAGACGAGTGATGTCTGTCAGAGCTGTAGCTGTCTCTGCTGCTGTCGTCCTGCTGCGACTCCTTTATCCGCTCTACATCTACAACACAACGCCACGCAATGTTACACGCATTCACAGAAATGTGATGTCATTAAAGTTATGTAACAGAAGTAGTGACACATCCGATTAAAAAGATTGTGTATATTTTATTTGTCAAATAAATAGACACACCAGAGAGCAGACATACCTGCGTGTTTAAAGCTTTGTGTATTTACAGTGCTATTGTTCTGTTCCACTGCCTGAAATTAAACAAGCATCAAGTTCAATCAAAAGATCCCAAAGATAATGACATCATTTATTAAAGCATTACAGCATACGACACTAATTCAGCAAAAAACATTCAAACGCAACAGTATTTTCAACAATGTTGTGTTCATACCTGAGCATTTTCCTGTCTTTTCTTAATGGCGTGCTTATACAGTTTATGCAGTTTCCTGGCATCAAATTCAGTGAATTTCGAAACAAATATCCACAGATTTCTGTAATATGGGAACAAATCAAGATATTGATAAACTCAAAATGATTTTCATTTATATACTGTGAATTAGAGCTGCACGATTCTGGATCAATTAAGAATCACAAATTTTTTTGTTGGTTTAAAATATTTCATGTTTCTCCCACGATTCTGAATAAACAACTGTTAATTGGTGCGGTCTATTTAAAAGATAGATATACATATATATATTTGTAAAGTGTTTGAATAAATGATTCAATGACTCACTCATAAATACTTCACTTGTTTCATTACTGGATGAATCAGTGTTTTTGAATGAATCTCTTAAACTAAATCCTAAAACAACTTTTTTTAGTTTATGATCTGTTCATTGATTAGAGTAAATATTTTGACATTTGGGTATAAAGTGTTTTAATTCTACAATATATAGTGTAAAAACCTTGCCTACAGAGAGACAAGGGTCTCAGGTGCACGCCCCCCCATCCGCTGTTTCCAGCATTTTCCGATATTGCCAGTGGGTGGAGTCAGGCTCTGACCAGGGGTTGAGTTACCCTTTAAATGATTCTGACAAATACAAGTTCAACAGTCTCGTTGCCACCTACTGGTGTAAAGCTGTAATAAATTATTTATATGAAGCACCAAGTTCAGTTCAAAAGGTGATTTACTCTATTTTGATCGCTACAGTAGATATCAGTGTTTATATCTCAACTATAAACTTTTACTCCAGTACTTCTGTGATATGAATATTTTTAAGAAATAATGATGCTGTGTTGAAAAAACAAGCTGTTTCATACCTATACTGTACATAACCAACTGCTCTCTTGCTCAGCGCAATCGTACTTGTCAAAGGTTTAATAGAGCCGAATCGTTCTCATTTAGGAATAAGATCAAGTGGTTGTTTGAAACGAGTTCGCCATCTTTTAACGATTGATCGTACAGCTCTACTAGGCTCATGATAAATGACCGTACTTCCTCCACTGTTTGATCTGTTCGGGGTTGGTGTATTCTCTCAGACACTCGGTGATGTGATCTCCTATTTTGATCAGGCATTGTCGCGTGTGTTCCAGCTGCTCTCGCTCAGACAGACCCTTCTCTGGACGGTCCAGCTGCTTCAGTGCTGCCTTCACGGGCCTCATGCGCTCCTTACACTGACAAACACACAGACACTTCAGTACAGTACAATCATCTACATCAGTATCACTCACAAAATGAGGCATCAGCTTCAGTTCTAAACCTAGAGTTTCGCCAACTTGACAAACAAACAGGAAATTTTGCCTTAAGGTGAGCAGTTTCTATATCCACCCTTATTAGGGTGTGTTCACACTTGGCAGGTTTGGTTGGATTAAAACTAACTGTGGTGTGATTGCTTTGTTAGTACGGTTCATTGTGAACGAGTGTGCAGTGCCGTCACAGGTGGGGTGCGAGGCCCTGTGCGAACTTGAAATGCGAGGCTGAAGCTCAGCTTCGCGGCAGAGACACAAATAGATGTTTTAAATGTTTAAAAGGTATTACATTGAAATCTGTTGAATAGTGTGTAAATTTAGTTTGTGGGTAGATTAAATAATGATAAGCGGATAATCACCCGTATGGGGATCATTAACTTAATTTGTTTTTACTGGCTCAAAACAAATAGGCTACAGCGCAATTGCGCAATACTGTCGTTGCATGCGGGTGCGCCTGCAGTTATAAAAACGATTATTACCTACTAATGGGCATATTTCAATGTTTTAGGCCAATTCTTATGTTCATTCATATAGCCTACTCAAAACAGACGGGGCAACCTAACGCAGACAAGTTAGCTTACCGTTTTAAGGTGATATGCCATGTTTGTAGACGAGCTGTGATATGCAAACTTTCCATTCGATTTTTTTTCCGTTATCTATTTTCGTAAAATGCTGCCACACTGCCGATGTCTTTGACATGGTAAAGGAGAACTGACAGTAAATTAAACGCTCAAATTTAAATGAATATTCAGCAAACCACCAGACCAATGCCTTCTAATTTCTTCAATCTGTCTCCAGTGGGTTGGGCTAATCCAAAAAAGTGAAAACAAGGGGGGTGTTCTGAAGACAGGCTGTGTTACCTGTGAAACGGGTGCTCTGAAAACACCCCCATTAGCAATTAGTGCTTTCCACCTGATGAAATTAACACGTCAAGAAATCGACCAATCAGAATTTTGGTTGATCCAGAACGTATCGACTAATAAATTGACTGGGAGATTACAGCCCTATGAAAAACCCGCTTAATTTGTTGGGGGGGGGGGGGGGGGGGGAGGCATCAGGATTGCGAGGCCCCCTAGTGCCGCGAGGCCCTGTGCGGTTGCACAGTTCGCACAGCCCTTGCGACGGCTCTGCAAGTGTGTGAACTGTATGAGAGCCAAAGCAAAACGTGTATTTTGCACAATTTGCATGCAATGAGTAGAAGGAGAATATTATATTGACACATTTATGACACTATATTCAACAACAGCTGTTCCACGCATCATACATTATTATCAGGGGTGCACGTAACTTTTCTGGTCCTCAAGCGAGCAGCTGGAGATGATGCTTGGTACTCACACTTAACACGGCACACTTATCCTACTGTTTTTTTTTTTAAAACAAATGACATGGTGACAGCAGCATAATATTCCTGCTGTTGTCTAAGACCGAATGCACAGACCAAATATACTGACACATCCGGTTTATTTCTCAACTTTTATGACATAACCCAGAGAATACTTGCTGAGACGGGTATTTTGACAATTGTGTGTGTATGTGTCCATTCAAGCACAAGTAAACGCCAAAGAGGAATCAATTCTGTGTTCAAGCACTCTGAAACTCACCTCTCTCTCTCTCTCTGTGCGCGCTTCGGGTGTGTGAGGCTGTGCGCACAGATAACAGGATTATCACTTCTTCCGCATTTAAAATCATTTAAATGTGTAAATTGGCAAAACAAAACACGTCCAAATGGTAAACTTTCACTCTAAATTTTATTTTCATTTTTAAAATGTAAAATGTTAAAATTATTTTTTTTATATAATTTAATTTTATATTTAACAATATTATTAAAACATTATTCTCCTGTTATCTCTGTAAAGCTGCTTTGAAACAATCTGCATTGTAAAAAGCGCTATATAAATAAAGGTGACTGACTCTATGCTGGTTAAACTTGGCACGCATGTGACTCCTGGATTAACTGCTGAACCGTGGGTCCGTACACATTAATTGTTATTAGGCAACCCCTAATAATTAATAAACACACTTATGATGCTATCTTACCAGGGATGGAGAAAAATCCTACTCAAGTAAGTGAACGTGTCCCTGTCCCCAAAAATGTTGGTACTCAAAAGTGCTTCCCTCCACGTTTTCGGGTGCGTATTTATTTTTGCCACACATGCGCACCAGTTATTGTGCACCCCTGGTTAAGCCATTTCTACGTCATTGCTCATGTACAGAATGCTCCAGTTTCGGGTTTCAATCAGACCAAGTGTTTACATGTTCTATCAAATGGATTAAAGGTTTAAAGGTTTAAACCACCCTTTACTAGTGTTGTCAAATATATCGATACTTCGATGTGTATGGATACACCGAAACCAGCTGCACGTTTTCGCTCACTCCCTCTTCTCCCCGGTGGCGAATCGGCCGTTTGAAACACATTGCCTCCCCTCCCTCACTCGTCCCGGTTGAATAAAGCTTGTATTGTGCATAATTATAGTAATTCCCATAGGTTTCACATGCACCACTGACCTATACAAGTGCCCCGCACATAAAGCCGCCTCTCAAACCGCCCGAGTTTTTTTCATAGCTTATTGCGCTTAAAACGGTCAAATACAAACAAAATTATGTAAAATTGTACGTCTTGCCGAGTATTCGGGTAAATTTGGTCAGTTTTGGAATGTAAACAATTATATTGGATCTGTGCATAAGCTCTTAAAGAGACAGCAGCCTAATAAACCTGCTGCTGTTTGTCCTGTTAATCAAAGAACAAAAGAAAGAGAAAATCACTCGTTGCTCTTGACTGAATAACTTTTGTAACTTTAATTGTAAGTACTTAAGCCTGTATTTAATGATTAATCTAATCAAATGTAGAATAACACTAAATCATTTTCACTTTCATTTCTTACCTGAATACTGTTAGACCAACCTGAAAAGCTTAAAGTTGTGTTTATTTTAATTGTCTTTTTATTCTATTTTATTTAATGTATTCATTTGTGCTATATTTTTCCTCCTGGTATCGAATATCGATATTTTTCAAGGTATCGTATCGAAGTCGGAAATTCCAGTGTCGTGACAATCCCCTTTCCCCTTACAATCCTAATGAAATTTCATTCCAATTGACATGATCACATATGCCTTTATTCCCACTGTGCTACTGGTCCGATTGCAATTGGATTATTAGGGCCCAAGTAAACGCAGCTAGTGTTTGTGATGTGGCTTTGGATTTCCTGAGGAAAGGTTTGGATCAGGTGCATGGCTTCCCAGTTCTTCAAACTCACCACACTGAAGGTTTTCTGGTCCAGTTCTTCAGACTCCTCAGACAGATGAATGGCATCTCCTCCAGTGGGCGTGTGCACGGGGGTGTCGGCCTTCTTCTCCCGCACTTCTGCTTTCACTTCTACAGCCTGAGAACACAGTCAACCGCTGGTTGAGTAATTCATGCACATGTTGGACCAATACTATAGTTGGATACAAAGATAAAAATGACACATGATGTCTTAAAACCTAGCGAGCTGCATGAAAACAGCGTTTTTGGAAATCACAGGCATGTGGCTGCTGAAGGACCACTAGCGGAGAAACTATTTTGGCCTGTTCTTAATAAAATCTGTCAACGGTCAGATTCAAGTCTCCTCACCAATTGACATGAAAAGATTATAAATATCACGGTCTATAAAACATTAACAGAGATGATTATAAACCAGAACTGTCACAGAATAACACTGGGATGAGCAACTAATAAGAGACCACGTGCATTTGAACGAGTGAGATAAAGAGCGTATAAAAAGGATATGCCATCAAAATAAATAAATAAAAGTTGTCTATAAAACTGGACTTTGAATGGACTTCCAAAAATGTTTTCAAGGTAGGCAGCTCGCAAAGTTTTAAAATAAAGCCGTAGTTAAGAGGTGTGTTAGAGTTGTGACCTTCTCTGCAGGAGTCTCTTCCTCTCTCTGCACAGGTTCAGGCTTTATCTCCTTCTCTTTTGGTTCCCTCTCTTTGCTGTCACGGCCCTCCTCTTTCTTCTCCTTCTTAATCTCTTTTTTAACCACTTTCTCGGTTACGTCCTTCTCAACTGGCTCTTTATCCTCAAACTCGTCCTCGTCGGACTCTTCCTCATCCTCTTCCTCCTCATCCTCTTCCTCCTCCTTTACTGCCCGCTCTGACACACGTGCTCTTCTGTTGGGCGGCTTCACTGGAGCAGTTTCCTGTAAGATGACAGAAAACACATTAGTACTGGTAATGCATTTAACTTCCAGAATGTGATGCATTTCCAAAAGGAACAGAATATACTGTTGCAAATAATGCTTTTCCAAGCTTGGTTATGTCATTAGAACAGTTGTTTCAGAGACAGAGAAAGTCATTGTCGTACAGTAGTACACTGATGAATCTGTGAAAGCGAGCAGGAAGTAGAGATATGGGCATAATTTATATTGTCTCCAGTCTCCACCTCTTTTTGCCAAAGGCCGATTTTGTTCCTATAGCTTTATGAAATCTTACAGTAGGATGTATCAGACCTCATTTACACCCGTGCAGATTATCCAGCCTTGGAAAATCGTGCTGTAAAGGCATTACTGCCCTTCTCAACAGTGCACCTTGTGAAAGTGGGTTCTCAGCACTCACATGAAAAACAAATATAGACAGTGTGGACAGAAAATTATTTACAATTTTTGTGATATTGTCTATATGGGAGAGAAGGGTATGCAGAAGGATGTTAAAAGTTCAGTAACCTTAAGCCAGCATGGTTTGGACAATCTATTTCAAGCTTGATGAGGATCCAATGAAAATTAAAATGGTTTAACATTTTTCACTCCAAGGCCCCAGATTGTTCAATACAAAAGTTGCTTGTTTTCAAATTTTTTGTCAATATATTACAATAAATGAAATGTAATTTTAAAAATTATATTACATTAAAATCAAAATAATGACATTCTATAGAACGTTCTTCAAGGTTCAATGAATTTACAACTTTCCTACTAGTTTGTGATTATGGGATAATGCTTTTACAATTAAGTCAAACACAATTTCTCAATTAAATACAATTAAAATGTGTATTATAGAAATTTCCATGAGTTCACGATGTTTATGACTTTTCCAGGTCTAGAAACCTCACTTTTTCAAAAATTACATAATATATCCAGTTTTTTCGAGACAGAACCCTGGTCCCTAAACAAAAAATAATCTCAATAGCTGATATAGCTTTCTAGCTTCAGCCGTTTTAGCTTATTTAAACTCTGTCATGTTTGGAGTTAATGGCCTCATGGGCAGCGCTTGGAAATGTAAAGCAATTGTGCTTCGGGCGACCAGAATTTGAATCCTGACTCATAGCTGTTCCCCATAAAAATAGTTTTAAGCCACTTCACTTGTGGCCCCCTGGTGGAGAAGAGTTTGCAATAAGAGTCTGAGATGGTAGGTTTTTAAAAAAAAAAGTCAGAAAATCTAATTGGTAGAAACTCGAAAGCTTACAGTTATTAGCATAACCATCTTTAGTGATGCTAATGGATTAGAGATGTAAGTTCAGGCTGTCTTCAATGGGCTGTTTTACTGTACGCACAGTTGCACACTGTTGATAGTGAAAACACATACAAGCTGATTTCCATATTAATGTGCTCTGCATCCATACACAATCAACAATGACAGCCTGTTACATCAGACATGTGCATCATGGCACAGCAGGTCAAAACGACATCAATCCTCACATGGTATACCAGCTCAACACAAACCTTCTCCTCTTCCTCTTTCTCATCCTCTTCTTCAGAGCTCTTATCCGATGGCGGCGCAGAGGACAGACTGTTCGTCACATCATCCATCTTCGGTTTTACAGCTTTATTCTTGCCTCGTGGTTTTCTCTTGCGTGAATTTGCCTATAGAGCAAAATAAATATCAGTGTCTGTATTGAACTGAATGTATGTTAATTGTGAACAAAGACTCTGAGAGATTGATATTGAGCTCTGAAGCTGGTACCGCTTTACAGAACACCAATCTGCTTTAAGTGAACCAAATTATATTTTGTAGTATGTGTAGATTGTGTTAAATCTGCGTGACTTACAGTGCCGGCCTGTTTCTGTGCTTCCTTCTTGGCAAGATCTTTGCTCAGTAATTTGATGAGGTAGTCAGCTCGTGTCTGCAGCTGTTTGGCCTGTGGCTTCTTGTCAGGATCATCTGGAAGGAGCTGCAACAAATTTTGTTGCAAGTTATCATTTGATGTGTGTCATACATAATCACTAAAACAACAAGAACAACAGTATAACAGGGCATGGTGGTCAAACACTGTTTCTGTACCTTATGTGTGAGGTTGAGGTCTGGGTCCATCTTGATCATCTCCCAGCTGCCATATCCGTACTCATAGATCCCAATAAGCAGACTGGAGTCGTCCTCTTTACCCCACTCAATGTCAAAATGAGCTGCCTTTGAGTGGCATGGGATTATATACCTTTACATATAAGGAAAAAAAGATTAACATTGTCTAACAAGCAACTTTTCTGCCCTCACAAAGCACCCAAAGGAACAGAATGCAGGGTCTCTTATAAACAGCTACTTTTAAAACTAACTTAGCGATTTCTGAGAAATGCTGTTGAAAATGTAAAAACAAAACAATTTGGTGAAAAACACATTGTGTTTGTACATAGTGCTGGTTGTGTGAATAGAAAACACTCATAGCCAATCAACAGTAGGGGGCATGTCCGCTCATGAAGAGGGAGGAGAGAGAAAGAGGAAGAGAGTGAACATTTGTGGAAAGACTGTAAAAAGAGAGATGGCTTTGGAAAAGTCCAGAGAAATATAATAGGGAAGAAAAGGGTTACGATCAGGCAAGAACTCTAGGACCCGCGTTCATTTCGGAAATCTTTCCAGTGCTGGAGAGACATTAGAAATCGGGAGGGCCTGAACATGGATGCTGAGATTGCTTTGTTTCTGCCAGATACACGAGTAACAATAGCCGCGTTTCAACCAAAATTACCCGGAACAATTTGTCCCAGGAACTTTTTCCAGTAGGACTGCGTGCTTCTTTACAGCTCCCGCTGAATTTCATCCACTGAATTTAAGCTTAATAAAGCCTGAACCTCGTCAGCGGTCCATCGGTCGTATTCTTTAAACTCCATTGTTGATTCGAATAGCAAACAACTCTTACTGCACACACCGCAATAGACTTTAAAAAATGGTGGTTGAAATAAAACGCTGTAATGAAGTCAATAAATCAAAATGCTACATGAACAACCAATCAGCATGTTCAGCGCCCAAGTCCCACCCCAGAAAGTTCCTGAACTTTGAAAAAGTACTATCTCGCAAGAAAGGACTTTCTGAGGGGGAAATATTTATCCGGAGCTTCATTTAGACCCTGGTTCCAGCGTTGGAAACGCACCGAGTACCAGCCCAAAGTCCCTAGTTCCTGGGGAAAGTTCCTTCGGTGGAAACGCAGCTATTGTTTTTTTTTTTTGCCATTTTACAGCTGGTTCAACCATACTTGTGAGCTTCCTGATACACCAGCTGTTAGTCGTTGTCTGTGTTGCATAGCGTGTTCGTTATTTTGTGGGCGGGGCAATGAATTGAAGGGTGTGTTTGTTTGGGAGACAATTTCAAATATCAACAGTGTTTCCCAGAAATCGCTTACTGCACCTTTCATGACATATCATATTCAAAACAACGCTGGCTGCTGAACTCTAGTCAAACCAAATATGACGAATATAGTGTCACACTTTATGATAACTACAGTAAACAGCAGGTTTTCTGAGGGGTTTTTTCATTGAGCGCAGTTTTTTGCCTCTTACCTCTTCCTCTCCTCCGGGTCAGAAGGAATGGCCTTGTGTAATGGTGCCAGCTCCTCCTCATGAGAGATCACCAGCTTAGCATTGACTTGAACCCCTGAGATCCTGAAGGTGGGTCCCTTTACCTTCCCTCGTCTACCTCCTGATATGAACCAAATTTAATTGGCAAATTTATTGACTATTGTCTTACTCTTTTACAACATCCAAAATGTTAACTAACTCTCCCAAATGCAAACTCATCAGGTGTGAAAAAGGTGACAAAGAACCCAGAGGCATGAATTTCTCACATTATGACAGCAGGATTTTTTGGAATGACTGAAATAGCAGAATTTCATGGTTTACACAGACACGTTAGTGATCAGTGAAGGTGGTTTTCTGATGCTCTTGCCTGAGGTTCGTTCAGGTCCACAGGGGTTCTCCCGTAGTGTTCTCAAACAGCCGTTGTGTACGGTCTCTGCCAGCCGTCGCAGATCATTCTCAGATTTATCCACTAACTCAGCATCCCGAGCGATAGCATCCAGCCTGTGATACACATCAATGAGAGAGGCCCAACCGCTAACATATGAAGCGAAGGAAGAAAAAAAAGGTACTTACCTTTCTAAAGGCCCACCAAATTTTTTGTAACTTTTGATAAATCTGTGTGGGAAACAAAAAACATTAGTCACATAAAATAAAGTAATTTCAAACTACATTATTAACTTTATTTATTGGATTAATAAAAAAAATTATAATCTAATATGTTTAAATTTCAGGAGTAAAATATAACTATCATTTTCAGCTTGTTTGTAATTTTCTTTGTAAAAAAAAATAAAATTGTGAAGAAAAACAATTAAGAAACCTCACAGCATTATCCAATAACACATTTCCACAAGATTCACAAAAAATCTTGTGGATTTTTCACTGATTCCAGCAAAAATTCTCTATATTGTAATATACACTATCATTAGCAAGAAATCAAACTGCTTATATAGTGCTGAACTTGACAAACGGAGCATCAGCGGCTTTACCTGCGTATCTCAGCATCAGTGAAACCTTTAATGTTCTCTCTTGGAATAGTTCGAGGTCTTCCTCGTTTCTTGGGCCTCTTTCTGTCGGAGACAGAGTCGCTGTCTGAACCAGAGTATCGTCTGTTCCGGCTCCGTCTGCCCTCGTTTCCATTAAAGTTGGCCTGTCATTGCAAAACAAACAAGTACATAAAGAGAAAGTACAAATAACTGCAAGCAGTGGCGTGCACAGACCTCCTCAGGGGCAGGGGTGGAGGGACCAAAAAGGGCACTAAATAAAAAAAAATGATTACTTCTTGATTTTTTTTGTTTTTATTCTTTCTTTCCTTGGCATTCTAAGAAAATATGTTGATACAATTATTAGAATACCTAACACATCAAATGAAAATAGGGAAATTATGATAATATTACTAAATATTATTTACTTTACCAAACAAAACAGTAAGAATCAAGAAGGTAATTATGGAAAATTAATTTTTTGTTTTGTTGATGTTGTAAATTTAATGTATGTATTATATGTATGAAACACAGTGTTAGCTATCATGAATCAGTAACACTTTACAATAAGGTTTCATTAGTTAACTGATCTAATAATGAACTGCACTTCTACAGCATTTATTAATCTTAGTTAATATTAATTTCAGGATTTACTAAAACATTAAAATCAAAAGTTGTATTTGTTATCAGTTAATGCACTGACTGTGACATAACATGAATAAACAATTAACAGTTGTAGATTAAACTAAGATATAGCCTACAGTAACAAATGTGTTGCTCATGGTTAGTTCATGTTAGTTCATACATGAGTAATGAACAAATGAACCTTATTGTAAAGCGTTACTATGAAATCAAAGATATAAGTTCCTTACAATTTAGAGTTGGACATGGACTTAAGATTTCATTAAACTAACTGTTAGATGTATTTCCCCTTGCACTTTTATTCCTTGGATAAAAACGAATGACATTGTCACTCAGAATGCGTCTGAAATCGAGTTATACTTTTATTGTAGTAAAGAATAACTCGCATCCTGCAGCAACTTTTAGAGTAGCATGGTGATGGTAGGATAAATGTAATTTTCCGTATTAGCTTTAACGTTACTTGCTGCTCGTTTGAAGAGACTCGCGCGCCGCGAACTGTTGCATAGTGCGTACCAGAACCGTTAAATGCGTATGAGGCGCTGCAAAGGAAACTGCGCCTACCACTTCTCCCCCAATTTTTTTTTTTAATATAATATTTGTTTGTATTATTGTTAGTGGCAAGGGTGTGTGTGTTTTTTATTTATTATAATAATAATTATTATTTACAATTATCAGAAAAGGGCACAATACATTTTGAGACAAAAGGGGCAGGGGCAGGGGCTTGAGCCCCCCCGGCCCCCCTCCCCCCCGTGCACGCCACTGACTGCAAGCGTATGTTGCTAGATGTCATTTTTCTTTTATCCTTCATCAACACTGCTCATTTTATGTATACAACTCATGATGTAACCCAAGCATTTTATCTTCTAAAGTCACCAAACACACAGACGATTGTGTTCTGCCAGCATTAAACCGAGTTCGATTGGCTAACCTGTTTAGCACATTTCCTCATGCGGGGCAGTAAATAGATCTCGGCGAGCTCTTTTTGTCTCTCCTCTTCCTCAAGTCTCCTCCGCTGTTCCTCTGGGATAATGTCATCCCAGTTCTTAACATTCCGCTCGGAGTCCATGTCGATCTCCTCCTCCTCCATCATGGAGAAATTTGCCACCTGCAAGATGGAGCAAGCCGTGTTAATGGTGTGACTGAGAAGGTCCAGCACACGTGCTGAAGAACTATTTGCAGTATGTTTAAATCGCACACCTTGAATTGTGAGAGGAGCTCTTCTCCTACAGTCGATGGTCCAGGATCGTTCTCTCTGGTCTCTGCTCTCTTCAGGATTTCATCAATGTCCATCTCCTACAGGATCAACAAACAACATCAAGCATCAGCTTCTGCACAGAAGCCCATGTTCATGATAGGGATGGGAATCTTTTAGGCACCTCACGATCCGATTACAAAACGATTCTTAATCTATTTTTTCGTTATAATTCATTTACAGACTCTAAATGCGCATCAACAAAGTGCATCTAAAAAAGCAGCCGTCTGTCAGAAAGTGTAGTCATTACAAATGGCATAAATGATGCCTTCAGAAAACACTGAATAACATAAGCGTAACATCAAGCAAAGCGCACATTTCTCACAGCACATATCCTGTGCAACCAAGCCCACGGTTGGCCTTCTAATTAGCTTCAACCTTTATAGAAGATTATGTTATAGACGTTTCAAGGGTTTTCTGTGTCTGTGTGTTTCTAATGCACACAATGACATTGTGCATCTGCGGTTAAAAACATCACAATAGATATTTTTCACATGCTGAAAAGCATCTCTGTGCTACACAGACCTGGGGTTCCTGCTCCTCTCCTTCCTGCTCTTTGAAAAGTTCTTCCGCACCAAACTTCAGGATGGCTGACAGCTCCTCCTTGTTGAATGGAGTGGAACTGCAAAGGAATCAGACAATAATAATAATGCCATTAATCTACACACACCACAATTTCCACTAAGAATAATCACCACCGTTCAAAAGTTTGGGATCGGTAAGATTTTTAAGATGTAAGATGTTCTTAAAAGAAGTCTCTTCTGCTCTCCAAATTTATTTGATTAAAACTATAAAAACAGCCATTTAAAATTAATATTTCCCAATATGACTATTTTCTATGTGAATATACAGTAAAATGTAATTTATTCCTGTGATCAAAGCTGAATTTTCAGCATCATTACTCCAGTCTTCAGTGTCACATGATCCTTCAGAAATCATTCTAATATGATGAAACATTTTATCATCAATGTTGAAAACAGTTACGTACAATTTATTTAGGATTCTTTGATAAATAGAAAGTTCAAAAGAACAGCATTTATTCAAAATAGAATTTTTTGTAACATTGTAAGTGGGTTACTGTCACTTTTATTCAGCAATTGAGCAAAAGTATTCAATCATTACTTTCATTTATATTTCCTAAAAAAAAAAAATCTTATTGACCCGAAACTTTTGAATGGTAGTGTTAACAAGATTCCCATTTCAGATAAATGCTGTTCTTTTGAACTTTCTATTCATCAAAGAATCCTGAAAATAAATTGTACAACTGTTTAACACTGATGATAAATTCAGCTTTGATCAGAGGAATAAAATACATTTTATATAATATATTCAAATAGAAAACAATAATTTTAAATTGTAATAATATTTCACAATATTACTGTTGTTTGATCAAAAATGCAGCCTTGGTGAACAAAATCTTTGGAAAATCCTGCCGATCCCAAACAAATAACGATTATTTTGATAATACACTAATATAACAATTAAAACAATTGACTATTCAAGCTTTTCTTTAATTTTGAGTACTTTCTATATAAAGCATATATAGTAATAATAAAAACATTTATATTTACAGAACAGTACAATCAATCCTAGTAATCAATGGCAGTCTTAATTTCTTTCCTTAAATAGTTAAACCATAGAGGAAAACCGCAGTGAAAGCTTAAAGCTTTTCTTTTGTTGACAACAGATTGATTAAGGATTCTCAGTACAAATTTGGGAAGAAGGTTGTTTCAAATGCATGTCATGAGCAATGATGCTGATTTGATTACATTCAGTGTAAACGTTGACTGATGATGGATAATGAATTGGCACAAGGCCGTGCCAGTGGAGAGACAGCCTGTCTGTGTGAGAGACTCTCAGAGAGAAATCAAAACAAATGAGGACACCAGCACAAAGAAACACAGAAGCTTTACATACTACAGTAAAAAACAAAAAGTATATTTATTATAACATCTGATATAGTAAAGCAACACACGACCAAGAGTGCCATTTTCCCTAATGCCGACATGATTGCAAATGTGACTGATTTTATACAGTTCAATAAACAAGTAGGTAATATTTAAGTGACTTACATTTTAGATACAATATTGACCATTTTCACCAACTAAACTAGTTTCTAACAAAGCCACAGGTGAACAACTGCAGACACAGTGAGTCAATGATTCAATGATCCATTCATAAAGCCAGTGGCTGCGTCCTGAATCACATACTCTGAGTAGGTACTTACTTTAAATAGTTACTTTACACTTTTAAAAAAAAAAAAATTTTTTTTAAACAGTTGCATTCTATATAGCATGTAATATGGATGTACTAAATTCACCATGTTGTCATTATTATATAACCTAACAGCGTCAGTTGTGACACTTCAATGTCATTCACAAATCCTCTCCTGTGGCCTCATGGGATAGTAAAGTATCCATCATATGCAGAATCAGAATCTCGACGGAAGTAGAAGGTCATCCGGGGACTTTCTCCTACTCTTTTATGAGTACTGTGAATTCAGACATGCTTCTTGTCACATACTGTTTTTCACCTACTATATAGTAGGGAAGTATGTGATTTCAGATAAAACCAGTCACTCGCTCAATTCAATGAATCAGCTATTTGAATGAAATTGGTTGAATGAATGACTCAATAAGTCACTCATTGATATGGCACAACTACTGGCAGTTCAGTTATTTTTCCAACATTTCCAAAAAATTATTTAAAAGATTAAGCTCATAACATTATTTGTGCAGCTGTAATTTTGCAGTGTAAATGCATTCATGCTACCTCTGAGCTTCATTAAACAGTCTGTGTAAACGCATCTAAATGTCACTTCAGGTGAAGCTTCTGTGTTTCCTCTGCAGTGAAAAGATGGATTTTGTTGATACTGATGTCATTTGATTGGTAGCAGCCCTATAGTATCTTATTCTAATGGAATTAATTAATAAAATGTAAGAACTTGACATGAAAGATGACACATTTAATATGGTTAGGAAGTAATAGGTAAAAACGACAGTGCCCTGACAAGTGAATGACCAACAAGCACATAACAGTTTAATGGCAGGCCCTACATGTACATATTTACATTCAATTATTTTGCTATTTAGTCCTTATATATTTGTAGCTGTACCTGGAAGGAGCAGCACCAGTATGGAGGACCGTCTTCCCCGTGGTGTCCATCCTCTGAATCACCAGGTGGTCCAACACCATTTTCTTCTTAGCTCTCTCAATAATCTCCTCCTCAACTGAGCCCTTCGTCACCAGACGGTATATATTCACCTGAAAGAGATTTAATAGAAGACATTATAGTAGTGGGCAAGACCAAGTCATAAAGAATAAACGTATACTAGGCATGTGATTAGGGATGCACGATATATCGACCACATATAATAAAAAATAATTCTTATAATAAAAACACGCCTGTAAAAGTATGTTGTGAATTCTTGTTCGCCAGTGTTTCAGCGCGTTAAAGAGCGCGTTGAGGTGGAAAGAACGCATCTATGAAGTTAAGCCTTCATGACAAGCACAGTCAAGTTCTCTTGAGCATTCGAAGCATTCTGTGCCATTGTAAGTTGTAATATGTTTATGTAGTGTATATATATCTGATTAATCTAATATAGGATGAGTTAATGAACGATGCAGTAGCGCTTCATTGTACCGGTGATCATCTTTATCTTTAGCGTGCGCAGCTCAAACAGCAATGCACATTTATAACTATAATTGGGACTGTCATAGATGCCATTATAATGAGAACACTATTGGAATAAAACGTTGTGAATTCTGGGTTTAGTTGCCGTTTCAGCGCGTTGTTGTGGGAATAGCGCGTCCAGAACAGGGATATTACACATTATGACCAGCACAAGCTCGATTGTGCATTCACGTCATTTTGCGCAGATAAGTCGTAATATAAATATCTCATTAATCTCACATATGATGCGTTTCGTGGATTTAAACACCCTGCTAGAAAAGTTCTTCAGTTTCCCGGTGCTCGTTCTCTTCAGCTCCAGCGCGCGCAGATTAAACAACAATGCAAAACATTAAAAGCTATGATTTGGGACTGTCATACAATTATAATTGTATTCACTATTGTAATACATTTGTAAATTCTTTGGGTTTGCATTCTTCAGCAACCGTTGAGTTGACTAACCTTCTAGCAAAGTGATTCGGTTAAACGTTCGTTCTCTTCAGCTTCAGCGCGCGCGCTCACACAGCAACAGTAACTAAGCTATTAAAGATGTTTACTATCACTGTAATATTAATTTTTTTTCATTTTTTTCAAAAACATTGCGTTATAATTAATAACTAACATTATTTTGTTCTCATATAATTAATAACTAACATTATTTTGTTCTCGTATTATTTTCATCAACGATATTGTTTGATTCAAATATATTTTTCTTATTGTCCGTGCGGAGGCGATTCCATTTTATTGATCAATGCCACATGCATTTTGTTTCTTTATATGCACCCCAATGTTATCCAATGACTTGTTTGCATTATTTATGCATTTTATTTTTTGTTAGGCAATAGATTTTTTGATAACACTTTACAATAAGGTCTCATTTGTTAATAGATTAACTAACAGAGAGCAATAGCCTGTGTTATTGTTAGTTAATCAGGGTCCCTACACATTTTCCATTTCAAAATTCCATACTTTTCCAGACTCAAATTTCCAAACCTCTCTGTAGATTTTCAGACCATATTCAAAGTGCCCCTATTATGATTTTTCGAATATTCCCTTTCATGCAATGTTTCTCAAAAGAAAGAATCCACTCTTAACAGCCTAAACGAGTCTTCAGGAATTTGAATCCCACTTCCGTGACGCTACTAGGGCTGCACGATACTGGAGAAAAATGCGATATGTGATAACTCACTAAATGAATGCGATATTCGATATGGGATACGATAATGCTTAAAGTGTGTAAAATAAACTTAAATTATATTTAAAATATATTTAAAATTATATAACCTACATACGCGTTTCACATTATTTTTGTGACAAGAAAACATCCCTACAACTTCTGAAAGTGAACAGCAGTGTTTTACTGTACCATAAGAACTGTTATTTTAACATCAGTGTAAACCACAGGGTTTAGGGGTTCAGATTGTCTTACATTAGGTTTATTTAACCACAGAAACGGAATAATCAAATGTAAAAATAAAACACTGCTTAGTTTTCACTGTATGAATGAAATATATCCTGATTCTTACTAAAGCTACATAAGTTATTCAGCCGAGAGCAGTGAGTGATTTTCATTTTGTCTTTTGTTCATGACCTCAGTTATTGCAAGCCATCACGATATATATACATTTGCGATATTTCGATATATTGGGCAGCCCTAATGGCTACATGCCACTGGCTAACACATTTGCCTAGGGCTCTATGGTGAAAACAACTTGACCCGCCCTCAAACACTATAGCTGGTTCTTGTTGTGTATGTCGAGAAGACGCTGTTTTCTGCACTGCAAAAGCAAATTCTCTTTGTAAACACTTTCAAAGGATGAGGATGATGTGAAGAATCTGGTTAAAATTACCACAGTGATACAACAGCAGTACAACCTTTTGTCGAATGCTTCTCAAATCTCCATGAAGTATAAATGAGGTTTACAAAACGCTTATTCATTAAAGATGGGACAGTACCCACTTTATCAGTAAGTATGATTATTTATTCACTGAGAATCGTCCTGCTCAAGTCGTGCTTGCGATGGAGGTTCGGGTTGAATAACTAGATCTTCCAATGTTTCATCATCGGACCCGAGCTCGGATTGATATGGTAAAATCGACAACATTGTTACTGTCTTTACAGTGTGTACAATCGCTATAGGGCGTAATATGGGTGTTTAGCTTCCGACAAGCACTGTAAGTGGTAGACCAATCACAGCAGACTGGCCCGTCTGGCCAATCAGAGCAGAGTAGGCTCGCGACAAGGAGGGATTTAAAGAGACTGAATCATGGGACCTGCGTTTGAGAATCATTGAAAAATGTGGTGATGTGCAATGTATATTATGAGAAAATTAAAGCGTTTTTTTTTTTTAGGAGACCTCCAAAGCAAAAATAGTATTTTCAGCCCCCCAAAAATGGTTTTAAGCAAGTAATTTACAGGTCCTTCTAAAAAAATTAGCATATTGTGATAAAGTTCATTATTTTCCATAATGTAATGATAAAAATTAAACTTTCATATATTTTAGATTCATTGCACACCAACTGAAATATTTCAGGTCTTTTATTGTTTTAATACTGATGATTTTGGCATACAGCTCATGAAAACCCAAAATTCCTATCTCAAAAAATTAGCATATTTCATCCGACCAATAAAAGAAGTGTTTTTAATACAAAAAAATTCAACCTTCAAATAATTATGTTCAGTTATGCACTCAATACTTGGTCGGGAATCCTTTTGCAGAAATGACTGCTTCAATGCGGCGTGGCATGGAGGCAATCAGCCTGTGGCACTGCTGAGGTGTTATGGAGGCCCGTGATGCTTCGATAGCGGCCTTAAGATCATCCAGAGTGTTGGGTCTTGCGTCTCTCAACTTTCTCTTCACAATATCCCACAGATTCTCTATGGGGTTCAGGTCAGGAGAGTTGGCAGGCCAATTGAGCACAGTAATACCATGGTCAGTAAACCATTTACCAGTGGTTTTGGCACTGTGAGCAGGTGCCAGGTCGTGCTGAAAAATGAAATCAGATGGAAGCATGAAGTGCTCCAAAATCTCCTGATAGCTAGCTGCATTGACCCTGCCCTTGATAAAACACAGTGGACCAACACCAGCAGCTGACATGGCACCCCAGACCATCACTGACTGTGGGTACTTGACACTGGACTTCAGGCATTTTGGCATTTCCTTCTCCCCAGTCTTCCTCCATACTCTGGCACCTTGATTTCCGAATGACATGCAAAATTTGCTTTCAAATGAGCAAACAGTCCAGAGTGCTGCTTCTCTGTAGCCCAGGTCAGGCGCTTCTGCCGCTGTTTCTGGTTCAAAAGTGGCTTGACCTGGGGAATGCGGCACCTGTAGCCCATTTCCTGCACACGCCTGTGCACGGTGGCTCTGGATGTTTCTACTCCAGACTCAGTCCACTGCTTCCGCAGGTTCCCCAAGGTCTGGAATCGGTCCTTCTCCACAATTTTCCTCAGGGTCCGGTCACCTCTTCTCATTGTGCAGCGTTTTTTGCCACACTTTTTCCTTCCCACAGACTTCCCACTGAGGTGCCTTGATACAGCACTCTGGGAACAGCCTATTTGTTCAGAAATTTCTTTCTGTGTCTTACCCTCTTGCTTGAGGGTGTCAATGATGGCCTTCTGGACAGCAGTCAGGTCGGCAGTCTTACCCATGATTGCGGTTTTGAGTAATGAAACAGGCTGGGAGTTTTTAAAAGCCTCAGGAATCTTTTGCAGGTGTTTAGAGTTAATTAGTTGATTCAGATGATTAGGTTAATAGCTCGTTTAGAGACCCTTTTCATGATATGCTAATTTTTTTAGATAGGAATTTTGGGTTTTCATGAGCTGTATGCCAAAATCATCAGTATTAAAACAATAAAAGACCTGAAATATTTCAGTTGGTGTGCAATGAATCTAAAATATATGAAAGTTTAATTTTTATCATTACATTATGGAAAATAATGAACTTTATCACAATATGCTGATTTTTTGAGAAGGACCTGTATATCTTTTGCTGTAATGTCAGTAGACATAGGTTATAGCATATATAAAACTAGAAATTGTAATGCGTAAGTTTCTTGAGTGCATGCAATGCAAAAGTCTTAGGCAAAAGTGACTATTTTCACCCCAAAAAGTGTTTTTAAGCCAGTTATTTATATGTTTTGCTGTAGTTTGTCAATAGAAAATATCAGCTTACATTTCCTAACATGGATTTTGCTATTAATTGTAAAGATTTTTGTATGCACATGGAGTGACATATATAGCTGTGTATATATACCGACTTCTGCATGCACACAAGAAACATTTCCGTGCCCTCGATAAACTCTTCACATCATGAAATTTTATGTAACGAAGTTTCGGGAGGAGTACATTCAGGTACTCAACCAATCAGCACAAGAGGAAGCCGGTATAACCTCTGTTTCATGACAGTTTCACAGCATCCCTCCACCAGCCCATCACCACTCTCTAGGCTGGCTTTCTATCCTAGTCAAAGGGGGGATAAATTAGTATATCACATAAAATATTATATATGATTTCATGAACATGTGAACTCGTGAACGCACAGGAATTTTTTGCATGCTTACGCATTACAATTTCTAGTTTTATATATACTATATCTCCTTTGTGTGTCCCTGTCATCTTACTATGAAGAAAAAGAGAGCACTGATGCACATGAATTAATAGAAATCTAGGGCTATTTGCTCAAGATTGGCTTTCGGGGTAGCACCTCTAATACAAACGCCTAATGTCCAATTTAATGCATCCTCTGTGGCGGTGGAGAAACCATGACATGAAATGAGCTGATGGCATAATATTGTCTATGCTGAGTTTAATGATTTCTTGTGCGCCACAGTACGAAAGTCTGTATATTTTTTTTATTTTTGCAAAGTTCCTTTTAGAGGCTCTGTAATACGGTGCTAAGAATATCATGAGAAGGAACTCAATACACTTATAACCTGCCGCAATAATTCAGTTGTGTTTGACAATCACTAGCTGCCATGAAAACACACTTTTTGTATGATACATTTATTTTCATTAAATTATTTTTAATTCATTAGATTCTCTATTATATAAAACTAAATAGGGGCAATAGTCTGGAAATGCAAATAATTTTCCATACTCTGCTTTCTTTTTTCCATACTTTTCCAGACCTGGAAATTACTCAAATCTAATTCCATACTTTTCCAAACTGCGTAGGAACCCTGTGTGTTCATGTTAGTTCACAGTGCATTGACTAATGTTAACAGATACAACTTTCTTAAAAATGTTTTTTAAAATGGTTGGTTCATGCTAACTAATGCTAACAAAATTAAACCTTATTATAAAGTGTTACCATTTTTTAATAAAGAAAGTTGTCCATATGAGTGTAAAATTAATTTTAAAAGTTAAGGAATCTTACACTGGTTCAAACTAGGCTATACTGTATTGTATATGTTTGATTTATGTTAAAAGTGTTTGAGACAAGGCTTTTAATGGTGAGCATTTTGTTATGCAGGCTATCAAAGTAAATAATTTTTTTTATTTAGATTTATCGGCCAATATATCGGTTATCGGCTTTCAAATGTAAAGAATTATCGGTTATCGGTATCGGCCAAAATGTTCATATTAGGGCTGCAACTAACGATTATTTTCATAATCGATTAATCGGACGATTATTTTTTCGATTAATCGGATAAAATTTCAATTTGATTTTTTGTTTATTACAACTAAATAAAACCCTTAATCAGGGTATTTATGTGTAAAAGTGTACAAAAGCCACACATTGAGTTTTACTAATATCAATATTTGCATTGTTTTTAATGATAATTGCTGATGGCAAGTTGACAACCATGAAAAACAAAAAAATCTAAATTATATACAACATTGTTTTAACAATTTTTGTTAAAAACTAATTTACACAGACATGTTCAGATGTGAAGATAGAAACCAAAAACATGTAAAGTACATAATTCATTTAATTTTTATTTAAGATTCAATTAATTCTAAGGATAAATTGCTAAAATAAATATAGAAAGACTGAAAAAAAGCGTGTGAACGTAGTAGAGCCGCAGTAGATCGCGTTTGTAAAACAATTAAAACTTAATAGAAGACAAATGCTATAAAAAGAGAACGGAATGGAGACGCAGCAAACAGGCTTGATTAAAAGGACAAGAAAATGATGCATTAGTGCACAAGCATTCGCTGAAAACCACTGACTACAGTGACTAAAAAACAATCTTTTACTGCTGCTGTTAATAACTGCCTTTATATTTAGTGCTTCACTTTCTAAACACCGTTTTAATTTAGCCTATTTCTGCGTAGCGCTATTTTAATCCATCACTTATGATGCGAGCGAAATGATTGCACAACCTGATGCCCGAGACAAAATACAGACATCCCAAGTCTCCCGGAAGTTACGGGAGTCTCCCGCATATTGATAGCGGCTCCCTGATGCCCGCAAATTAGTTCAAACTCCTGGAATCTAGAGCGTGCAAGCAAGAGAGTGCATGCGAGACAGAAGAGAGTGCTCCAAAGTCCAAACTGTGTAGCGCGCGCACGACAGAGCGGCACAGGGAGAGAGACCTTGCGTGTGTGTGCGTGTGTGCCGCATCATGATAGGCCTGTTTCAACCAATCACCAGTAAATGCTCCCCGTGACGTAAGCAGAGCAACTAATAGATAATGACATTCATTGACAACGATTTTCATAATCGATTATATCGATTAGTTGTTGCAGCCCTAGTTCATATTGGTGCATCCCTACACGTGATTGAACCAAATATTTTTTTTCACAATAATTGCTAAAGTTTTTATAACGGTAATATCATGGAACTGATATTACTCTTATCATATAACAATGATTTTTACACATTTTGTTTTAAGTAGCATACATATAGTAAATTCGTAACAAGGCATCTAGAATTATTTACTGTATTTCAAAGTGTCCATGATAACAATACTGTGCATGTTCACTAGTATAGACTAATCCGTACTAATACACACAAAAATACTAATTCCACTGAAACTTTATCGCTATTAGGCCTCTGCAATTGACAAAATAACCATATATTGCCCTTTAAACTGCAATTTGACAACCAGCAGCAATATGAAATTTAAATGTTTTACCACAGAATTTTACCATTTTTAGACATACGCCATAAATACTGCATAGCTACAACAGTTACAGCACAGCCTGTTGAATATCCCTTTCGATTTTATTCTCTTTTTCCTGCACCAATCAATATAAATACAATAAAAACCAGCATACGCTACATAACTGATGTACAGCATGTAATGTAATGTGTGGAGGTAATGTTGACCTGTTTTTTCTGCCCAATCCTGTGCGCTCTGGCCTGGGCCTGCAGGTCATTCTGGGGGTTCCAGTCAGAGTCAAAAATGACCACCGTATCCGCAGAGGCCAGATTAATGCCCAGACCACCCGCTCGCGTCGACAACAAGAAGCAGAAATCCTGCAAAGTCATAGAGACAAGGTCATACAAAGACATGCACAGGCATCATATAAATTCATGGTCAACTTTTAAAACAACTATACAATTTTTATAGAACTAAAAAATTATGAAGACTCAGTCTATGACAGACTTTGAGTGTAATGCCCTATATATTATAATAATTGTTTCAGAATTGGATGAAATCAAAACATGACCCAATTTTTGTGACTTCACGACATCTCGCAATCATAATGTATTTAACCTGTTAAGCACTGAAGCCATTTTAGAGTTGTTTTGTCTGAGAGACACACATAAAAGTAAAGACTCATAACTCCAAAACTGTAACAAGGAGAGTCAAAAGGGAGGTATTGTTTGATAGAACACTTTTCAAATTTTTTGAAAATATAAATTATATTAGGACATTCTCCTGCTGAGAAACTGCTGATAAATACAGAATATATATATAATTTTTATTATGATTTTGCATATATTTCTTGTTTGACATGGAATAACTCTGGAAGGAAATATGGTAGCTCAGAAATTCTTTTTTGGTGAAGTCCCTCTACAGGTGACCTGCATCTGGATAAAATTTTGTGGTGATTGCATAAAGTACTCTAAAGTTACAGCATTCTGAACAAAGGTAGCCTTTTTGTTTAGTCCTCACACATTTGAAAGGCAATAAAAAAAATTGTTGTTTTCTGAGTGACACACAAAACTAAAGACTCATAACTCCAAAACTATAGCAAGGAGAGTCAAAAGGTAGGTATCGTTTGATAGAACACTTGAAAATATAAATTACATTAGGACATTTTCCTGCCGAGAAACTGCCCATAAAAGACAAAAAATAAATATAATTTTTATTATGATTTTGCATATCTTTCTTATTTGACATATAATAACTCAGGAAGGAAATAAGGTAGGTGGAAAATTCTTTTTTGGTGAAGTCCCTCTACATGTGATCTGCATCTGGATAAAATTTTGTGGTGATTGGATAAAGGAATCAAAAGTTACAGCATTTGGAACCAAGACAGGCTTTTTGTTCAGTCATTGACGCCCCCTAATGGGCATTTTTAAAATGGTTCCTCCATGGAGAATATCTTGTCATAAATGCAATAGATTATGTTCATTTTGGGCTCATTTTAATTGTAATAGTATGCTGTAAAAAATTATGTGCCATTTTCAATGATCTGTGAATGTTTCATGAGCTGTATTATGTTTTTGGCACATTGCAGTACATAGTACAAAAAAGTATTTTATAGATTATGAAAAAAATAAATTCTATTTATCAGCAAATAACTAAGCAATACTTAGGAGATTTTCAAATTGGCTACATTCACTGTAAAGTTCAGACTCTAAGCTTTCAAATGACACCTATTTTGTGTAAATCAAGGCAATATTTTTGAAAAATATGATAATTAATATTTTCGCAGCCAGGTGGCCCGCGCGGGCGGTGCCCTCAGAGTTATAGGGACTACTCAGCACTCGTTCAGAGTTGATCGAAGTTGTTAGATGCTTTAAAAAGCTGAGATTCTAAGCTTTAAGATGATACATATTTTGTGTTATCCCACGTTTGAAAAAAGCACGGATGGCTCCGGAAACATTGGAAAACACATTGCATCCCGGAAAGATGAGAGACATGTTTTTTTAGCCAAGCATGCATCACTTCGTGAGGTATATCTCGCGATCAACGCAATGGATTATGTTGTGTTTGGGCTCTTTGTAATCGTGAGAATCTGCTGTCAATAAAGATGTTCGATTTTTCACAATCCATGCCTGTTTCATGGAGTTATGAGCTGCAACGTCACATTAAAACAACATAGCATCACTGCTACTGCTACTTCTTTGGTACGCATAGTGCCAATCTGGCAAATCTGAATTTTTTTTCCCTAGGGGCCGCCCCGTTGCCCCCGGTACCGGAGGCGTTGGTTTGTAACAGGTTAAGTAAATCGATGCCCATACAAATATTTACACCGTTAATAACCAGTGATTTCACACATACCTCAGAGCCCTCCGCATTAAAATGATCCAATGCTTGCTTCCTCATCTCACCCTTTATAGAACCATCCAGTCGCTGCAAACACAAACGCATTCATAAGTCACAACTGAGCCACAAACACTGCGGTTAAAACCAAATGACCTGCAGTGAGTGAGAGTTGTGCCATCACCTGGAATAAGAACTGCCGGTACTTCAGGTACTCCGCTAGGATGTCCAGCATCCGAACCATTTGGGAGAAGATGAGCACACGGTGCCCTCGTTCCTTCAGCCGAACCAGCAGTTTATCCAGAAGAATCAGCTTCCCACTGCTGCGAATAAGGTGCTGCAGAAAATACATATCAGTTTAGTCTGTGTGAAGTCTGCTGAAAGACCCCTAGTAAGGAACCACTGCCCTGTTGCGGCGTTCTTACAATAGGGGTGGGTGATATGGCAAATCATTTCACGATTTTATCATGTTGGTTTTACTATTTTGCAAGTGACTGAACAGTACAGACAAACTAACTAATTTCCCTATTTTTAAACTAAATAAAAAAATAAAAAATAAAAAAAATGAGTGACCATTTAGGCCCACCATTTAGACCATTTAGTAGGGGTGGGCAAAAATGAAAATCTTTTTCAATATTTTATCTTTGTTAAAAGCAGATTGTGGAGACATTTGAATCATCCATGATCAAAAATCTTGATATCGCACACCCCTACATTCAAATACACAAAGCAAGTTTACGTGTACAGGAAAAACATACAACATGAATACATCAGCATATTCATTCTGGTTTTAGCACAAAAAAAATTTGTTCCTCTGCAAATGTCACTTTGGGGGTTTTGTAAGTAACTAAACTTGTTAAAGTTTTTGTAATTAAACTTATATTTTTATAACCGTGGACAATGTCTTGGACGTTTTGTTGTACAGTCCAACTAATGAATTAGTGCTTCCCCTCTGTAAGATGAAACCCACCTGCAGGCCTTCTTGTCTGTTGTAGAACTCGTTCTCGTCAGGGGGTTTAATGAGGTAGCAGTGGTTACAGCATTTCTTCAACTCCATCATGACATTGAGGAAGCCTGACGTGCTTCCTTTAGTTCCTTTACTCAGGGCTTTATAGTTCCTCGTCAAGATCCACCTAAACAAACAATTTAATCGATTAATCAATTTTCTCTCTCAAATATTTGGGTTTAAGTGATAAATCTATAGCAAAGGGTGACATTTTCTCAGGGGGAAAAAAAATCTGTTAGAATATAAAATGACATGCAACAATGAATCATGAACAAGACCATGTTTACAGTAAAATATGGTCCCAATTTGATTCCATGCCATCTTTTCAAAGCTCATGTTTGTGCATCAGGTTCTCTTACTTGTAGTATTGTTTCTGAACAGCGCTCATCTCTACCCTGAGGATCTGCTCCACCTTGGCAGGCAAAGATTTCTCCACATCTTTCTTCACTCTGCGCAGCAAGAAGGGCTCCAGCTCTTTATGAAGGCTGGTATAGCCCGAGTCTCTGCCCTTCCCATGCTCCTCTTCAAACATCTCCCACGAGTGAAATCTACCAACATACAAGCTTATATCAGTGACATCCAAGTAAATCAATACAAGAATGTGGTTAGCTCGTCTCTCTAAGGTATCAGCCGTTAAGAATAAACCACAAAGAGGGACAAGAGCTGCCAAAAATACCACATGAAAAGCTCAGCTGCATACAGTAGCGCAGCTACAGTAAAGTCATACTGAACAAAAAGAGCAGACTGACAGAACAAGAGCACACCTACTTGTCAGGCATAATAAAGTGTAGCAGAGACCAGAGCTCTTTGAGTGAGTTCTGGAGGGGTGTGCCAGTGATCAGGAGCCTGTGGTTGGACTTGAAATCCATCATAGTTTTGTAGAGGAGAGAGTCATCGTTCTTCAGCCGATGGGCCTCGTCGACACCGATGAACGCCCAGCAGACATTTCCTAAAAATGACTGCAAAAGAAAATGAGCACGCTGGTCTGCTAAAATACACAATATTTTTCATTTACAAAGGTTACAAACGTCATATGCATAAAAAAAAAAAAGGACTGGGTATCGTCCATGATATAGTGTTATATATTATATTAGATGATGTTTCCACTCAAAACAAATTCTTTCAGATTTAGTGTTTTCTGTTAATATTTTTTAAAAGTTTAATTTAATGAAATGATAATGGACACCTAATGATGAAAAGCACAAGCCGGTAACTTAACAAAAAAAAAAAAAAAAGAAATCCATTTTTATTAGGTATTTCGAATGAATTGCACATACACAATGTTTTCTTGAGTTTCTTAGTTTTGGACTAGTCTAATAGTTAATGCAAAAAATAGATTTAATTGTGAAAGTGTAAATTAGTCCTTTGACTCGAGCTGTACCTTATCCTTCAGCAGAATTTCATATGTAGTAAGCAGAATATTTAACTTCAGTCGCTTGGTCTGCGGATGCATCCATTCATGTGTCCGGATCTAAAGAACACAGAAAAATCTTCAGCTTTGAGTTACACTTCTTGTGTGCAAGAAATCTAGGATCTGCTCACTCTCTTGCATTTTTTAACATTATACCATGCTTCTGCTGTTGATGTCTCCCAGGTACACCACAACATTCATCTGAGGAGCCCAGAGCTGGATCTCCCTCTGCCAGGACGTGAGGGTCGACAGAGGCACCACCAGAAGAAAGGGCCCGTAAAGCTGGTGATCGTTGAACATGTAATTGAGGAAGCTGATGGTCTGGATGGTTTTTCCCAGACCCATCTCATCTGCCAGGATACAACTGTTTCCTCTGGGAAAGCAGAAGAGTAGAAGTGATTAAGAAAAGTAATTGAATCCGGGGTTATGTCTACTAGGAATGAACAAAACTAGCATACTTGCACCAAGAATGGGCCATCCAGTTCAGACTGTCCAGCTGATAGTCCCGCAGCTCTAGGCCATCTCCACCGATGTAGAGAGGCTGCTTCTTCATGGGCACAAACCGTGGTCTCTGTTTTAAAACCTGAAAGAAACCAAACACGCAACTGGTTGGAGAGCTCCTGGTTTCATTGACTTTCTCAGATGAGCGTTCACAGTGTTGACTGCGGTTACCTTGCAGTCTCTGAAGGGGATGGTTTTGCTCTGGTTTCGGCACATGTATTCATCTATGCACTTTTGAAACTTTCTAGAAATAAGAGCACCGTCTTCCCAACTGCACTCCGAGTACGGCAGCCCCTGCCATTTACAAAGGTAATCGGGATAACCTGCAGCAGACTTTTGATTCGAGTGTCCTGCAAGGAAATTATTTTCCTTTTATCACTGTAAAGCTGCTTTGAAACAATCTGTATTGTAAAAAGCGCTATATAAATAAAGGTGACTTGACTCGTGAGTCAGAACAATCAATCAAAACAATGAAAATGGGGACAGCATCCTCTTACCAATGATTCTTTCCACGATTTGATACTGAGAATGCAAGTCATCCATGAGTTCCTGCTGGCAGTTTAAGTACTCCACATCTTCAGGCGAGGCCGCTTTGAGCCTGTGGACGGCAGTGCAAGAGAACAAAATGAACATCTAAAGCCACGTTACCTACAGGAAAAGAGGTTTCGGTAAGCATTCGTACCATTTCTTCTTCTCCTGCTCTTTTTTCTTGAAGTTGTCCAGTTTCTTCATGCCCTTGACATTCTGTTGTTTGAGCGTCTCCTCTGTCTCCCAGGTGTTGTGAATGTGGGACCAGTTCTTCCATTTCATCAAGTATTGCACCTCTCCTGGCTGTCTGTTTGGGTCGAAGTTGGCGTTGGGGTCTCCATCTGCCTCTACGGCATACACTGTGGTTACGGCACCCGTTGCTGTTAAGGAACAAGACAACATTTCAACAAAAGTATTGTCGTCACTATAAAAAGTTCCTTCTAAACTTTCCTCCCGAGCTGATTGTGTTGTCATTAGGGGTGTAACGATACGATATGACACGATTCGATACATATCACGATACTGAACTCCCAATACAATATTATTGTGATACTGCAAGATATACGGTAAAAGGTTAACACAAAATTATTTTTCTGTTGATTAAAATGCTAAATTTGGTATTACATTGTGTGTGTAAATGAATAGGCTTGGTGCTGGAAACCCAAAGCACAGGACAGTAGAGACACCAGAATAACAATATTCATGATTCTGAAGCTTGAAAATACAAAATTATTTCAGACGAATATGCTTGGACTCCATCCCTGACTAGATATACAGTAGTCAACATTTGAAGTGGATCAAAAAAGTTGATCAAAGTTGTTCTAAGACAGGAACGGTATTGTTCAAAAATCATGTATAACTTTGATGAAATGTTTTGATCCACTTCAAATGTTGACTACTGTATTTAAAATAATATAGGCCATTTTTTATTGGTAACAAGAGTTTCTTTAACACTTACTTTATCTTAATGAGACAAAGAAGACATTTTTGTTTACATTTTATTTTTGACTGCTAGAACTAATATAATTTGTTGTTTGCCTTAATGTGTTTTAAAAAAAAAGGTTATATAAAATGTCAATAATTATCGATACTGAACGATATTAAATATTATATTGTGACTTTTTTTTGCTATATCGCACAGCCCTAGTACATCATTTCAATTTTCGGCACCATTGTTCTTACCTCCTTTCCGACCTATCCTCATTTCCATGACTCTCTCCAGTGTCTCAAACTCGTCCTCCTCTGGTGGCGGGACGTCCTCTCCACACACCTCCACAAGGTCATCGGAATCAGTCTTCAGTTCCTCATCTTCTTTGTAGCTCACGTTGACAGTGGCCTGCCTCCGAGGCCCCGCTAGGGCTTTCTTATAATCGTCGTCTTCATCTGAGGAGGAGCGCGAGGGCTTCTTCTTCTGAGCTTTGTTATTTCTCCCATTCCTGGCAGTGGCCCTGAGAGATGAACAGAGATCTGTTCAGTTAAGGAGTGTTTGCTTGAAAGCGAATTCAACAATAAAATAGCCATAAGCACCAATCATTAGGATCCAAGCATATGTGAAAGAGCATGAACAAAATAACGAAGGTTGGAAGCATGGATCCCGTGGAAGTTGTGGATACATGTATTTTGATGTCAACATTAGTTTTAATTGTTATAGTGCCCTCTTGCATCATTCAACAAAATTAAATTTGGCCTAAAATTTTTTTTTAAAGAAATGTTGGAGAACAACTCTCATAAAAATATATTTGCTCATATCTTTCAAATAACACCCTCAATATGCCTAAAGACACTAAATTAAAGTGAGTTCGGTTGGTGTTAAAATAAATTACTCATGGGCCTCGCCCAAAAATTTTAAATTGGCTTATACCTTTGAAAAATCAAAAATCACAATTATTTTGACCCTGTTGTTCACAAGGCTTTATATGTTGACCAAATAAAAAGGAATACATCTTTTCAGAGATTTTTTTCCAATTAATAAAACAAAGCCATTATGACTCTAAAACTATAACAGTCATTCATGAAATTTGACATGCATGCTCTTTGGTGAGAGAGATAACCCTCTATTTATCCAATCGAAATTCAGCAGGTAGTAACTGGAATTATGAATATTATTATACATGGTGTCAAAATGAGGCTGAGACAAATTTTTGTGAGAATCAGCACAAAGGTGGTGTTATATTACAGAAGGTATTAACAGAAAGGGTCGATTTTGATTTCATGTTCACTTTAAAAGACACCAAACAGTGGATGACAAAAAAAAACACAGATAAAATTAGTGCTGCACCAAAATGAAAATTCTGGGCCGAAACCAAGAATTCAGGATCCACCTGGGTTTTTTTTTGTATAACTTTATTAATATTAGAGTTCATTTAATGAATTTTAGTGTTGCGCTAAATGGAATTTCTCATTTCCATTTTTTATTTTAATTTGAAGTGCCCCTGATAACAATACTGTGCATGTTCATTATTTGTGATATCGTATTAATGTACATCGGCAACAGAATTTGAAAGAAGAGACTGTTTCATATGAAAATGAAATTAAAAAAATTCAATTTTTCAATTTCAATTTTTTAAAATTCAAAAATGGAAACAAACATAATTTTTACCAATTATAGACCAATTTCATTGCTTCCTCAATTTTCAAGGAAGGAATATTCGACTAAGGAATATTAAAAAATGGATGGATAGCAATAAATTATCTTTAAACTTAAAACTAAATAAATAAAACTAAAGCCATATTATTTGGTAATTATAAAACAAAACCGGGAAAAGACGATTGAAATAGACGGGATACAAATTAAAAATGTCTCTGAAAAAAACATTTTACTTGGAAAACTCACATCAGACACATACTTGCAATAATAAATAAAGCCAAACTTGTCCTTGATTACAAGACCTGTATTGTTTCCTGATTCTTCCGTAGTTAACTTGATGTGTTGAAGTATGGGGAAATAATTATAATAACTCAATAGTCAATTCCTTATCTAACAAAAAAGGGCTATACGTACCATACACAAGGCTGAATATCTTGAACACACAAATACACTTTTTCTCAAATCAAAGTAATTAAAAATACAGGACCTTATTAAATTCAACATTCCACAATTCTTATTTAAAGCATTCCACAACCTATTACCTGCTAACATACAAAAGTTATTCACACAGAGAGAGCAGTTGTACAGTTTGAGTAGTTATGGGAACTTTTCAATACCAACAGTCAAAACCACCAGGAGGAGTTTCTGTGTGTCTGTATGCGGGGTTAAACTACGGAATAGTTTGGTGCTCGAACACAAACAATGTCAAAGCATTCACCAGTTTAAAGCACTTTATAAACAGAAGGTCTTGTCACAGTACAAGGAGGGTGGGGCTTAACCGTCTGGTGATGTATTCATAGGCTGTGTTATCTTACCTTGAAGGTATTCTGATTACCATTGTTGGTATTGCTATAATTGTTACCTGCGGTAACAATGGTGTGTAATTAAGATATGTTTGTGTTTTTTCATATGTGTATATAGAAATATGTAATTGAGAGTTATGATAACGTTAACAACTAAGGAAGCCTTTGTTTTTCTTTTTAATTGTAACAGACCGGGGTGGGTCTAAATAAGTCTGACTTCCTACTTCGTTTAGAGCAATTGATTGATTTGTGTTGTTAAAGTAAGGTGAATTTACCTTGTTGTATAGATCGAATCAAATGATTCTTTATTGCCTTTGTTACACGTCACTATATTGATCGAAATAAAAATTCTCTCATCATTTCAATTTCAAAATAACAAAACTTGATTATTGGATGGCAGGCACACAACAAATGTTAAAGTTTTGTTCAAGCATCCACAGAAAACAGGATTTCTCACTACATGAAACAGCAAAAGTAAACCAAGATCAAGGTGAAAACTGTACTTGTTTGAAGGTTTTCTGCTCTTGACTTTATGACTGGGCTCATAGTCAGACACCGACTCGTCACTGTGCCTTTCCTCCTCTGCTGAAGAGTCCGATGAGCCACTTCCTGAACCCGATCCCGAGTCCGATCCAGACCTACACACACACACAACACCCGTGTAAATGTTAGCCAAATGCAGAGTGAGGCTGTAACCTCATGTTTACTAACGCAAACGGCTTCCATCGACTCACCCTTTACTCCTGCTCTTGGAGTCATCATCTGAATCATCACTACTGGAAGAGTCCTGCAGTAATGAGAGAAGAACGAGTGAGAAACGAGAGGGATTTGGAGAAGCGTGATGATTTTGAGGGGGTCAGCATGTAGTACCTCGTCTGAGCCGGTGTTTGAGGAGCTCTGCTGCTGGATCTGCTGCTGTTGCTGGAGCTGCTGCTTCCGGATCATGGCGGACCGTTGCACTGTCAGGATACTGGGGTTGGACTTCCAAAACTACAGCAAGGTGAAACAACAGGGATAGTGTCAAACATGTGGAAGGTTCTGTTCCAAAACCCTGTACAGTGCCTACATTTTAAAGAATCACACATGCTCTAAATGCAAAAGCTGTGAATGAAAGGACAATATTGAGAAATGTTCATTTTAAAGTACACTTAAGTAGATTGCGAAAATGTACAGTCAAACCAAAAATTATTCAGACACCAGATATATTTTTTGTTATTTTTTTACTAGTGGGTGCAGGACAATATAGTTCATTTATATAAGTGAGGATAGCAAAATAAAGTAAACTGTGACATATTATACCCCAAAATTCTTCATACAGTGGACTACCAGTGAAATTGATTAAAATTTGGGACCAAACTTTATTCAGATACTTTGACAGATACTTAGATTTAAATTTCATTGAATTCGATATCAGTTGACTGGGGCCTATCAGGCACAGTAAAAAAAAAAAAAAATCTCTCAACTAATGCTGTAAACTACATAGGGAATCACAGTTGGTACATCACTGTAATATTAAAGGTTAAATTAGATTTGTAAACTACTCAGATTTAAATTAAACATTAAGTTTTTATAAGAATAGTGCTATTATACATTTTTAATGCCATAATTAGGTTTCTACTCGTATTTTGAAATATAAATATTTAAATGGTGGCTGTCATAAAAACATGGATTTAGGTTATTCAAACATAAAATATTGCAGAACATGTTAATTAAATATATAATGAATATGCAATATAGTGTATATATTTAGCAAAATGCCTTTGATGTTCATTCATCTTTATTTCGTGTTGTAACTAGTAGTTAAATGAAAGCGACGATCGGTTCATGCGTGCTTCGCTTGAACTGAACTTGGATAGGAGGTGTGCTACAAAGCTGTTTATTTATCAACTGAAAACAACATACAATGAAATATGGATTATTGGGATTTAAAGGTGATGATACACAGGGCAACTTTTTGAGCAATATTGCTAGGCAATGTTGCCATCAACAGGCAACCAGGTGAGACACAGGGCCCAAGACCAATCTAAATTATCCAGATATAAATTTATTGCCCATTTTAAATGGGAAAGTGCCCAAGCAACATTAGCTCGGCAAGATAGCCCAGCAACATTGCTCAAAAAGTTGCCCTGTGTATCATCACCTTAAGAATCGATATCGGCTCTTCAAAATGAGAATTGAATAAAATCAAGAAATCTGTATATTTTTAATCCGCCCAAGTATTTTGATTTTGCATGGACTTTAAAGCATCTGATCAGCATTGACAACTTCACACAAGATTTATGACGCTTACCGCTGCTCCACCGCTGATTTTGTTGCCTTGATCATTCTTTTCCTTGGATTTCTCGGAGTCAGAGTCTGATTGGCTTCCAGAATCTGAGCCACTTCCTGAGTCACTGCTCCCTGATTGGCTACTGCTAGAACTGCTACTGCTTGAACTCGAGCCCGAGCCAGAACCCGATCCTGACCCAGACTCATCGTCTGAATTACTGAGACACAAACACACGTGTACTTGAGTTCATTCCTCCAATACACATTATGCTTTGCATGATTATTAACTATGATATTAATTACTTTTATCCATAAATAACTGTGAGCAGATTAAGTGATATCATATTGTCTAATCATAAAAAATGCTTGGCATGAAAAATATTACTAGGATTCATAATTTCCCCCAGAATTAGAAATGTCTAATTTATTCCTCCTCACGTTCCAAACTTTTATGGTTTTTGTACAATTAAACATATCGACATGTCAATAATATCTACATTAGTAAATAGTATTAATATTTTTACTTATCCAGCAAAATAAAACAGGTTTAAGTAGTTTACTGGTGAAATGAGGACTAGGTGCTTTTGTAAATACTTTGCTAAATATTTTTTACAAAAGCTATGCTGAAGTTTCTGTCATGTTGATGTTACTTTTAAAATGTTATTTACAGTAACAGCAGTTTTATCATGCAGGCAGGAAATTGTCATCTCATAAGACAAGCATCTTCGTTATTCAGTATTCAGCATTAATTTAAGCCTTTATCAAATTTCAGAAGTAGGAAAAACATTGACTGCAGATTAAAAGAACTGAAATCATGGATGACTGACAAGCACAAGTCTGGAGAACCAGGTGTTGTTTATTAATTGAGAGAGTGGAGGAACATAAGCATAACTGATAACTGAAGTAGTCTGGCATGCCAATCAACTCATGGTACTTTTTGGGATCAGTTACATGTAATGGTTCATTTTGATGCTATGTGTGAATAAACAGTTTGAGCAAGTAGGATGTTGAAATGCTCTGATGTGAAAGTCTGCAGTCAAACACAGCATCTACAACAGATGATTAGCTGTACATCAAACGTAAATGGCTCAAATAACAATCAATAAAGCGGTCTTCACTGCAAGAGTCTGTCTTTTCTAAAGCTGGACAGTATGAATAAACTCTTTAACTGTATAAAATGGGAATGCGAGCAAATGACAATTTTCATTTACAGGCAAACTATGCGAAACGGCATGTATTGCGATTACCTGGACTCTCCGCTGCTGTTGCTGACACTTTCATCCTCACTGCGTGCATCCATCTCAATCAAATATTAAAGATGAATCCCTGATGAGATCCGTACAGTGCGTGCGCCACTTCAGAGCAGCTCACCTGAACAGAAAGTAAAGTTGTAGTTAGAACAGAAGCTCACACAAATGACAGGTTCATGTCAAAGTGACTTAACTTATGTTTGACTGTAAACATTACTGACAAGTCTGAAGCAGTCTGAGAATCTGAGATGAACAAAATTCTGCTGGTGAAACTTTTTAACAGCTAGTTTTTAGAAACGTTAAACAGTGTAACAAATAGAAACGTCTTAGTATAAGATTAGTCTAGCTAGTATAACCACTGTAGCAGGAATGTAGAAAACTCCCAACATTTGTTTGCATATAATGTGCAGCATTTATTTATTCCTCAGTATTGTAGTCATGATATTGCTGGAATAAACAATATCACCAACTGCTTCTTAGAGAGGGTTACTTCTCTACTTCCTCTCTTCAAAACACTGAACTTTGTTTTTATCGTTAATATGCGAACTTTAGTGATAAACCACACGCAAAATCCACAGACGAATCGTACAGAAGTTTCTCTTTTAAGTAAAGCAACATCTTAAGAACTGCCTAATGAATGAAAGTGCTGAGTGTGATGTTGACCGCAGAGGCCTCCAAGGTTCAGGCCTAAAAAGCCGCGGACTATCCTGCGCTGTACGGCCCCCTGAAGCAGCGCCATGCTCGGGCACAGGTGCGCATTACTGTTGGGTCACCTTTATGTTCAAGGCCATTTACAAATATCAGTTGTCATGAAGTTTATCCCGTCTTAATAATAAGTTTCACATCACAAATCCATATTTTGGGACTATGTTTTGGTCGTTTGCCCCACTTGTCGCCTTGGATTGGCGCTACATTTCAAATCTTTCATTAGTCTCTTTCTGTTGTAGCAATGCTAACTTAGCTTAGCATGCTAAAGCTAAACGAGAAGCGCGTGTTAGCGGTTTGGCTACCGGTCGCTAACCCAGTCAAGCTATTGGAGTACAGTGTACACCTAATATTAATAAGAACAATAATATAACAATCTTCAGACCCCGTTTAGATCGCATCTTTCTCAGTTAAACATTATTTGTTTGTTTAGCCAGCTATTCTTACGCGTGCTAAGCTAAACGAGCAGCCTCGTTCAACTTGAGTTTGATTTTATGGGACATTCTGCTTAGAAAATCAGCTGGCTTGTCTTTAGCCCTTAAAACAAGCAGTTGCGATACTGAACTCGTGGGTTTTGTCTCACAATCAGATGTAAGCACTGAAATACAGGTGTTTTCAGCGTAATATTGTCTGATCATCATGCTGTTGTTGATTCCCGCACTGCGTTTCTGTAGATCCGCCGCTCGGTTTGTTTTCATTAGCCTTTAAAACACCCTAACACAGCATCCCGAGCAGTAAACGGGCATTTACCGGTGAATACCGGACCACGACCGGTTTCTCGTCTACGTCCATTACGTTCTGCACACAAGTGCGGTCATATTGAAGGTATTTTGATGCGTTACCTGCCCGCCTGTGTGCGCGCTGCTCGCGGACTCTTTCTGATGATTGCCGCTGTCGCTTGAGAACTCCACAAAAACACTCTTACACACTTTACTCTGAGAGATGAGTTTCTGAGTTTCCCCTCCACGGCCAAGAGTGCCTTGGGATCAACTGCTAAATAGTTTTAGTATATTCCATAAGCCGGGAAACAGACGGGATAGCAGGCATATTTCAGCTGTAAATCCTACACAAGCCGGTCTCTCTCCGCCATGACGCGCTCTCGAGCACAGAGAGAGAGAGAAACCCCGGGCTGTGACGTCACCGGCCGCGGCGAGCTCCCGCGGAACCGTGTGTTATATAAGGAAAGATCCGTAGGGATGCTTGTTTCTCTCAGATTACATGGGGGAAAGTTTGCGTTTTTGTGTATCTAACAAAATTCGAGAATTACATTTAAAAATTCTTCATACGCATATTTATCTGTATAATAGCCTACATTTCATCAACATTTTTCGATATCAATGAAAGTCGCTCATTTTGTAGGCTATAGATGTGACAAAAATAATGCTGCATCTTTAAAAAAAAAAAACTTTTAGAAGGATTCATTATTTTTCAACATAAATCTGGACATCATGTCGATATAACTTGCAAAGATGTTTTTATTTATTTTGAGTAAAAATGCATCACTAATGGTGAATCTAATGATTTTATTTAGTAAATTCCATATAGGCCTACATAAAAGCAAAAGATGCAATTCTAAACCTTGGCTGCATCTGAAATCGCATACTCTCTTGAGTAGATACTTATTTTGAATATGTAATTACTCCATGACCGCTAAAAAAGTATGTTGTAGTAGGCACCATAGACATCATAGGCACGGCCGCATTAACAATAGGGCTAGGCGGGGCTAAAGACCCGGGGTCCGAGCAAGGAGGGGGCCCGTGATTGGCTGTGGAGCAGATTGACTACTACTAGCCATCTGATTGCCAAAGCCTTACCACGCCCCCCACAAATTAGCCCCGTTATTTACTTTTACTGTCTATGGTTATCTAGTGGCGCTTTGCCATATATTCCATGCATTATCATGGAATCATTATCATTAATATTATAGTGACCGTTCGCAAAGACCCGCCATTTTTAGTTACTGTGTGACAAGCCAGGCGGCTCTCACGAGTCACGTAGGCCTACATCATGTTCTCACTCACGCAGTGAAAAATACATCTGACATACAAGAGAGAGCTCAGAGCAGCTTACTGTTGATATGAAACATAGTCTCAACTTTCAAATATTATCATTGAAGTAATTTAAACAATACCGTTTTTCAAGTTCAAGTCCACCGACGTTAATCTACTGACAGCTTTGTTGTCGGACAAAATTGCATAGGCTATTGGTCGCCTGTCAATCAAACCCCCGTGGGCAGCAGGGCATGGTGAATTGAAACGTCACGTTTTAATTTGATATAGCCTACCACTCAAATACATTTATTCTATAGCTGTGTCCCAATGTGAAGGCTGCGTCCTTCGAAGGACCCATCTTACCCAGCCTTCGAAGGACGCTCCGCATGTAGCCTTCGTAGTATTCCCGAATTACGCATGCATCCAGGTGTTCCGCTCCTGCCGCCAAGCAACGGTGCGAGAGTAGCCTACGGCTGCCATCCTGATAATTCATTTTATATAATTGAATAAACAGTATTTTGTTTATATTTTACTGGAGGACATGGTGAGGATGTATCAGTCATATATTTTCGGCTTTATTAGCCGGATCATGGCCAGAGGTTTTCTGCGTCCCAATTCAGAAGCTGCTTCCTGAATTGCCAGATTACACTTTAAACTCTTCAAGTATTGGGTGTTAACTTACGTAAATAGTGTAGCCTAATGAAAAGAAAACATACATGGGCATATGGTTCAAATGTTCACTTATATCTTACCTTGATGCGATTATGTAGGCTAGTGTATTCTTTTTATTATGTAGCATAAATGGACAATATAAATGATGAATATGAATATGGTAAATATATATTTTAACCCCGTATTATGGGAGGGAAAAAACCCTCCATCTGTGGGGAAAAAAAACAAAAACCGTCCCTTTATTTTATAAACTGTACTCACAATATTTTTTATGTGTAAATAAAAATACACAATTTTATTGGTGTAAACTCACAATAACAAGAAAACTTTGTGCTTTTGTAAAATAAAAGAAAACAATCAGGCGTGCTTTCATGATCTCCGTGAACTGGAGCGCGTCTCAAAAATGAACAATATGCTTCTAAATATGTAGCCTAGCCTACTAATAATAATGATAATTAGTAGCCTATTATTATTATTTGTGTTTATAATTATGAATGAGTTCACTGAAGACATAGGCTAATATGTTAATCATAAAATAATTTATGAATGTTTTATTTTTATATAATAAAACCTAACCTTGTGTTTGTGTTAGGCTATATTTCTTTTTTATTTGTGAAGTCTTTTTTTGCTTATTCTATTATACTGAGCTTTTTCCTCCCAAAAATGGAGTTTTAGAAAATTGAAGAAATTATCCATTTTAAAAACTGAAGTTTAAACACAATGCAAAGCATCCCTCATAAACAGGTGGCCTGGTTGAATCATCGTGGGCACGATTTGTTAAACCGAGGGAACAGTTTAAGAATTCGTGAGTACAGTTTATAAACTGAGGGGACGGACTGGACAACCGTCGCCAGACTCGCCACGGATTGATTTTAATAGCGTTAAGTTTATATCACAGCTCGGACAGAGCCATTGAGCTCGGTAAAGCCGCAGTTTCCTCTTTCTCCTCCTAATCTCCTCCATATCGCTTTAATATACAACATTATGTGCAGAATTCAAATGGGTCCAATACGTTTTCTGGTCTGCGGGATTCGGTCATGTGATCCGCTCTTTGTATCGTGTCTCTGGACTGGAGCTGCGGCGGTTCGCGCGACACTAACGTGAAACCAGACTTCCTTCGCCCCGATAGAAAGCATATTTACACTGTCTGAATGGTTCACTATACCCCACTATGTGCCATTCACCATGTAGAAAATAGTAAATGTGTGAACAAGTGACCGATTTCAGCCGCAGCTTCTATTTGGGGGCGGAGCTTCAGATTCCAGAGAGCATTTGATTGGACAGAAAATCTGATGAGAAGCTGATGAGTGATGTCATCAAAATCATTGATCCATATTGAGAGACTGCGAGTTTTGGATGCTAATATCTTCTAAATGCGAATTTTGTCATTGTTTTTGAGCACTAACATAACACTAATATATTCATACTAAAAGCCCAAAAACTTCAATTCAATTTTGATTTCATGGGGAGTTTAAGATCGAATTCTTTGTTTATTTACTATTAAATGTATTGATAACAAAAAATCTATATATACAACTGTTTTTGATAGAGAGTTAAAGGTAACTGAAAATTGAAACTTTGAAAATACTGTCTTTATATTATTTAATTATTTAGTTATTTTAAAAAACTCTTGCTGTGTATCTAGTATTCAATATTAATAAAACAGCAGAATCAAAAAAGAAGAAATTAAAAATATGAACAACAGAATCACTGATAACAAAAAAAGCAGTGAGATTTGTTCTGCACGTAATTTATTAATTACTTGTTGTTTAAATGATTGTACCCTCTTAGTATTTTCTTTTTTTATTTGTTTGCTTGTTTGTTTACCCTGCCTTTGCCCTTCATTATTATTTTGTAATTATGGTATAAATATCTTTAACTATGTAATGCACTATATTATGTGCTTGAGTTGTTCCTGTACCGTGTTCAAAGCAATGAAACGAAAGCAAGGCGACAGCATGTGTGATGTTACTAAATAACTCAATGTAACTGATGTCAAAATTTGGCTCTCATTGGTTCAGGAAGTAAAGGCAACTAAAGCCTTGCATTTTTTTCACTGAAAGTAGCCTACCTTTTAAACCTTAATGCTCAGTGAATTATCTTTGCAATGAATGGCCTAATCAGAATGAGGAAACAGATATTAATTAGAGGCAAAGTGCCTTATCTCGACGGAACAGGTTTTCTTTCCTTTACTAAGGGTTTTATAAGCCTGTCATTATGAGGCAGCTAGTTACGAATATCACAGCACTATAAGCACACTAGCTACCCCTACAGTGAACGTGATTTCACCAAGTACCACATGTTCCTGGATCAACATCTTTGTTGATCCTGGAACAACTTTCAGATCAACCAATCAGATTTGAGGGACAAGTTTACAGTTTATGTCAAGTTTAGGCTTAGAACCAGGGTAAGGTGCTTCAACATCAGTATTATTCACCTATTATTTCCCTCTGATTTTAGGGAAAAGTTATGGGTAGGGTTATGTTTAGGGGTAGGAATAGGGTAAGGACTAAATTTTGGGACAGGAATGTTGTGCAGGAATGTTCTCCTGAACGTCAGACGAGATCATGTGGAGTTTGTGTCTCCTGAATGACTGACTAGACCAGGTGGAGTTTGTGTCTCCTGAATGTTTGACTAGATCAGGTGGAGTTTGTGTCTCCTGAATGTCTGACAAGATCAGGTGGAGTTTGTGTCTCCTGAATGTCTGCCTTGTCATGAAGAACCCGTGTCATGAAGATTCCCTGGTTACACCTCCAGCTGCCGAGCCCATCACTCCACCTCAGCTAGTCGACTTGTCTCCCTCTCTCGGCTCCACTTGGGACCATCATCCTTACGGCTCCACCTTGCTCCCTCGTCCCTCTGGCTCCGCCTTGGTATCCTGATCCATTGGTCTCATTGGCTCTTCTGCTCCGCCTGGTTCTCCACCTCCATCATCTCTATCTGTCGTCCCCCCCCCCCCCCCCCCCCCGGTAAAACCTACCACCATCATGGCTCCTGCCTCCTTTGACTCTGTCGTGGGCCTTCGTCCTGGCTGTAGTTTGGGTCCCCGCCTGGCTCCTCCTGCTCCTGGCTCCTCCCTTCGTCACCGCCTCCCTGGTTTCTCTTTCCGGCATTTCCTGTTCCCTTTCCTTCACCAGCCCCTCGTCCTCCTCCAGAGTCCCCACCCTCCCTCGGTTGGACCCGCTCAGTTTATTTAAGGCGCAAGGACGTGCCTTCTTGGGGAGGGGAGGGGGCCTTAATGTCAGGTGTATGTTTAGTTTAGTTGTTTAGTTTTAGTTTCTTTGTGTTTTGGTGGTGTTTTCCCTGTTCCTGTTTGCCTGATTTGTCCGTCATTATTAGTTTCCTTGGTTGTTAATTAGTCCTAGATCTAGTGAAGCATAAATTGTTGTCATTTCTTAATGAATTTGGAATGTAGTGGTCAGTTTACTGAAATGAAGCAGCCTCAATGAGGTAGGATGGATCCTTCAAAATGAGACAGAGCTTGGGTGCTTCTCATGTCTTATAGGTGCATCCTCGTTTCCTTCCCTCGCTTCCTTCCCTCGTGTCTCTGCTCCACCCTCTTAGGATGCGAGGGAAGGATCACCTGTGTATCCTCATGCCTCCTCAGGAAGCTTCCTTGCTCCTCTTTCGTCACCTCCTCGTGGTGCAGTTAGAGAATTGAGATGTCCTTCAAGATGGCTGAGTTCGTTCGCTTTCTGGTTCACGGGCTGGAGAACGGAGAAGCTGTGTCCCAATTCAGGGGCTGCATCCTTTGAAGGCCGTGTCCTCCAAAGTGCTTGGCCGACGCGGCCTTTGAAGGACGCACCGAGACCTGTTTAAAGCGGAAAGTATAGCCAGTTGCGTCACTGCGGTGCAACAAAGGCCGTCCGAGTTCAAAGGTCCTTCAAAGGCTCCTTCAATATGCAGCTTGCAAATGCATCCTTCTTTTCCCGTGAATCCAGGATACATCAGAAGGATCCTTCGCAGCCTTGCCTACCCCAGAATTCATTGCGCGCCGGAGATTACACTTTTTTGATTACACAGATTACACTTTTAAATGTAAGTATTCGGCTTCAATTTAATCGAGTAATCAGATGTATCTAATGATACAAATGAAAGAAAATAAATAAAAATAAAGTTTCAAATGTTGACTTTTTTTAATGTTGACGATTTTATATAGGCTTGTTTATACTCTTTATATTTTATTATGTACATAAATTGACCATGGTGAACAACTAGCACACAGCTAGCAACAATTTGTTTCATTATCCAAATAAACCAGTGGTGGAATGTAACGAAATAAATTTACTCCGTATTTAAGTATAAATATGAAGTACTTCTGATTGTTATTCAACTCCACTTCATCTCAGAGGCAAATTGTGGCGAGCAGGACGAGGCCGAGGGACGTGAGAGAATGGCGCGAGGCCGGTGGCGTGAGTGATAAGGAATGAAAAGTCATTCAATTACTTTTTCCTCTCTCCCCTCTCTCGGATCTGTCGCTCCTCATGCTTCCGTCTCCGTTTCTCTCGCCTCGTCCGACCATACCCCCCAGGCATCGCAGCCGCCGCCGGGGGTTGGGGGGCGGGGTGGAGTAGTGCGCAGTCTCGGGTGTACCCCCCGACCTGCGAGGGGCGATGGGGTATGTGGCAAGCAGGACGAGGCCTCTTTTGTGTAGCCAGCAGTTGTCCGTGAGGGGCTGCTGGCGGATCCTTTTGTTTTTGTATTAGTTTTATTTTATTATTAAAGTGTTGAATGTTCGCTGGTTCCCGGCTCCTTCTTTCCATAACATCTGAACCACCTTGTTACACAAATATTGTACTTTTTATGAAAAACTGATTTTTTACACATGGATATTAGATTTTCAAATTACAGTATATTATAGAAACACTAAGAATATGTCTTATAGATCAGGGATCGGTCCTGGAGGGCCGCTGTCCTGCAGAGTTCAGCTTATCGGACAGTTTTGCATGTTACACTCCAATTTTTGAGGATGTGAGTTAATTTCATGTACCGCCTGACATAAAAAACAGTCAAAAATGTTATATAACAACTGAAACTTGTGTAAACACATTGTTCATGACTCATGCATTACATCAGTTTTGAAAAGATAAAAAAAAAAACACATTTTGAAGCTTTATTTGTCAATGACCCATAAATAGGAGAAGGAGAGAGGGACAGAGAGAGAGAGGGAGCTCAGTAATATGAAAATTTAGAATATAGTTTTGGCTAACATATGACCAGTTTTTAATACTGCCTCATATCCTCTCACTCTTACTACCACGGTCCACCACCATTTATTTTTTATATTTTGATTAGACTGCACTTGTCACTCCCTCACATATGGCCATTCTAACACACAAAGTGTCACACAAAAGTTAAATCAACATGTTTATGTGAATGCATACACAGGGTGTTAAAAAAGAGAAAAGTGTAGTGTTGCTCACATATTATTGTAGCACTGAATAGTGTAATGAACAGCACGCAGCAATGAGATCTATGACCTCTAGCCTTATTTGTTTTTATCATTCATTATCTGAGATGAAGTCGGAAACCAGATTTAAAGTTGTCCAGGTAGGCTATCCATTTGAGCTTAAGACATAATTTAATACCATTTCTCTGCCTCATAATAGTGGTAGCGAACCAGGAGAAGTGCACTTATGAGTGTCCATCATCCTTTGGTTTAGGAGGGGCCGTATAGGCCATAGGCCTAATTATTTAAAAGCTTTGAACAAACACTAGTGAAATAAAGACACTGATCAATGTTAGCGATCGAAATTCATTCACTTTTCTGAAACGATGAGAAAAGATTCCAGGTTTCGATGAAAGAAGATTCCACTGGAAAAGGTTTACTTTGGTGTGCTCATTGCCAATGTTGGTAAAACGCAACAAACTGTCTAAAGCTATTAATATTCTAAATAACATTTTGTCACCTATACAGTACCGTCACTAGCATTGACTTGAATGGACACTAATCAACAAATTTTTCCACCATCAACATGGTCAAGGGTGGCATGGTTGCCAGGTCTGTGCAACAAAATTAACCCAATGATGGACAATCAAAAATAGCCCAAAAGTAGCCAAATGATCATATCCCAAATATCAAAACTCAAAATATGACAATCCAATAACATATTTACAGTTATTGTTAGGCTATACAACTGAAAACCACTTTATTATATAATGATAAAGTTTTATCATTAGAACATAAAATATTACAATACAAGCATTTCAGTCAAATATCATATGCAATATCTCAATTATAACGGGAAATTTCTAGGACATTTTTAGCTGGGACCCCCTCCCAGTCCGAGGAAACAACTCTTCCCCGTCCTCCCAGCATGCGCAAAGCACATGAGGCACTACTGGAGTGACCCGCTCGATTTCAAACACGCTCTTGCGGGTCTAGAGGTGAGGGATATGGTGGCTCTCGGCATTGGTGATGCCCCCGCTTTCGAGCCATCCATCGCCAGGCACCTCAACCCAGTCCAGAGCGGGCTGCTCGCTCCCCCTAAGCCGGTCTTGCCAAACGCCAGGCGCCCCCTGCGCGTTTGCCTAACCCCCCCCTGTCTCTGGACATAATTTCCATCAGGGTAAGGAAAGGCCCCATAACAAACCCCAGCCACGACAGAGCAACCCACCCTCTGCTAAGCCCTAGGGGAAAATGACTCCTGCCGCGGCGGGAAAACCCTCGAACACTACCCCCACCGACTCGAAACGCAAGCGGCCTGCCTGATGTTTGGCCGATGGGGGCATCGAGTCCGCGTTCACGAGCCGCAAGCTCTTTGGACTCTCTTCCTACCCTAGAGCCCCTATTCAAGAGATGGACGGTTTCTTATGGAGGGGTCGGCCACCCCCCTCTCTAGGCTGCCCAGCCCATGTGTTCAGTGGACGTTGTGTGTACTCCCCCCACGTTCAGGGAGTCTGTTGTGAGGAAAAGTGCAAAAGCAGTGTCACTACACCGCACATACTGTGTTCCCCTCACCCAGTTAATAAAGGCTTTGGCCCCAGTGTTCCTGCACAAAAAACATACAAAACCCAAAAAACACATTAAAACAAACAAATCAAATGAATTCATTACAGAGAGAGGACCTCTCTCCACAGAGAGAAATCTCCCTGCAGTGAGAGGAAATCTCTTTGAACCCATGCATGTCGCCCCTAGTTCGTCCACTAGAGGGCGCCATTGCATCACAAATAAGCCAGCTGGGTATACACAGCGCTGCTTCGGCTCGGGTGGGAACACTCGCGAGTCACGAATTGGCTTGGCAAACTGTTTCGGCTACCGAATGGGTGACGCGTACAATAATGCAGGGCTACAGACTGCAGTTTGCTATGAAACCCCCGCATTTCAACGGCGTTCTCTCTTCACACACGGAGGAGAGAGCCACACAAATTCTGAAAGAGGAAATAGGTGGTGCAATTCAGGTGGTGCCCCCCAATCTGATAAACCAGGGATTTTATTCCCGTTATTTCCTGGTCCCAAAGATGGACGGCTCTCTCCGCCCTATCTTGGACCTCCGTGTGTTGAACAAACATTTGAGGAAATACAATTTCAGAATGTTAACTCATGACTCGCCCGCGCCATAAAACGGAACGACTGGTTCACATCGGTCGATCTGAAAGATGCTTTCTTCCACATAAGCATTTATCAGCCACACAGGAAGTTTCTTCGTTTAGCCTACCAAGGCAGATATTACGAATTCACAGTTCTCCCGTTTGGGCTCTCGTTAAGCCCAAGGAGTTTCTGTCTGTGTGCGGAGGTGGGTTTAGCACCCATGAGAATGTCAAGTCTGAGGATTTTGACATACATAGATGGTTGGCTCATTATAGCCGAATCGAAGGAGAAAGTGTTGCAGGACACCTGCCGTGTCCTCACACACATCACATCTCTCGGGTTCAGGGTGAATGTGAACAAGAGCAATTTTACACCCAGTCAGACTGTGATTTTCCTGGGCTTGGAGTTGAACTCAGTCTGCATGCGAGCGTGTCTCTCTCAAGTGAACGGGGAGATTTATCACCCACACCCGGACAGGGTTGCTCTCTGGGCTTGGCCCATGAGAGGATGAACCTAAACGCACTAGGGCTTCCCCCTCGGGTGGTTGATACTATAAAGAACGCCAGGGCCGTTTCTTTTGCTTGTGGCCTTGGCGTCAGCTAAACGTGTCAGTGAGCTACATGCACTCTCAGTCCATTCCTTGTGCACTAAATTCTCTCTTGGTGGAGATAAGGTTTTCCTTAAGCCTAATCCGACCTTCATGCCAAAATGCTTCCCTGCTTTCACATCGGAGGTGTTAGAGCTGTCTGCTTTTCACCCTCCACCTTTTTCCTCTGGGGAAGATCAAAGGCTGAATGCCCTGTGTCCTGTTCATGCCTGACGACTTATTTGGCTAGGACCAGAGCTTTTCGGAAGAGTGACCAGCTCTTTATTTCATGGGTACCCCCTCACAAGGGGGTCTAAGCAACGCCTCTCACATTGGCTTGTGGACGCTATCATTTTGGCATATGAATCGAAGGGAGTGCAGCCCCCAGGGGACATCAGAGCTCATTCCACGAGGGGCTTAGCCGCCTCTTGGGTGCTGTTCAGGGAAGTATCGCTGCATGATATTTGCTCTGCTGTCAGCTGGGCTTCTCCCCATACGTTTGTACGTTACTATCGGCTGGATGTCACCAATACCTCAGTAGCACATTCTGTTTTGTAACAATAGGTTACTAGTGTAACCCAGGTTCTCTGAAACATCGAGTGGAGAGATCCACCAGCTTTTCCTCATATAACGAGTTAGCTCAAATGGGAAATATTAATAATAACTCATAACTTGTTATGATTTATTACTAATATTTGGGTCAGTTAACTGGATTAACTTGATGTAGCTAAATTAATATTACAATCAATCAGTTCGTCCAACAAACTCTTTTGATTATTCATTTATTCTAAGAAAAGGGTATCTTTCATGGCCACAGAAAAATAATTATTTCTTAGCATGTACAGCGCTTAGAGCATGTAACAGGATCAAGATCATAAAATAAACTTTGTTTCAAGCAGAGGATCAGAACCAAATACATATTGTACCACAAGTTTTATTAACAAAATCACAAACACATAACTAACATACAAACAATTACACATACAGGGGTAGATGGACTGGAAATGAACTGAAGCTACGGAAAAGATTCATTGAACATGAAAAGAACCATCAGCTTATCAATTTCAGAGCACCTCATTAAATGTATACTTGCATGGCCTTTGCAGTGGACACAATTCTTGAAGTTGTTGAAAATTGAAGTTGTTGATGGTTCAGTGAGTGTCAAATGTTGAAGTTGCAATCGTTTTCTTCTCCGTTGGATGAAGAAGATATGATAAACTTACATGGTTAGTTTGACTCTGTTCTCATGGCTGGAGTGCAGACTGTGGCCTGCCGGCCCTGGCCCTGAGAGGACACGCAGAGCAAATGGTGGGAGTTGCGATGTACTTCTTCTGCGTTGAATGAAGACGTTGTGCCAAACTCCTGAGGTTGTCCTTGATTCTGTTGTGGTTGAGAGAATCCACTCTCTCCTGAATGAGCACATGGCTGGTTGTGAGTCAAGGCCTGCTGCCCAGGGGCCTGCCCAGCAGGGCAGCAAACTGAATGTACGAGAGAAGGCCAAAAAGAAGTCGGAAGAGTTGGTTGCCCATTCAGTGATGGTAAAGTTGCAGTTTTCTTCTGAGTTGGATTGAAGAAAATTCAGTCTCACTCTGTTGGGAGAGTGAAGACATAGCAGGCTGTGGTCCCCACAGACATCAACCTGAAGAAGCAGCAGTGAAGGCCAGAGGAAGAGAGGACTAAGAGAGGGAAGGGCTTGTGGAGGTGCAATTTAAAGCCTGAGAAATGTCCCACCTCTCAGGGTTGGCTCGACCAATAAGAAAGGTGGAGTTTTCAAACGGGAGAATTTGATTATGGATATTTGTTTCAACCGTGCTCATTTGCATGTGCAGCTGGATTGGTTGCTGATGAAGAAACTATGAAGGATTATTGTAATACTAATATGTTGTTGTTATAGATGTATCATGTACACAGTCATTTCAATCTTCAAAGTACCAAGATATAGAGACCAAACATGGTATAGGTGAGGTTACATTGACCATTGGTTCTATCATAAAATACACAGTATCAAAAATAAAAATGAATAGAATTAAAAGACACTACACAAAACAGTAAATCATTCACAAAATTTTCTGGGGTGCATGTTCATTTATAGATTCGTTCGTCTATGATTAATGCAGCAAAGTTTGTTTTAAAGTCTGTTTCTGTCCTCTCTGTCTGGACCACGTGATCACATTTTTAACAGCAATAAAACCAACTTATCTAATCGTAGTCATGGTAACCAAAGATCCTTCTTGCCCTTGTTGGGGGATGGGACCACAGATCCCAGAGTGAGTTTTAAATATTATTTGTTAACTAAAACAAATAATTGTGTCTGATTTGTCTCAGTCGTTACACCCGCTTGCCGCACGAGAAGCGAATACACTTACTGGAGAACAGCAGCGCTTGCAGACGTTATATGCCCTCAGGTAAGGGGGTGGGGCCTTACCTGGCATTGGGTGCGCACTTCTGTTTGTCTAGCCAGACTTGGTGCAATTGGATGCTTCTGCAGAGGTCAGGTACAGATGCCCTTCCCATAGGTGGATCTCTCCACTTGATGTTTCAGAGAACCGGAGTTATGACAGTAACCTATTGTTTTGGGATTTGCACTTTGCAGACGGCACCTTATTCGGACAATCGGCTCAATCGGCTGTTTAGAGACAAATTTATATTATAAATCTCGTTTTGAGGAAAATTGGGTTGTAGCTCGTTGGTTACCGTGATTGTAAATAGGTGTTGTTTGTGTTTTAACAACGTTTAGCTCACGAATATCCGGGAACTTCGAATAGCCTATGTGAATATATTGCCAACTTCACTGAACTCCTTGAGTTAAGCACTGACCGCATTTCTTTGAAACACTCCATTAATGTACGGAAAAAGTACTGCCAGCGGGACATTAAACAGGAAGTGTCTGTCCGAGCTCACAACAGGTTCTCTTTCATCATCTCGTTTCGAGATCCACCTATGGGAAGGGCATCCGTACCTGACCTCTGCAGAAGCATCCAATTGCACCAAGTCTGGCTAACAGACAGAAGCGCGCAGCCACTGCCAGGTAAGGCCACACCCCCTTACCTACGGGCATATAACAGCTGGGCGCGCTGCTATTCCTCAGTTGACATTCGCTTCTCGCGATCTCTGCATTGACACAGTTCGGTTGGATTAACCTTACGCTGCTCACTTTCGAGTCTTCAGGAGGACATATCACCAGATCAGCCTCCGCCAGACGTGAGTGACAGTCGTTTCTTCAGCCTATCCGCTGTGTTTTTTGCATCCGGAGCCGCCCAAGCTCTCGCTGTCCTTCACCTGCTCCTCCTGACATGGCTGCCCGCCACGGATTTTTCCGAGCTCTTCACCGCTGGCCCACCCATGGCTATGTGACCGTCTAAACAGCCGCTTCCCCTGGGGAACAGCCTATCACGACGAGCCTGCCCGGCCGCGTGTGGTGCTCTCATCGCCGCTGAGGACCCTCTCGTCCTGCGCGGTCTTCTTGGGCTTAACACGCTCAAGAAGCTTTGGAGAACCAGGAGAATTGCGGTCATTGTAATTGCTGCCCATGTAGTTTTTACTTAGCCGGCCTTTAGTTGCACGACCATGCACCGCGCCGTGCTCTGCCTTTCTGACTCGGAGGGGAGACACGGTGATGATGACGCGCTACCGGGGGACTCCCGGAGCGCCACCTCTCTAAAATATTTGAGCTGACATCAGCCCAATCCGCATTCCCTGAAGAGGACATCTTCGCGGGAAAACCCCACTCTCGTTGACGAACCGGTCGGTTCCGGCGACGGGGATGACGCGGTCCTTTTAGCGTTCCCTAGGCTAGCGCTCACGCGGCTTTGCCTCAGTCCATCCTCCTGGAAGTTTGTGAGCGAGCGGCCGTTCGCCTCAACAGTGTGTGGCCAGCTCCACCGACCAGGATAGGAATATTTACGACGGGTAAGCGCTGGGACCACCGCCCAGTCTGAGGCGGCTGGAGCGTCCCGCTAGACTGTTAACACGGTCTCGCGGGCCTTGATGTGTTACGATTACGTGTTGAGGCCTTCAATTTATGCCTTCCTAGGAAGGCGGCCCCGAACGCAAGCGGCCTGCCTGTTGTTCGACCATTGGGAGTAACGTTACACAGGGTCTCCCACCGACGGTCGGTTATTCCCGTCTCGTGGCTGCCCAGCCCGTGTGTTTAGTGGACGTTGTGTGTGTGTGCCCCCCCCCCCCAACAAGTTACAGGGGGTCTGTCGTGAGGAAAAGTACATAGCAGTGTTACCACACCGCACGCACTTGGTTCCCCTCACCCAGTTATTAAAGGCTTCGGCCCCAGTGTTTTCCCAACACAAAACACACACATTACTAAACAACACATTTAATAAACGAATCAAATGAATTCGTGCAGATTTATATATCTGCCAACATAGAGAGCAAATCTCCGTCCACAAGAGGGCGCCATTGCCTCAAAAATCAACCAGCTGGGCTCACACAGCTCGGTTGCGGCTGCCCAGCCCATGTGTTTTTAGTGGACGTTGTGTGTGGAAGGCCCCTGTGTTCCCCAACACAAAACACACACATAACTAAATAACACTTTTAAACAAACGAATTAAATAAATCCGTTTCAGAGGGAGTATCTCTCTCCGCGGATATTATTTTTCTGCCTGCGCTTAAGACTGCCCAGTTCATGTGTTCAGGAGATATGTGTTTTTCCCCCACTTTCAGGGGGCACCTTGCGAGGGAAAGTTCAGCACAGTGGACACCACACTATGTTCCCCTCACTCGGTCAATAAAGGCTTCGGCCCCAGTGTTTGCCCAACACAAAACACACAAAGTTACGAATCAAATGAATTCGTTTTGGAGAGAAGACCTCTCTCCGCAGAGAAAACTTCTCACTGCAGAGGGAGTAAATCCCTCCGAACCCCTGCATGTCGCCTCTAGTGTGTCCACTAGATGGCGCCTTGCATCACAAATGAACCAGCTGGGCCCATACAGCCCCGCTCCGGCCCGAGCGGGGGCGCTCGCTAGTCACAAAGCGGCTTGGCAAGCCGTTTCAGCGCCCGAGTGGGTTTTTTTGTGTACCGTAACCCAGGGTTACAAGCTACAGTTTGCAATAAAACCTCCGCATTTCAACGGCGTTCTCTCTTCTCACACAGAAGAAAACGTCTCACACATTCTGGAAGAGGAAATTTCCTCCCTCCTAACAAGGGAGCGATTCAGATGGTGCCACCCAATCTGATAAACCATGGTTTTTATTCCTGGTATTTTCATGTTCCAAAAGGCGTGGCGCCCCCCGCCCTATATTGGACCTTCGAGTGTTGAACAAACATTTGAGGAAATACAATTTCAGAATGTGACACATGGCTCTCTCGCCTGTGCCATAAAGCAGAACGACTGGTTCACATCAGTCGATCTGAAAGATGCTTTCTTTCACATAAGCATCTACCCTCCACACAGGAAATATCTTCGTTTCGCCCACCAGGGCATTTGTTACGAATTCACAGTTCTTCCGTTCGGGTCCCCGAACGTTCTGTCTGTGTGCGGAGGTGGGCGTGGCGGCCCTGAGACTATCAGGGCTGAGAATTCTGACTTACATAGACGATTGGCTCATCATAGCCAAATCGAAGGAGAAGGTGTCGCTGGACACCGGCCGGGTGCTCGCGCACATCACATCCCTCGGGTTCTAGGTGAATGCGAGCAAAGACAATCTGACTCCCAGTCAGAATGTCATTTTTCCTGGGCTTGGAATTGAACTCAGTCTCCATGCGAGCGCGTCTCTCTCAAGAGCGCGTTCGCTCTCTGATGAACGGCCTGTCGCAGTTCAGAGAAGGGGCGAGAGTACAATATCGCACATGCCTCAGGCTGCAGGGTCTCATGGCTTCATCTATCCAAGTTGTGCCGTTGGTCTCCTGAGAATGAGAGCGTTCACGAAATGGGTTTTGTCACTACATTCCAGCCCGATTCGCGATCTCTGCCGCTCGGTAACGGTGACGCGCGCCTGCTCGGCGGCCCTGCGCCATTGGGAGAGCTAGAACTTTTACGCACGGGGAACCCCCCTCGGGACGGTTACGATGCGGGAAGTTGTGACGACAGATGCGTCCTTAACAGGCTGGGGAACCACCCAGGAAGGCAGAACGGTGAACGGTCTGTGGCTGAGCAGACTACGTTCAGCGCACATTAACTATTTAGAGCTTTTACCAATTGGAAAGCTCTGAATCATTTTCTGCCTGGCCTGCAGGGACATCCCGTTCTAGTACGGTGCGATAATACCACGGCAGTGGCTTATATCAACCGTCAGGGCGGCATGCGCTCGTCAAAACTCCACGCTCTAGCTTACAGGCTTTTGGTGTGGAGCAGACAGGTTTTTCTGTCATTACGCGTGACTCATGTCTCGGGGGTTCCGAACAGAGGCGCGGATCTGCTATCGAGGGGAAACCCAATCTATGGGGATTGGCGTCTTCACCCGCAGATAGTGGAGAGGTTATGGATGAGATTCGGACAGGCAGCCGTAGATCTTTTCGCCTCGCGCGAAAATCACCATTGTCCTATGTTCTTCTCGCTAAAGGACGTGGACGCGCCCCTCGGGGCAGACGCACTGGCCCACCCATGGCCCAAAGTGCTGCTGTATGCTTTTCCTCCCCTGTGCCTGATAATTTTCACACTGGCCAGGGTGAGAGAGCACGACCTGTCTCTCATTCTGATAGCACCCAGGTGGCCCAAAGCCCCGTGGCTGGCAGAGATAATCCCTCTGTTATACGCCGAGCCATGGCACCTTCCCGTTCGCACGGACATACTGTCCCAAGCCAACGGGGAGATTTACCACCCCCACCCAGACAGGGTGGCTCTCTGGGCCTGGCCCGTGAGAGGACGAACCTAAATGCACTGGGGCTCCCGCCGCGTGTAATCGCCACTACTCAGAATGCCAGGGCCGTTTCCACGCGATCCCTATATGGCTGTAAGTGGCAAGTGTTCGAAGGGTGGTATGATGGGCGTGGTCTCACATCTTATCAGTGCTCGGTGCCTGATATTTTGTGTTTCCTGCAAGACCTCATGGAAAGAGGCAGGTCCTTTTCCACTATTAAGGTCTACCTGGCTGCGTTTTCAGCCTGTCATGTGGGTTTTGAGGGCTCCACCGTCAGGTAGCACCCTCTAACCCGCAGTTTTATGAAGGGTGCACGCCGCTTTTTGCCAGTCATCAGGAGACCTGTTCCAGAGTGGGACCTCCCCATGGTGCTGGAAGCGAGGTCTCTGTATCCTTTTGAGCCTCTGAGGAGTATTACCCTTAAGCTGCTGTCCCTCAAGACAGCTTTGCTCTCGGCCTTGGCATCTGCTAAACGGGTCAGTGAGCTACATGCACTCTCGGTTCACCCCTCGTGCGCCAAATTCTCCCTAAGTGGAGATAAGGTTTTCCTTAAGCCTAACCCGGCCTTCATGCCGAAATGGTTCCCTGCGTTCACTTCGGAGGTTTTGGAGCTATCCGCTTTTCACCCTCCACCCTTTGCCTCCCCGGAGGATCAGGGGCTGAATGCTCTGTGTCCCGTCCGTGCTCTGCAAGCATATATGACCAGGACCAGTGCTTTCCGCAAGAGCGACCAGCTCTTTGTTTCAAGGGCTCCCCTGCATAAGGGGAGTTCCATTTCAAAGCAATGCCTCTCACATTGGCTTGTGGACGCTATACTATGGCTTATGAAGCAAAGGGAGTCCAGCCCCTAAGGGGCATCAGAGCTCGTTCCACAAGGGGCTTAGCCGCCTCTTGGGCTTTGTTCAGGGGAGTGCCACTGCAGGACATCTGCTCCGCGGCCAGCTGGGCCTCTCCTCATACCTTTGAGCGTTACAACCGGTTGTATGTCACCAGAACTTCGGTGGCACACTCGGTCCTAGGGGTAGGGTCCTCTTAGCCCTTTCCCACAGCCCCGTTTGGTTAACCAACGAGGAGTGAATGGGCCGGCTGGCCATGTTCATTCCTGTCACCAAGCATTCGCATTCCTTCTTGGGTTTAGCTATGTGCATTGGTGGTGCGGGGGCCATTATCATGCATGTGTCTCATGCATGTTTCATGCCCTGCTTGTCCACAGCAGTTTAACGTGGCGGAAAACTTGCAGGGTCATGTGTGTGGGACGTGTCAGGCACCGCCTCTCTGAGGTGACCGTCCTTCTCTGGCCTTCAGAACCTCACTGTGAGTGTATTGGGCAATCGGGGAGCTGTCCATGTCTCTCCCATAGGTGGATCTCGAAACGAGATGATGAAAGAGAACAATAGGTTACTGTCGTAACCCCGGTTCTCTGAAACATCGAGTGGAGAGATCCACCAGCTTTGCCCCGCTTGCCGCACGAGAAGCGAATATACTTACTGAGGAATAGCAGCGTGCCCAGCTGTTATATGCCCGTAGGTAAGGGGGTGTGGCCTTACCTGGCAGTGGCTGCGCGCTTCTGTCTGTTAGCCAGACTTGGTGCAATTGGATGCTTCTGCAGAGGTCAGGTACGGATGCCCTTCCCATAGGTGGATCTCTCCACTCGATGTTTCAGAGAACCGGGGTTACGACAGTAACCAATTGTTTTGCGTGGAAATGCAAATGTCTTTGCGAGGGAACGCAAAAGATTTAAAAAAAAAAAATTCTCCCATCCTAAATTTTTTCCACCACCACATTTAGAGGCTCCGTAATAATGTCCTATATATCCAAATGCAACATCCAATACAGGTATTATGTCTGAAAAAATGTTAGCCATAACTAGAGGAATACACCCTGTCTATATATTCAATTATATATTTTCAGTAGGCTGAAAATGCGTATGAATGAATTTCACTAACACTGATCATAACATTTCTTAATTTTTCACTACTTCTGAGGCTTTTCAATAACTATGGCCACTCAAGTGTGAGGCAAGGAATTCAGAGAAACAGGTGTCCATGTTAATAAACTCGATGAAATAATGAATGAAGTTAATGAACCTCCAAGTACTTTCTCTGATCACTGCAATATAATTCAGTTCGATTTCTTGACCCTCCAGCTGAGGATGATAAAACCTTTTTTGTTCATATTTTTTCATTAGCCTAAATACATTTAGTTTTGCTAAACCAGTAGCCATGCGTGTTCCTGCAGGCGTACCCTAACCAAATACACCTGAACCAGCAAGCCGAGGTGTGAAGGGCTACTGGAATATGACAGAGATACAGGTGTGTTGGAACGGAGCCTTGCAGATGTTTTGAGAACTGTTAATATACTAATATAATGATTAATTTTACATTTCTGTCATCCTGCAGACCCCTGTAAAGTTTGCTGAGGGCCCCAAGAACCACTGGCCTAAATAAAGCACTTTTTCGAGTCGAGTCTGTCTTGAAGGACATTTACACTTGGAGTTTCTCTGAAATTAAAAATCTTTGGTAACTTTTGGGATATTGTAAGTACACAGCTGCAGGAAATTTATCACAAGATTTTTCGATATTTTATTACAAAAAACTTATGTAATATCTACGTTATCCCCGATTTCTGCTCGTACTGCGCAGTACGAGCAGAAATCGCGGATAACGTGGATATTACGTCATTGACAGGCGACAAGTGATGGAGGAGCCATTATTTAAAATTGGAGTTTCTCTGAAATTAAAAATCTTTGGTAACTTTTGGGATATTGTAAGTACACAGCTGCAGATAGCAGCTAGCAAAAATCATTTGCATATCCCAGATAGCAAAAATCATTTGGCCCAGATCTGGCCCAGACACTTCGTAAGTTCTGGGCCAGATCCGCACAACGGACCTGGGCCGGTGTCTTTTGGCACAACGGGCCAATACCGGCACGGTTCCGTTTTTTCCTCATCTGGACCAAAACTGGGCCAGCTCCGGATTTCTTTATGGCAATTTGGCCCAAATGTGGGCCAGATCTGGTCCAGCTCTGTTTTGGATCTGGTCCAGAATCATGCCGGATCAGGGCCAGCTCATTTTGTAGACCGTACACACACACACACTCGCTCTCTTTCTAAGAAGTATACATATCTAGAATTTCAAGAATCTTCTCACATGATCTAATATCTTATAGTCTTATGCCACTGATATTTTTTCTGTTAGGTTTTAACATGAAATGCTTAGGCGTTGAAAGTACTGCTTTAGAAGTTTACACTAAAATTTACAATTTACACTAAAATACCACCTGTGTTAGCACTAATTCACAGCCACAACTTCACAATAATCATGCATTAAAAAAGAAATTGGACAGTAAATTTGACATATTCAAGGGCTTTCTTTTGATTTTCTTCTTCCATTTATTTTAATACACAAAACAATGCAAAAACAGTGCCCCTGTGCATCTTTTTTCTTTTTATAATTTTTGCACAAGAGCTAAAATCAAAGTTCATAAACCACTTAAGTCTCTACTTGCTGGGCTTACATCATTTTCACAAAGTTTCAAACAGTGGTACACAAATAGTTCAACAATCTCAGAACTTTTCTCAATGTATTTTTTAAAGAATACATTTACATACATGTGCTGTGTAGTAACATAAGCCTTGTGAATTTATTTGTCCCAAAAAACAAGGTCTTCCTGAGTAGCAAAGACGCAGCAAACAGCTGCATCCCAAAAATGTTCATATCATGAACTGCAAATCCATAAAGAACCAAACAGAACAGGCAGGAAAGCCATGGAACTACAAACCCCTTCACACGTGCTGTTTAATTCCCATGAGGCATCTGCAAACAAAAGACAAAGAAAAAAGCTGTTAGTTTTGTTGAGATCTATTGAAGCAGCGTTCAGAGACAGACTATTGATTGACTATAAATGGAGCTATATAGACTAAGTTGAGTTGTATTGTCTGTATTTGGGCTAATAATATAATATTATGACACTGCTGTTTTTTATTTGTAAACTAGTCTTTAAGACGAATACAGTAGATACTCATGTAATTACCATTAAATGAGAAATCTGACTGCTATGGGGCTCAACATTATGTCTCTGATTGGCCATTGTGTTCTGTGCTCAACATATATGTCTGTGATTGGCTACAATAATCAACGTTTTAAAAACATGTAGTCTTCACCAAGCGCTTACCACTGATAGATGGATCCGCTGATAGACGCCTGCTTTCAAACACTGTATAAGCGCTCAATGAAGACGACATGTTTTTGAAACGTTGATCATTGTAGCCAATCAGTGACCAATGTTGAGCTTGTCAAAGCAATGGCCAATCACAGACTTAAATGTTGAGCGTGAGAACACAATGGCCAATCAGAGGCGTTTAAGAATTCGTTCAACAGCGCTAAAAATGCTAGAGGGAAATGCTGGTATTGTCACAATTTAAAAAAAATAAATTGTACCGATTTGGTACCGAAGTCATTACTTTTGACAACACTAGTTCAGACACCAGCGAGTGTTTGAAATAGCTTCCGATTGCGATCTGACAGGGATTCTGTTCACCATATGAGGCAGAAATATATTTATATTGGATGCTAAAGGCTACTTATGCTAACCATTACCATAATAATTACACATTATGCTGCAAATTAAAATGAAAATTATGCTGCAAGAATAAATGCAGTGGGGTTTGCCACAATTGTAATGTTATACTGATGAAAAACAGTAATAGCAAAAAAAAACACAAACTGCCACTAAGGAGGCTTTTACACCGGAGGAACCTTTTCATAGTTAACGTTAGACAGATCGTAAACTAATGAACACAGAGAATGCGAACTTAACGTTCCGCACGCATCTGAATTAGACTTTGAGAAATCTTTCCATTAGTTCTTGGGGAAGCACCCTGATGACTTGTAAATTGTGAAAGCCCCCCTTATGCTGCTTCTATCTGAAATTTACCTCAGTTTAATGCCTCTTTGGCTCTTGCACGTTCTTTCTGGCCGCCGCCACGGTCAGAGGTGAGATTAAACCAACGGATGGCGTAAGAATCTATGTCAGTATCTGCTGCACCGGTAGAGGACTGGTTACTCCTTACAGCTCCTGTTGGAAAAACAAACAAAAAGTGCCATAAACATCTCCAACTTCCCCAGACTAATAAGCTCCTAATTGATAGTTCTTCAGTAATGTAGATAATTTAAGGGATAAACAGGTATTTCAACGATTTAAATATTAATTTAAAGGGAAACATACACCGGCAAAACAAAATCAATACCTGTGGCACCTGACGATACATTGAGGTTTTATTGTTTTGCCGGTATACAGTATGTTTTTATGACTCTCAAAGTGATGGTAGCATTGACTTCCATTATAAGAATCACAGAGGACTACGGTTTCAGCTAAACATCTTTACTGTTCAACTGAAGAAGAAAAAAAGACACCTACATCTTGAATGGCCCTAGCCTAGAGTGAGTAAATTAACAGCAAATAAAAAAAATTGGGTGAACTATCCCTTTAAATTGACCAGAATCAGATATCACAAAAGTAGTTTTATGTTTGATAGGACTGAATTACTAAAGTAAGAAATTAATTTTAAGAAATAGTAATATCTTAGCCGTAAATAGCCTATTATTTAGGTTGTGAAGATGGTTTACGAAATACTCTAACACTCAACTTCTTGGTATTATATCATACTTACTGATGTAAAAAATGTAAACGTTTCCAAACTTTTGGCAGGTAAGTTAACGTTAATTACTTATAAAATCTCTTTTAAAATGAGGGTCTTGCGGGAGACCTTAGCTAGGTTGACATAACATAACGCAAGCCTATCACTGACATTAACATTACCACGCAGCACATAAAAAAAAAAAAAATGTATAATAGTTCATAATAATAAATAGAAGCAGTTAAATTCGTCAATTACATATAATTACAGTCTTCTGTGCCGTCTTCATGTTAGCATGCTCTCCTCTGATAACATTAGAGTCAGCTAATACTATTCAAAACCGATCAAAGGAGCAAAAAAAACTTTTAAGTTAACGAGTAGACAACATAAATTCATTCATTAATAGAAGTTTGAGCTTACCTTGGTGAAGTTTTTGAGGTAGGATACCCGAGTACCGACTGTGGCTGCCTGCATATGCCTCCTCTTCGTTCTGCAGGAAGAAAAATCGCGCGCTCGCATCACGGATACGGCCCTAATCTGCTTTGCGACTTTTGTTCCCGCGCACTAAAACCCGGGCCCAGGCTGGATCCGTATTAGAGCAGTGAAACGGACGTGACTGTAACGCGGATTTGCCGGTTTAGAGACGGATCCGGCTCGGAGTCGCCTGCTGTCATAGTAACAATGGCGACAGACAACTGCATTACATCTAGCGGCAAGCTCACGCTGTTTTTGTTCGTTCAAACATTATGGACCATGGGAAGCAGACTTTGGGACAAAAGGAGAACTAAAACGAGGATCAATATCAGCGTGGCGTTTTCGAGATGATGACAGCTCCACGTACGTGACAAACCTCTTTATTACTACTTTATTAGACAGGTGAGCAAATGTACATAAAAATAATCAATGTTATATAGCTCAACATGATGAAATGTTAGAATGATCAGTATGTTATTCTAATGTTGACCTACTGCTAGTCTCATTCAGACAAACTAACACATAGAAAGAATAACATGATAACTTTCAACACACTCAAATGCAGTTTAGTGTGATAGTGTAACGTTAGACCAAGTGAAACATCGCTGCGTTTCCTCACAAGTTTCATTCGTTTAATAAACTGACCTGTGTGAGTAGTAATTCAGCACTTGCAGGTAACGTTAGTTCGGTAGAATGTCCTATTCCTTTATATCCGCGGGACTCGCGTGTGTATGGAAGCTTATGTGTAGCAATATTCAATTTGAAATGTAATATGCAAAATGATAATGCAATATGTAAAATTACAATGCAATATGTAAAATGGCAATGCATTTCTGTATTTAAATTAACATTTTCCATTACATTTGTGCAACGTTTGGTGCAAAATGAAAATGATAATTCAATTATATAATTTACATTTGCCATTTCATACATATGTTTTAATATGTAAATTGAATACATATTTTAACGCTTTATAAGTTGCAAAATTAAAATGTATTAAAGAAATTTTTAGATCTGTTTAAAATGTTCAAGCAAAAACTGTAGCAAAAAGGTTATTTAAATGTTATTTTTCTTAATTGCATTTACACTCACAGTTAAGACACTTGCGATTGCATTTTCATTAAATGTCCCGCAATGAATGTAGCAAAATTCAATGTGCAAATTGAAAATGCATTCCGAGCCGATCACGCCCCTACCCCGCCCCCTCCCTCCGCTCTTGTCAATCACTGCATCAAGGCGGGGCTCGGCAACATTTTGAGGTGTTGGAAGGAAACATGGCAGCAGCAGAGCTGATACGAGCATAAATTTACTGGCAGATGAAGGGGAGCGTGAACAGAGAAATTGTAGTGTTTCCGAAGATTATTACGCGTCTGCAGGTGATAGAACCAGTGCGTTGTTGGACCGTCTGGGAGAATGTTCTGCCTTATCACCCGTTTGATGTCAACATCATGCTGCGCTGTTGTTGTCTAAAGCAGGACTCTGTTAATGATTGTTTCGTTTTGTATTAAATATTCTCATTGTCTGATACACATATGCTTAACTTTATTCTTATTACTATTAACTATAATTACCCAATAATGTTGGATATCCTACAGGTTTTCTTTACAAATGCACCTACTCTGAGATCACAGAATATGACGGGTCAAATTCATAACTACCAAAAAATTTGACCGCTCTTTATTTCTTCATAACTGACTGTAATGTTCAATAAAGTGACTCATGTGATGTTTAACCATCTCCCTTTTCTATTTTATAAAGCATATTGATCAGATAGCCAATTTAAATATATAGGGTCATCACGGAATCTGACGGGTTTTGATGCCATCGTCTATAATTGGTCTAATATTTTAAAAACCGAAGCCGCACAAACAAAACTTTAACCGGACAAACGAACGAGACTGTTTTATTTGGAGGATGTCGGGGGCTGGGTGACCTCAGAATGACCTATAAATATTCTTTAAATATCTAAAAAATCGAAGCAGCACAAACAATAAAGCAAAGTAACAGCACAAAAGAAGTAAAAACGATTGAGCCTATTTTGCCGACGTTTTGCATTGGGTGGGGGCGGGGCCAACTTCACGCAGTGATTGACAAGAGCGGAGGGAGGGGGCGGGGTAGGGGCGTGATCGGCTCGGAATGCATTTTCAATTTGCACATTGAATTTTGCTACATTCATTGCGGGACATTTAATGAAAATGCAATCGCAAGTGTCTTAACTGTGAATGTAAATGCAATTAAGAAAAGTAACATTTAAATTATCATTTTGCTACAGTTTTTGCTTGAACATTTAAACAGATCTAAAAATTTCTTTAATACATTTTAATTTTGCAACTTATAAAGCGTTAAAATATGTATTCAATTTAAAACATATGTATGAAATGGCAAATGTAAATTATATAATTTAATTATATATTTTCATTTTGCACCAAACGTTGCACAAATGTAGCCTAATGGAAAATGTAAATTTAAATACAGAAATGCATTGCCATTTTACATATTGCATTATCATTTTGCATATTACATTTCAAATTGAATATTGCTACACATAAGCTTCCATACGTGTGGCGCTGATACCTGTCTCTCATTAGCAATCACGCCACGTTAAAAACATCAATGTATTCACTCATCCATAAACATTATTAGAAGGGGTGGTAAAACACGATTTCACTTTTCTAACTTTAGCTAGTGTGAAATGTTGCTGTTTGAGCATAAACAACATCTGCAAAGTTACAATGCTCAAAGTTCAAAGCAAAGGGAGATATTTGCTTTTAAAGAAAAAGACTACAAAGGCTGGTAGGGACTACACGACATTCCTCCCGGGTTAGTGACATCAGCAACCCTAAAATGTACATAAACCCCGCCCCCGGGAACACGCAGTCCATGTTGAGAAGAGGAAAAGTTGTTGTATAAGAGTACATTTGTGAGTCAGCTCAAACTTTAGCATCCTTTTTTTCACATGCAATAAAAAGTCACTCTGTGTGCATCTCACAACAGTTCCTATACGACCGATTTATAGATTATCATGACAGAATATGATAATTGAAGATAGTTAACTCCACATCAGCAACATAAATTCATCAACTAACCATTCAGAGACGTCCTGTTGCATTCTACGTTGTCACTTCTTCTTGAGTCTCTCCATCTTTGTCTGACTCTGTTTTAACATTAAAGGCAGAACAGTTTCTGTCATTTTAGTGTGTCTGCGTGAGGTAATCGCATCTGCTAACACAGAAAAGCCTTGAAACCCCGCCCTCTGAGGCAGCTCATTTGCATTTAAAGGGCCAAGCACAAAACGGTGCGTTTTTGCTAACCCTCAAAAAGTGACAACTTTAACATGCTATATAAAAATATCTGTGGGGTATTTTGTGCTAAAACTTCACACACACACACACACACACACACACACACACACACACACACACACACACACACACACACACACACACACACACACACACACACACACACACACACACACACACACACACTCTGGGGACATCAGAGATTTATTTTACATCTTGTGAAAAGGGCATTTTACCAACCCTTTAAGCATGACGACAAGTTCCATAACTCTGCCTATAAGCGTAAACACATAAATGCGTCATCAACCAACGCCTTTGTTATTGTAAGAGGTTAGCGACCCCCTAGCGGCGACAAAAAATACATATTGTAGCTTGTATGCATTTGGCAGAAACTTTTATCCAAACTTGCATTGCATTTAAAGTATAAATGTTTCATGCTTTCCCTGGTAACACAATGTAAGAAATACACAATGCAAAGAACGGTGTTTTATTAATATCAAACAAAACTCAAACTTTTGACAAAAACATTGCAGAGGGTAAAAGAACATTTTAAGCATTGAACATGTTCAGAATAGAAGATAAAGTAACAATATTACATGTGCATTCAAGTATTCTAAGATAAACTAAGACATGCCTTCTGGATAAATCATGTACTTTCTTACTGAAGGCACTGCAGCCAGTAGTGACACATTTTATTCATCAACAGGTTAAAATCTACAAGTGCTGAAATCAATTATGTTGTATCCCTCTAGGCAGGAGCATTTCTTTAAATTATTATTAGTATTAGCCTACATATCTGAAAAAAAAAGGAGAATACAACAGTTTAACTTTTTCATGACAGGTTTTCAAGCTGAAGTGTTTACCCTCATTGGCTCTGATATATCACGGAGTGTATGAACACACACCTTATCAATCGTCCGTGATAAAGGCCTCAGCAGGACGGCCAGTCACGAGCCTGCCTGTAGAAACACAAACCGCTCACTTTTTGGTACTTTGGACATGACTGGGTCAGGCAGAAAACACTTCAGACGGGATGATTGACAGCTGGCTGACTGCTGCCCAAAAGAAATGCAAATACAAAACTGGAAAACTGAATTATTGTTGTTTTTAAAAGCGATTTCCTTGAAAGTTCACCTTATAAGAAGCCTAATATTTTTTTCAATATTGTAAATAGACTTGATCTTTTTCATATTATGTTAATTATTGTACCCTATATGTGTTGCTGTGCAGATAAATAATAAATTACACTGTTCCAATAGTGTAATGTCACTAAATCAATTTTTAACAGCAGTCCAAAGAATTTATAGCACATTAACATGAAAACTATACAACAAAACTATTAATTAGGCTTCAATTAAAACCATTATGAAAATAAAAAAACCTTTGGAAATACTGTAATAAAATATCACCAACACATCACAATTAATAATAATATAATGAATTAATCTAAGGTGCTTTTTAGAGCATATTCCACCGACAGTTAGCTGAATGTAACAGTGAAACAATAGGATAGTTCGACTGGATTAGATAGATGACCTAAAAGACGAAACTAAACTATAGAATACAGACTGTAATATTGAAAAGGGTGAAATCTATAGCAATTCAGTTCAATGCATTAATTAAAATCACAGGAGAAAGATATAGAAGAAAAAAGATAAAGGAGGAAAAGTATCAAACAACTAGTAAACATCCTAAAGAAACATGATCCTGATGTCTGGAACTAATATATCTTCATTCGTCATGATAAAGATAAAAAAAAAACTCAAAAAAGCAAATGGATACATATTAAACATTGTTGTGAAAATGGAGAAATAAGATCCCATAAACTGTTACCAGTGCTTATCGCGTGAAACGGTGAAAGATTGTCTGTTGACCAAAAATTATTAATCAAGTTCCCCCTGGACTTTGGTTTTATAGCAATGTTATCTACTATGTGCACTATCAACCTTCATTAACAAACATTTCTTCCAGACAATAACATAGTATTCAGTGTAAGATGATCCAGTGAGTCTCCTGTAAAATATTGATTAAAGAAATGAAAAGGCCATTAATGGTTTCTATATGCTAATGTTAGCTTGGCTTCTCCAAGGAAAAGCCTCTACTGCACTAAGCCTATCAGAGTGTGTTTTAAAGAACATCCGGATTGCGTAACAGTCAAGATCCTCACCTGACATGAGTTACTAATGTTAGCAGAATAACACACACGTGCAACTGGATGTTGAGGGGGAACAAATGACTAAATGCATTTTTGCAGTACAGCCATTTTCACACTTAATTTACAAAGGTATAATTTTTCTCTCTCTCTCACACACACACACACACACACACACACACACACACATCTATCTTTATGAGGACATTCATTGACCCGAACCCTGACCCTAAACCTAATTATAACATCATCACTAAAACCAGATCTTGATCCTCAAACAGCCTTTAAAGGGCTCTCAGAAAGTGAGGACCTGCCAAACACACACACACACACACACACACACACACACACACACACACACACACACACACACACACACACACACACACACACACACACACAACAGTAGGAATTAAGCAATTAAGACACACCATTTATTGCTAATCTTAAAAAACCTCACCATGGCAATGAATGTATGGCCCTGTAACACACTTTTACAATAATTCGTTGTGGGGATAAAGGATTCATTCTCATGTCATTATTTACTCACCCTCATGTCTTTCCAAACTGAAAAAAGGAGATAAGAAAAAAGGGGGGAAAGGGTTAATGCAGTTCATTTTCATACAAAGTCAGTTCACAGTGACTTTGTCTGTCACTGTGACACTAGTTCCATAAAAACACGTATAATAGGGCTGCTCAATTCATGAAATATGTAATTGCGTTTTTTCTGATAACAACAGAGATTGCGATTTAAAATGTGATTTATAAAAACATCTCCATGTTTGCTGAACTTGTTTGTAGGGCTGCACATTTTAGCCATAAATTACAATATGAATATTTATGGCTGTCTCAAGTCTTCTTCAAAAGCTTTTTCTGGCAGAAACCTGCAGGGAGCTTCTCTTTTGTTGTCAACAGCTTCTCATTACAGGTTTGTGAAAATGGTTGGCTTCCCAAACGCACGTGAAAGCGACTCAAACTCAGAGCAGATGCAGAAAACACCAGATCATGAGCTGCTCGCGTGTAAAGCAACACAGTGCCACGCTTCACTCTGAAACAGGTATTTATTTAATTGCAGCCTTTGCGTTTGACAATCGCACTAAGCCATATGGTGATTTTGGTTTTATTTCAAATGTCGTGCAGCCCTACCATATAAGTATCTATGCTACAAATCTATGCAATAACTTTGCTATATTCCAAGTCTACCAAAGTCACTTGATAGTTTTGTGTGACAGACTGAAATCAAAGTCTTTCTTTGCTGGATGCAGATGAAATTTCAGAGCTTCAGTAACAAATTTTGTGCCTGTTCCCCTGCACAAATCTACGATATGGCTTTAGCACACTTTGAATATAGCACACGATCCATATGGATGGTCACCAACAACTGTCCTTGTATAAAATTAGCTTTTTTCGTTCCATTAAAACAGAAACTAACAGTGTGGAAGAGCATGAGGGTGAGCACATAATGAGAGGACTACTCTTTTCGGATGAACTACTCCTTTAAAGTTTCCTCACACACAGAAGATCAGTGGTGTATGGATGGCGTAGTGTGGGAGAGTGGTAAAAATCAAGCCCTACACTGAGTGTGTTAGTGCTGGGCGTCTGAGGACTCATGTCTTGTTGCGTGTGAACACGCGCTCGCCCCGCAGATTGAGGTGCTGGAGCTGGTACTGCAGCACCTCGGTGTCCGCCGGCTCCCTGAGGCTCATCTTGTCCAGGTTGAGGTAGTCCAGGGACTTGGAGTGAACGCGTTTTCCCTTCAGCAGACACAGGGGCAGCGGGCCGTGTGGGGTCTTGCCGGGCTCCCCGCTGGCGAGAGACTTCAGACAGCCGTCTCCTGAGCTGGGCATGCGCCGGCGCCGGCGCCCGTTGATGGCTGGGATGTCGTACGGTTGGTAGTATCGGCTTTTGGCTTTGCAGATCCGCGAGGCTCTGTGCAGACTTACATCCACAGGCTTTTTGATGGGGCTGGGAAAGGCCTCTGTGTTGCTGCTATCAGGACTAGACCACTTGTGGGCTAATTTAAGAAGCTCCTCGCCAGTGGTGAAGCCCACTAGATAGTTGGAGTTCATGTGAAGGATTTGGTATCCTGAGACAGTACTTTTGATGGGGGAGCAGGGGGTGCTGGAGCAGCGGGGTTTGTCGGGCTCGGGCTTCAGGGTGCTTTTGACCTCAGCGGCTGACAGAACGGATATGGGTGCCCTGGACGATCCACTGGCATCCATTTCCATCTTCAGTGACATGACCTGGCTGAAACAGAGAGGAATAAATAATATATATAAGGGCTGGGACAATAAATTGATGCATTGTGAATCAAGAAATACAGGAATTTTAACCAATTAATAGCCTATCGTTTGCTGCATGCTTAAAAAATACACAAAACATATTCCACAACAAACTCTTTAAATGTAATATTCAGAACAGAACAAGAATAAAAAAAAAAAAAAAACTATAAACAAGCCAAGACGAAATAATTTAAAGCGAAAGTAAAAGTAAGGGGCATTATGCTCACGTAACTCTCATTAGAATCAAAATATTTCAACATTCGCAATGTATTTGATGGTAAACTATTCTTTATTATAGGCTTTGTAGCAACTTCACTCACGTTGCAATATCGACAGGAAAAAAATCATCCTTTTCACATGCGCAAAAATGTGCTTGGAAACATCACAGTTGAGCGGTGCTTACGCTGAATGGTACGAATTGTACTACTGACTATTTAAACAGAGCAGTGTGATTTTTATATTAGGTTGACTATTTTATTATCATATTTTATTTCGGCTATAATGAACAGGCTGCGATGTCAAGCCTGGAATGGTGTATTTGTGTGTGTGTGTGTGTGTGAGGCACGGCACTGGAAACAAAAGCATACTCCGTCACTTTGTTCATACAGGACATCATTCAAACTGCAAAGTGTTTATTTATATTTGTGTACACTCGCAATAAAACACAACATTGTGCTTTTGTCAAACTGTAAACTCTTGTCAAACTTAACCTACAACTGTCACCCAATCAAAATCACACACAGTTTAAAAGCAAACATATTTATAATTCAAATGAGAATAAAGTTAATTACATTTAAGGAAAACAAATATATTAATCTGAAATGTGTGTGTTGCTGCCAATGGAGCGAACGAGAGTGTGTTGCGAAAGGAACGACGAGTGTTTGTGTGTTGCTGCCGATGGAGCGAACGTGTGTATGTTGCGGATGGAGCGAACGAGTGCGTGTTTTGTGTATATATATTAATGAGAAGGGTGGGCCTGCTTATTCTGCATAATCTGGTCCCAAGCCGGTTCGCAGGACGAGAGGGCAACACGCATGTCAGGAGAAGCATTCAGTTCAGTTTGTGTCGTTGTTTCGTCAAGGTTTTTTGTTTTGTGTTGCCTAGGGCTACGAGTAGGTCGGTCAGCCGGTCAGGTGACATGTGGATTATTTATTTTGCATAAATTTGAATGTTTTTTTAGTGTACTTCTAATCAAAGCTATTATTATTAATATTATGAGAAAACTGAATTAATTTAAAAAAAAAATTTTTTAGCACTGGCGACCCATTTTTTAATTCTCGCGACCCACCCGAAGGTCGCGACCCAGGGTTTGAAAACCACTGCCTTAGACACACCACTTGAACCTTCTATAATATAATCATTCATAAAGTTGGAAAAGGTTGAAGCAAATTACAAGGGTGTTTGCAGTGGGCTTGACATTAATCTAACGTCATAAAAGTATTCTGAGGTGCAAGTACATTCTCAGAATCAGCCTTTGTGAGCAAAACTAGCCTAGAGCGCCATCTGCTGTTAAAAACTAGCCTAGAGCGCCATCTGCTGTTAAAAACTAGCCTAGAGCGCCATCTGCTGTTAAAAACTAGCCTAGAGCGCCATCCTCTGTTAAAAACTAGCCTAGAGCGCCATCTACTGTTAAAAACTAGCCTAGAGCGCCATCTGCTGTTAAAAACTAGCCTAGAGCGCCATCTGCTGTTAAAAACTAGCCTAGAGCGCCATCCTCTGTTAAAAACTAGCCTAGAGCACCATCTGCTGTTAAAAACTAAGCTCAGAATCGATTCGTGATGCATTCGGAAAAAATTGGAATCGATCCATGATTCGTGATGCCTCGATTTATTGTCCCAGCCCTAATATATATTATGTTACAAATAAAATTTGTACTTTTAAGGCCCGTTCAAACCAAGGACGATAATCATAAAGATAACGATAAAGATAGTTCTATAATTTGTTCTCAATATTAAAAAATAGCAGAGTTCACACCACAGCTATAACGATAACGATATAGAGAAACAATATCGTTGGGATCACTTTCGGAACGATTTTTTTTTTTTTCAGTTGTTGAACGATAAAACACTGACAGCCAATCCATTCTAATTTGGAATCCATTCTAATTTAAGGGCTTACGCATTTAAAATGGCAGAAAACATTGTGGAGAAGTTAATCACAGAGGTCCAGAAAAATCCAGCACTGTTTGACAAGTCAAGCCCCTTTTCAAGAAAAAAAAAATTCATACCCTCTGAGTAATTGTGAGAAGTTTTACCTCAGGTATCCAGCGTTCGTTTCGACAACATTGTCTTGCTTCCTTTGAAGTTGCCGTAAAATAAACTAGGTGTTGTTTTTATTCCACTATATTGACTACGTCAGCTAAATTCACTGTTAGATTATTAGATTGATTACACTAGCTTCACTCAAAACATCTGCTGGTTAAATGCAACAAGAACAGCAAAACATGTTTAATGATGTTGTACACACTTTGAAACTGCAGCGCGCGAGCTTAGAATAAACAGACCGTTATCGTTCGTTAGTGTGGACGTAAATATAGTTATCGTTATAGTTATCGTTCTTGGAGTGAACGACCCTTTAGTCATAACAGACGTTTCAAAGCAGCTTTACAAAAAATTTTACTCTTTTGTACAAAGAGCAAGTTTTAGGAATAGACAATATGACGATTTATAACATCGTAAAATGATGCGAGATGAGTGATCCTCTGTATTTAGATCTAGATATATTGTATTTGTAATGTTGTCTAGCACATATATTAGTGCAGCAGTGACTTGAGCATTCGAAGGCAATTAAGAGATTTAAATGTTTGTCAGTTTTGTTCAAAGTGAGAGTAAGCAATTCTCAAGAAGTATTCAAGTCCCCCTGTGATGAAAATCAAGCTTTTAATGTTGTTTATATGTCTATGTGGTGTTTTTAATATGCTTTAAGACAAACCATGTGCAAATGGAGCTCAAATTGAGTTCAGTGTCCACGTGAATGTACTCTGAAACCGATTGTGACAGTCATAGGTAGATGTTGATCAACAAATACAAAATTTTACTCTTCTACCAGTATTAAATTAGAAGCAATTGCATCTGTTCCGTGATTCAGTAGTGGCAGAACACGCACAGATATTATGAAGTCTACAGGACTCACAGAGATTGGGTCTTCATATTAAAACATTGAAGAATAATTACAAATGCTGACTGTAATTTTAACAAAAAAGAAAACAATATAGGATTAGGAAGAATGAAACTAAACTTGAATCCAGCACATGGATTTCACTCTGACGTGAAATATTGCCTCCAAAAGCTGTAAAAGAAAGGTTTTGGGCCTCAGCCACTGGTTTGAGATGATGCAGCATTTCTACTGGCGATGATGATGATGATGCGCCAGTGACGTGGCAAAAGATATCTAACGAGATTTTGGCAAGCTGAAGATTAAACACATTTGAAGGGGACTTTGTGTCTCTGTGGGAAGGATGGAGGCTGCAGTGGGTCAAAAACACAAGCGGACCAATCAAGCCCTTACAGATCGAAAGTCTGAAAGACATGACTGCAGGACATGCAGATTTATTCGGCATGTTTTATACCAGATTACAAAATAAAAAAAAGTGATTTGTCGTTAAGTGTGATTTGTTTTTGTATTTCACTGCGTTCGTTCATTTGGCCAGATGAGAACTGTTCCTGGTTTCTCCCAAGGTTCCCATTTCTGTCACTGATGGAGTTTGGGTTATTGCCATTGTCACCTCTGGCTTTCTTATTAAGGACACTTAATATTCTGCAATATTGTTGATTTGACTGTACTGACACTGTTGTATGAGAACTGAACTGAGCTGAACAATGACATCACTGTTGTTTTCCTACACTGGTTTTCCAGTTTATTACTGTGAAGCTGCTTTGAAATAATCTGTATTGTACTGTATAAAGTGCTACAGAAATAATTGTGACTTGACTGAACTAAATGACAGGCTCATAAACTGGGTTTAAGCCAGGACAGTTGTCATTCTCTGATGTTCAACAGCTTCTTAATTTTAAATACAAGCTTCTACAATTCTGAAGTCGTCTGAAGTATAAATCTGTTTATTTATAAAGTAATTTTTTCCCCTCAAATTGATTTATATTCAAATTATTTTTTTCTAATTATTTTAATAAATATTATGCCAACTGAACCTAAATCTAATTGCAGCAACTAGTATGTTTGTGTTTTTAATTATCTTTAAATGAATAGTGTGATTGAAGAATAATGGTAAATTATGAGCAAATATAGTAGAATCAAGGTCGAGTCTCAATTAAATCACACTGTCAGAGCATTTACATTTTTCCCTATGTTAATATATTAAAATTATATTATAAGTAAATTAACATCAACATCCCAATTCAGGCTCAGTGATTTACTGCCGAATGTGCATTTTCATGACAAAATATGTAATATTATTAGTAACTGCACTTGTGTATTTTAGTGATGAACTAAAATCATTCGTTCATTGCATCTGTCACATGACAAATGAACGAAAGATTTGGAAGGTAAATATTTATTTTCCCTGTAAATTATCTTTGGCTGTATTATAATGATTTCCTAATTCAGAATATGATCCAAGATTGAATTGGTGGATGTGTTCGGGAATTTGGGAACGTGTTCGGGAATTTGGAACATTTAAAGACACTTAAAAAACTAAATTACTCGATAAACAGATCGAACGAGAGAGTCAGTAAATTGATCTGAACTTCCCATTACTAGTGTATTTATCTTTGCATACTGCTCTGACACACGGTTAGATAGATCTACAATCGTAATCCACATATGAGGAAAATGGTCAAAACACAGGGCAAACAGGGAAATCTAGGAAACCAGGCAGAAGATCAGAACCATGGACCCAGTCCCAATTCGCCTTCTTATACTACGACCTAAAAGTATGTACTCTTTTTGTGAAGAAAAAGTACATACTTTTGAGTGTGTAGCAAAAGAGTAGGCAAGCTTTGGGACATACTATCACGTCATCTTTAACGGACAGATCTGTCGCGTGCATCCTGTCACCGTAAACTGCCCTGTCAATCATCTTGTCACAGTTAAAATCCTCCATTCAATCTAATTTGATTTCCTACCGTTTCGGAGAGCACGTTCATCTGCCAGTCGTGGGTCTTTCAAGCGGAGACTCTCCTCATGTGTTTGCAATTTGAATATAATGATGCATTTAAAAGGTAATGGCTAAACATATCTTTACAAAAGTTCACAATGCTGCTGCAGATGCAATATAATGTAGACAACGTTGAATAAATACATTTTCATCAGGTTAGATACTGATAATTAATCACTCAAACCCCTTTATCTAAACCTCTCTACATAACCGCCGGACTCGCGCGTCCTCCATGTCTGTAGTTCTTTAACACTTTTCACTCGTGTTTGTAGTTCTAACCATATCCTCGTCCAACGCATCCTGTTTATTTTAACATTCCACAAGGATTGTGAAACACACATAGAAAACAACAATAACAAATTTCACCAAAATAGTCAGTCAGTTAAAAGATAAAAACAGTCCAGTCAATTAGTTCAATGTTCAACTCAGTTGAGTCTCAATTCAGTTCCTGTGTAGTTTGTTGAATAAAAGGCCTTGTTTCAAATCACTACCTGGGCAGTGTGTGATAGCGTTGGAGATCTCATAAATCTTATCTGTATGATGTATCCAAAAACATGCAGTCCACCAGCTTGGCGAGTTGATGGCCACTGGTTACAGTCACACTCCAGAATCGCTGAGTCACTGAATCGCTGGTTACTGGCTCACCGTAGGATCTCTCTCTCTCTCAACAGTGGCAAAATATGAACCAAAAAAAAAAAAAAAAAAATCTGCATACAGCAAATGCAAAATATTAGTAGCTGTATATGGCTTTATCACTAACACATTCAAAGTCAATGTAACTCGAATTCAATTCTATATCACTCAGTTTAAACATGAACATAATGCACTCTGTAACATATCACCTCAAATATGACTCAGAACACAGTCAGTAAAAATACGCGTGAATAGTGCAAAGTGCTTATTTTACAGGTTTAAACATGTTTAATCCAGAAAGTTACTGAACTCATTAAAATCATATAGCCACGAATATGACGGCAAAAGGCGTTACAAACATCCTTTATGCTGGCTCTAAGCCGCCTCAAAACATTAGCCCATTAGGGTAACCCCGTGGCTGAATAAACATACATGAATTCACGTTATGCCATCTCATCATAACAGCAGAGCTGCCAACTCTCACGCATTCACCGTGAGACTCACGCAATCGACCCTTTTCATACGCTCTCACGCCACACATCCATTTTCTCACGCAGAGAAAAATCGCGGACAAAGAGGACACTGACACCGACAGACAAGACAGAGAAGGTTACTTTTGATATGGAACAAATTCTCAGCTGTCAGATTCTGTCAATATTTCTACGAGATTCACATAATAAATAACGGTTTGGCGCTTTTAAATGTGACAGATCGCTGTAGCGCGTCAGTTCAAACGGCACGTGATACAGTAGCCTACAAGCCTACAAAAGTGTAAACGGCAGTTTACAATACTTAAGACTTCTTGCCACTTTTACTAGCTAATAACAACATTGAAAATTATTTCTCCCGTGTGTTAAAGGGGTCATATAATGGTACATACACTTTTTCAAGTTGATTGTACTGAAATGTGTGTTGGCAGTGCCTGTACACAACCATCATATAAATGATAGAAATCTATCCAGTGTTTTTGTTTTAATCTCCTTATATGTTTTCCCCTGCCTCAAATTGAGCCGTTCGATTTTGTGACGTCACTAAATCGGACGCCCCTCCCACGATTGTTGATTGACAGCAGCGTTTCATCAGATCCCTGCCCTGAGCGAGCTGTCAGTCATCATAGTCTGTCATTGTTGATACGCTGGAGCAGAATGGCGTCTAAGCGATTGTGGTGTTCTGTTCTTGGGTGTAATAACGAACACAGCAGTAATTTTGATGTTCCTAAATCCGAACCGCTGAAGACACAGTGGCTGAGTTTTGTTTTCGAAGGGAATATTCCCCACGAGCAACGTCAATGCTTTCATGTTTGGACGATTCGCAAATCTTTTCTCACCAGACTGCTTTATTAACGAAGGAAGTAACTTATAAAGCTGATTTTGATAAGAAGCTGCTCCTGAAAAAAGAATCGTTACCAACTATTCATGTCTCCCTGCTGAACCTCCAGAAAAAGTAAGTGTAAAATTTTATTAACCTTTATATTAATCTTTGCAAATCGCTTCACGATGAATGCGGCTAAGGTTTACACTCAGGGTACATACGGCATGTTTTCTATGTACGACGTTCTCAATATAATTCATAATCCCACGTTTATAATGAACAACGCGTTATGGTTATTGTGTTATTACAAACTGAGTATGTATAACTTACATCAGTAAACACATAGCGTTCGTACATCTCACTAAGTTACTCTACCCTGCCAGTACACAAAGATAGATCAAAGTGACAATATAATAACCAACCATTCAGAAACGTCATGTTCGAGCCTTAATTGTCGAACTTCTTTGGGCCGTCATCTTGTTCCGACTCCGGTTCAAACTGATACGGTTGCACAGATGTGTCCTCCTCAGAGACTCCCGCTGCCGTTTTTTTCCTATACCCTCAACTGTTGTCAAGGAAACACTCCACGTGCGGTGTGGTCATAACGCTGTTATGAACGCCCGCAGAACAGAGGGGCGGAGTGAGCGAAGCTCATTATCATTTAAAGGCATATGCACTGAAATGGCGTGCTGAAAACAGAGCTGTTTTTGACCAGGTAAAATTAGTGTTTTCTTACAATACTAACGAAAATTTTTAATTAAAGTATATTACAAACTTTTCATTTAGACCCTAAAGAATCAAATTAACTTGTATGAAAATGGCATTAAATGACCCCTTTAAGTGGTCTGTTTCACTATATTTATCTCACTCTGTCTTCATCTCACGATGCACTTGACGAGAGGGCAGGAAAAAAAGAAAGAAAAAAACAAAGATCGCTCATCTTCTTTAGCTGCGCAACATAGAGTGACTCAGTCAATAAACATGAATCAGCGCCATCTAGGGGAATGGAAAATCGCAGCAATTACTTTGGCCCTGTGCAGTTTATGTGGGCTACATCTGGAACACTCATTTCAACATACTACGATTTGGGATGTACTAATTCTATTTTCGAATACTATTTAGGACGGATAGTATGCGAATTGGGACTGGGCCATTGAAAGAAGATCAGAAACTAGAGAAAGCACTCAGAAATGCAGTGTAACACAAACAAGACTTCGCAAAAAGCGTGTGGAAACACAGTGCTTATATAGGCCAACATTAACAAGCAAATGACATGCAGGTGAAAGTAATCAAACCACAGTGAGTCCAGGCAATGGGTTATGGGAAATGTAGTTGTAGGAGGAGTGCCCTTTGGTAGAGCTCAAGGGCAATCCAGCTGGAGGATGTGACATTTATAATGCAAATATCAAAGTGCTCGTTCTAAATACAGATTCATGCCTTGCAATGTATGCTGATGAAACTTAATTTGCTTTGTACAGTATTATTGAGAAGTATTGATCAAATAATAATGATGACAATAACAAAAATAATTGTTATTATTATTATAAGAGATTAATAACTCAAATTAAAATAAAACCTGATATGGGTTTTTTGTATTCTTTGATTCTTGGTATTGTAAAGCAGTATTTTGTATTGCATCTAACCAAGAAGACTGCATGAATGATGCGTTTATTAATATAACTTATTTTATGTCAAATGGGCCCACTAAGCTTCATGAGTGTTTAGATAAGAGATTTAGGCTATTTAGATAAGAAAAACTTTACATTTGATTGGGCTGAATAGTGTAACATCCTATTTTCACTTGATATGAATTTTTTTTCTCCTTTTTTTTTTTTTTTTTTTACATTTTACAAAAATCGGTAACACTTTAGATTACATATATATTTATTATTGACTAACTGCTTATTAGCATGATAGACAGATTTATCTACCATTGCAACAGAATAACAAGAATGCCCTAACTCCTCTTTTAATCTGTCTAAATTATTTAAAAGGCTGTATGTCTTTAACTTTTTCTCTTTTAAAACTCAGGTAGGTACGCAAAAACACAACGATTCTATCTTTATTGGTTGCCAGTACGTTTCAGAATTGAATTGAATCTTGTCCTGTTTGTTTTAAAATCATTAAATGGGTTGGCACCACCTTCTCTAGCAGTCCTTAAAACAGCACACATCTACGAGGTCTGTTAGGTGCTCTGCTCAGCTGCTTTAACTGTTCCTAGGTCTAGATTAAAACTTATCTTTTACCCCTGCATGTTAGAGCGGCTCCAAATATATCTAGTATTAAAATGTTAAAAACTCATCCATTATCTCAGGCTTTTAACTCTACAGGGTACTGAGGCATATTCTACACTGAATTCTGTTTAATTTGAATTGGTGTTATTTCTGTATCACCTGCTTTATTTATTTCTATCTTTGTACAGCACTTTGGGCAAAATGCTGTTGTATTAAGTTATGCTTTATAAATAAATTCATGAAAAGAGAAGCATGCATATTAATAGCATATTGTCTGTTTATTAGTACATACATATAAAGCACATATTAATGCCTTATTCTGCATGACCATATTCTACATCACTTAACCCTTCCCCTTACCTAACTACCTTATTTTACTGTCAATATGCAGTAAAACTAGTTAAAAGTGAATATTTGTACCCTAATCTAAAGTGTGACCTGAAAAATGTAGGCTAATAAAAGAAGATTTAAGATCATATTTACGCACTTACTAATCATCAAAACATTATATGAAATGATAATGCCATCACTGAATTGTAGTTAACATTTAGGCTACATTATCTTATTGCCAAACCCAGTTCATTAGAATAAAATAAGGACAGTAGATCCTATCAAAAACTAAGAGAGTTTTGAAATGCCAGTCTGGAAATGTATATAGGCCTATATTAGCATACATATAAAATATCAGTCCTACCCTTCAGTCCACAAAACTAGGTTTAGTTTATTCACTGTGACATTCCTAAATCTTAAAGGAAATCTGTGTTAAAATTAAAAAAGAGTATATCCACTATTCAGTCATTAAACAAAAGGCCCTGCACTTCCACTGAGCTCAAACAGAACAGAAGTGGTTTGTATGTGTTTGTTTTAATGCCAGACATTATCATGAATAAACCCAGTCCAACGCTTTACTGTAAAAATATTAATCAAATATTAACATTTCGGTCAAAATCATAGGCCCAGTTTAACACACTGTAGACTAATGTTGATGTAAAAGAAGGAATAATGATGATGATAAAGGATAATGTTGAGGGTTTAGTACAGGAGTCAGCCAGAATCATCCTGTTTCTCCTCCTGATGAAGATGATGATGCTCGACATCTATCTGAGACTCAAATACTGCGCTGAACTCCATATGTACCAAAAAAACCGCCATCATATGTACCATAAAACGCCTTTATCGACGAAAATCGAGTAATATCAAAATCCAGTACAGCAGAAACCCGTCCTCCATACGCTATCTTTATTCTGGGCTGTGTCACTGCCACCATTTCGCGATTTACAACAGCAACACGGGGTTTTAACGGTGTACAACCGCGGCTTAAGCGCGGCTCACATACAGCACTCTATTCATAGCAGTGAAGAAATGTAATGAAGGAAATGGTGTAAAATCAAACCTGTTCAGAAAGACTGCACACCTGTGCTTGAGCGAACCATAGGCGAGATCCCTGTCAGAGGAGTGGTGACGACACCAGTCACGTGACGCGAGCCACTGGTGCTCAGAATCCAGTCACGTGATGTGTTGAGGCTTGGACGCTCTTATATAAAGCTGTGGTTCTCAAACAGGGACCCGGGCCCAGAAGGGGGACTCAGCGGCTTTGAAAAGGCTTCAAATTATTCAAAATGAGATAAAACTGGCTTTTAAAATTAGCTAAAACTGCAAAGAAAAGACTAAATAGTATTTTTCTTCGAAGAATCAGGAAAACCTGGAACTAAAATTAGAACATTTTAAGTGTTATATTTAAAAGCCATTTAATTATAATTATTTATAAATTATGTATACTTACTGCACCAATTTTGAGCTGTAAATCCAAAATTGTTTCAGAGTAATGAAGCAAATAGTCCGACATTTAATTTAACCTCATTCAGCAGAACTGCCACATCTCGCCAACACTGATCTTTTCTGATGCACAAACACCAGGCTGGTGCTGCTTTACGAGACATGACCACAGTTTACAACCATCTCCTTTCAACTTTCCATCACTGAAGGCTCTTATCCTTATCAAGATTGCACTCCTTTTGCTTGTTTGTGGTTGTGCCAGTTTAAACATCTTTTAGGCCCTGTTTACTCCTGGTGTTAAGATGTGTTTTGGTCGATCGGGTCACAAGTGGATCCATTTACACCTGGTGTTTTAATCCGTCTCTTTAGTCCACTTTAGACCACTTCTGTCCTGTTCTCTTTCTTACATTCGTTCGGTATCTCACTATGGGAACGCCTCTGGGCGTGTCCGATCGCGGAAGCACCAATTACACCACGTGTGCCAACTATGGCAGACCAATCGCTGCAGCGATCAGGGAGTCCCGGCTCCCTGTATATAAACGCAGCTACCTGCCGTTTCGCCATTCTCGCTCTCTTCCCCGTGGAAGATTTCGGAAGCTGTCCTCATCAGACTTTGGGAACTATTTGCTTAACAGTTTTCAGACGGAGCCGATAGGTAACGTCCCAAACGCAATATTTTCCTTAGGTCGTTGAGTGACTTCGTCACTTAAGAGTACGATAACTAACGTGTCAAGACGAGTTTTCTTGCTCTTAAGTTCTCTAATCTTTTTCCAAGTTTTTTTTGGGCGCTTACCACGCACCAAAAAGATAAGGAAAACGATAGCTCTCTAATCGCAGCACAGCTCCAACCAGTTGTCACGTTGGGTGAGAACTCACCGTACGAAGAGAGTGCTAGCTCCATCATGGACACCGCGATAGAACCGGAGAGCCCCGGAGGAAAAAGTCGCCCTCCACATCCGTGTGCTTGTGGAATGTGGATTTCTGCTAAGGATGCACACGGCCTCTGCATCTCCTATCTGGGTGCTAAACACGCGCAGGCAGCGCTGTCCAACCCCGAGGGATGCCCGCACTGCGCTACGCTCTCGACTAAGACCCGAGAAAGAAGGCTCCGCGTGGCAGTCGGTGGAAAATCGGACCCATGCCTCTCTGCTCAACCCAGAGAGGAACCCATGGATTGTCCCCGGACCACCACCTCATGGGCAGAGATGATGGAGAAGGTGTCACCCGTCCTTCCCCCGCTGTTCGATGATCCATTAGCGGGTGAGGAAGATGACGATGATGAAGTGTTGTCGAACATCCTCGAGGACGACGACGACGACGATGAAGATGCCATTCTTTCCCCGAACCAGTCCAGGCCGCCGAGTGCACAGGATGAGAGTTCACCCTCCCCTGTACAGACGGATTCAGATCTAATCGAGGTCTGTCGCAGGGCCGCGGCTAAATTATCGATCGACTGGCCATCCCAACAGGCAGGTCAAGGGGCTGAAAGAGACCTGTACGATGGAAAGAGACTTCCGTCACGTCTCCCGCCAGCAAGGCAGTTCATTCCGGCCGTCCCGGCCTGTGTGACGGAGATGAAGAAGTTTTGGGACAAGCCTTTTTCACATCGATTGCCCATCAAGGGTTTCTCGAGGCTTGATGTTCAGGGAATGGAGGATCTAGGGATGGCGGATCCTCCCCCGGTGGAAACTTCGGTTGCAAATCACTTGCACCCGGGCTGCAGGGCGGCGCTCTCTTCAACCGGAGCGTTGCTGCCAGGGAAAACAGAGCGCTTCGCCGTCTCTGTTTTTCAAAAGATCTACAAATCAACTGCACTGTCCGTCCGTGCTTTGAACGCGACGTCCCTCCTTACAGCCTATCAAGTGGAGCTATTAGAGGAGATGGGTCATCAACTGGACTCCGGATCTCCCAACCCAGTGCTCTGGGAGGAGATATGCGTCAGCGCAGATTTGAACCTGCGCACGTCCCGCCGAGCAGTTCAAAGTTGCAGACGGAGTATGGGCTTAGCAGTTGTGGGTGAGAGATCGCTGTGGCTGGGTTTGTCAGGGCTCTCTGATAAAGAGAAAGCAGAGTTTCTGGATGCCCCTATAGATCCAAAAGCCATGTTCGGCTCGAACGGTAACGGCGATGCGGCAGCAGTGTGACCTGCAGAAGAGGGAGGGAGAAGCTTTCCAGGTCTGTCTCCCTAGAAAGCCGGCGGCTCGGCCTTATCACCCGAACCGGCCGAATTTCAGACCGTCAGGCAGAGGAGGGCATTCAGATTATCAGCCTTCACGCTCTGCTCCACCACAACAGCCGGGCAACGCGGCCCCACAGCCAAAACCCGATTTCGTTAGACCTAAACAGTCTTTCGCGGCCGCAGCAGCGAAACACCGATCGCCCGCCCCCCAGGGGAACAAGAAGAGGCGGTCGACCTGATACGTCGGTTCAGCATCAGGAAGGGTTGGGAGACAGCACCCAGGGTTTCTCTGTCCCATCCCTTCAGAACGATTCCTCTCTCCCTCCCGCGGGGAAAAGGAGAAGGAATTCAGAGGTAAAATGTGTTTGTGTGGACAGTTCAGAGTCCAGTGTGTGCGGGAATGTGGCCACCGTTCTGCGAGTGCCCCCCAAGAGATCGTCTCCCCCTCCACCTTCGAGGTCTGTTATGAGGGAAGAAGGTCTAACGTTCACAAGCAGTTTTTCAAAAATACATTTTCCTCTGACGCATCCAGTTCAAAGACAGAGGGCGCAGAATGTGAAAAAAAGAGAAAAAGATCACAAAAGAATAAAGCAATCACAAATAAAGACCAATATAACTCCGTCACTGGAGCGGTCTTCCCCCCCTTTACCGCTAGAGTGTGCTGCGGCACCTCTAGTGAGCGAAGACGGGAAGGGCCCACTCGCTGCTCAGACAGTGAACTGGCGCGCATGCGCAGTTCATCCCTGGGTATTAACCACTGTAGAGAGGGGATACAGGCTTCAATTCGCTGTAAAACCTCCTCTGTTCAACGGAGTGGTAATTTCAGTGGCCAAAGGGGAAGCAGCTCTGGTTTTAGAGGAAGAAATAGCCTCTTTAATGAAAAAGGGAGTGATAAGAGTGATTTCAACGGAAGAGAGCCACAAGGGTTTCTACTCCCGTTATTTTGTGATTCCCAAGAGAGGGGGAGGTCTCCGTCCCATTCTGGATTTACGGGTCCTCAACAGACACCTCAGAAAATACAAATTCAAAATGCTGTCTATCAGAACGTTGTGTCAAAATATTCTGCAAGGAGACTGGTTCACCTCGGTGGATCTCCAGGACGCATATTTTCACATAGATATTTTTCCTGCTCACAGGAAATATCTGAGGTTCGCCTATTAGGGCACAGCATACGAGTATACGAGAATACCATTTGGCCTAGCTTTAGCTCCTCGGGTATTCAGCAAGTGTGTAGAAGGAGCCCTGACTCCGTTGAGGAGATCAGGGATCAGAATTTCATCATATCTGGACGATCTGCTTATCTGCGCGCCGTGCCGCCGGCAAGCAGAGAGCGATACACACACACTAGTGACGCATCTGGAGAGATTAGGTTTCAAGATAAACCAAGCGAAGAGTTGTCTATCTCCATCTCGGGAAATAGTCTACTTGGGTCTCAGGTTGAATTCTGTGACGTTTCGAGCGTTCCTATCAGAGGATCGCATCAAGACTTTTCACAGCTGCCTCTCTCTTTTCCAACGAGGGAGATCAGTCTCTTTCAGGATGTGTCTTCGGCTACTAGGACTGATGGCCTCAACTGTGTCCGTGGTTCCCCTGGGGCTGTTACGAATGAGAGATTTTCAGAACTGGACAGCGTCACAGGGCATTCGCCCCGAGAGCCGCCTCAGCCGCAGAGTGCGCGTCTCACCAGAATGCACGAGCGCTCTCTGTCATTGGAGAGTCCCGTCTTTTCTCGGGACAGGATGCCCTCTGGGCCCGATCGTACTGAGAAAAGTGGTGACGACCTCCTCTCACAAGCACGGGGAGAAATATTCCATCCCTCCCCTCAGAAGTTAGCTCTCTGGGCCTGGCCCGTGAGAGGTTGAATCTGAGTGCAGCCGGACTACCTCCAAAAGTTATTGAGACGATTCAGAACGCGAGGGCGGCCTCGACTCGTTCTTTATATAACCTCAAATGGAGAGTTTTTGAGGAATGGTGCGCAGATAAGAACATTGTTCCGTTCTTGTGCTCTGTTTCGGATGTGCTGAGTTTTAACTGCTTCAAGACCTCCTGGATAAAGGCAGAGCTTTTTCCACAGTGAAGGTTTATCTGCCCGCTATATCGGCATGTCATGTGGGTATTGATTCGGGTACCATTGGCCAACACCCTCTAGTCTGTCGTTTTATGAAAGGTGCACGTAGGCTACACCCAGTATCAAAGACGCTGGTCCCGCCATGGGATTTGTCTGTGGTCCTGAGCGCGCTCTCAAGAGCCCCGTTCGAGCCCATTGATAGCATCGCCTTAAAGCTGCTCGCCTTAAAAACGGCTCTGTTACTTGCTCTTACAACAGCAAAGAGGGTTAGTGAATTACAGGCGTTATCAGTTCACCCTTCATGTATGAAGTTCGCTCCGGGTGGTCAAAGAGCGAATTTTAGAACTAACCCGGCGTTTGTGCCCAAAGTATATGAGGACGCGGATACTGTAAGAGCAGTGGACTTGCCAGCTTTTCATCCTCCTCCTTTTTCTTCTCCAGAAGAGGAGAGGTTACACTGTTTATGTCCGGTTCGCACGCTGTACAGTTATGTACAGAGAACCCACACATTGCGTAAGAGCAACCAGCTATTTGTCTCATGGGCTGACTCTTACAAGGGAAAACCTATCTCCCGTCAACGCCTTTCCCACTGGGTGGTGGAAGCTATCGTGTTATGTTACAAGAGCATGAATATAGAGCCCCCAGTAGGACTAAGAGCGCATTCTACTAGGGGGATGTCTACATCCTGGGCTCTATTCAAGGGGATTTCTATTCAAGAGATTTGCGCGGTGGCCAGCTGGTCCTCTCCGCACACATTTATCCGTTTTTATAGACTGGATGTTACGGAACCCTCTCTGGCACACTCAGTTCTGGGAGTAAGTAGTCAGGGGGTATGAGATGGTTTTAATAAAAAAAGGGGCACCTGTCCCCATACTATCCTGTTTCTCACCGACTGGGCAATGATTCAGTATAATTTATATCCCCTCTTCTTCAGTCTGCTTCGTCAGCATATCGGCAATACGGGAGTTGTCTATATCCCATAGTGAGATACCGAACGAATGTTAGAAAGAGAACGTTAGGTTACTGACGTAACCCCGGTTCTCTGATAACATGAAGTGAGGTATCTCACTGTGGTAGATTTTAGAGTGGCCTTTTATTGTGGCCAGCCTAAGGCACACCTGTGCAATAATCATGCTGTCTAATCAGCATCTTGATATGCCACACCTGTGAGGTGGATGGATTATCTCGGCAAAGGAGAAGTGCTCACTAACACAGATTTAGACAGATTTGTGTACAATATTTGAGAGAAATAGGCCTTTTGTGTACATAGAAAAAGTCTTAGATCTTTGAGTTCAGCTCATGAAAAAATGGGGGTAAAAACAAAAGTGTTGAGTTTATAATTTTGTTCAGTGTATAAAACGCTTAACGTAGCCTAATGGACTAATACGTTATATAAAAGACCAAACTCGCAGGCAAGCAGATGGACTCAGAATATGAACTTCACGCGCAAAGTTTAATGCTGAGCGTTTCCCAGTGATATACTGGCATAAAGTTGGCTTGACATTGGACATTCGCACATTTAGGGACCGTCTCTAAAGTTTGGAATGCACGTTTCTAACTTCAATGGCATTTGAAGTGAACGACTTTGTCATACAGCCAACTGTAAAGTGTTCATGTAGGTGTCAGGCATAATGCGCACCTTTTAGATTTTTGATATTTATTCAAATAAATTGAAGTTTGCTATAGAGGGTTTGCACCTATGTCACGATTTGGTCAGTTACCAGGATGTGTGGCCATATTGGAGATACTCGGATGTGTACTACTGAACATATTGTTACATTAATTTATGATGTCTAAACTACGGAAAAAAAACACATGGAAGCAGCAAAATCATATAGAGAAGGACTTGGTAAGGAGGAAAGAGCGCGGAATTTTGACGAACTAAAGTTAATTTGTGGTAAAGATCTGAACGAGCTAGTTTCTCTAGCCCTTACCACTGTCCTTCTATTTATTATCCCGACATAGGCTACATTCAGATTGTCAGTCCAAAAAAAGCACATGAAATCCATTTCAAGCTACATCCATATGTGGTTCGAAATCCTATTCAAATCACATATCAGGAAATCCGCTTCAGTCTGAACGCTCTGATCGGATTTCGCGTTGTATGTGACTTTCTCACGCAACGTAAAATATAAATGTCAGACGTTGTTATAGGGAACATGCTGAAAGTCGCTGCCGAAACAAGGCTGTGTTGTTGCAAAGTGCCGGACAAGCAGAAAATTATTATTTTTGAAACATATTTTGAAACCGGCGCAGATAAGAGCGCGGAAAAAAAGCTGTGCATACCAGCCTCCTACAGTTCTGCTGCAGGCTCAAGACGCAGTAGTCCAGCGCGGCGGCTACACATTTCCATATTGTAAAATTTAAATAAGACAACATCTCTATTGCAAATGCAAACCCCTCCATCAACGCAACGTCATTGCCATATTGCCAAAGAGCTGCATGAACACACAAATCGGATCTGAACAGTTCAGTTGCATCATTTTAGATCAGATTCCAATCGGATACAAAGATAATCGGATTTGGACTGACAGTGTGAATGTAGCCATAGTTAACTACTTTACGTCAACATTTTAGCCATAGTCAACGCTTCATTTACACATGTGGCTAATTCTGTGCCTCTCTCAACCACAAACGCCTTCTTTCATCCGTTTTTTGCACTCTTCTCTTTAACTTTTGGAAGTCTATAGAACTCGAAATATTTTTTCCCAGTGCGACCGATTAGTACAGACCAAAACACGACCATTTTTCAGCAGCAATAATCAGCCAAATATCCATGTCCGTTCAGTTCAGTGGCATTGTTTACGTTCAGTGCCTCCAAAATGACCAACTTCCGGATTGATGACGTGTAGTGAAAACCCTCCGTTGAAGTTAGAAACGTTTGCTATAATGTTGAATGCAACTTTAGAGACGGTCCCTATATGTGCCAATGTCGAGCCAATTTTACATTTACATTAAGTCATTTAGTAGATGCTTTTATCCAAAGGGCAAGTGCTATGACCCTTCCCAGTTTAATCTAATGCAGTACATCTAGGCAGAGAAGAGAAGAGAAGAGAAGAGAAGAGAAGAGAAGAGAAGAGAAGAGAAGAGAAGAGAAGAGAAGAGAAGAGAAGAGAAGAGAAGAGAAGAGAAGAGAAGAGAAGAGAAGAGAAGAGAAGAGAAGAGAAGAGAAGAGAAGGTGTTAGTATTAATTGATCAGGTGTTGATATGTCAGTATATCACTGGGAAACGCTCAGCATGAAACTTTGCGCGTTAAATTCATATTCTGAGTCCATCTGTTTGCCTGTAGCCTATAGTACAGCCTACATCCCCAATAAGGTGCGAGTTTGGTCTTTTATCACTGTATTAGTCCATTAAGCTACGTTACCGATGGAAGGGGAATCCTTGAGTATGATGAGGTATTGTGGGAAACCGATAATAATCCCATTCATGGTAGAGAAAGCTGATAACATGTAGGCTAAGGCTACACAGGGAAAGTAACAAGGAAAGTTATTGAATTAAACAAACACAGCTTTTGTGTCTTTATCATCTTTTCCGCATATATACTAGTCTGGGTTTCCCCATGCTGCCTTCCCGCAGCGCGATTTTATTCACGCTGAAAGGCAGTATGGATACCACGGTCCAGATTTTCGCCTCATTTAGGGAACCAATCACAGAACGGGGAGGGAGCAGCAAGACGATGACGACATCTATGCGACACACCGAAGCAGTTTGTTTATTTCTATGGATTAAACATGGTAGCAGACGCGAAGCTACCTTTTGATGCAGCCTTAGAGAATGTTCTAAGTAATTTAGAACGCAAGTTTATTTCGTCTTCTTCCTCGTCAAATTTCTGTCGCTCTACAGACGTCATCTGGTATAATTGAAACGACTGGCTATGAGCTACGTACAGGCGCATTTGATAGACATTCTTAGCACCCAATAAACGGCGCCGGGCATTCGTAAACCACGCCTCAAATACGAGAAAATGTACATGTGGTTCCCAGACCCAAGTCTCAACGAGAATTGGGTCTGGCGTTAGCCAGGCTACATATATACTGGCCCAGATAATCATCACAAAAACTTAATGCATCCTCAATTGCTGTAAATGAGTTTTATGAATGAATGGCTTGCTCCAACTGTTGCTCGGTCTTCGTCAACAACACGCTCTTGCGCTTGCGCTGGTGACGTAGACTAACAGCAGATGGAGAGCATGCTCGGTAATCTACTGCTTTTCCTGCAGTTCCTGGATGTCAACGTTGAAATTACTGTCGAATTTGAACCACTGAATTTGTGGAAGCGAATTTGCAAAGCGAAATAAAATGGACCGAAAATTGCCTGTTGAATATTATAGGTTGTATTTTTAAACAAGTTTGAATATTTTGGAAGTGAAATATGAAAGGTGAATACGGATTATTGAATTTTTAATAATGAAAATGTTTGAAATATTTTGAATTGAAATAGTCACAGCTTAAATATTCAACCATGTTGAATTTCTTCCCATAAAAATGCAAGCCCTAAAATACAATGCATTAAAATGCAAGCATGGTTAATGCAATGCCTATTTTTTTTTCCAAGTAGTACAATTCAACAGGCTTTTTTGTTTAAAAAAATTTGGCATTATTTTACTTCCATAGTATGGTACATTCATGCAGTGTCTGTACTTCATCAGGTAGTGTGTTAAGAAGACCTGTGCAACTTCTGTATCCCTTGGGTAGCCTATAGATGAACCTATAGTTCATCGGGTGGGAGGATGTTGTAACTTTTGTTGAATAATACATTTTTTCTTGAATAGAAGCATATGTGATGCTAAGTGTGAATAATGAGAAAAACACTTTATGAGCAGATGAGTTTGATCTGGGTTGGATATAAACAGAGCCAGAGTTGCCCAGCTCTAGGCTAAAGTCAGAGTGTCCTTTTATACCACACATCTTCAAAATCCCTAAATCCCCAAAGTAGGTTTTATCTCACCTTATGACACCACACAAATAAACTGAAACCCCTTCACCTTTTTGTCTAACATCACCAATCCCTCTTACTTTTCAACCTTCCTGCAATTGTCAGACTTCATTCTGGTATGCAACAACCACCTTTCATAATCCAATATAAGACATATAGAAATACAGTCCTACACTTTTTGGTGTTGAAAAATATTTATTTCGGTGTTTCCCAAACCTGTTCCTTGAGCCCCCTAATGCTGCATTCCAGGCAGGTTTTTGAGCACGTAAATCACGACTTCAAACCGACTTTGTAGCGTTCCAGGCCAGTCACGCCAAACTACCTGAGCGCAATATATACTTATTTTATCAGAGACACATAGCATTGTAATACATAATCGTGTGTGTATTATTATCATTATTATATTATTATTAATTTGACTGAAACGTTATATTGTCCTAAAGTGTATTCTCACCGTGTACCGCCTGCAGAAACACTGCATCCGTAGGGGCTGCCATTGTTGTTTTGTATGGTTTTGCGGGCTATGTGACATCAGAACTCGTAACTGGGAGTACATCGATCTAGGACGAGTTCACGGGTGGGAAGTCACAGGTTTAACTGCCGTTCCAGTGCACTTTCACGAGTATAAGGTTGGAAAAACACGGGTTACAGGTTGCCTGGAACGCGGCATTACACTGCACATTTTGAATGTCTTTGACACCCATTTCAGGCCTTGGAGTCTTTACTATTGAGCTTATGATTGGAATCAGGTGTGTTTGATTAGGGAGACATACAAGGGCCAGATTTACTAACAGCTTGCGCCAGTGCGAACCCTCTTTTGGCATTAAAAAACTATTGTCAGGATTTACTAGAGACACGCAGAGAAAAATGAGCGTTTAAAAGGCATGTACGGGGTTATTTTTGTGGCTGACCTTATTGCATACGCATTTGTAGGTGTTTCCCTTTCAGACGGAGTGCATTTAAACGAATCATGCAACATGGTTTACTAAAGTTTGTGGTAGTCAATGTAGTGGTATTTGCACCATTATTTAACGCACCAAAAAAGCATAAACCATTTAGCGCTTGACATGCTGCCCTAGTCACTGCTAGGAGGAGGGACCGCAGAGAACAGAGAGCGCGTGATAGAAGGGAAAGATATTCCTCCCCTTATGATAAATTATTTGAAATGCCAGAGTGAGATGTTATCCGAACATTTCGTTTGCCAATCCACTTTATTTTTAATTTGCTGCACCTACATGGTTAGTAGATTACCCGCACCTGATTATCATTGGCACTGCTTGTTTGCAACCCTACATTAATTTGCGCTGCTTTTGGTAAATTTGGCAAATTCCTTTCGAAAGTGGGCATCCCTATGCCCTAATCACTCCGAAGGGCAGAACATGACCATAAATTATTAAGTTACTTCCTTGAAGTGACCATTGCATGTTCCCTGCGCTAACAGACTTGTGGAAAGGCCATTCGTGAAGGGGTTAAGTTATTCACTTTCGTTTGGAACACTCCAACAAATGCGTCCCCTTCCCGAAGTGAAAACGCCGTTTGGAATTCGCCCATTGGGTTGGTCATTATGATTGGCACACGTTATGAAATGATCTGGCTGGCCAGTGTCCTATAATTTGTGCATCATCAGCTGGGGAACCTTCCTCTCCCATCTGCACTTTTATGGGACTGTGGTCTCACGTCAATTTGCTGTTTAATAAATAATTTTTAATTTGCTGGCTCCAGAAACAGGTTTGTGAACTACAGTCCTATTTTTACCTATTCTACAGTCACATTATCACAAATAAGTTGTATATGGCTCCAACTCTACTTGAAACCAACAATCTTCAAGATTACTAGAAAATTAAAGGAGTGTTGGAAAAGCTTGGTGCTAAACTCCGCAGGAAAGTTTAGGAAAGGGCCAGAGAATTAGGTGGTGGCTACCATTGCAAGGATTTAAATGTACAATGTAATTTTGATTTCACGATGAACTTAAAAATACCATCAGCCAAAGTTTATTCCAAATATTCACAACATTTAGTTTAATTTCAATTTGATGTAAAAGTAATTAACATAAGGCAGATTTCCATTATAGTGGAGGGAAATAATTGCACATTCTGATTGTAATGAAATATATGCATTAAAAATGTTTCTAAACATGAAATATCACTTAGGACCTTATTTGATGAGGCCCCAGAATGTTCTGTATTCATTAAATATTCCAAAAGAATTAAAACCAGCTGCAGTAACATGTCATACTATGACAAGTAAATTCTATGCAAGCTTTTACATTTCGACATTCAAATATACAAGATAAATGTAACACATTCTTCCGAACCATTCAAGATGAATGGAAGAGCTAAATAAGCCTACGATATGATTGTAATTACAACAATGTGATATCTTTTAGTGGACTGTTTTGGTAACAAACATTCAGTAAGATGTTCCTTTAAATACAAATAAAGGTACGGCTAATTATGACAAATTCTTGTCACTAAAAGTAACAGTCAGGCTTGTAACATGCTCTAAGAATTGATCTAAACTGTCTGAACAAAAATCCTGTTTTGGTTCGATAGGGCCGTGGTCATCTGCTTTAGTTGTGTCCTGGTTTGCGAGTGTACTGTGATGTACTGTACATTTCCCAGGTGGTGGTTGGTTTGCAGATTGATGTCATGTGTAAAAGCCTGGCTTTTTGGTAGCACTCTTATTTTCTAGAGCAGGGACTTCATGTGCTGGTGTGCCACTGGATGAGACACAGGACAGTTGTTGGGTTTTAAAGGAGGAATCCTGAGATTCAGTTGGCAGAGTGATGGAGATGTGTGGAGCAGGATTGAGCTGCTTGCTCTCTGAGCTTGGCTGTGAGGTTCCGCCACAACTTGCACTGTGCTCTGGAACATCTGCTGAAATTGCTCTGGGTTTTCTGGCGGGAAAGTCATCCTGATCTGTAGGAAAATAAATATATACAGAGGTGAAAAACAGAAGGAACAGGGCACAATGGAGTGTCTTGAGAGAGTTTTTCCAAATCTGATTCACACTTTTTCAACAGTGAATTTAGTGACTTCTCTATGAACTTTCTATTTGTTTAAGTTTACTGCATAAGATTTGTTTTCTTTCAGATTTATTCACTATATTTCAGATGATTTTTGTACCAATTTATCCATTTTCAAAACACTATGCATTAAATAAACTGTCAGGGCTCCAGACTGCACTAGACTTTTTTCCTGCTGGTGTGACTACATTTTGTTAGAGGTCGCACTGGTGCCACACCACTTTGTCCAAGTGATAAAAGCTGGCATTTCTGTAGCATATGAGAAACGGCAAATGAAACGAAAGTGGAATGAAACTGCGCTTCTCGTTTGAGCTGTGCAGCATTGACCGTTTACCAGCTCGGAGCGATAATAGAGAGAGCAGTGCAGCTCAGATCAGGGCCGATCTCCATCACACGACACCATCACTACACTGTAACGGTCTAAACGTTACCTGGGTTTTATTGTTGTATTCTTTTCTGGCTATTGCCTAAAAAGAGGTCTGGGTCACGTGTAATACCATTTAGAGCTGCTTTAGGGCACTAGGGCACAGTGGCTATGAGATATAAACCTGATATCCCACGAACAAGACAGTTCAGTTTGGTAGCGGGAAACCGCATGGTTCTACCTGCTTACTCATTTAAAGTCCTGTTTGAGAACTCCTAGAGTTTACGCTCAGATGTGAGTATTAGATAACTGTGTTAATGTCTTGATGTTTTTGTAATGCATAATGACTGATGTTATATATTTTGCTTTCTGTTGTAGAAAGGTCTTTTCATTATATATATATATATATATATATATATATATATATATATATATATATATATATATATATAATAACCTTAAACTCTCAAATAACCTTGTGGATTTATACTCATCACCATCATCAGTGAAACTCATCTAAAGACTGGACACTGAGGATAAGTTTCATTCATTATATTGTCACATTCACACAGAGACAAAGACTGCTTGTTTCCGTATATTGTTTTTTGTTGGGGCAATCATGATTGGGGCATATCAATGAAGTGTATCTTTCAATACCAGTCGAATTTCTGTTGAACCCCCTCAGGGTAACACCTAAAAAGAAAAGGGGGTGTTACAACACAGCGCTCGAGGTCCAGTGAGAAAGTGTTTGAATTCACTGCAGTATTAATAACAGCACTGCGAGATCTAGTAGCAAGCATTCAAATTCAGCGCATAATTCTGTTTTAAACCAACCACAGATATCAGATCAAACAGTGTTGACGTGGAAACCAGGAGAAACATTGTGCCATGAATGAACGGCTTTTCAATCCACAAATCACCAACATTTAACAAGGATTTAATGTAGTAACTGTAAACAACCTTTTAAGAGTGAAATTCAAGCACTCTTTAAGGACTTTCAAGCACTTTACACTTTTTCCAGCACTTCAAAGCTCTAAATATTATCCATTTTTATTTTTATTTTTAATACACTTTTTCCAGCACTTCAAAGCTCTAAATATGATCCATTTTTAGTTTCATTTTTAATGTGATGATTTGCAAAATTAAAAGATGATTAAAAGTAAACTAAAAAAAAATTTTTTTGTTTGCTACGACGTGTTAAAGACATGAAATTACCACAATAACCAGTAGATGGTGGCAGAGTAGCACTTTGACTTATTAGCCATTTCCACTCCCTAATAATAAATGGAAAAACGTAGGAAGTCACATTCTCATGAAAAAAAACCCTTTTCTTCCATTTGTGACTGAATTACACAGAAAACGAGCAAGTAAAGAGCGCTTCTTTTATAACCACTGAAGCTGTCGGTCAGTTCAGTACGATACTATAGAAGAACAATGGTACATTTTAATAAGCATATAGTAGAATATTTAAATTTTCCCAATAAAAGAGATTTTTGCACATTACAGTTGTTAATAAAAGTTGATTTTATCTGCATATCAATTCAGTTAAGTGCTTTACTGTCAAATTTCCAATAAACAAACATGCTATATTATTAGTAACTGCACTTATTAATGCAAAACAAGTAGTTTTATGATTAAATTACCTTTGATTAAAAAAAAAAACTCCAGCGCTACTAAATGAGGTGCTGCTGCCTCCATCTGTAGAACTTAGTGTCACCGGTGTTAGTGTTAGTCTGGAGCCCTGACTATATATGAAGCATTTGTAAATACAAAGCTAAGTTCTACTGGTTTTGTGTGGTTATTTTTTATTAGTGCTTCTATACAGTAAATCCAACATGCCTGATGCACTCTTCTCCGGTGAGCACGTCTTCTTGCCAAGGAATTGTGTGAATGGACAGGGCAAAACTTTTGCTGGAGTGTAAGTGTTCAAAGGAGCCTTCTTTGTGGGCAGAGCTGAGGGTTAAAACAAATAAAAACTGGTTCAAACAAATGTACAGTAAACATGACACGGTGGCAGTCAGCGCATGTTGTTTTGACCGTACCTGGCGAGGATGGCGACATTTCCAGGACTGGATCATTGGATATGGCTATGGAGGCGAGGAAGTCATCCACTTGTTTGAGAGACAGGGAATTATGGAGGGTCTCCAAGGGACAGATTGAAGGAACCATGGAATACAACTCAAAACCTTCAATGAAATATATACAACATCAGAATCTGAAACAAAAAAAGGCTAGAAAACATCTTCAGCTAGAATAATCATATAGCATGAACTATAACTTAAGATCTTGGAGAGATGGCAGAGATATGGCGTTCCATTTCCTCAAAAAAAAAAAGAAAAAAAAAAAAGACAAGCAACAACACCGTCAAACGTGAGTTTGAGGTGGGCAAGATGGAGGCGGATGGGTCACACAAAGAACAGCTCACAATACCTTCAATCTACCAAAACATCACTTGGCCAAGATGGTTTTATGAAGCGGAAATGACAATCGACCTACCTTGTACAAATATTTATTTTTCTCAAATGAAACTAGTGGAACAACATGATTATGATTTGATTTGATTGATTCAAGTCATGCAATTTGGCACAAGATGCCTGATTATAAACTTCAGGTGTCTTTTAATAAAAGCATTAAGCAACAAGAGGCCATGCATTACAGTTGTTATACCACAGATAGGTGGTGTTATTAACCACGGTAAAACCACTGTAACACACAGCCTCTCATGGTTTATTGCTTTTATCCAATGGCAGAAAAACAGTTCTAGAAGACACATGTTCTATAAATAGTAACATTTATCAAAATTAAAAAAATCAGAATAACCAATTCTTCTGTCAAGTAATAAAGTTCATTAGACTGTTTACGGTTGCCAAGCAACATAACATTTATATATTCATATAGAATGTGCAACAAGTGTGCCTTCATTGTCATTTTACATTGGCTTCAAATGGGACTCAATTTATTAGAATTTAATGATAGAACTGATTAGATGTAGAGTACAAGTGCTGTCCCCACTTAACACAGATTGATTTACTGCTTTTTTTAAAAACAAAAAAGTATCAATAACTTTTAACAATAAAAAAGGCATCTTAAGAAGTTAATGAGTGAAGGAGCCAATCACACAACAGTATAAGGAAACTATTATTAGGCAATGTTCAAATTATTAGGTGATTTACTTAGAATAGGTAGAATGCAAGATGAGAGTATGTCTTGTCAATTATTAGAAGAAAATACAAAGGAGCATATGCGATATGTGTTACTTTTCCTTCTGCGAATGCAATGAATAAACCAAAAGCTAATTTTCTCGTGGGTACATAAAGAAAGATAAAAATACAATAGAATTCTGAGTTATAGGACAGGTCTAAGTGCTAAGGGTACAAAACAAAAGTCTATCGACTAGATCTGAGTACTTACTACACAAGAGTGGGAACTAGAGCCAAAATAAACAACAAACACTAATTAGACAGAATAGAATGTGTATATTAAGTATGATTAACACTTACCACTGAACATACTGGAAAACACTGACCCATTTAGAAAAGCAGATTAAAAGAAAAAACAAACAATAAAAATGATATGCTAAAAATGGGCAATTTTCTAAACTTCCAAAAGCATCATCTTGGATGTTATCAACTTATAAAACACTGCAATGTAGCATTATGCACAATATTTTTTAAATAATGCTTTACATTTGAGCCAATGGGTGAATTTTTTTTATTTTTTTGTGTGCATATGTCACTTTGTTGGATGATAGTTTCATTTATGCTAAATAATTTGGAATTGGAAAAAACACAGAAAACATGTAAATGTTAGTCAAGCTAAAATAAGCAGAGACATTTAAACAGGTTAAAATAAAGTGTTATATTAAATAAATATTCTTCATATAGGCCAAAGAGCAGCAAATTCTTTTCACTTGAAAACTGACAACGTATTTCATCAGTTTCTAAGAACTAGTTCATTCAACCACAAATAAACAAGCAAATAATTAAAAATAGGTAGCAGCAAAATATTCCCAATTCCATACATTAAAGCTGCTGTCCGTAACTTTAAGTTAAAAATAATCCAAATTAATTATTAAAAAAAAAAAACATCTTCAGTCAGTGTTCAAAACTATCTGCTTGCCATAGCTAGATTCAAAACGGTTAGCTTGTAATAATGATTTTAATTCCAGTGGTACTGGTGGGTTTTCGCGGGAAATTCGAGCATGTCTTTGCGTCATTACGTCACACCCGTACACATAAAGAAGGAGTTTCGGCTAGCCGGCTATACTGCGCGTGAGGAGATGTAGAGATAGGCTTTTCTCGCAGCACTTTACATGATTAAACTTGTGGCAGATCCAGAAAGATCCAGACAACAATCATCAGTGTCAACTGGAGATTAACCAGTTATAAAACCCAAAAGACTTCGTACTTCGGATTTAAGGTGGAAAGAGAAAGAAACCGTCTCATGCGAACACAAGGATACACATCGGTGGGGCTTTTGAAAGGTGCGTGAACTATCGAAGGGGTTCGAAACGGAAGAAGAGACAGCTTTTTCTGCTGAACAAGTAAGACATTTCAATAGTTCAATCGTGTAACAGTACGTTTTCTTAATTCACAGAGTTATGGAGTTTCCTTTGTTGTGCCTTTCTCGTTTAGCTATTATGGAGAATATGAATTCTGAACTACACAGGTAATCATAAAACACATTAAATAACGTTAGTCACGCAATGCTGATGTTGTTAACATGAACAATTTGAGAATAAAGTAGGCTATGATTTGCACGGTTGCTGTAAATCGCGCTGATTAAATCTAACGATCGCTTGTCATGTCGAATGCTTTTTTCCCCCTTAGTTGATCAGAACAAAAATGGATGTTACTTGTTCAGAAGACATTTTCCGGTGAAAATTCTTATGTTGGTCAAGCTTTCAAAAAGTGAATCTGTGATTCTGAATGACAGTATCCACACAGCGCGGTGATTGACAGCAGCACTCGCCTCAAAACACTGTTCATCCGCGCTGTTTCATGCCGATTAACAACCCACGTAAAGATGATAATTCCGCGAATCACTGCAGTTACAGATTTCGAACAGAGATGGCGACAAAAAGGGAAAAAGCTACGGACTGCAGCTTTAATCTTATTGTACTTTATGTAAATGATGAAACAAAATGACAGCGTTTTTTTTTTTTAAATCCATGTAATGAGATCACCGTCCAGAGGAGACTAAACTGTTGATCAAATATATACATGATGCCTGGTGTTGAATGAGTATCTTTAGTCCTTTAAAATGTCACATTCCCTGTGCCCTTATCATGGGGTTGAAGGAGGAACTATATCCAGAGGAATAAATAATAAATCAAAAACTGAATGTGAGGGGAAAACGTGACTAGGAATTAACAAAAGCAAACATACCATTGGTTGGGTGTCGCGCAAATGAGATAGAAAATCTTTTAACAGCAGAACCACGTGTAGCCTCTGAGAAAGAGAAAAACAGGTACTTGAAATGTATAAGAGCTAACAGAAAGAGGGTTAAAGAAAGGCTGAAGAAGGCAAGAGTCATGCAGGAAAGACGCAGAAGAAAAGCAGAGGAGTGCTTGTGTTTAGTGTTTGGACAGCCATAGGGATAGTGATTAAAAAAACAACAACAAAACGTTCCACTTTCAAAATGAAACCTTCGTTTCCTTTCTGTTCAAGCAAACACACCATATTAACCCTAGAATGCATAAAGGGGGTTACACGGACACGATAGAGCAGTCGTTGAATTGCCACAGCACTGGACATTCAGATGATCGACTAGTCAGAAGATAGACTGTGTCAGATAAGAGAGAATTTCAAAAATGTGCAATGCTGTTCCAAGAGACACGCCACTTTTTGGGAATATTTTGTTCAAATAAAATAACTTTTTTCTATCACTACCCCAAGCCTTTGTAAAGGGTCTCAAAAATACCCGTAAGGCTTTTCATATGGAATTGTGACTCAGTATATATTTTCTGCTCAGTATTACTCTTCGATTGGATCTTGGACTAGCACACAAAAACACCCAGTGGCATTAGATACGGCTGCAACATGACGACCCCAGTATCGGGACTTCTCATTGGTCCAAAGCATATTTCTTTATATGAACTACCTTCATTTCTCCCATCTTTACTCTCAAGGTTCAGCACGGTCGTTTACTGGCCATGCAACAAATCTCCACAAACCTTCTTATAGTAAATGGACACAAGACTACAACACATCCACCACACTTATTCAGATTTACACACATTTACCTGTTCTTCAACTTATTAGTTTCAGAACAACAACAGTCTACTTGCATGTCTGCAAGGATCAGCAAAATAATTGGCAAATGTTGCTAGTAAATTAAAATCTCACATAAATACACATTTGTCACAAGCAATTATATTGAACTGAATTTGGTTATGGTATATAGGACAACTGAACATTGCTGAAACATTTAAACTGGTACATAATCCAATTCTTCAATGATTTAATTGCACTGAAAGATAAAAACAGGATGCCATCTCTTTGTACGGGTCATGCATTCTAGGGTTAATTCTATGATGGACGCTACACTTTCTTTAGCACTGCTACTACATGAACTTCATTATCTACAAACGCTCTTGCTTTCCAACACAAATTAGCCATGGAATCTTAAATTTAAAAAATCATTTGTGGGAATCAAATATGAAAACAAACAACATAATAGGACATCAAAACATATGTTGAGTTATATTTCTCCTCAAATAATAGCTACAAAGTCAGAAGTCACTTGTTGCATGATCGATGGTCTTAAAACTTGCGTTGAACAGTTATATTATTATTATTCCAGCACAGACACTACAAGTAGGCTGGATATGTTAACAGAACCATTACCAAGGAATCAGTCATTTTACCAAAATAGGTTCACTAACTAAAAGGTATACAGGATTTGTTTGCTCAATATTTCTTTAGAAGTTAACACAATATCTGTATATAAATCTGTGTTGAAAAGCACATTATTGCCTTACTTCAACTCGCTATGGTAAGTCTGCAAGAATTATTTTAATTCAGAGCTGTGGGGTTCAGTTTGCTGGGAAATTTCTAGCTTCCAACATTTGCCCTAGGATTTTTTTTAGTCATGTCTGTATACGAAGAAAAAAGGTTTGGCTACTATGGTGCAGGTGTGTGTGCAGGATAAGGGGAAATATCAAAAACCCAAACTACCACAGTGTATTTAAAGGGATCATGACATGAGAAATCAAATTTCAAAGCTTTTTTGACATAACAGGTCTTCGTACCATTAAAACATCCTGCAAGTTTCAGAGCTAAAATCGTCCTCCACATTATAAATAAAGCATTTATTTAATCAAACTCAAAACACTACTCTTTTGGATATCTGTGATCTGTGACGTCACACAGGCAAATACATTTGCATACGACTGCAGAGCAAGACATCAACCAATAGTTTTATATCATCGCACCACAAGCCCCGCCCACTGGCATTCAGTCGCTTAACTGCTGACATTTGCCTACACTGAATGTGAGCATCACGTCAAATACAGAAAGAAGCCATTATAATGCCTGATGCTGTCTACACTGATACAGTATACAGATGAGCATTCAGCATTAAAAGTGAAAAATTATGAAGCATTAGCAAATCATAACAGTGGCTGTTTACTTACAAGCCTTAAAGGAGGCTTGCCTTAAATTGTTATTCCAGACAGAGAGGCAGAATAAGGGTTGAAAATAATTGTTCCACATTTATTTATTTGTGTGTGTGTGTATTATAAAACTTTAAAATTATAAGTGAACCTCAAGGAACATTTTTTAGAAATCCATGTCATGACCCCTTTAATAATAAAAAAGAAAATGTTTATTTGTTTCTGCTGCTAGCAGTTTCAGCCAGATCTTTAGTGTCAGCCAATTATTTTTATTTTGAAGCATAAATAACAGAACTGATTCTAATGACATAAAACGTATCGGTTACCTAACGTAACCTCGGTTCTCTCTAGAAGAGGGAACGAGTATTGCGTAAGTTAGCTTACGCTACGGGAAAGATTAATCTTTTCGAGATATTGAAGCCAAAAAATTATCCTTAATTTTTGTATCCATTGTCAACGCAGTGCAACAGCTAGCAGACCTATGGCAGGCTGTCTAGCGTGCTCATAGGCTGCCCTGCGGGAACTGCAGCAGCCTACCACTGAGCCCGACGTGACGTCACGTCCAATGAAGGGCGCTCACGCCTTCACAGTGTCAAAGCCCGCCAGAATGGGCGTGGCTTAGCGTATATAAGCAGAGCTCGTAGGCTGTATTCTCTGGTTTTCATCGACTGAAGTGAAAAACGCTCGTGGCGCGAGCACGGCAGGTTACGCAATATTCGTTCCCTCTTCTAGAGAGAACCGAGGTTACGTTAGGTAACCGATACGTTCTCTTACGAGAGGTTCTCTCGTATTGCGTAAGTTAGCTTACGCTACGAGAACCCTTTGTCAACGCCGTGCGCGCCAAGCATCCACAATGAGTCCCAGGGCTTTCCGGGGAACCCAAATAAGTGGATAATAAGGTGGCCAGCAACGCGGACCAGCACTTGTACATAAGCACTCATAGGGAATACAGAGCGGCGTCGCCGGTCTGTATAAGCATATAGCACATACCCAATAGTGCAGCTCAACCAGAAGAGCTAGTATACGTGAGAGTAGCCTGCGCACGAACATCTGTGGACAGAACGTACATCTCACTTAAACTGACAGAAGTTTTGCCTGCAGAGCGGGAACTTCTAGGTTATAAAACCTGACAAAGGTGGACGGGGAGGCCCAGCCCGCCGCCACACATATGCCGTGAATAGAAATTCCGCTAGACCATGTCCACGAAGAGGCCATGCCTTTGGTGGAATGAGCCCTGATGCCCAGGGGGCATTGCAGACCTGTCGACGCGTAAGCGGCTGCTATAGCGTCCACAATCCATCTGGATAGGCTTTGTTTCGAGGCGGCGAGACCCTTGGTGCGCCCACCAAACGAAACGCTGCTCCGAGCGCCTGAAAGGGGCGGAGCGCGCAGTGTAAATCCTCAGCGCCCTGAATGGGCAGAGGAGATTAACGTCGCTCTCATTATCGGATGAAGGCAGAGCCGATAGAGAAATGACCTGCACTCTGAATGGAGTGCCAATCACTTTAGGAACATAACCGTGTCTAGGTTTGAGGATGACTTTTGAGTCATTTGGCCCGAACTCGAGACACGCGGCGCTGACAGACAGCGCGTGTAAGTCCCCCACACGTTTCACTGATGACAGTGCTGTCAGGAAAACGGTTTTGAGTGATAGGTACTTTAACTCCACGGAGTCTATGGTTCAAAGGGGAAAGCTTTCAGGGCCTCGAGGACCAATGAAAGATCCCACATAGGAACCGACGGGGGGCGCGGAGGGTTCATCCTTCTGGCTCCTCTAAGGAAGCAGATGACAAGCTAATTTTTCCCTAGCGACCGGCCGCGCGTCGACTCAGCGAACGCTGCAACGGCCGCCACATAGACTTTGAGCGTGGATGGGGACCTCCCCTTAACCAACAGCTTTTGTAGGAAACTGAGCAGCCGCGAGACCCCACACGTCCGTGGGTCCAGGTTTTTGTCGGTGCACCATTTGGAGAACACTGACCATTTAGATGCGTAAAGCTTTCTAGTAGAGGGAGCTCTAGACTGCGTGATCGTGTTCATCACTCCTTCTGGCAGGGCAACGGGTACCCGTTGATTACCAATGCGTGCAGAGACCAGCGCTCTGGACGGGGATGCCAGATCGAGCCGCGAGCTTGTGAGAGGAGATCTGTTCTCACCGGAATCGGCCACGGGGCTGTCAGTGACAGCCGCGTCAGCTCCGGGAACCAAATCTGATTCTCCCAACGCGGGGCTATGAGGAGCACCGAGTGGCGTGTTTCCCTGATCCTCTTGATTACCTGCGGTAGCAGAGAGATCGGAGGGAAGGCATACAGAGGGCGGCTGGGCCAGACTTGGGCCAGCGCGTCCTTGTTCTTCGAAAAGAACATTGGGCAGTGAGCGTTGTCTTTTGACGCAAATAGGTCGACTTCCGCTTTGCCGAACAGGCGCCATAATTTCTGGCCTGTTTGGGGGTGCAGGCACCATTCCCCTGGGGGAACGTTGTCCCTGGATAGTTTGTTTGGGCCGTCATTCAGGTGGCCTGGCACATGTGCAGCTCTCAGCGAGCGCAGGTGATGCTGAGACCACGTGAGGAGGCGCTCTGTCAGATCGCAGAGGTTCCTGGATCTGACGCCGCCCTGACGGTTCACGTAAGAAACCACTGACATTTTGTCTGATCAGACTAGAACATGGTGGTCCTGTATGAGCGGGAGGAAGCGCTTCAGCACATTCTCGACCGCTAACATTTCCAGACAGTTTATGTGAAGGACCTTCTCCTGGTCTGACCACAGGCCGAAGACCGGTCTGCCCTCGAAGAGCGCACCTCATCTCTGTCGAGATGAGCTTTCGGTACGAGACCGCTCCCATCATCACACCCCGCTGATACCAGTCGGCTGTTAACCAGGGCTGCAGAGCCGTAATACAGGTCTGAGTCACTCTGATTCGTTCGCAGCCCAAGCTCGGCGAGACGCACGAGCATTGAGCCAGCATTGAAGCGGGCGCATGCGCAGTAAGCCCAGCTGAAGCACTGCTGCAGCTGAGGCCATACAGCCCAGCATGCTCTGGAATGTCTTCAGAGGAATGATGCTGCCCTTCTGGAAAGACGCGGCTAGGTGTCGAACACGGCGCGCGCGCTGTGTCGATAAACGAGCTGTCATGGCCACAGAGTCCAGTTCTATTCCTAGAAAGGAAATTGACTGACTGGGCAGTAATGAGCTCTTGGTCCAGTTGACCGTGAGACCCAAGCTCTCCATGTGACTGAGGAGCACAGTTCTGTGAGATAGCAGTTCTGTCTCTGACTGTGCCAAATCAGCCAGTCGTCCAGATAGTTCATAATTCGCAAACCCTGATTTCTCAAGGGGGCGAGAGCTGTGTGCATGCACTTCGTAAATGTACGGGGTGCCAGGGACAGGCCGAACGGCAGGACGGAGTATTGATAAACCTGACCGTCGAAGGTGAATCTCAAGAATGGCCTGTGACGGGGTATTATCTGAATCTGGAAATAGGCCTCTTTCAGATCGAGAGAAATAAACCAGTCCCTCGGGCGAACGTGCGCGAGGATTTTTCTGGTTGTAAACACTTTGAACTGTCTTTTCATAAGCACCTCGTTCAAACATCTCAGATCTAAGATGGGTCTGAGGGCTCCGTCCTTCTTGGGTACGAGAAAATAAAGGCTATAGAAGCCTGACTCGCTCAGAGAAGGCGGTACCAATTCTATGGCCCCTTTGCACAGCAGTTTCGCTATGTCTGCGCCAGAGTATGTGAACGGAGTGGAGTGGGAGCGATGTGATTTTGAATGGAGCGCGGAGCGGATTTTTTAAAAGTCGGAGCGTCGTGGTTTTCACTCGCTCCGAGAGCGCTCCACTACCGCTCCATCACGAGTACAATTCATGCCAACGGCTCATTATAGAACTGGATTTTTTAGTAAGGATTCACACGTTAAACACATTACGCTAGCATGATACAGATGGATCACTCAAATCAGGGAAAAAATGTGAAGGATATGAATATGATGATGGCGATGGACATGAGTGACTGCGGGAGGTTCTCAAGCCTACTGAATAGGATCGGACAACACGATCTCATGAAAGTGCGTATAGCACGAATTTTATTTCTCGTGCCATTTATACGCCAAAAAAAAGTTTTTGCGTGCAAATGAAACACACTAAACCCCTTGGTTAGGATTAGGGATGTGAAGTGCGTGCACGCCATAAAGTGTGTATCATATGCACGCGAAAACTGCTTATCATAGGCTATGCAGGCAATAACTATTTTGTAAATGGTACAAGAAATATAATTTGTGCTATAGATACGCACTTTCATGAGATCGGGCTGGATCGGGTGAAAGCACATTTTAAACAGGTAACACTTATTCACACTCGCAATCGCTTTCTCACTAATGCATTGCATTCAAACAAATGTAATCTTACTGTCGGTATTTGATTTCGAATGAGCAGAAATCTGTAGGAAATGTAGCGACCCGTAGATAAAATAACTGATGAAAACGTAGTTATTTTCCTCTTTCCAAACAAAATGTGCTCTGCAAAAAGCAGCAATGATATTTAACTTTTAATGCTGATAACCATGCAATAAGCATAGCATGGCATAGGAAAAGTTTGCACACTATCCAATAAACCACATTGAAACTATTCTCCTAATGTTGTTTTTTATTTTTTTTTATTTAATATGCCTATATATTAGGATGAGGAGAAATTTTGTGAGATTTCAAAGCATACTTAAATACTTTATTCGCAATTTCCTCGGGGAGCGAAGACGGAGCGGTGTTTCTGATATCAGTGAGCGAGGAGTGGAGCGGGGAGCGGTAAATGGTGAACCCGGAGCGGAGCTGGAGCGGAGTGATTATTAAATGCTTGGAGCGCGGAGGGGAAATTGTTGCCGCTCCACTCCGCTCACATACTCTGGTCTGCGCGAAGTAGATGTGTTACTTCTGCATTCACAGTTGTTGCGGTCCGTGCTTGTAAGCGCGGAGGACGGCGAGCGAACTGTAGCAAATAGCTGTGCCTTATTGTGCTCAGCACCCATTCTGAAACCCCTGGAATGGCTTCCCATGCTTTTATATATGTAGCTAGGGGGCAAATTGTCTCCAGGTTCTGATCGCCGCGCTCTGCGGGGTCGAGAAACTGAACCGGAGGTGTGGGCGCGGCGCGCGCGCCCTCGGTGCTTGCAAGCGGCAGCTCGCTGACAGCCGTGACAGGCTGATACATAAGAGGCGTCCCGATTTCCGTGAATGGGAAGCGCCCTTTATCACTTTGTGATGCGCGACCGGAGCCTTGGGCAGAGTGTTTATTAGTAAGCGTGAGCGCTTTTGTGCGGGCACGAGACTTACACATAACTTTGACGTCCCGATCGCTTGGATGGGGAGCGTTTTATGATAGCCCTGAAACGCGCGCAAGGCAAAGTGTTTATTAGTAAGCGTGAACGCTTGTGAGCGGGCACGAGACTTACACATAACTTTGACGTCCCGATCGCTTGGATGGGGATCGTTTTATGATAACTCTGTGACGCGCACTGCGCTTTGAGCAGAGTGTTCATAAGTAAGCGTGAGCAGGCACGAGACTTACAGTCATATGTGACGCCGCGATCGCTTGGGATGGGCGGCATTTTGTGACAACTCTGGAATGTGCGGGCAGCGCTTGGGGAGAGATGTGTGTTAGTAAGCGTGAACGCTCGTGGGCGGGCACAGGACTTACGTTTATATTCTGACTGATATGAGTTTTAATGGCCGTGTAATAGAGCGGGCAGAAAGTAGGCGTGGGCACGGACTCGTGGACACATTTCCTACGTTTAACACTCAAGCGGCTATTTACCGCTTTATGGGAGTGGGCTCTGTGAGTGACACTGGAAGTGTTGTGCTTGTGTGTAGGGGTGAACACTGAGGTGTTGGCACCTTTTCTACACTAAAAACACCATCGGTGTGAGCCGGATCTGAATACGGCAGCTCGCTGAGGAGAGCCGCATAATTTTTATCTGCTGCGAGAGCCGGGGTTGAACACGGGTCTCTGGTGTGAAAGCTGTGGGTTTCGCCACTGAGCCACAGGGGGGAATGACATCAGCTTCAGTTAGCGCGAGCAGATAAAGAGAGCGTCATCACAGTTTCTGTGTGTCGGCGTTTGTTTGCAGGCGTGCGTGTTATATAACAGGCTCATGCTGCAATATTGACATTACCAGCCGCTCAAATTAAGAGGAGCTGAGAAATGTTTGAGAAATGGGGGATAGTCCAGCCTCGGCAGGACTAAAACACACTCTTTCCTCATTTCGCCGGTGACGCATGCGCACGGGGCGCGAGGGAGGGCGCGTTCGCTTTCTGTACGTAAGAAAGCTGGCCGCCATCTCAGAACTGCATAAAGTTTTTCTCCGCTGCGAGAGCCGGGATCAAACACGGGTCTCTGGCGCAAAGGCTGTGGGTTTAGCCACTGAGCCACAGGGGGAAGCCACATCAGCTTCAGTTAGCGCGAGCAGATAAAGAGAGCGTCATCACAGTTCCTGTGTTGGCGTGCGTGTTATATAACAGGCTCGTGCTACAATATTGACATTACCAGCCGCTCGAATTAAGAGGAGCTGAGAAATGTTTGATAAATGGGGGATAGTCCGGCTTCGGCGGGACTAACACACTCTTTCCTCATTTCGCCGGTGACGCATGCGGGATGGGATAGCTTTCTTGTAACGCAAAGAAAGCTAGCCGCGGTTAGAACAGCTGTCAGCGGCGCGTCCTCATCCATATCAAGTGCCTCGTCCCCTGAGGCGGCGGCAGCGCGGGCGGGAGCCGGCGGCTGCGTCCGGGAGGGGGGGCGGAGAGATAGACGTTCGAGGGAGTCATTCCGGCGAGCGTTTGCATCAGAAACGACGACAATTTTTTAAGAAAATTTGTAAAACCATTAGGGTCAATTTGAGCTGTTTCATGCTGATAAGAAACTGTCTGACTCTTGACTGTGCTTTTACTTTTTTAAATTCTATGATTCTTTCACAAATATCTTATGGCATAACCACATGGTCTCAAGCTCATCAGTCAAAACTATAGAGTGTCTTTACAACAGGGCCTTGAAAGTTTTGGATAAGAGGAGAATAAGGTACCATCACTGCCAAATTCAAAGTAAATATAAGATTTTGAGTTTTGTTAATTTTATTTCTTTGCACCTGGTTAAACTGGTCTTCAAATGTTTACACGATGCTGCTCCATTACCGCTTTGCAAAATAATAACAAGACAGCAAAGTACTAGACCGACCAGATCTGCTTTTAAAGTCAACTGTAAAATCCCTTTCTGTAGAACATCATTTGCTCAGGCTGCTGTTTCAGTGAAATGGGCAAAATTATGGAATTCTCTGCCAGATCATCTGAAATGTATCCCGACATTAGACATCTTCAAAAACAACCCAAATTGTGGTTAATTCAAGAACAGTGTTGTTCTCATATCTAGTCTTTCTGACTTTGCCCTTCCTGTATACTTTTTTTATTATTATTATTTTGTATTATTATTATTTTTAATACTTAATGCTTTATTTTGTTTCTATTGTACTACATTTTTAACTTTATTACATTTAACCAAAAAAGCCCTTCTAGGGACAAATGTTGTAAATTAGCTATAGCTAGACACATTATGATACATGCATCAGATTACTGTCAAAGTTTATCTATGTTATTTGTATCTGTCCCTATCTAAATAAAAAAAAAAAAAAAAAAAAAAGTGCGGCTCGTGAGCGGCAGCTGCGCGTCTGTGAGGGGAGGCGGGAAAGGCGAGAGCGAGGCTCGAGGGAGGGAGTCCGGCGAGCACGTCGCTGTGGCCACCGGCTCCGGCGGCCTTTGAGAACGGTGCTTCTTTGCGCGGTCCTGCAAAGGGCGGAGTGACAGCTTGAGGGTTGAACACTTCGAGCCGAGCACGCAGGGTCGACATCGGAAGTGCGTCGCTGAGCTCACAAACCCCCGAGAGGGCAGAGCTGCGTGTTCCTGGCCCAGGCAGAGAGCACAGATCACATGGCGGTCTCCGTCGCTGAGCGGAGCTCTGCACGAGCCGCAGGAAGTGCGAGGCATCTTGAAAAAGACGCTCGCTGCTCTTTTAGACAGTAACTTTTGCAAGAAAGGATACGTCGCCGGATAGCGTAGCTCGCACGGATGGCTGAAGGTGGCGAAGACGGCCGGCTTCTTCAGGCGCTGTCCTAAGCTGGCTTGTCGCTTCCTCGACGGCGGCGGCTTCTCTCTAGATCCAGCGATGCGGAGAGCTTCGCTGAAGAGATGAAAATCAGAGAATACAGCCTACGAGCCCTGCTTATATACGCTAAGCCACGCCCATTCTGGCGGGCTTTGACACTGTGAAGGCGTGAGCGCCCTTCATTGGACGTGACGTCACGTCGGGCTCAGTGGTAGGCTGCTGCAGTTCCCGCAGGGCAGCCTATGAGCACGCTAGACAGCCTGCCATAGGTCTGCTAGCTGCTGCACTGCGTTGACAATGGATACAAAAATTAAGGATAATTTTTTGGCTTCAATATCTCGAAAAGATTAATCTTTCCCGTAGCGTAAGCTAACTTACGCAATACGAGAGAAGCTCTCGTAAGAGAACTGCTTCATATGCACTGTTGATAAAACTCAGAGCAGTGTAAAACCTAACAGTGAAATTTAAGTCACCAAAATATGATTGAAAGTTCAGTGCGAGTGAAATCAATATCTGATTATATGAAGCAGAACTCAGATTTCAGGTACAGCGTTTTCACCATTTTTGAAAAGCTCCATGTACTGTATGTGCGTTGATCAATGCTTATATGTGAATAAAAGCCTAATTAAATCTGTTAATCAAAAAAGCAATCCTGTCTCTTCAGAAGACTTACAGAAGACCCACTCTTTTCATATGGATTACTCTTACCATTTTTTTATGAACTTGTTAAAAAGTTTTGCTTGCATGGACTTTTAATGGAGGGACAGAAATCTATCAGGTCTCATTAAAATATATTTGTTTGTGTTTTAAAGATGAAAGTCAGTCTTCAGAATGGGTTTATGAAAGTGAGTAAATGACAATTTTTATTTTTGAGTGAACTATAAATGCAAAACTTTTAGCAAAAAAGTTTATTTAATCTTTTTCATTTTAATGGTTTTACTTAATTCAGTTAAATTTTAGCTACACGGTGTATTTGAACAGACCTTAAGTTATTTAATATTAAGATATGTAGTTTTTTTGTAAACCTAACCCTTGTGCATCCTTAAGGACATTTTTGTCTTTCTCTAAATAGTTTTTTTCCCCCAAGTTAATGCCAAGAGCATACATTTCTGCAGAAATGTATTTTCGGTATTTTCATTGACATTTTAATTAGAAATGCACCAATTGCAATTTTCTTGGCCAATACCAATTTCCAAATTTTTAGTCAGCGTGACCTGCTGAAAACCAATTTTTTGCAGATTCAGATTTTTTTTTTCAAAGAACTATAATTGACAGCATATACAAACAAAAATCTACTTTTATTCACTGCAAAATTTTATTTTCATTAAAAAAGACAAGTCAATAATAAAATAAGAACAAATTGCAAACAACAGCACAAATAAATGCAATAGAATAAAGAGAGATATGAAATAATTATTTAATTTAAGATTAATGCTTACAATTAAAGTTACAAAAGTTATTCAGTCAAGAGCAGAGAGTGATTTTCTGTCTTTTGTTCTTTGATTAACATGGCAGACAGAAGCAGGTTTATTAGGCTGCTGTCACTTTAAGAGTTTATGCATTTTTCAATGCCAGACAAGTAACTTGTTGAGGTCAATTTGTAAAGAAAGAATAAACGTCTGTGCACATATATAGTCAAAGGCGATATCTATAGACTAAACACATAATACGCATGTGCACGCCGTCAGCGTTTTCACAGGATCACGTTTTTTAAGTTTGCGCAGAAAAGTTTTTAAAAAAAATTTCAAGGCTTTTGCACCTTGGAACCCATTTCATGGTTTGCATTCTCGAGCCACCAGGCACTGATGTTGTGCGAGTGAGCGGCCAGAGCGCATTAACGGTTTTCTGTTAGAACGGTGTCGTGTAAGCGGCCCTAACACAATCTATTAGTGATCTCCAATCATTAACAACTAATGATCTTTGTAACGGAAGTGAATCAATCAAAGCTAACATTAGCTGGACAATAACTTTATTCTAGAGCTGCTGTAAAGCCTGTTACTTTAATTTCCTATTATCACTGTAAAGCTGCTTTGAAACAATCTATATTGTTAAAAGCGCTGTATAAATGAAGGTGACTTGACTTCTTTAAAATGAGACCAAACTTAAGTCTGTGCTCCAAAGCTTCACATTTTTATGAGTTTTTTTGACAGATATTTTTGTCCTCTAAGGACCTTAGAGTAACTTTTAATAGTGACGCACAAGGGTTTAACGAAATGTGTGTTATTGTTACTCTTGTTTGCAGTGAAAATAATGATCATCTAAGTTACATGTAAATCTGTGGCGCAGCTACTGTAGGGGAAAGCTAAGAAAGCAGATGACTTTCTTGATGTACGTAAATTAAGTCGTATGGACTGACTACAGAAAAACAGATGGGTTTACAGTGTTACAGTAGTACGAGTTACATTAAGGTAAATTAATAAATAAATAACATTATTTGCTAACAGTGCAGAGATTCTGGTGAGACGGACTCTTAAGATGAATTCAACATACAGCTTTGCGTTAACAAGGACGAGACATAGGCTACACATAGGATTTACAAAAGAAACTGTGTTTTTTTACAAGGATTATCGATAACTTATTATACCTGATTTTTAATGAAACATACGCTATGTACAGTTCATAGCATACATTTCTTGCAAAAGCATTTGAGTTGCAGGATTCCCAAAAAGATCCTGAGTTTGTTGTAATGTAGGTTTCTCATCATAAATGAATCTAATCGGGGCAGACGGGCATCTGTACCACAACACAGCAACAAAAGGACGACTTATTCCAATGAGAACAACACAAAATCCGGTAGTTTCCCAATAAAAACACAGATAAGACTCCAGGATTCCTTAAAAGTAGGGACGGGGATTCACCATTAGAAGGTGTGTGTGCGTGTTTGCACATACCATCTAAGAAGCCAGAGGAGGTCAGCTTTTTACGGTGTGCGTGAGCGTAATCTTGTAGGTTAGGAGCGCTGGAGGAGCCGCCCAGCACCATGGTGCTAAACAAGCCAGCACAATGTGACCCTGATGGAGTTAGAGAAGATACATACAGCAATCGGGTGTTCCCAGAGACACCTCGCAGTGCATGCAGCATGCAGCATTTATAACAGATTCTTGCCACAGAATGAGTAGTGCAGCCTCACTGAAACCATCCCATAATGAGTAATGTCTTTTGTCATTGTTACCAAGTTAGGTAAAACGATCTTCAGAGGACCCCACTTTAGGGAGAAAAAATAAATAAAAACATTCTTCCGACCAATAAGACATTAGCTTTAGGGTCACGTGAAGTGACATATCAAGCAATTACTAAATGAAAAAGACTAAATGAAATGTGTAATAGACTTACACCATCTTTACTACAACTGCTGTAACTATTACAGCAATATATTCATTCCATCACTCCAATTCAAGGGCTGGATTCACAAAGATCTTCTTAAAGAAGTTAAGAAATCTCTAAGAAGTTCGTAAGAATGGTTCTACGAGTGATTCTTGAAAAAATCTTAAATTATCAAACGTTTTGTTAAGAAGAAAATAGCAGACTTGTGACTTGGTGTTATCTGATGGTATGGCAGTCCTTGTAGAAGACTCGATCATTTACTCGCCCTCATGTTGTTCTAAACCTGTATGAATTTCTTTCATCTGTTGAACTCAAAAGAAAATATTTTGAAGAATGTCGGTAACCAAAGTGTTGTGGGGAAAAATGACTATGGAAGTCAATGGGGTCCATTAAAGGGGTCATAAAATGCCATTTTTGTACAGGTTAATATGAATCTTTAGGGTCTAAATGAAAACTTTGTAATTTACTTTTATTAAAAATGATAATTATTATTCTAAGAAAACAATAATTTTACATGGTCAAAAACAGCTCTGTTTTCAGCACGCCGTTTCAGTGCATATGCCTTTAAATGATAATGAGCTTTGCTCACTCCGCCCCTTTGTTCTGTGGGGCGTTTTGACACAATGCACATGGAGTGTTGCCTTGACAACAGTTGAGGGTTTATTTTGCAACAAGAATGGCAGCGGGAGTCTCTGAGGACACATCTTTGCAACCGTATCAATTTGAACCGGAGTCGGACCCGGAACAAGATGACGCCCCGAAGAAGTTCGACAATAGCTGGGTTTCAGTCACGTGATTATGATGACGATTATGATGACGCGGGAAGGCGGGGCGATTTCAGATGGAGGGCAGGAAGTAAACATGGAGAATACGTCTATGGAGGAAAACGTTGCGGAGAGTCCGTATTGAGTCTAATTTACCTTGATCATTTAATGTCCCATTCCCACTGATCCCCTGACAGGGTTCCCACTCTTTTTCAGCGATCATTTTCCAGGACTTTCCCAGGACATTTTCAATTTTACTATGGCGGGAATAAAAGACAAGGATCACGCACTAAAGTGATATATTGCTCTCTAATCCTGAATCCGAAATCGCCCCATATACCCTCAAATAGGGCGCTATTTGAGGGGACAGCCATTTTGTAGTGGTGTCTGAAACCATAGTGGACGTTACTGAGTGCACTCATTCAATCCCACATTGCACTGCAATAACGAGTGTACAACCGATGTACGCTCAACAGCTGTCCGAATTCACTCACTCGTTTTCATTCACTCCTTCAAGTGAACAGTATTAGTGGACAAACGTAGGGAATAGTGAATGAGGGTTGAGGGGGCGATTTCGAATTCAGCCTAAGTCTTTAAAAGGCGTACAGTTTATTACCATGACTTAACTATAAAATCAGTTTTTAATATGAGCTCTTAATCATACATTATGACTATGGAAGCTTGTTTACGCCACAGAATAAAAAATAAAAAAAGGTAATTGCGACTTTTTATTTCGCTATTCTGGCTATTTTTTCTTGCAATTGCGAGTTTACATAATTGTTATATAAACTCACAACTGCGAGGTATAAAGTCAGAATTGCAAGATATGAGGCCCTATTTTAACGATCTAAGCGCATAGTCTAAAGCGCAGGTTCACTTAGGGTGTGTCTGAATCCACTTTTGCTAGTTTAACGACAGGTAAAACGGTCGGCACTCCCGGCGCAAGGGTTGTACGTATTCTCTTAATGAGTAAGGGGTGTGTTTTAGGCATAACGTGCAATAAACCAATCAGAGTCTCATCTCCCATTCCCTTTAAAAGCCAGCTGCGCTCACGCCATGGCGGATTCGCTATTTGCATTACATAATTTGCAAACGGAAAAACTGAACGCTTCTCCAGAGAGGGATCCTTTTATTTTTAATATTTAAAAATGTCTTCTGTGCTGCTGCCTTTTGTGTGTAACTAACGCGCCCTTTAAATAATAAAAAATTGTGAGATAAAAAGTTGCAATTACCTTTTTCATTATTCAGTGGCAGACACAAGTTTCCATAGTTTATTGCCATGGCTTAACTATAAAATCAGTTTTTAATATGAGCTCTTAATCATACATTATGACAAATTGTTCTTGTTACCAGTGTCAATATTATAACAAAAATATTGGAACTATTTGAATGTTTTATTTAAAGCTCCAGTCCATAACTTTTTTGGGTTAAAAATTATCCAAAATACATTTTTGAGCAAGTACATAACCAGCCAGTGTTCAAAACTATCTGCTTGCCGTAGCTCGATTCAAAACTGTAATAATGTTTTTAATGCCAGTGGTACTGGTGGATTTCCACAGGAAATTCGAGCATGTCTTTGCTTCATTACGTCACATCTAAAGAAGGTGTCTTGGCTAGTAGGCTATATTGTATGTGAGGTTTGAGCCATATACTAATTGTTTTTGGCCAGTGATAATCTCTTTGTTCTCTGCTATAGAAAAACTGAAGGACTTTCAAAAAAAAAAAATTTCCAGGACAGCAATAAGAATTTCCAGGACATTTTACATTTTCTCTAATTTTCCATGTGTTTTCCATGACTGGAAAGTTTATCAGCTATTTTCCAGGTTTTCCATGACGAGTGGGAACCCTGCCTGAACGACAACTTAATGCTATATAAACACAGACACAAAAAAACACGTTGGCTAGCTAACATACCGTCGCTGCAGACACGGCATTAACAGACTCTGCTCCTCCCAAACCGCAGACGTAACGTTACGTTAAAAATCCACTTTTTACGGCATTGTTCTGTGAGCTTTTTACATTTCTCACCTTTATGAATGACAATCTTTGGTACTCTATAAAAACCCTTTCCCTTTTCTCGATTAGAACGATTGGAGCAGCCGTAAACTACACAAAAAATTGATGGCAGATCCTCAGCTATTTCACTTCCTGCCCTCCATCTGAATTTTCGTGCTCTCGCGATGCAGCAGCGTGACGTCACGTGAAACCAACCTATTAAGGCTCGAACATGACGTTTCTGAATGGTTGGTTAACGTAATGTCACTTTGATCTATTTTTGTAACTTATGTACTGGCAGGGTAACTTAGAGTAGTGAGATACAGACGCTATGTGTTTACTGATGTATAGGTTAGTTCGTTGACAGATTGATGTTGAAAAACTTTTTTTTTGGTAAATGTAACCTAGGCTTATCAGTGATGCATAACGTTATCTCAGTGTTAGCAAAGTCCTTTTATATAAATAGTCTCTGGTGTTAGGTACAACTGTCAGTGCTGAAACATTAACCATAACGCGTTGTTCATTATAAACGTGGGATTATGAATTATATTGAGAACGTCGTAACGTTACATAGAAAACATGCCGTAATATACCCTGAGTGTAAACATTAGCCACATTCATCGTGAAGCGTGCAAGCGATTTGCAAAGATTAATATTTAAAGGTTAATAAAACATACACTCACTTCTTCTGGAGGTGCAGCAGGAACACGAATAGTTGGTACCGATTCTGTTTTCAGGACCAGCTTCTTAGCAAAACCAGATTTAACACTGACCCTCGTTTAGAAGGCAGTCTGGTGAGAAATGATTAGCGCAAACATACAAGCATTTACGTTGATCGTTGGGATATTCCCTTCAAAAATAAAACTCAGCCACTGCGTCTTCAGCGGTTCGAATTTAGGAACATTAAAATGACTGCTGTGTTCCTTATTACACCCAAGAACAGAACACCACAATCGCTTAGACGCCATTCTGCTCCAGTGTATCAACAATGGCGGACTATGACTGACAGCTCGCTCAGGGCAGGGATCTGATGAAACGCTGCTGTCAATTAACAATCGTGGGAGGGGCGTCCGTTTTATTGACGTCACAAAAACGAACGGCTCAATTTGAGGCAGGGGAAAACATATAAGGAGATTAAAACAAAAACACTGGATGGATTTTTATCATTATATGATGGTTGTGTACAGGCACTGCCAACACACATTTCAGTACAATCAACTTGTAAAAGTGCATGTACCATTATATGACCCCTTTAAGTGTTTGATTACCGACATTATACAAAATATCTTCTTTTGTGTTCAGCAGAAGAAAGAAATTCAAAGCTAGAAAAATCATAAGAAAAAAGAAAGACAAGAACATTCTTAAATGTTTTTGAGAATACAGAATATAAATGCTTTGTGAATGTGGCCCCAGGAGTGTAAGATTATATCAGTTACATTTTAACTATTCATAGTTTTTTTTTGCATTATGGCAAATCTGTATTAATGGAACACAATTTGCTGTGAATGACCAGAATGCATTTTGCTTTTGTTTGGGTGCACACATTTTAACAGCAGACAAAAAAAACTATTGATGTCACATCGCAAAGTACCAAACTAAATCACACAAGCTCGTAGTTGTTCGAAAGATCAGTCGAATTTACACTAAATTTTGAGGGCTGAAACGAAGAACACATTCTTTCTTGGTAAAATGTCCATGTGCTACTTTTTCCCCCAAGCCAACATCAAAATTTTAGTTTAAAATGTCTATGAAAGTATAAATCGAAGTGCACATCGTAGGTCCTGTAACCTTTTGTCTTCACTATAGTTTTAAACTGTCCTGCAGTGTGACAAAAGAATTAACTGGAATTAATACAAAATTCAACTCATCTCTATTATGGTTTCAAAAAGCTGCATGTAAATCTAAAAATAAATAAAGAAAAATGTATTACAATACTGGGGCCAGTTGTGTTATTGTATGAAAGACTGTCTGTTAAGAACTAGTCTGACCAACTAGCAATTAGTTAGGGCTAACTAGTCTTACTTTTCGGATTCAAATTAGACTAATCTAAGTTTTTATGTAACTGACTTAAAGTTATGACCAATCTTGAAAGAAAAAATGAGATGACCAACTTGTAAGACTAGTCTAAGCAGTTGCAACCGGCCACTCTTAAAAAAAATCACTCATCGAAGAAAAGGTTCTACAGTATATAGAACCTAAAAGGGTTCTGTCAGGTTCTTGTTTTAATTCATTTTTCAATTTAATTATACACTCATAAACACATCACACCACAAGAAAAAAATAAAATAACTGTTAAACATGAAAGTATTATGCAATCATTTAAGATTTCCTTATAAAGAACCTTTTTTTTTGCATAAAGCTTTCTATAAAATTCAAGAACCCTAGGGTTCTATTTAGAACCTTTCTTCTAAGAGTGATGTCACACTGTAGGACATCCAAAACTATTTTATGTCACCTACACATCTACATACCCTTACTAAAGAAGTATAATTACCCAGTAAGGGAAAAGTATATGCTTCCATAGAAAGCATGGAGGTTTGTGTATGTACGGCCTACAAACACACAAAGGACATTACAAGCATATATGAGAGTCAGCACTGTATTAGTCAGCTGTGTGGCAAAAATCTTAGAACACAGTGTGTTTCAGAGTAAAGCTCACTGACAGTATTACACATTCACTTCCAATTCAGACCCAAATTAATTGGTCGTTAAGTTTAAAGAATCAAGAGAGAGCAGCCACATCAACATCACACACAACAGAGATTAGAAATGGAACGGCAAAATATTATTTGGACATAGAAAACCAGGACAGTGTGTCAGAGTTCCTCCATAATGAACATCCAACAACATTCAGGATATTACAAGACATGTCTGTTGTCTTTATAAGATCAAGATTAGGAGTGTGTTGAGTGTGATCTTACCGATTCCAGGGGTGAGCTTGTGATCGGGGTGAAGTCTGGCCGGTCTGCTGTGGCTGTTGTTCTCCGACAGAACCTGAAAGAGCACAAGCAGTCAACAATAACTGCTCAACAGTCAACCTTCATCCTTTCTTCATGAAGGCGATTTACAGATAGATAGACATTAATAAGCAGCACTGTAAATATGTGAGTTCACAGGTCTATACCAAAAAAAAAAAAAAAAAAAGACCCAGCATGAAGAAAAATAAATGGATCATGCGATAAGCATTGCCACACAGACTCCATTCCATATCAGAAACGGGAAATGAGATCAGGAATGGAGAAGGGTATGAAGACGAACATGGCAACAGTTTATCGAGTATAACTGAACAAACCACAATTTCAAACAAATTTGCATTTGCATCCATGTAAAACCCAACAGAGCAGGGAACAAGACGGTCACAGTCCAGTTATTTTTCTCTGTTAAAAATGTTCATTTCAGTTTCATGCAAAACCAAAGGAAACTTCAAATCTTTGAAATCTACTTTGGGGTAAAAGAGGGTTATCCAGGGAATAGGAAGAGGGTTATTGGACACTAAAACAGCAGTTCTCTTTACATGAGGCCTAGATCAAGCCAGTCCTCAACTAAAAGGATTTTCAATGGCCCCAAAAATACACTTAAGGCACACATAAAATTTATGTATTTATATCATACATCAAACCAATTTCAATTTACCTGAAAGATTTTGGTAACAATATAACACGAGATATAAAAAAAAGAGACATAAAAAAAAATTCTGGTATTGATGTATCTACTAAAAATCACATTGACAAAATTTAAATGGATTGCAAATTGCTTTGACATTCTCTCATTTAACATAATATCATTCAGACATTTTTAAGTGTGACATGTGTGACTAAATATTATGTGTGTCCAGATTCTTTTTTTGGGGTCACTGTATTTAGTTGAAGACTTGGGTTAATCTGTGCCACTATCCTCAAAACATTTTACTGTGTTAAGAACTTGACCGAGGTTCCCACTTTGTTATAATGTTGCGTAAAAATGACAGGAAAACTGACAAAACAAAGCAATAATATATTTTATAAAACAAAGACACAAGCATAATTATAACACATGGGTTATAATTATTTTTGTAAAACATAATAAAAATTGTGATGTTCACTAAATGGTTAACCACCATAAACAAATATAATTGATTATATGTTGATAAAGCTTCCTACTGTAAGGACAAGAAATGACAAATGTTGATCTGGGTGAGAACAGTGACCAATGAATATTGAAAGGTGCCAAAGCAGAGGCAAAATCTGTCCTGGAAGAGGTGAGTGACAGGCGTAATCCACCCTATGCATGTATGACATCAGTGACACATATCCCGCAGCAGCCCAGAGGTCAACTTTTCACTGGACACTGATGGAGCAGGGTGCAAAGGACAGCTAATAGCACAGCAGATGAATGAAAAGAGATTGACTATGGGCTAAACATGGATAAAGAGAGTAGATTGGTGCAGAGAGAAAAATTAATCAATGAAGGGTTGGAATGAGATTTTTAGTTTATGGTCTGAAGCAGCAGCAAAAGAGACTTTTTTCATAGCAAAAAAGTCTATGAATCAATTTTTTTTTTCCTCTACATGGTATGATATTCCGGTTTGATTCAATCAGTATCCAAGTCTCTCTCTCTCTCACACACACACACACACACACACACACACACACACAAAATAAATAAATAAATACAAAAATAGTATACATAACTAATTGACAAAAAAACAAAAAAAACATTTAAAACAGAATTTAAAGTCAACCAGAAATGCCATTTTATATCCTTAAAATTATGCATTTTTGAGGATATTCAACAAGTAAAAAGACTTGAGTGTACGCATCAGGAATTGACTGGATGTTGAAACATGGCTCTTTAAATCTGAAGAGGGTTTGCAGTAGGACTACTGAACCACTGAAAAACACATGCAGAAAAGGCAGAGATGCCAATAAAGTACCAAAAAAAGTTGGTCTCTGAGAGCATCTCGACAAAGAAAAACGGTAATATTTAATCTTTTTTTTGCTATTACTGCCGTAACCTTTACTTACACTAACACTAAACTACATTAACTATTTATTAACAATTAACTATTGGCAAAAATCCCCTGTGATCTACCTATAAAAATACCAAAAAACAATGACTAAACTATTTGACTGCATGGCATATGTGATTTTTTTTTTTCCGGAATAACATGCACAGATGATTCATAAACAATGCAATCAGGAACATTTTAAGAAAATAAAACTTTTAGCCAATTTTGATTTCATGTTGACTTTAAACCAACGCTGTAAAAAACAAAGACTGGGTTATCGGTGTCTTAACACGAATGGATTTGCCGTCTAAATCAAGAATCACAGAATTTAGTACCAATTACGGTCAATGGAGAAATATTAAACAAGTTACTTTTCATACGATTAGAACAAATACATGGTTTATGTGGAACTTGAAGAAAACATTCATTGAGATGCGATGTTTAAAAAACATTGTTAAAGAGATAGTTCACCCAAAAATGAAAATCCTGTCATCATTTACTCGCCCTCAAGTTGCTCCAAACCTGTATGAGTTTCTCTCTTCTGTTGAACACAAAAGAAGATATTTTGAAGAATGTTGGTAGTTAAACAGTTTACGGTAGCCATTGACTTCCATATTAGGAAAATAAATACTATGAAAGTGAATTACTACCGTCAACATTCTTCAAAATATCTTCTTTTGTTTTCAACAGAAGAGAGAAACTCATACAAGTTTGGACCAACTTGTGGGCGAGTAAACGATGACAGGATTTTCATTTTTGGGTGAACTTTCCCTTTAAGACAAAGATGAAGACTAAAACTGTCAAGACAAAGATAATTGATACAAATTGAAAAGTTAGAAGCTGATATTCCAGAACACAAACCAGTGCAATAAAAATCACAAAACACATGACGAATGAGGTAAAAGTGCTCTCTTTTAATTCATCTGCTCATTAGGTGTCCTTGCTTACCGTCACCAAGATCTTGAGTGTGAATGAACAGTGCGTTAGTGGTTGGTGTGAAGAATGAATTAAATTGGTAAAAACCTGTTGCCATGAGCCAAAAATACTGGATGTGAAAGCCAGTGATTTGGGGGAGACTGGGGAGGAAGTTATTTGGTCCCCTGATCTGCGTCTTCGACGCCCAGTACCAACACCACAGGTGTAATGAATCCAGGTACCTATAGAGTCAGGGCTAGACACACTCAGGGGGCTCTCTTCCTGGAAGTGAGACAGGGGGCAGAAACAGCACAGTCATGCAACGTTAACAACAGTCCGGCTACGTGTCCACCAACATTCACTACAGGAAGGCCTTTTACTCAAGAGAAGACAAACAGCTATATGTGCGCTCATACTTTGCCAGCAGGCGTCTTGAAAAAGTCTGTCTGCATTGGGGACTAAAAAAGAAAACAAAAAAGACATTTTGTGGGTGAGAATAGCTTGGAATTGAAATATGAAAGATTCATGGACACGCTTTTGCACCCATGGTATTATATACACACTAACAAGGCTGCTAGCTGGTTTTTGTTCACTGAAAACTGAATGCTTGAAACAGTATTGTGTGACAGTATGGCAAGATGGGATAATTTGCATCACATTGTACAATAAATCCAACAAGCAACAGTATGAGAGCGACACGAGGGTGAGAGATTGGCTATTTTCACTTTTAGGTGGACTTTTCCTTTTATTGATTTAATTTCCTTTTTTGGACAAAATAAGTGTCAATTTTCAATACTCTTTCGTGTTCCACAGAAACAATTTATAGGGTTTGCAATGACATGAGGTTGAGAGTTGCAACATGGCCCTTTAAAAGTTTATTTTCTGTATAGACAAGGGAATGTGCGATTCAACTATATGTCATGTCTTTTTGTCTAATTTTTGTTTTCATGTAAACGACTCTTACTCTGAAATAATCGATGTAACAAGAAAATGGCTATGTAGATCATTTCTGTATTTAATACTTATTTTATCCCATTTTTTGGGATGCATCAATTTATTCTTTATATCTCGTTTCATAAAGGATCACCCATGGCTAGGTAGGCATTAAATGATTTTAATGCATGACATGGAAGTGTGTGTGTGTGTGTGTGTGTGTGTGTGGGGCACCTTTATAGAACGGTGATTAAACTGACTGGAACTACCTGTGCATAAAACGGTTTAAACACCTTCCAGACAATCATGAGTATTCAGACAGACCATGATATAATGATAGCAATAAATAATATTTTTTACAGAAGCAAGGGCTGTAAATTATTGTGTTATTTAGTGTATTAATGTGGCAAGAGATGGACATTAGAAGGAAAAATTTAGTTTTAGAAACATACAGATGGAATTTCATTTGGGCTAAAATAGTGGGTCTAAAAAAAAGAAAACAACCACCATTCTTTTGATTTGCATAGTGCAGCTCACTGACTAACTTAGTGATATAACAAATATCATGAAATTATATATTAGACTAAAATGCAATACTTAAAGGTACACTATTGTAACTTTTGGCCCTCTACCGGTTAAAAAACAAAACTGCATGCCTGTGACTGTGAGGATGAATATGATTATGAGCAGCCAGAGCAATTTTACTCCATTTACGAATATGACGAGACACACACAGGCGCAATATTCCTGCGAAAACCATCCTGTCAGGTCTAAAATATAAATATTATAAAAGGCTTACCATAGTGAATCAGGGTAAGACAAAAACACGTTTTGGAAGAAGGTTTGATGATGCATTAATTCATTTTGAACAAAAAAAGTTACATAGTGTACCTTTAACATGAAGCTGTACAACATTCCTAGAATATCAACAGAGTCTTTCACTTTCATTTTGAGCCAGCTTATATGCTTTAAAATGACATAAACTGAACTGATGAAAACAAAATACAAAAACATCAACCTGTTTCATAAAAACCAAATTCAATGGAAAGAAACTGAAAATGAAAAGGAGACTTTGGCACAGTCGTTAAAATTAAGGACATGTAAAGGCGCATTGACGTGAAGAGAGATGTAGTTGAAATTGATGAAAATCACACACACTTTTTCCAAATCTATGCATGATGTGAAAGTCACAGCGATGGGAAAAAAAAAAAGTAAGATAAATATAATTCATTATGCACAGTACATACACTACCAGGCAAAAGTTTGGAAACAATGAGTTTGTTTTTTGCGATCTTAAAAACCTAAATATAAAAGCTTATGCTTTTAAATGTTTGAATCTGTATACAAGCATAAACATTTCTGTTTACAATCAGTAATTTCTCATTTGTTAACAAAAGTTAAATATATTAGTGTACATGAACTTACAGTTAGAACTGTTAGTTCTTCTAAATCAACAGAATGCAATTAATATTAATTCCAATATTTATATTTAAAATCAAATGTTCTATCTATTACATTAGTTAATAAACCCCTTTATTTTTTAATTAACATTAACAAAGATATATTGTATATTGCTGTAAAATACAGTAGTCAACATTAGAAGTGGATCAAAAAAGTTCATTAAAGTTGTCCTAAGACAAGAACGGGTATTGTTCAAAATTCATGTATAACTTTGATGAAAGGTTTTGTTCCACTTCAAATGTTGACTACTGAATATACTGTTCATTGGAAGTTCATGTTAATGCTGATGCATTAATTAATAGTAACAAATGAAACATTATTGTAAAATGTTAACAAATGTAAAAGTAATATTTTAATTGGTTTTGTTATTTTAAGTGCCCCTATTATGCTTTTTCAAATATTACCTGTCATTTAGTGTATGTATAGCTGTTTGAGAATGTAAAAGATCTCCTAAAAGAAAGAAGCGATTCTGATCTAATTCCAGTCTTACTTCCTGCTTGAACCTACATAGGTTTGTAACACATTTGCATAATGCCAGTCTATGGCTTCCGGCGAACAACATCTACATTGACCCTCACACACTGTATGTGTAGCTGAGACTGGAAGAGTTTGGTTTGTGTTGTCGAGAAGATGCTGTTTTCTTTGATGCACTTGAGATTGATACGGTAAAACCGTCACTGAGTATCAAGTGCTGAGGAAGAGCTGGACTTCAGATATGCTAAAGAGCGTTTGGTTTCTGACACGTGTTGTAAGTGGTCGACCAATCACAACAGACTGGGCCATCTGACCAATCAGAGCAGACAAGGCTCTCGGAAAGGAGGGGTTTAGAGAGACCGAATCCTTTATCGAACCATTTCGATAATTAAAGTGTTTTTTGACCTTAGATGCATGTAAACCTATTGTAGGAGAAAATAGCATAATATGGGCACTTTAAAATAGCTAAGTCCAGCATACTTGGTAATTGAGTCACTAGTGAAGCTATGAGTTTAATTCAAAAACAGCAAAACAACCACCTAGTTGCTGAGAAAGAAAATGTAGCTTTTCTGTAGCTATTTTACTCTAAGTTAATTTACTGATAAAGGATGCAGGGAAGTGTTGACAAGTTTCTGTGCTCTTGAATTTTTCTGGGTGTTTGAGTGACTGTATGTGTGTGAGGCATTTGCTGCAATGAAGGCAGTGTATTAATTTAGAACGTTGATTAAAGGGTCATGAAATGCTAACAACATTTTCTGAGATGATAACAGAGATTTTTGTGTTGCACATCATAGAAGACAAATGTTAGCATCTGTTAACTTTAAATTTAGGAGAATGATTAATTCTGGTTAATTTTCTTCTGGGTTTAAAATCTACATTATCTTAACATCAGGATGTGACATTTTACAGCGCTGTAGTACATTGATGATGCATAATTATGAATGAATCGTGGCCTTGACAAGACTCTGTCTGTATTTATATATATATATATATATATATATATATATATATATATATATATATATATATATATATATATATATATACTATGTATGCTAAATATAAACAAAAACAACAAAGTGCTTTGTCGCACTACATTCGGATGGATTGTTTCACTTAAATTTGCAGTAAAAGTTTGAGCTCTGTGTAGATAAGCCTTAACTCATGCATTAATAATTGTCTCTGTCAAAGCTAAGGTTCTATATATGTACAATATACATATGTATGGAAGATAGTGATAAATTGGAAATGACTTGATTTGATTACTAGAAGAAAAGTTTTTAGAGACCCTTTATAATGACAACATATAATAACTTACTTCCACAGAGCCAATCTTTTTGGAGCGGGGAAGAGGGGACTTGCGGTGGATGTAAATGGGATCTGACACCATGGGCCGGAACATCATCAGGGCTCGATCCGGCTCGTCCCGTCTGGCACCACTGGCCTCCTCGTCACTGTCATTATGGGATTTCTTCTTGGAGCCCTCATTCTACAGAGACATCAAACATTTAAATGCATTCAAGCTTGAAAGACAGAGACTGAGAAATAAAGACATTTAACAGTACATCAATAGCAACTCTCAATTGAGATGGACTGTTTCTTTTATCACCAATTTTTTTCCAACCTCAGCAAGAGGAAATACGCAGAATAGAAATAAAAAAAACACAAAGACAATAGTCATCAGTCTCAGCTAACCTCTCTGGATGCTGGTCTATATCCAAATCCAGATGGCAGGTTTTTATCTTCTTCACAGCCTTTAGCTCCTGGACTGAAATGAAGTTCCACATGGAAACGGTCCTCTGACGAAGGATCCTACAAATCCAAACCCCACATTAACACAGTATTAACAGGGTCACATGTCGGTCCTCGTACATCATACATGCCTAAATATATATATATAACATTATAAGGGCCAGATTTACTAAATAGGGCCAGATTTACTAAATAGGGCAAATTTACATGAGAGCTCAATCCCAAGCGCAGATGGGAATGGAAATTCTGCTTGTGATCTACTAACGGCTCGCAAATTAAAAACACAGACGCAGTCAGATCATTTCCATAATGACCAACACAATCTACCAAGAGCAACCACCAGTAAATTGATGAGCGCAAACCTTAGTAAATCACCTAGCATGATTCATTTAAATACTCTCCTCCCATATATTTTGCGTCTGAAAGGGAAACTCATACAAATGCATATGTAATAAGGTCAGCCACAAAAATAACCCTGTCCACTCCTTTTCAGCGCAAATTTTTCACTGCGTGTCTTTAGTAAATCCCGACAGTAGTTTTTTTTTTAATGCCAAAAAAGGGTTTAAGCTGTAAATCTGGTCAAAAGTCTTGCGTACCATAAGTTTTGTGGGCTCAAAATATGATCTTGCGTGTGCAAAAATCATTCTATACATTACTTGGGTATCAAAACACAGAAAAACAAAAGCTGTCTCTAAGTATTTTACTTCTGATTTCTACCATTTGAAAGTATTGCATGTGTGCTGACATCCTCGTACCTTGTTTGGGTCTTCATAGAGCATGATGACTATCTGTGTCATGTAGTTCAGCTCACTGACTATTTTAAGGTAATCCATGGCTCTCCTCCATTGGTCATCTTTGGCCTCCTGAGAATACAGCGAAAACAATTCCTTTGAGCAGAAATACATTTTGCATTGCATAGCAAAAAACAGCCAGAATATTTACATTAGTTATATCATCTTTCATATAAATATGTAAAGACATACATCACAGAGGGCTCCGTAACGCAAGATAGACAGCAGTGAGTGTACGTGACTCTCACTGGTGAAGTAAAGTCTGGTCCGCACATGGCGTTCTGGAGACATGACTCCCCTGGAATATCTGTGCAAAAAAGAAAAATCCACTACACTTACAATTTACCCCAAAAGTGAACGATTAACAGTCAAATATTAATACATTCAAGGGGTCATAACATATAGGTTTTTATTTATTTATCTATCTCTCTTTGGGGTCAAATTATAATGTAAGTTTTATGCACCAAAAATAGAAATTTGGTATTATCTGACCATTTTGCATAATGTCTTTGACCATATGAATAACATGCTTGGTTTTTGTGCCGATTCTTTTTTAAAGGGGTCATGACATGAGAAATCAAATTTGCCTTGATCTTTTGACATATAGGAGGTCTTTGTACCATTGAAACATCCTGCAAGTTTCAGAGCTTAAAATGTCATTATAAACAAAGCATTTATATAATCAAGCTCAAAAATACGACTCCTTTGGATATTGCAGGATCTGTGACGTCACATGGGCAAATACATTTGAATATACCATTTGCCTTCAGAGCAAGACATCGACCAACAGGTTTACATCACACTGGCATTCAGTCGCTTAACGGCTGACATTTGCCTTCACTGAATGTGAGCATCACGTCAAAAGCAGAAAGAAGCCATTATAATGACTTACACTGATACACTGATACAGTATACAAATGTGTGTTCAGATTATAATGACTGACGCTGTCTACACGGATACAGTATACAGATGTGTGTTCAGATTAAAATGACTGACGCGGTCTACACGGATACAGTATACAGATGTGTGTTCAGAACATAATGACTGACGCGGTCTACACTGATACAGTATACAGATGTGTGTTCAGATTATAATGACTGACGCTGTCTGCACTGATACAGTATACAGTAGAGATGCGCGGATGGGCTATTATTTCATCCGCAACCGCATCACAAAACTCATCATCCGTCCGCCATCCATCCGCACCAACGTTTTTGACCAATTTTCAAAACCGCACCCGCCCGCCATCCGCTGATGCAAGGCGCTGCTGATGACAGCCACGAGACTAGAAACCGCCCGCCACCCGCCCGAATTTAATTAAAATATTTTTTTGCATCACGTCATCCGCCCGATCCGCGGATAACCGCGGCTATAACCGCCAACCGCGCATCTCTAGTATACAGATGTGTGTTCAGATTATAATGACTGTCGCTGTCTACACTGATACAGTATATAGATGTGTGTTCAGATTATAATGACTGTCGCTGTCTGCACTGATACAGTATAAAGATGTGTGTTCAGATTATAATGACTGACGCTGTCTGCACTGATACAGTATACAGATGTGTGTTCAGATTATAATGACTGACGCTGTCTACACTGATACAGTATACAGATGTGTTCAGATTATAATGACTGACGCTGTCTACACTGATACAGTATATAGAAGTGTGTTCAGATTATAATGACTGTCGCTGTCTACACTGATACAGTATATAGATGTGTGTTCAGATTATAATGACTGACGCTGTCTACACTGATACAGTATTTAGATGTGTGTTCAGATTATAATGACTGTCGCTGTCTACACTGATACAGTATACAGACGTGTGTTCAGATTATAATGACTGACGCTGTCTACACTGATACAGTATACAGATGTGTGTTCAGATTAAAATGACTGACGCGGTCTACACGGATACAGAATACAGATGTGTGTTCAGAATATAATGACTGACGCGTTCTACACTGATATACAGATGTGTGTTCAGATTATAATGACTGACGCGGTCTACACTGATATACAGATGTGTGTTCAGATTATAATGACTGACGCTGTCTGCACTGATACAGTATACAGATGTGTGTTCAAAATATAATGACTGACGCGGTCTACACTGATATACAGATGTGTGTTCAGATTATAATGACTGACGCTGTCTGCACTGATACAGTATACAGATGTGTGTTCAGATTATAATGACTGACGCTGTCTACACTGATACAGTATACAGATGTGTGTTCAGATTATAATGACTGTCGCTGTCTACACTGATACAGTATATAGATGTGTGTTCAGATTATAATGACTGTCGCTGTCTGCACTGATACAGTATAAAGATGTGTGTTCAGATTATAATGACTGACGCTGTCTGCACTGATACAGTATACAGATGTGTGTTCAGATTATAATGACTGACGCTGTCTACACTGATACAGTATACAGATGTGTTCAGATTATAATGACTGACGCTGTCTACACTGATACAGTATATAGAAGTGTGTTCAGATTATAATGACTGTCGCTGTCTACACTGATACAGTATATAGATGTGTGTTCAGATTATAATGACTGACGCTGTCTACACTGATACAGTATTTAGATGTGTGTTCAGATTATAATGACTGTCGCTGTCTACACTGATACAGTATACAGACGTGTGTTCAGATTATAATGACTGACGCTGTCTACACTGATACAGTATACAGATGTGTGTTCAGATTAAAATGACTGACGCGGTCTACACGGATACAGAATACAGATGTGTGTTCAGAATATAATGACTGACGCGTTCTACACTGATATACAGATGTGTGTTCAGATTATAATGACTGACGCGGTCTACACTGATATACAGATGTGTGTTCAGATTATAATGACTGACGCTGTCTGCACTGATACAGTATACAGATGTGTGTTCAGATTATAATGACTGTCGCTGTCTACACCGATACAGTATACGGATGTGTGTTCAGATTATAATGACTGACGCTGTCTACACAGATACAGTATACAGATGTGTGTTCAGATTATAATGACTGACGCTGTCTACACCGATACAGTATACGGATGTGTGTTCAGATTATAATGACTGACGCTGTCTACACAGATACAGTATACAGATGTGTGTTCAGATTATAATGACTGACGCGGTCTACACTGATATACAGATGTGTGTTCAGATTATAATGACTGTCGCTGTCTACACTGATACAGTATACAGATGTGTGTTCAGATTATAATGACTGTCGCTGTCTACACCGATACAGTATACGGATGTGTGTTCAGATTATAATGACTGACGCTGTCTACACAGATACAGTATACAGATGTGTGTTCAGATTATAATGACTGACGCTGTCTGCACTGATACAGTATACAGATGTGTGTTCAGATTATAATGACTGACGCTGTCTACACAGATACAGTATACAGATGTGTGTTCAGATTATAATGACTGACGCTGTCTACACTGATACAGTATACAGACGTGTGTTCAGATTATAATGACTGAAGCTGTCTACACTGATACAGTATACAGATGTGTGTTCAGATTAAAATGACTGACGCGGTCTACACGGATACAGAATACAGATGTGTGTTCAGAATATAATGACTGACGCGTTCTACACTGATATACAGATGTGTGTTCAGATTATAATGACTGACGCTGTCTGCACTGATACAGTATACAGATGTGTGTTCAGATTATAATGACTGTCGCTGTCTACACCGATACAGTATACAGATGTGTGTTCAGATTATAATGACTGTCGCTGTCTACACAGATACAGTATACAGATGTGTGTTCAGATTATAATGACTGACGCTGTCTACACTGATACAGTATACAGATGTGTGTTCAGATTATAATGACTGACGCTGTCTACACGGATACAGTATACAGATGTGTGTTCAGATTAAAATGACTGACGCGGTCTACACGGATACAGTATACAGATGTGCGTTCAAAATATAATGACTGACGCGGTCTACACTGATATACAGATGTGTGTTCAGATTATAATGACTGACGCTGTCTGCACTGATACAGTATACAGATATGTGTTCAGATTATAATGACTGACGCTGTCTGCACTGATACAGTATACAGATGTGTGTTCAGATTATAATGACTGACGCTGTCTGCACTGATACAGTATACAGATATGTGTTCAGATTATAATGACTGACGCTGTCTGCACTGATACAGTATACAGATATGTGTTCAGATTATAATGACTGACGCTGTCTACACTGATACAGTATACAGATGTGTTCAGATTATAATGACTGACGCTGTCTACACTGATACAGTATATAGATGTGTGTTCAGATTATAATGACTGTCGCTGTCTACACTGATACAGTATATAGATGTGTGTTCAGATTATAATGACTGACGCTGTCTACACTGATACAGTATTTAGATGTGTGTTCAGATTATAATGACTGTCGCTGTCTACACTGATACAGTATACAGACGTGTGTTCAGATTATAATGACTGACGCTGTCTACACAGATACAGTATACAGATGTGTGTTCAGATTATAATGACTGACGCTGTCTACACTGATACAGTATACAGACGTGTGTTCAGATTATAATGACTGACGCTGTCTACACTGATACAGTATACAGATGTGTGTTCAGATTAAAATGACTGACGCGGTCTACACGGATACAGAATACAGATGTGTGTTCAGAATATAATGACTGACGCGTTCTACACTGATATACAGATGTGTGTTCAGATTATAATGACTGACGCGGTCTACACTGATATACAGATGTGTGTTCAGATTATAATGACTGACGCTGTCTGCACTGATACAGTATACAGATGTGTGTTCAGATTATAATGACTGTCGCTGTCTACACCGATACAGTATACAGATGTGTGTTCAGATTATAATGACTGTCGCTGTCTACACCGATACAGTATACGGATGTGTGTTCAGATTATAATGACTGACGCTGTCTACACAGATACAGTATACAGATGTGTGTTCAGATTATAATGACTGACGCTGTCTACACTGATACAGTATACAGACGTGTGTTCAGATTATAATGACTGAAGCTGTCTACACTGATACAGTATACAGATGTGTGTTCAGATTAAAATGACTGACGCGGTCTACACGAATACAGAATACAGATGTGTGTTCAGAATATAATGACTGACGCGTTCTACACTGATATACAGATGTGTGTTCAGATTATAATGACTGACGCGGTCTACACTGATATACAGATGTGTGTTCAGATTATAATGACTGACGCTGTCTGCACTGATACAGTATACAGATGTGTGTTCAGATTATAATGACTGTCGCTGTCTACACAGATACAGTATACAGATGTGTGTTCAGATTATAATGACTGACGCTGTCTACACTGATACAGTATACAGATGTGTGTTCAGATTATAATGACTGACGCTGTCTACACGGATACAGTATACAGATGTGTGTTCAGATTAAAATGACTGACGCGGTCTACACGGATACAGTATACAGATGTGCGTTCAAAATATAATGACTGACGCGGTCTACACTGATATACAGATGTGTGTTCAGATTATAATGACTGACGCTGTCTGCACTGATACAGTATACAGATATGTGTTCAGATTATAATGACTGACGCTGTCTCCACTGATACAGTATACAGATGTGTGTTCAGATTATAATGACTGGCGCTGTCTACACTGATACAGTATACAGATGTGTGTTCAGATTATAATGACTGTCGCTGTCTACACTGATACAGTATACAGACGTGTGTTCAGATTATAATGACTGACGCTGTCTACACTGATACAGTAGACAGATGTGTGTTCAGATTAAAATGACTGACGCGGTCTATACGGATACAGAATATAGATGTGTGTTCAGAATATAATGACTGACGCGTTCTACACTGATATACAGATGTGTGTTCAGATTATAATGACTTACGCGGTCTACACTGATATACAGATGTGTGTTCAGATTATAATGACTGACGCTGTCTGCACTGATACAGTATACAGATGTGTGTTCAGATTATAATGACTGACGCTGTCTGCACTGATAACAGTATATAGATGTGTGTTCAGATTATAATGACTGACGCTGTCTACACAGATACAGTATACAAATGTGTGTTCAGATTATAATGACTGTCGCTGTCTACACAGATACAGTATACAGATATGTGTTCAGATTATAATGACTGACGCTGTCTGCACTGATACAGTATACAGATATGTGTTCAGATTATAATGACTGACGCTGTCTGCACTGATACAGTATACAGATGTGTGTTCAGATTATAATGACTGGCGCTGTCTACACTGATACAGTATACAGATGTGTGTTCAGATTATAATGACTGACGCTGTCTACACTGATACAGTATACAGACGTGTGTTCAGATTAAAATGACTGACGCGGTCTACACGGATACAGAATACAGATGTGTGTTCAGAATATAATGACTGACGCGTTCTACACTGATATACAGATGTGTGTTCAGATTATAATGACTTACGCGGTCTACACTGATATACAGATGTGTGTTCAGATTATAATGACTGACGCTGTCTGCACTGATACAGTATACAGATGTGTGTTCAGATTATAATGACTGACGCTGTCTGCACTGATAACAGTATATAGATGTGTGTTCAGATTATAATGACTGACGCTGTCTACACTGATACAGTATACAGACGTGTGTTCAGATTATAATGACTGACGCTGTCTACACGGATACAGTATACAGATGTGTGTTCAGAATATAATGACTGACACGGTCTACACTGATATACAGATGTGTGTTCAGATTATAATGACTGACGCTGTCTGCACTGATACAGTATACAGATGTGTGTTCAGATTATAATGACTGACGCTGTCTGCACTGATACAGTATACAGATGTGTGTTCAGATTATAATGACTGTCGCTGTCTACACTGATACAGTATACAGATGTGTGTTCAGATTATAATGACTGACGCTGTCTACACTGATACAGTATATAGATGTGTGTTCAGATTATAATGACTGTCGCTGTCTACACTGATACAGTATATAGATGTGTGTTCAGATTATAATGACTGACGCTGTCTACACTGATACAGTATTTAGATGTGTGTTCAGATTATAATGACTGTCGCTGTCTACACTGATACAGTATACAGACGTGTGTTCAGATTATAATGACTGACGCTGTCTACACAGATACAGTATACAGATGTGTGTTCAGATTATAATGACTGACGCTGTCTACACTGATACAGTATACAGACGTGTGTTCAGATTATAATGACTGACGCTGTCTACACTGATACAGTATACAGATGTGTGTTCAGATTAAAATGACTGACGCGGTCTACACGGATACAGAATACAGATGTGTGTTCAGAATATAATGACTGACGCGTTCTACACTGATATACAGATGTGTGTTCAGATTATAATGACTGACGCGGTCTACACTGATATACAGATGTGTGTTCAGATTATAATGACTGACGCTGTCTGCACTGATACAGTATACAGATGTGTGTTCAGATTATAATGACTGTCGCTGTCTACACCGATACAGTATACAGATGTGTTTTCAGACTATGACTGTCGCTGTCTACAGTGATACAGTATACAGATGTGTGTTCAGATTATAATGACTGACGCTGTCTACACAGATACAGTATACAGATGTGTGTTCAGATTATAATGACTGACGCTGTCTACACTGATACAGTATATAGATGTGTGTTCAGATTATAATGACTGACGCTGTCTACACTGATACAGTATTTAGATGTGTGTTCAGATTATAATGACTGTCGCTGTCTACACTGATACAGTATACAGACGTGTGTTCAGATTATAATGACTGACGCTGTCTACACAGATACAGTATACAGATGTGTGTTCAGATTATAATGACTGACGCTGTCTACACTGATACAGTATACAGACGTGTGTTCAGATTATAATGACTGACGCTGTCTACACTGATACAGTATACAGATGTGTGTTCAGATTAAAATGACTGACGCGGTCTACACGGATACAGAATACAGATGTGTGTTCAGAATATAATGACTGACGCGTTCTACACTGATATACAGATGTGTGTTCAGATTATAATGACTGACGCGGTCTACACTGATATACAGATGTGTGTTCAGATTATAATGACTGACGCTGTCTGCACTGATACAGTATACAGATGTGTGTTCAGATTATAATGACTGTCGCTGTCTACACCGATACAGTATACAGATGTGTTTTCAGACTATAATGACTGTCGCTGTCTACAGTGATACAGTATACAGATGTGTGTTCAGATTATAATGACTGACGCTGTCTACACAGATACAGTATACAGACGTGTGTTCAGATTATAATGACTGACGCTGTCTACACTGATACAGTATATAGATGTGTGTTCAGATTATAATGACTGTCACTATCTACACTGATACAGTATACAGACATGTGTTCAGATTATAATGACTGACGCTGTCTACACTGATACAGTATACAGATGTGTGTTCAGATTAAAATGACTGACGCGGTCTACATGGATACAGAATACAGATGTGTGTTCAGAATATAATGATTGACGCGTTCTACACTGATATACAGATGTGTGTTCAGATAATAATGACTGACGCGGTCTACACTGATATACAGATGTGTGTTCAGATTATAATGACTGACGCGGTCTACACTGATATACAGATGTGTGTTCAGATTATAATGACTGACGCTGTCTGCACTGATACAGTATACAGATGTGTGTTCAGATTATAATGACTGTCGCTGTCTACACCGATACAGTATACAGATGTGTTTTCAGACTATAATGACTGACGCTGTCTACACAGATACAGTATACAGACGTGTGTTCAGATTATAATGACTGACGCTGTCTACACTGATACAGTATATAGATGTGTGTTCAGATTATAATGACTGTCACTATCTACACTGATACAGTATACAGACATGTGTTCAGATTATAATGACTGACGCTGTCTACACTGATACAGTATACAGATGTGTGTTCAGATTAAAATGACTGACGCGGTCTACATGGATACAGAATACAGATGTGTGTTCAGAATATAATGATTGACGCGTTCTACACTGAAATACAGATGTGTGTTCAGATAATAATGACTGACGCGGTCTACACTGATATACAGATGTGTGTTCAGATTATAATGACTGACGCTGTCTGCCCTGATACAGTATACAGATGTGTGTTCAGATTATAATGACTGACGCTGTCTACACTGATACAGTATACAGATGTGTGTTCAGATTATAATGACTGTCGCTGTCTACACCGATACAGTATACAGATGTGTGTTCAGATTATAATGACTGTCGCTGTCTACACTGATACAGTATACAGATGTGTGTTCAGATTATAATGACTGTCGCTGTCTACACTGATACAGTATACAGATGTGTGTTCAGATTATAATGACTGTCGCTGTCTACACCGATACAGTATACAGATGTGTGTTCAGATTATAATGACTGTCGCTGTCTACACTGATACAGTATACAGATGTGTGTTCAGATTATAATGACTGACGCTGTCTGCACTGATAACAGTATACAGATGTGTGTTCAGATTATAATGACTGACGCTGTCTACACTGATACAGTATACAGATGTGTGTTCAGAATATAATGACTGACGCGTTCTACACTGATATACAGATGTGTGTTCAGATTATAATGACTGACGCTGTCTACACTGATACAGTATATAGATGTGTGTTCAGATTATAATGACTGTCGCTGTCTACACTGATACAGTATATAGATGTGTGTTCAGATTATAATGACTGTCGCTGTCTACACTGATAACAGTATACAGATGTGTGTTCAGATTATAATGACTGACGCTGTCTACACTGATAACAGTATACAGATGTGTGTTCAGATTATAATGACTGTCGCTGTCTACACTGATACAGTATACAGATGTGTGTTCAGATTATAATGACTGTCGCTGTCTACACCGATACAGTATACAGATGTGTGTTCAGATTATAATGACTGTCGCTGTCTACACTGATACAGTATACAGATGTGTGTTCAGATTATAATGACTGACGCTGTCTGCACTGATAACAGTATATAGATGTGTGTTCAGATTATAATGACTGACGCTGTCTACACTGATACAGTATACAGACGTGTGTTCAGATTATAATGACTGACGCTGTCTACACAGATACAGTATACAGATGTGTGTTCAGATTAAAATGACTGACGCGGTCTACACGGATACAGTATACAGATGTGTGTTCAGAATATAATGACTGACACGGTCTACACTGATATACAGATGTGTGTTCAGATTATAATGACTGACGCTGTCTGCACTGATACAGTATACAGATGTGTGTTCAGATTATAATGACTGACGCTGTCTGCACTGATACAGTATACAGATGTGTGTTCAGATTATAATGACTGTCGCTGTCTACACTGATACAGTATACAGATGTGTGTTCAGATTATAATGACTGACGCTGTCTACACAGATACAGTATACAGATGTGTGTTCAGATTATAATGACTGGCGCTGTCTACACTGATAGAGTATACAGATGTGTGTTCAGATTATAATGACTGTCGCTGTCTACACTGATACAGTATACAGATGTGTGTTCAGATTATAATGACTGACGCTGTCTACACTGATACAGTATACAGACGTGTGTTCAGATTATAATGACTGACCCTGTCTACACTGATACAGTATATAGATGTGTGTTCAGATTATAATGACTGTCACTATCTACACTGATACAGTATACAGACGTGTGTTCAGATTATAATGACTGACGCTGTCTACACTGATACAGTATACAGATGTGTGTTCAGATTAAAATGACTGACGCGGTCTACATGGATACAGAATACAGATGTGTGTTCAGAATATAATGATTGACGCGTTCTACACTGAAATACAGATGTGTGTTCAGATAATAATGACTGACGCGGTCTACACTGATATACAGATGTGTGTTCAGATTATAATGACTGACGCTGTCTGCCCTGATACAGTATACAGATGTGTGTTCAGATTATAATGACTGACGCTGTCTACACTGATACAGTATACAGATGTGTGTTCAGATTATAATGACTGTCGCTGTCTACACCGATACAGTATACAGATGTGTGTTCAGATTATAATGACTGTCGCTGTCTACACTGATACAGTATACAGATGTGTGTTCAGATTATAATGACTGTCGCTGTCTACACTGATACAGTATACAGATGTGTGTTCAGATTATAATGACTGTCGCTGTCTACACCGATACAGTATACAGATGTGTGTTCAGATTATAATGACTGTCTGTATATCAGTGTAGAACGCGTCAGTCATTATATTCTGAACTGACTGACGCATTCATTAAATGACTGACGCTGTCTGCACTGATAACAGTATACAGATGTGTGCTCAGATTATAATGACTGTCGCTGTCTACACTGATACAGTATACAGATTCAATTCAAATTTATTTGTATAGCGCTTTTCACAATACATATTGTTTCACAATACAGTATATAGATGTGTGTTCAGATTATAATGACTGACGCTGTCTGCACTGATAACAGTATACAGATGTGTGCTCAGATTATAATGACTGACGCTGTCTACACTGATACAGTATACAGATGTGTGTTCAGAATATAATGACTGACGCGTTCTACACTGATATACAGATGTGTGTTCAGATTAAAATGACTGACGCGGTCTACACGGATACAGAATACAGATGTGTGTTCAGAATATAATGACTGACGCGTTCTACACTGATATACAGATGTGTGTTCAGATTATAATGACTGACGCGGTCTACACTGATATACAGATGTGTGTTCAGATTATAATGACTGACGCTGTCTGCACTGATACAGTATACAGATGTGTGTTCAGATTATAATGACTGTCGCTGTCTACACCGATACAGTATACAGATGTGTTTTCAGACTATAATGACTGTCGCTGTCTACAGTGATACAGTATACAGATGTGTGTTCAGATTATAATGACTGACGCTGTCTACACAGATACAGTATACAGACGTGTGTTCAGATTATAATGACTGACGCTGTCTACACTGATACAGTATATAGATGTGTGTTCAGATTATAATGACTGTCACTATCTACACTGATACAGTATACAGACATGTGTTCAGATTATAATGACTGACGCTGTCTACACTGATACAGTATACAGATGTGTGTTCAGATTAAAATGACTGACGCGGTCTACATGGATACAGAATACAGATGTGTGTTCAGAATATAATGATTGACGCGTTCTACACTGATATACAGATGTGTGTTCAGATAATAATGACTGACGCGGTCTACACTGATATACAGATGTGTGTTCAGATTATAATGACTGACGCGGTCTACACTGATATACAGATGTGTGTTCAGATTATAATGACTGACGCTGTCTGCACTGATACAGTATACAGATGTGTGTTCAGATTATAATGACTGTCGCTGTCTACACCGATACAGTATACAGATGTGTTTTCAGACCATAATGACTGTCGCTGTCTACAGTGATACAGTATACAGATGTGTGTTCAGATTATAATGACTGACGCTGTCTACACAGATACAGTATACAGACGTGTGTTCAGATTATAATGACTGACGCTGTCTACACTGATACAGTATATAGATGTGTGTTCAGATTATAATGACTGTCACTATCTACGCTGATACAGTATACAGACATGTGTTCAGATTATAATGACTGACGCTGTCTACACTGATACAGTATACAGATGTGTGTTCAGATTAAAATGACTGACGCGGTCTACATGGATACAGAATACAGATGTGTGTTCAGAATATAATGATTGACGCGTTCTACACTGAAATACAGATGTGTGTTCAGATAATAATGACTGACGCGGTCTACACTGATATACAGATGTGTGTTCAGATTATAATGACTGACGCTGTCTGCCCTGATACAGTATACAGATGTGTGTTCAGATTATAATGACTGACGCTGTCTACACTGATACAGTATACAGATGTGTGTTCAGATTATAATGACTGTCGCTGTCTACACCGATACAGTATACAGATGTGTGTTCAGATTATAATGACTGTCGCTGTCTATACTGATACAGTATACAGATGTGTGTTCAGATTATAATGACTGTCGCTGTCTACACTGATACAGTATACAGATGTGTGTTCAGATTATAATGACTGTCGCTGTCTACACAGATACAGTATACAGATGTGTGTTCAGATTATAATGACTGTCGCTGTCTACACTGATACAGTATACAGATGTGTGTTCAGATTATAATGACTGACGCTGTCTGCACTGATAACAGTATACAGATGTGTGTTCAGATTATAATGACTGACGCTGTCTACACTGATACAGTATACAGATGTGTGTTCAGAATATAATGACTGACGCGTTCTACACTGATATACAGATGTGTGTTCAGATTATAATGACTGTCGCTGTCTACACTGATAACAGTATATAGATGTGTGTTCAGATTATAATGACTGACGCTGTCTACACTGATACAGTATATAGATGTGTGTTCAGATTATAATGACTGTCGCTGTCTACACTGATACAGTATATAGATGTGTGTTCAGATTATAATGACTGACGCTGTCTGCACTGATACAGTATACAGATGTGTGTTCAGATTATAATGACTGACGCTGTCTACACTGATAACAGTATACAGATGTGTGTTCAGATTATAATGACTGTCGCTGTCTACACTGATACAGTATACAGATGTGTGTTCAGATTATAATGACTGTCGCTGTCTACACCGATACAGTATACAGATGTGTGTTCAGATTATAATGACTGACGCTGTCTGCACTGATAACAGTATATAGATGTGTGTTCAGATTATAATGACTGACGCTGTCTACACTGATACAGTATACAGACGTGTGTTCAGATTATAATGACTGACGCTGTCTACACAGATACAGTATACAGATGTGTGTTCAGATTAAAATGACTGACGCGGTCTACACGGATACAGTATACAGATGTGTGTTCAGAATATAATGACTGACACGGTCTACACTGATATACAGATGTGTGTTCAGATTATAATGACTGACGCTGTCTGCACTGATACAGTATACAGATGTGTGTTCAGATTATAATGACTGACGCTGTCTGCACTGATACAGTATACAGATGTGTGTTCAGATTATAATGACTGTCGCTGTCTACACTGATACAGTATACAGATGTGTGTTCAGATTATAATGACTGACGCTGTCTACACAGATACAGTATACAGATGTGTGTTCAGATTATAATGACTGGCGCTGTCTACACTGATAGAGTATACAGATGTGTGTTCAGATTATAATGACTGTCGCTGTCTACACTGATACAGTATACAGATGTGTGTTCAGATTATAATGACTGACGCTGTCTACACTGATACAGTATACAGACGTGTGTTCAGATTATAATGACTGACCCTGTCTACACTGATACAGTATATAGATGTGTGTTCAGATTATAATGACTGTCACTATCTACACTGATACAGTATACAGACGTGTGTTCAGATTATAATGACTGACGCTGTCTACACTGATACAGTATACAGATGTGTGTTCAGATTAAAATGACTGACGCGGTCTACATGGATACAGAATACAGATGTGTGTTCAGAATATAATGATTGACGCGTTCTACACTGAAATACAGATGTGTGTTCAGATAATAATGACTGACGCGGTCTACACTGATATACAGATGTGTGTTCAGATTATAATGACTGACGCTGTCTGCCCTGATACAGTATACAGATGTGTGTTCAGATTATAATGACTGACGCTGTCTACACTGATACAGTATACAGATGTGTGTTCAGATTATAATGACTGTCGCTGTCTACACCGATACAGTATACAGATGTGTGTTCAGATTATAATGACTGTCGCTGTCTACACTGATACAGTATACAGATGTGTGTTCAGATTATAATGACTGACGCTGTCTACACCGATACAGTATACAGATTTGTGTTCAGAATATAATGACTGACGCGTTCTACACTGATATACAGATGTGTGTTCAGATTATAATGACTGACGCTGTCTACACTGATACAGTATATAGATGTGTGTTCAGATTATAATGACTGTCGCTGTCTACACTGATACAGTATATAGATGTGTGTTCAGATTATAATGACTGTCGCTGTCTACACTGATAACAGTATACAGATGTGTGTTCAGATTATAATGACTGACGCTGTCTACACTGATAACAGTATACAGATGTGTGTTCAGATTATAATGACTGTCGCTGTCTACACTGATACAGTATACAGATGTGTGTTCAGATTATAATGACTGTCGCTGTCTACACCGATACAGTATACAGATGTGTGTTCAGATTATAATGACTGTCGCTGTCTACACTGATACAGTATACAGATGTGTGTTCAGATTATAATGACTGACGCTGTCTGCACTGATAACAGTATACAGATGTGTGTTCAGATTATAATGACTGACGCTGTCTACACTGATACAGTATACAGATGTGTGTTCAGAATATAATGACTGACGCGTTCTACACTGATATACAGATGTGTGTTCAGATTATAATGACTGACGCTGTCTACACTGATACAGTATATAGATGTGTGTTCAGATTATAATGACTGTCGCTGTCTACACTGATACAGTATATAGATGTGTGTTCAGATTATAATGACTGACGCTGTCTACACTGATACAGTATATAGATGTGTGTTCAGATTATAATGACTGTCACTGTCTACACTGATACAGTATACAGACGTGTGTTCAGATTATAATGACTGACGCTGTCTACACTGATACAGTATACAGATGTGTGTTCAGATTAAAATGACTGACGCGGTCTACATGGATACAGAATACAGATGTGTGTTCAGAATATAATGACTGACGCGTTCTACACTGATATACAGATGTGTGTTCAGATAATAATGACTGACGCGGTCTACACTGATATACAGATGTGTGTTCAGATTATAATGACTGACGCTGTCTGCACTGATACAGTATACAGATGTGTGTTCAGATTATAATGACTGACGCTGTCTGCACTGATAACAGTATACAGATGTGTGTTCAGATTATAATGACTGTCGCTGTCTACACTGATACAGTATACAGATGTGTGTTCAGATTATAATGACTGTCGCTGTCTACACCGATACAGTATACAGATGTGTGTTCAGATTATAATGACTGTCGCTGTCTACACTGATACAGTATACAGATGTGTGTTCAGATTATAATGACTGACGCTGTCTGCACTGATAACAGTATACAGATGTGTGCTCAGATTATAATGACTGACGCTGTCTACACTGATACAGTATACAGATGTGTGTTCAGAATATAATGACTGACGCGTTCTACACTGATATACAGATGTGTGTTCAGATTATAATGACTGACGCTGTCTACACTGATACAGTATATAGATGTGTGTTCAGATTATAATGACTGTCGCTGTCTACACTGATACAGTATATAGATGTGTGTTCAGATTATAATGACTGTCGCTGTCTACACTGATACAGTATATAGATGTGTGTTCAGATTATAATGACTGTCGCTGTCTACACTGATACAGTATATAGATGTGTGTTCAGATTATAATGACTGTCGCTGTCTACACTGATACAGTATACAGATGTGTGTTCAGATTATAATGACTGACGCTGTCTACACTGATACAGTATACAGATGTGCGTTCAGTTTCTGATTGACTTCCGTTTGCTTTGACGCGTCCAGTTTAAATAGCTTGTTTGTGTCTCTGTACAGACTTCACAAGGATCCCAGCATCGGGAACAAGTTTAAACTTGTTAAAACAAGAGGCAGGGCTCGACATAAGCAATGGCCCGATGGCCCGGGGCCAGTAAAAGAGTATGTCGGGCTAGTTGATTGGCCAGTCACTGGCCCGCGCGGGCCAGTGAATGGCCATCAGCAAAACAAACAGCAAACGTCATACACGGTGGCGCGAATGTCTATGTGTCTATGTTACTTCAGGTTATTCATAACGTGTTAAAATGTCAAAGAACTAAGGACATTCCTAGTATGGCTGGTATATCGAGTTTGTACAATAGGTTATATCGATTTTTTTTTAACAATATGGAATGAGGCAATACCGTTTATATATCAATACAGTAGTTTGATACGAGCACATCTGAAAAATAATAACGTTACGCAGTGTCGAGCTCCTGCAGTGAAAGAACATAGTACAATTTGTCCTAAACATGACACAAGCTTATATTAAGTGCTTTAAAATAACTGGTAAGATATAGTTAACAAGTTAAAAGCAGCAGATACTCTGACAGATACTGTTGCTGACTGACAGATAAATACTGCCGCTGTTTAATGTGTTTGAGACGTGGTGCTTTCCTCAGTGCTTAACTTACATTTCACAGGTATATTCTCCATTTGTAAATGTTAGAAAGTCAAACAAATATGTCCATTTCACTGTCAGGAGAGGACAAGCTTCTGCAAGTGAATCTCCGCTAAAATTCAAGCTTCCGTTAATGAGCGCCGCCGCGAGCACGCGCGCCAAACAGACGGAGCACAATAGAATAGTAGCGCAATAATTCTGACTAAAATATACAAATTGCTAAAATATTTGTTGTTGGAGACAATAAATGTGCCATATGTGGAATTTTAAACCTACAAGTATGTATTTATGAAAGAGACCATTATAATGGGGTAATCAAATGCAGGCTAATAGCCTATAATTAGTTTGTGCTTTTGTTTTTATTTTCATTTTTAGTTTAGCCTTTAGTCATTTTAAAAACAAAAGCATTACTTTTGTTTTTAGATTGTAATGTTACAATGTTATAATGTAATGCGATTTTAACCACCTTTTTGCACATAATATATTGCATAGCCTACATTACATTCCCTATATTTGTTTCCATATCCTTCAATATCAACATTGTTTGGATATCATTGAGCAGGATGTGAAATAACATTTTTTTAAATAAATACAGATTTTCTTCATCCAAATAGAAAAACGTAGAAACGTACCGAGATATATATCGTCATTTAACCAAAAAATACAGAGAAATTATTTTTGGCCATATCGCCCAGCCCTAATTCCTTGTGTCATGGAAAACACAGTACATGGGTGGAGATGAGGGCATGTACTGTTTCGTTTGCCGGAAATTTCCAACAAAAGCCGACCGAGCCTTTATGCAAAATGCATAACTGCATGCCTGCGGGCTATCTAAAACTAGTGTAATCAAATTCCCCTAAACTTCTGCCTAGCCCCCCTAAAAATGTGTGATTAAGTGTAAGCTACACAAATTCGTGTTCGTTTCAGTCTTGTTATAATCAGATTCAGCGCATTCTTAATTTTTTTCTTCATTGAAAGTTTTTTTTAGGTCATAAATGTTAAACGAATGACAAAAATAATCAGGCAAACTAATATACTTTTGTCTAATTTCACCATTTTGAAGTGAAAATAGACCTATGTAATGTTACTCATCACTCATGTAATGTAATAAATAGTTTACTGTCATTGTGAGGGGACAAGAATTAAAAAAAAATAATTAAAAATGAATCCTAATGTACACAATAAATACAGTTTAATGGAAAAGTGCTTTTCCTTATATTTATTTCAGGGCCAGTAAAAATATTGAAGGGGCCAGTAAAACTCTGATCTACTGGCCCTGGGGGCCAGTGGGGATTTTTTTTTATGTTGAGCCCTGCAAGAGGGTTTATTGTGATGGCGTCCTGGTCACGTCAGAGGATTATATGTTTGTTCGGAGCATTTTTTTTGTAAACGAGACACAGTGTAATTGAGAGTTTGCAGAGAAACTTTTGTTTATATATGAAGCAGCCGACGGTATTGGATCTGACAGCAGCTGCATTATGAACATAATTAAATTATTTCATCATGCTCTGTCTGTAAATGAAGGTTTTATATGGATACTGTTTTCAAAACACTTACTCACGGTTAATAGCGAGCGAATGTTGATACTGTTTCTTATGTAATGACGTTAGCCGTTGTTTTTCCGTATGTAAAAAAAAATTCACAGAAAATCTAAATATATTATAAGTGACCCCCTCAAGGAACATTAAAATAATAAAAAAAAGTCCATGTCATGACCCCTTCAATATTTTAATGTAAATGTCCATGACTAGCTAACACCAACCACCATGGTCATGCATAACCGTTTTGAAATCTCTGCATGACGTGCTGTATGTACTCCATGTGCGTTGATCACAGTTTTTATAAACATTTTGTTTTTGTGGACGTTCAACAGATGGACAAAAATGATGAGTGAATATTTAAAACAAATCTTTGTGTTGCAAAAATTAACTCAACTTTTATGGGTTTGGAAAGACATGAGTGTGATTAAATGACAGAATTGTTATTTTTGGGTGAACTATCCCTTTAAGTTTTCACATGCACAATGAATGTCATAAGATCAAGGAAAACTGTATTCCTCATATCATAACCCCTTTAGTTCTTTAACTGTGTATTGTCTAATTGTCTTTTATGAGTGTTATATTTTCAGACTATATCTTACACTGGGTGCAGTTTATTAACAGTGTCATCGTCTTGTGTCCTCTGTAGGTCAGAGCGGATCTTGCGAATAAGAGGTGTACAGTAACCTTTGGCTATGTCCAGTTTCTCAGGCTGAGAAATACCATATTCCTGACAAGAGCAAACAAGGACAATTACCAAAAAATGTTCAAGAAAATAAACAAACTATGCCATATAAATATACCAGCTCTCATAATTCACTTCATTGATCTTTGATTAAAAGCAAAAATACATTTTACCTGTGGGATGACAATGTCAGCCAGTGCTTTGGATAACCGGTATATTTCCATGGTGTGGTCAAGCTTTAATGAGCTGTTGTGCTGCACGTCATATTTGATGCAGTCATAGATATCAGGTATCTTGCTGATGTTGTATCGGCCATTCTTCATCTTGAAATCCTTCTCAAGTTTAGACCACCGACGCAGCATCAGCTCAAGAGTCTCACTGTGGTACAACTGGATATCTGATTAAAAAAATACACAACCACACTCACACCCTCTCGCTCCAAAACCCTGTCCGCCAAAGGTATGTCAGCCAACCTGATTAGCTGTAGTAGCAACACTTAAGGAATTTGGTATTAAAAAACTGGTAACATTTTACAATAAGGTTCATTAGTTAACATTAGTTAACTACCTTAGTTAACATGAACTAAGAATGGACACTACTTCTTCAGCATTTATTAATCTTAGTTAATATTCATTTAAACATTTACTAATACATTATTAAAATCATAGGTTGTATTTGTTAACATTAATGCACTGTGAACTAACATGAACAAACAATGAACAGCTGGATTTTTATTATCTAACATTAACAAAGATTAATAAGTACTGTAACAAATGTATTGCTCATTGTTAATTCATGTTAGTTAATCGTATATTAACTAATGTTAACAAATTAACCTTACTGTAAAGTGTTATCAAAAAACTAAATAAATAAAATTGCTTTTAACATCATACCTAATGACATCAATACAATATTGATCTATATACATCTAAATATCTCACATTAAATCTCATATTTGCATTTATGTTGGTTTCAAACATTTTACAAAAACCTTTCCAAGAAATGTCCCAGTGTAACCATTGAGAAAAAACAGATAAATTATTATAAGTTAAAAAAAGCTTATAAACAGCATACATTCTTGAATCAGGAATATTAATTAAAGAACTGCAATGCAGAAATTTCAAATGTTCATCATACTCATAGACAGGGTTTCAAATGAACTTTTTCACCCACCGGCCAATTTGGCTACTAAATATATATATATATATATATATATATATATATATATATATATATATATATATATATATATATATATATATATATATATATATATATATAATTAAATTTGGATTTCATACATTCATTTCTTATTAAAACAAAATCTCCTCCCTTCCTCTTTCATCCTCATCACCAAAAATGTGTTTTAGGTGGACGGATTAATACAATACAAAGAACATAAAAAAAAAATTGGGATTTTGGAAAATAACTGTCTTTGCTGTTAACCAAATGCTTTTTAATCTTCGCTATTGCTTCAATGCAAATGAACAAGCACGCCGTTATTTGTTGTGTAGTGACGTATGTTCAAATAAGCCAGATATGAGCAGATTCTGCGCAATACGCTGTATTTAATATATCATGATGACTCACGAGTATTTGCACTAAATCTGGGCAGATTTGGCTTAAACGAAATTCCCCAGCAAAGTAAGTGAACATAATAAGTAACACACCAAATTGGCTCGTGATTTGACAGTATTACCCGCCACAGTTGATTTTTACCCGCATTTGGTGGATTGGCGGGTGTTAAATTCGAACCCTGCTCATAGTTGTCTAAAATGCATTTTTAATATTTCTTTGAACAAACATTTGAATTAGCATAGTAGCACTGCAGTCATGGAAGTTTGTTTATACATCATGTCTACAAAATATGCACCACTAAATATTTGTAAGTGTCTATCAGCACCATTTTAAACGTGTACCTGCTGATTTGGGGTCTTCCATCCTCTGGCGGACCTGCAGCGTTAGGCTCTGAATGAGGGAGTACACCTTATCACATGTCTTCACAGGGTTTTTGATCATCTGCATGGACTTCACAAGAGATGTGCTGGAGGTGGGCGCCAGCTGGTCCAAAAATAAAACACACACCTTCACTCACAGCAACAGAAAAAAGCTCACTTTCTTTGCACTAAATGTAAATAGTTGTTAGATTCCATCTATAGTGGCAGATACTATTTGCACCTCAGTGTATTTGTTGTACATTATAAAACAGTATGCAATAACAACATATTCAGTGTATATGATTATATTTGTTAAAACCATAAATAGATGCTGCCTTATTGGGACATTACTTGTCCCTGTCCCTAAAACCTACCCGATAAACCCATTTTTCCCATTATTAAATACCTGTTAGGCAATTTACTTCCACTTATATCAAACTCGGGTCTAACACCGCCGTGTTACTCTTCACAACACTGATCCTGTTAACAGATGGGTTTCTTTAGTAATTTTCTCTGGCTCCACCAGACATTTGAGGGTGAAGTTACTGTAAATAGCCTCTGCCAACAAGGTGGGGATATTTGCATAAAACATTTGATAAATTCTACAACATCTTTCAGCGGCAAATTCACAGTTGCATCAATTTTCATTAATTCAATGGCCTGATGACAACTACTCAAAAGCAAAAAGGTGAAGAACAAAGTTCAGTTCTTTACAGACCAATAGAAATGTCCTACAATAAGTATCTGCCATCTCGAATCTATTAAGCGACCTTGTTAAGCGAATATGATTGTCCCAGACTGTCCCTGACCTTCTCGAAGTCTTCTGGCGTGAAGTCTCTGTCCTTCTGCAGGATCTCATGAAGTCGTGCTTTGACTTTCTGTTGGCAGCTGCTTAAGGAGTCACTGTCACTGTCCAGCAGGCCATTCATATTGGCACTTTTCACCATCTGAACCAGGATTGGCGTCAGCTCTCCCTCTAATGCCAGCAGGCCCTGAGGACACCACACACACACTCTTATTAACACTCGCATGTTCCGTCGTTTATAAGAGAAATAATGGTAACACTTTACAATGAGGTTCGTTAGTTAACTACATTAGTTAACATGAACTAATACACTTATACAGCATTTATTTATCTTTGTTAATGTTAATTTCAACATTTACTAATACTTTATTAAAATCTTGTTAACATTAGTTAATGCACTGTTAACTAACATAAACGAACAATGAACAGCTTTATTTATTTTAACCAACGTTTAAAGATTAACAAATACAGTAACAAATGCATTGCTCATGGTTAGTTCAAGTTAGTTAATACATTAACTAATGTTAACTAATGAACCTTATTGTAAAGTGTTACAGAAATGATAATAATACGATTATTATAATAAATATGTTTTAATTAGGGCTGCCAAAATAAACATTAAAGCATGCGATTAAAAATCTGTAAAACCATTTATGCTTTTAACAACAATTTGACATTAAAAGTTTAAATCTTAAGTTTTAATGGTACTTTTGCGAACGCTGCGGCAGTCATCTGAACACGTCCTTCATCAGAGGCGTATATCTTCAGGTCGTGCCTGTATGTGCTGTGCAGACGGAGAAGCCCACAGCCGGGAAAGCCAGCATAGTCGCCTGAGACGCAGGAGAAAAACCATAAATAACAAGAGGCAGACGTAACAGGGGCAGTAATGAGCAGTGTGTGTGTGTAAAGTACCTTGTCCTCCAGGGTACATGCACCTAAAGGCCCGACCAAGCTCTTCAGCCTGAACCCTGCCAGCTGGAGTCAACTCACCACCCCACTTCAAGACCAGCAACAGTGACGGGTCATCCCTCCGCACATCTCAACATACACACACATACACAATCAATATCAAATGAACGGAAGTGCACTATCAGCCTTGGCTTAAATGAGGGGGTGGGGGACCCTTTAAGGGGGTGGGTTTTTGACAAATTCTGCAATGTGGACCAGACTTCAGAATTCGGCACAAGACTGCCCAAAAATAAGTCTCTTTTATGACATTTAATTTTTAAAGTCCCCCTGTAGTCGCTAATTTTATCCCTTAAAACTCATCTTTGATAATAATAATAAATAATAATAATTCATTACATTTATATAGCGCTTTTCTGGACACTCAAAGCGCTTTACATAGAAGGGGGGAATCTCCTCAACCACCACCAATGTGCAGCATCCACTTGGATGATGCGACGGCAGCCATATTGTGCCAGAACGCTCACCACACACCAGCTTACTGGTGGAGAGGAGACAGTGATGAAGCCAATCAGTATATATGGGGATGATTAGGAGGCCATGATGGACAGAGGCCATGGGGCAAATTTGGCCAGGATGCCGGGGTTACACCCCTACTCTTTCGAAAGAAAGAGAATTTTAATGACCACAGTGAGTCAGGACCTCGGTTTAACGTCTCATCCGAAGGACGGTGCTATTTTGACAGTATAGTGTCCCCATCACTATACTGGGGTGTTAGGAGTAGGACCCACACAGACCACAGGGATAGCACCCCCTGCTGGCCTCACTAACACCGCTTCCAGCAGCAACCTGGTTTTCTCAGAAGGTCTCCCATCCAGGTACTAACCAGGCTCAGCCCTGCTTAGCTTCAGTGGGCAACCAGTCTTGGGCTATAGGGTGATATGGCTGCTGGTCGAACCGTGTTTTTGAGACTGTCTTTGGTTCACTGCAGTTTGTTACGACCCTTGGCTCAAGGGAAGCAACAAAAACAAGGGACACACGTAAACCAAAGTGTAAGCTCAAAAGTAATGTTTATTTTACTACAAAAATAAGACAAGACTAAATAATAAAATGAAAACAATTAAAGAAAATAAGAGAGTTACTGTATTCATCAGCTAGATCAGAGTGTAAAGCAAGATGGATGGTTGAAAGTGTAATGCAATGTTGAAGTTGAAATGTAAATGCAAAAAGTAACAAAATACACGCAAGCAAAAACCAAAGACAAAATCCAAAAGCAAAGTCCAAAACCAAAGTTCCCTCTTCTTTGGCTCAGTTGGTGATCTCTTAAAAAGCGTCTAAGGCACAGTCACAGGTGTTTCCGGGTTAACTGCCAATTGAGGTAATTAGTGGGCTCAGGTACCAAACTGCAATTACCAAGACCAACAGCAGATGTCGTCACAAGTTTTAAGAAGAAAATACTTAGCAATGGTGTTGACTTATGAATTTGCACACGGTTTGTATTAAAGCATATTAAAAACACCACATAGACTTATAAACAACATTAAAAGCTGGATTTTCACTACAGGGGGACTTCAATAAAATGTAACTGATCTTACACATACATAAAACTATGTAAACAGATGGAAGGTCTAAGAAACGGCATGAAAATGGATCAAAACCAGCCAAAAGATACATGCAAGACCATCGTTACCTTCCTCTTCACTGGATGTTTTAGGGCAACCATGTGGCAGATATGTTAACTGAACCTTGCGATTAATGCCAGAGAAATGACCGTACCTGAACAAACAAAATGAGATATTAGAAACGGGACTGAAATATAGCTGTATATTTAAATATAACGGGTCCAAGCATGACAAAGTCATAAGTGGCATAATTTTATGCTGGATATACAGTAGCATCCCCAGGAAAAGCGGTTCAAATAACACAAAAGCTGGCGCCATCATCAGACTGATACACAGTATCCTGTAAATGTGTCAAAGATATGTTGGAGTTTTATGGAGTCCTTCCCATCAAATCAATAATGCTTTACATGTGAAAAGTTTGGTATAACAAAAAGACTTGCAGATTTCAAAAACTTTTACTAGCATGCTCCAAATATGATCTAAAGGCGATACTAAATTTAATGGACACTAGTGTGGTTTTGAAGAAATAAAAAAAAAGAAAAAAAAAAGGAAAAATCTGTGTCTTCAAACGTTTCAAACCCCAGGGCATGTTGACATGACATTTAATGAGAAGATTCACTCAAAAATAAAAATCCTTTCATCATTTACTCACCCTCATGTCTTTCAAACCATTATGCATTTCGTTCTTGTGTGGAAAACTAACAGACACAATGTGTCTCGACACCTGTGTTGCTTGGACCCTAATAATGAACTTACAAGAACACTTACATTTCAAGGACTGTTTTCAGCTGTTCAAGCTTTGCTTTACTCTCCTCGATTTCGGAATCGTTATTTTGGCCCAGTTCCACCAACAGCTGTCTGGCAATGTCCAACACTTCCTGTTCAATTCAATCAAATATAACTTTATTATCTTGAAATGAATGCTTTAGATATGAGTGGTGAATACTATTCGTTATTCATTGCTAAATCAAGATTTATTTACTTGGAGTTGCTTTGGCTTTTTCAATTTCAGTTTCCCACTTTTGTAACCTTCACATTTTTCAAAGAGGTCAAAAAATCTGAAATTAACAAAGGATAGACTTAAGCTGAGCATACCGTTACTTCATATTCTGTTGGAGTTAGTGACAGTTCATGATGAAGATTGCTTACTGACAGTAGATCTAAAATGTTGGTACCTCTGATGCCGAACTTCCATTTTCATCTTCTGTTTGGGAGTTCTGTCACCATGTCGAATCACAGCAATCACACACCTCAACTCCATCCTGAAAGTCACACAGCAGCACTCAAAGGGATATTTGTTTCGAGCTTATGCAGAAAAAAAGATATAAATCAATACATCAGCATTGATACAGATTAATGTGTGTTCAAGGAACAATTTCCCAAAAAATAAAAATTCTGTCACCATTTTCTCACTGTTATTCTTAATCCATTTAACTGGCTTTCTTCTGCTCAACACAAAAATCAGCAATTTAATGAATATCAAGTTCGGTGAAATCCATTCAATAGCAGTATATTGTGTGGGTCACTAACACTTAAATCATTTACTCACCCTCATTTTGATCCAAAACCATAAGACTTTTGTTCATCTTTGAAGTCTTACATATTTTTTAATGACATCTGAGAGATTTCTGTCTCTCCATTGAAAGTCTATACTACCAAAACTTTGATGCTTTAAAAACGTTCATAAAATGTAAATGAATCGTATAATCTAAGACACAAATTCTTTATATGATGAACATACATGTAAACATTGATCCATGCACATTTGATAAGATAAACAGAGGCTTGAGAAGACCTGGATTAAACCACTTAATCCACATGGATTACTTTCTGAACCGTCAAAGTTTTGGTGAATGGAAAGGACAATAAAAGGACAGAAATCTCTCAGATTTCATTAAAAATATCTTCATATGTGTTTCAGAGATGAACGAAAGTCTTAAGGTTTGGATAGGAACGACATGAGAGTGAGTAAATGTGAGCAAGTTCACAATTTTTAATTTTCGGGTGAACTAACTCTTTAACAAAGCACCCGTTAATAAAGTTGGTTTTGGTGAAAACAGAAGGAAGTCATATGAGTTTGGGACCCCATGAGGATGAGTTAAGGACACTTTCATTTTTGGCAGAACAATTCCTTAAATAACTTCAAAGAAAAAGATTGTACTAGCTGAAATACTGATAGCATTGTTGATGTAATTATCAGGATTGTGATGTTTATATCTGCTTGTAAGGACATACATCGTTCCAGAGGTTGTGGGAACTATGGGAATGTCCTCTGCTTCTAAAGGTATAGACCACGGGATCTGAAACTGTGGAGCCAATTCTCTCATGATGATATTCCTGTTGTGCAAAAGAAAAATAATCATCAGTTGACTCAATTGAGTTTAAACAAATACACTAGTATAATGTAGGGTCTGGACCATTCAGACACACACTAATTATTCATATTCACTATATTTAATCAATATAAAGGTCTATGAAACTCTCCCCCAAAACTAACCTCACAAATGAAGTTACTTTGTCAGCCGGGTGTCAGAGAACACTTTAAGACTGATAACAGACTTTTACGACCTCAAAGGAATGTGGCCACATGCGCAGAGAGACAATCTTTAATTAAATAAACTTTGCGGTATTACTCTGATCTATGAAGGAACATGCCTCACAGAAACTGTGATGATTTACTGTCTCGTGTACTATTAGGTATAACAACATGGTATGTTTGATTGGGGTGTATGTGGTTGCACAATCACCCAACGGTCAATATAACTTCACCTGTATCATTCTTCCTACCTAATTAATCCTCATTTAATGACACATACTTTGATGTACATCACCTCTCAGAATGCAATTTGAATTTGTTATGTCTATTTGAGCTTGAATGAACAGTCTAAGCACGCTGGGGACAAAGACCATAAATTAACTAAGAGCCGCTTCCCCTCGTGGACATGTCACCTTACTCATAGGTCCATTCAAACCTTAGGGGTTGGTTCTTTTTCAGACTATATCAGAGGCAGGCAACAGTGACCGCCCTCTCTTGGTTTTCCATCCTGCCGCAATCACTGTCTCGGGTGATACGGGGAAAACCCCCCTCCCCCTCCATTGGGGCCAAGAGGCCTTCCAGCAGGCCTGGATCCCAACCAGATCCGGCCTCATGGAAAAGAGAGGAGACTCTCTCACAAAGAACCAAAGACAATCTCAGGAGTTTTGGAACAAAGACTCCAACCAACAACGACTCCAATCACCCATCCTTCCGACTTCCTCACTTCTCCTGGGTACTCGGCGTGGCCTCAACAGAGTCCCAGGCCTTGACCAAACCAATCATGCGTTCCTGGAGAAAGAGAACGCTCAACCAACTTCCACTTGACACTGCCGGAACCATCAACGACTTCAATTTTCAACAACTTCAAGAATTGTTCCCATTACAAATGCAAGTATTCAATTCAATGAAATGTGAAAATGAAATTCTGATGGTTCTTCTCATAGACCCTCTTCCGGTTTCCAATTTCATCCTATCACTAACTTATTTATGTATTCATGTGTTTATGTTGTTTAGTTTATTTATATTCATATAAATATCTATATTTAGTTAATAAAACTTGTACATAATATGTATTTGGTTCTGATTTGTTTGCAATACATTGTCACTTTATGATCACGGTTTTTGCTACTGGCTCAACGTGCGGTATATGCGAAGAAATAATTATTCTTCTGTGGCCATGGAAGATACCCTTTTCTTAGAATAAATTAATAATCAAAAGAGTTCGTTGGACGAACTGATTAATTGATTGTAATATTAATTCAGCCACATCAAGTTAATCCAATTAACTGACCCAAATATTTATAATTAATAATAACAAGATATTATTGATTATTAATATTTCCAAAAAGCTGAGTTCCTTACAATAAATACCTTTGTTGATAATTCATGAATAGCATATAAAAGCATTCATTGCCATAAATTACCATAGTGTAATCGTCTAATTATAATAAAATTGTTGCAGTTTGTCAAAAAAAAAAGCTAAAACAAAAACTTTTTTGCATCAGACAATGAAGAAAATAAAAGTTTGTATCTGTGCATCTAATCAACTTGCATTAAAGTATATTAGAAATGAGAAGAGATCTTGTAAATTCCTGGGTGTTATGGATTTGTATGATGTACTGACCCCAGGATTTTAGCACAGTCATCGTAGTACTTCATGGAGTTCTTGACGAAGCTGAAGCCGTTGACGTCACAGACGTAAGACTGGCCATTGGCTCGGAGCAGGTCGAAACCACACACCGTTTGCTATGAAGGAGACATTTCCAGCACTTCAGTTTACAGTGGCATATCGAGACAATTCATGCATTAGCATTTACATGTCCAGTGTAAATTCCCCTAGTTTGTTTTCACATATTCAAACTTGTATTATGTACGTGTATAAGACACATTTCACACAGGAACACATTTCTTTGATTGGATCAACATTCTGATTAAAAATTTGCTGCTAAAAGCTATGACCGATTGTCCCAGGCGCCCGTATATTTATTCAGTATGTAGCTGTAAGCTAATGCACATGATGTATAGTACAGCAAAATAAACCCCTTCAGAGTGATACAAGACCTGAGCACTCTGCCACTACACATTATCTCTTACATATTTATCATATATACACATAAAAAAACGACCTTTTTGTCGCTTTTAGCAATAGGAATATTATATAGAGGACAGAAAATGACAAGAAACTAATTTCCTGATGATGCACATGAGAAACTGAATTTGTAAATGTAGTCAGTCATGACCAACTTTCAGATATAAGGCTCTAATGACTAAAATAAGTGGCATCGTGACTCAATTATGCATTTTGGAGGATTTACCTTGAAAGCCAAACAGACTTTCCATGCGATGAGTTTCTCTCTGGCGTTGAGGATGACTGGATAACGGACCTCTTTCCCCTCGCTGTCTCGTTCCACCTTCCCATCCAGAGCAGGAGATTTGCGGGCCTCTGCATGGGCGTAGTCGGGCCCTACAGTATACACCTGATGCCAACAAACACAGACAAAGCAGAGGAAATAATGCTGTTTCATTCATCAAGTGATCAGTGTCTATCAGCACAGCTTTTAAGTCGAAAAAATTTTTAATGACTAACCTTTCATTTATTAAAGTAGATTAAATATACTTTAATACTTGTGTTTATTAAAGTATATTTCATTTATATTTTAAAGATTTATTTTCAGCATTTTTGAGTGTTTATAGAGGTCATTATGGAGAGCAGACAGGAAGTGGGAGAGAGGAGGAAGGGATGGGAAAGTCCCACGAGCACGAACAACGAACTCAAACTCAAATGTAGCGCAACCACCTACTGGATCTGAATGACTGATCTTTATTGAAGTCAGGCTGACTAGATGAATAAAGGTCAGTCACGAGCCATTTTTAAATGTTTTCAACATTCATAATTATCAGAAATGTTTCTTGATCATCAAATCAGCATATTAGAATGATTTCTGAAGGATCATGTGACACTGAAGACTGGAGTAATGATGCTGAAAATTCAGGATTAAATTACAGTTTACAATATTGTGGCGAGGGGGGCGTGGTTTAGCATAGTCTGTAACGGAGAGCGAGGGCGGAGCCGAGCGGTGATCAAGTAGGTCAAGTGCAAAATGACAAACACCTGTTTCTGATTGCAGTAATTGGCGTGGGGAGATCCCATAAAAGCCGGCTGGTGCGAAAGAGCGGGGGGGGGGGGGGGGGGGGGATGGGGGGGATGGGGGGGGGGCAGAGAAGGACTGCGAACTCGTACACCACACGCGACTGGAGAGCTGGAGAAATAATGGACTGAGTTTATTGATTGATAAGTGGAAAGAGTGTTTCTGAACGTTGCTATAGAGTTTTCTATGGTGAAGGTGCACCTCGCGCACACTGTCGTTCTGTATTCACTCAGTGTTAATAAAGTGTACGAGTTCCAGTCACGCCGACCCTTGTCTTCTTCCATCACACCCACATTGAACCCACACTACAAATATTTTCACATAGAAAATAGTTATTTTAAATTATAATAATATTTCACAATATTACTGTTTTTACTGTATTTTTGATCAAATAAATGCAGCCTTGGTGAGCAGAAGAAAACATTTTTAAAAAATCTTAATTATTCCAAACTTTTGAATTGTATTGTAATCTCCAGGGAAACAACTCAAGAGTTTACACATATACCTCACATTTCATTATGTTTTGTAAAAAAAAAAAAAAAAAAAAACTTTCTTCTTAAGAAATCAAACCATTTTGCTCAAAATGACCATCGCTACCATGAGAAGCATGTGTGTTAGTCTGAGTTGTGCATGAGCGTCTTTACCCTGTTGGAGATAAGACAGACTGAGATACCTTCACATCAGTTCCATCTGTAGGCATGAACTCCTCATAGATGTAGGATCCAGTCTTTCTGACGTTACTCTCAGGAGAATAGACGCTGCTTCTGCTGCCAATCTGAAATAGATGTACAGTGATCAGAAATGTGTCCAAGCACACCGCAAGACATTAGGACGAGTTCAGATGAGACTTATTTACAACATGACAATGTGTAGCCGCCGCGCTGGACTACTGTGTCGGCAGAACGGATGCTGGTATGAGCGGCTTTATTTCTGTATTGTCGTTTCCGTTATATTGTCATTTTCTGCTGTTTAACATTTTCCAGCAACACAACCTTATTTCTGCAGTGACTTTCAGCAGTTTCTTAAAACAGCGTCTGGTGTTTGTTTTACATGGCGTGAGAAAGTCACATAAACCGCACGAAATCCGATCAGAGCAGTCAAACTGAAACGGATCTCCAGAAATGCGATTTGAATAGGATTTCAAACCACATATGAAGTCCGAAACGGATTTGTAAAAATCGGATTACATGTGATTTATTGCAATTCACACTTGCTATTTCAATCGGATATGCACAAAAATTGGATTTGGATTGTATTTAGCCTATATCACAACTAAAAGGAGGTCTAAGTCCACTTTAAAGTCAATGCAAATATTTTGGACACTGAAAATGGGTTGAAGCTCTTAATTTGCACTATCAAAGAGCATCAGGTAAATTTATTTCATTTTAAAATGTACAAAATTTTCTTAGAGGGGAGGCATACCCCTGAGGTCAGCCCCCCATAGTCTCTTAAAATCCTCTGTGAAACACTGTATATCCAAAAAAAAAAAAAAAAAAAACATTTAAGTACATTGTTTTCTTCAGCTGGTTTTAAAATACTTTTGCAAAGAATGGAATGTTGTACTGTGGTGTGTTTTTGGGTGTTTAGGTAACGCACACCTTGCGGAAGAGCCGCTGGCTGCCTCCTCCTGCAGATGTGGGGTAGTAGATGTACACATTGTGGTCCTCAGCACTAACTGGCTTCTCCACGAAAGGCTTTTGGAAAATCTCCCCATTCACCTCCACATGGTCCTCTCCCTCCACCAGATTACATTCTACAGAAACATAATAAAGAACTAGTGAAATGGTTTGATGACTGCTACTTTTTGTTCTGTATTGATGCAGGTCTTTTTGAAACAGGAAATTGAGGCAGAACATATTTTGAGAGTCCAAATGCACATGAGTACGATCTCACTGGCAGATTGACAGGGCGATCAGCCAATCACAGCACTACCTCCTCTCTCACATGACTTTACATTTGTATGTTGCTGTTACCACCTCACATTCACAGTACAAGAGTAGCTCAAAGAGAACACATGAAGCTCAAGGGACATTTCAGTCCATTTAACTAAACATTGCTTTAAAAAAGACAGGTAAAAAATTTATTAACATGGTCTTAATTTGATTAGATCAGAATTTGACATGAGGTCAATTGAAAAATAAATTGAAAAATTCTCTCAACTAAGTCTGTAAATTACAAAGTGAACCTGCAACCATTTAAACTATAACTAACAGGTATGGCAGGTTTTCATGAACCCACATGTCTAAATTGAACTCCCTGAAAGAGTTAACGGAGGCTCTTAATAAGTACTGTAAAACAATGAAAGCAACTCACAATAATTCATTACTAGAAAAAGAAACGTGGCCTGTTCCTTCGTTTTGAGTCAAATAACCTGATGTCTTTCTAAATATAAAAATATGTTTCTACTAGCTGCAATAGTTGAAATATACAAGTATATATTATATACATGCATATTGTTATATAGTATTAAGACATCACTAACAGTAAGTAAAAAAAATATAACAAATAAATGCTGGGCACTTAGCAATCTGCTCTTCTCGAAAATATGTTTTATAGTTAACTAATGAGCTATGAACACCAGATAACTTTCCTGAAAGAAATCTAAAGATGATGACATGTTCACCAGCAGTTTTATTAATGTTTTTGTAAACAAGTTTCAAGAGGTTGAGGTTGAATAATTTCTCTTCATTTAAGCATGTAACTTTTCATTATTTAACAAACAAAGACATCATGTAGTTAATTTTTCCTCCCAATAAAACTGAAGGAAAAAAAATTTGGAAAGTAATATTTCCCCATAACAGTTTTATTAATATTTTAATATTACTGCTAATATTGTAGGCTGTTGTTTCTTTGATTAGTAAGTATCATCCTAATAAATATGGAGACATGAAAATGCACGGAATAAGAGAAATGACAGTTACACACTACAAACTCACGAGGACACACCACTGAGATGTAGCACATCTAAACACATTATCTGTCCACTGGTGCCACAGGCTTATTGTATGTAGTGTAAACTAGGTCAGTGTGAGATTTGAGGGAGTTAACAAACCTTCTGGTCTGGCAGGATCTCTGTTCAGAACTGCAAAGCGAGGCAGTTGTATTCCCTCGGCCTTCAGGATCCGATACACCTCTCTCCTAAACATGAACACATAACATATGGATTTTTATTTTGCCATTTAAAATGATAGTTCACCCAAAAAGGAAAATTGTGTCATCATTTACTCTCTCTCATGCCATTCTAACCCCATAAGGCTTTCATCTTCGAAACACAAACAAAGCAATGATTTTTTTTCTCCAGCATGGCTGAGCTTCAATTTACCATATTTGATGTGCTCAATGTATGTGCGTTAATCAATGTTTATGGAAAAGCCTACATTCATATGAATTAGTTTTATAGTGTCTTTATGAACTTTATGGTGCACTGAATTGACCTTCAATGGCAGGACAGAAATCTCTCGAGTATCATTAAAAATATCTTCATTTGTGTTTATAAAAAAAAAAAGTCTTATGGGTTTGGAATGACATGAGGGAGAGTAAATGAGCGAATTTTCATTTTTGGGTGAACTGTCCCTTTAAGCTGCTATACTGCCATAGGCACAGGGCTGCAGTGATCTTGTGTATTAAACACATTAAAATCAGGAGCAACTTGTCGTGTAGATGGCTTAGGAGATGCAAGACATTTCTAAAACAAAATCAGATGAATGCAATGCATGTTTGTGGCTGAATCCTGGCATGCATGCTGAAGGTTGCCATGCTGACCCGGTTAAAATGCTAATATTCAGCAGTTAATAACATTAGCTATTTGTTGAAAGAGTTAACTCAAGACTAAACAGTGTCACAATGTCATTATAAATACCTCTCTCAGTTCCTATCAGAAAGTTCAGGTGAAAGTGAAAGTTTTTCCAGTTTTAAAACCATGAAGGCTGGCAATATCTATTTTATTGGAGCACATCATGTGTGCTCAAACAATTACTCAAATAATCATTCAAATCCTTTTCCCCATTATTATTATTTCAGTGGAATTGACCATAATCATGTCAGGAATATAAACAACTGCATGATGTCTTCCCCTGAACACGGTTCACTACATCACCATTACAGATGTTCTGATGGCAGTCGTGAAGCACACCTGTCCTGAATAAAATACTGAAGATCCAGATCGTTGATGACAAACGGATTCCTCAGCTTCTCATAAGCCACAGCCTTATCCAGAGGGAATCCTTTAATAGCAGACAATAAACAATGAACAAAACTCTGGGGTCACGCTTCTGATATGTGAAGCGAACATATCAAGAGGAATGAACATATTTACACATGATCTTGCTCTCAATACAGTAACTGACCGGAACTACCTGTGCATTCAATGGTTGTAACACACACACACACACACACACACCGTCCAGCCAATCAAAATAGAGTCTACCGACAGACCATGATATAAATGAGCATGATTGATATTCTACATAAACTTAAAAATTAGATTTTTGCAAATATGTGCAAACCTTAAAGTCAGTAAAATTTAAAAGAATGTAAAGGAATTTAAAATGTAATCCATTACACATGTTGTACTTAAAGTAATTAGATACCATATTTTCTAGAATATAAGTTGTGTTTTTTATTATCCGACTTCTATTACAATGTGCCTTGTATAACGCAATTACTATGGAAGTATATGGGTAGGAATATTCAATTTGAAATTTAATATGCAAAAGGACAATGCAATATGTAAAATGGCAGTACATTTCTGTATTTAAATTTACATTTCCCATTACATTTGTGCAACGTTTGGTGCAAAATGAAAATTCAATTATATAATTTACATTTGCCATTTAATACACTAGTTTTAATATGTAAATTGAATACACATTTTAACGCTTTATAAGTTGCAAAATTAAAATTACAATGTATTAAATAAATGATTAGATATTTTTAACATGTTCAAGCAAAAACTGTAGAAAATTATTCTTTAAATTCGATTGCATTTTCATTAAAAGTCCCGCAATGAATGTAGCAAAATTGTAGCAAAGAATGTGCAAATTGAAAATGCATTCTGACATTTAGGGGCTGTTTACACCTGACCACTTCATGCGTTTTCTGTGATCGGATAGCTATCCGATCATGAATACCGTAGACCTGGTGTAAATGCCCTCCGAAACACATTCGAATCCGATCGCTCAAACCACTTCAGGAGGAGGTCTGGGCCGCATTCCAGACAAAACTGGACAAGTGTAAATGCATATGGTTGGTGAAACCACATATGTAAATTTGATTCCTCCCAAAAATGCTAAAAAATAAACATGTGAGAGCATGTTATAGGCTATATGTAATGTTATAGCCAGATAGGACGGCGCTACTGCAACACGCATTACCAGAGATGAGAAGCTGAGCATCTATTCATCAAGCAAACGAGCAAACTATCGCAAATTAAAGTGAAACTAAGTCGCAGACGCTTAAGACACAATCATCGTCATTAAAAGTAAAGAAACAAAATGATCTTACCAGTGCTGTTGCTGCTCTCTCTTATTGCGGTCTTTGATTTTTATTTTAGCTGATGATCAATAAAATGCAGCTCATATCTTTTGCTCTCGGTGACGTGAACTCCATTAAATCTGCATATAGCGCGGAAAAATTGGAAAAGTTTCTGGGACTATGTTCCTTTTTAGAAAGAAATTATATCTGTTGTATCTCTCTATTAGTGCTACTCGATCTTAGTGCTGCATTTGATACCATTGACCACAACATTCTTTTAAATAGACAATTATGAAAATTATGTTGGCATTAGTGGAATTGCATTAGCATGGTTTAAATCATACTTATCTGACAGTTATCAGTTTGTAGCAGTAAATGAAGAGATGTCTTATCAATCAAAAGTTCAGTATGGTGTACCACAAGGCTCAGTACTAGGACCGTTGCTGTTCACTCTGTACATGCTACCCTTAGGAGATATTATTAGGAAGCATGGCATTAGTTTTCACTGTTATGCTGATGATACTCAGTTCTATATTTCTTCACGCCCAGACGAAACTTACTAATTCACAAAATTAACAGAATGCATAGCTGATATAAAAAACTGGATGACTAGTAATTTCCTACTACTTAATTCTGAAAAAACAGAGATTCTATTTATTGGACAAAAAACTTCCTCACATACTAACCTAGAATACTGTCTAACACTTGATGGCTGCTCTGTCAAGTCTTCGTCGTTGGTTAGGAACCTGGGTGTGCTCTTTGATACCAATCTTTCATTTGAAAGTCACGTGTCTAGTATCTGTAAAACCACATTTTTCCATCTTAAAAATATCTAAATTACGTCATAAGCTCTCAATGACAAATGTGGTATAGTTAGTTCATGCGTTCATGACATCAAGGCTAGATTATTGTAATGCTATTATGGGTGGTTGCCCTGCACGCTTAATAAACAAAATACAGCTGGTCCAAAATTCAGCCGCTAGAGTTCTTACCAGAACCAGGAAGTATGACCATATTAGGCCGGTTCTGTCAACACTGCATTGGCTCCCTATTAAACATTGTATACATTTTAAAATATTGCTGATTACTTACAAAGCACTAAATAGTTTAGCTCCCCAGTACTTGAGCGAACTCTTAACGCATTATAGTCCTTCACGTCTATTGCGATCTCAAAATTCCAGCCAGTTGATAATACCTATAATATCAAAATCGACTGCTGGCGGTAGATCCTTTTCATATTTAGAACCTAAACTCTGGAACAGTCTTCCTAATATTGTCCGGGAAGCAGACACACTCTGTCAGTTTAGATCTAGACTAAAAACACATCTCTTTGACCAAGCATACAAATAACACATACACTTATATAAGCTATATAAACAATGTTAAGCTGCATAGATTAGGTCAGCCGAAACTGGGAACACTTCCCATAAATCCTGATGTACTTGTTATATCATAAGAAGGATGGCGTCTACACTAATATTAGTCTCTATGTTTATCCCGAGGTTTACCGCAGTCCGCCGGATGCAGGCCGTATCCGGATCTGATGAAGGACCTGCGCCTGGACACGACGACAACGCAGTCCTGAAGTGTCAACTAGTCTCTCCCCTGTGAAGGCCTCCTTCCCTTTACTTCTGTACTGATAAAACTTTGTTGGGATAATTCCAGTTCACGTGGCTACGTGGAAGCGATAAAAAATTCTGTATTATACATTTATCAAGGCTTGTACCTTGGAACCTATTTCATGATTTGCGTTCTTGAGCCACCAGGCACTGTTTTGTGCAAATGAGCGGCCGGATCGCATTAAGGGTTTTCTGTTAGAACGGTGTCGTGTTAGCGGCCCCTAAGTTAATAACTAATGATCTTTGCAACGGAAGTGAATCAATCTAAACTAATTTTAGCTAGACAATAACTTTTTTTTCTAGAGCTGCTGTAAGGCCAAAACAATCTCTGTTACTTTAATTTCCTATTATCACTCTAAAGCTGCTTTGAAACAATCTATATTGTTAAAAGCGCTATATAAATGAAGGTGACTATTAAAACTAGTGTATTAAATGGCAAATGTAAATTATATCATTTAATTTTCATTGTGCACCAAACGTTGCACAAATGTAATGGAAAATGTAAATTTAAATACAGAAATGCATTGCCATTGCATTGTTATTTTGCATATTACATTTCATATTGAATATTGCTACCCATATGCTTTCATAAATTACCATCAAGCACGCAAAACATGCGCAAAGCATTTTGTCAAATCCGAGGTAAAGCAAATTTGGTAAAGCAAATTTCCCACACTCTGGTAGTTTCAATTTAGCTTGAAATAAATTTGTTTAGGCTTGACATTTAAAAATTTTTGTTTGTAATGAATGCCACTATAATAATTTATGTTTGTTTAATACTTTACACTTACAATTTGCATTCCTGTACTGAATAGTGTTAAATTTAAAGGATTTGTTGTAGAGTGAGGGGAAATAAAATATATGTTTATAGTGTTTATAATGTTTAAAAAGTTTTGTTTTATTAACCAGTAGTTTAATTTACATCATTTCTGAACGCAATAATAAAATGTGACTTATACACTGATGTTTACAACCTAGTCAGATGTGAATTATTTAATGGAAAATACAGTACTAACTTTTAAAATCTGTTACACCCAAAACAGACATGATGGCACAAACCTTTGGAATGGAAAGAGATGAGGCAATCGCAGAGTGGCCAGTTTTCCACCGGCTCATTCAGAATGACTTCCTCTTCAAGTGTAACCACAGTGATGTATTTGAACAGACACAGTCTCTCCAGGATCTCCTTCATAGGCTTGGACTTTGACTTCTTCGACATGGCACAGATACCCACCACGATCTGTCTCTCTGGGGGCTGCAGATAAAACACATGCATCTCAAATTATGCTTAAAATAGAAGAGCAGTTTTGGCATACCTACTAAAACTCATGCAAGAAACATTAAAGGGAACTTATTTTAGAATATGTTGTTCTTTACCCTTTTGAAATTAACATGTTCAATACAAATACTGAAAAAAAATACTGAAATACTGAAATAACCAAACAGGATTATCAAATCAAATTATCAAATTACAGAAATGACCCAAAACAATATTAAAATCTGAACATTCTGGATTCATGAAACATAACTCAAAGTAATTAAATTATTTTAAATAATGACATATTGTTTTCCAGATCAAAACTCAAAATTAGTACTTTGCAGGAAGGTATCATTATTTTTGTTACACAAATATTCATATTATCACAAAAGTACTGGAGTAAAATTTTATAGTTCGGATATAAACACTAATGTCTATGGTAGCGATCGAAATAGAATAGAATCAAAATCATCTTTTGAAAGTAACTTGATGCTTCAAATAAAGATTGTATCAATAACATCGTCACACCAAGTAGGTGGCGACAAGAGACTGAGTGAGTCATTTAATCATTCATTTAAGAGATTCTTTCAAAAACACTGATTCATCCAGTAATGAAACTAGTGAAGTATTTATGAGTGAGTCATTGAATTATTCATTCAAACTGATTTTTATTTTAAATTATATATTCAATTTAATTAGATATTTTTAAAATAGACTGCAGCAATCTACATTTTGTCAGAACTTCCAGTAAATTACGTTATCTTGTTTAGATGCATGTTCAGAATCTTGGGCGAAAAATTATCTCCCTTTTTTTTTTTAAACAACAACAAAACACGTGATTCTCGATTAATCCAGAATTGCACAGCTCTACTAAGGCCTATCAGGTGCACAGGATTCATCAATAAACTGCTTGAGGAGTGACTGCTGGGACAGTTCTGTCTGGGTCGCTTGCAGCCAGTGTTGCCAGATGTACGATAATTATCGTATTTGTACGATAATTTTGACCTCTGTACGATGTACGATCAATAATGAAAAAAATCCCATAATGTACGATCATTTCAGAGTTTTCAGTCGTTCATCCAAACACACATCCTACCGCCTCTCTCTCTGACCCAGAATCATCTCGCAGGCTCGCCTGCCTGCACGCAAGCACGTATACACACACAGGCACCACACGGTATCGCCCGGCCCGCAAAATCAGATTAACTATACTGGAGTCTATAAATAACTGATATTGCACGTCATCCTTCATCTGCTTTTTGTTGCTTTAAAATAGCAGTGTAAGCTTCGAGCCTTCCAGTACACTCGCTACCAACCACACTTAATGCTGAGTAAAACATTGGAACATTTTGCATATGGCCAAATAATTTCTTTTGCAAATGATGAATGAATACTGGTGTCAAACCGGAGAAGAAAGAAGAACCCACATCATTCCTGCGCACATAATTCAAGTATTTGTAATTCATGTGTGTGTGGAGGGGGGGGGAGATGCTAATGTAAATGAGCAAACATGCCCTGTTGATTAATAATTGGAATGAATTACCATACACACGTTTATCTATCAAATCTGAGGTTTCAAAGTGTTTGTGAATCCAGAGGATTTTTCATTACTCAGAATTTATGAACCCAATGACCCATTTTTTTAAAAAAAAATTTTGCACACCATGTTCAATGCTTTGAGTTTTCCTTGTTCTACCCATATAATTCCCTTTTGTGTTCTTTCTCCAAAGTTTACACACAGCTGACTGGGAAGAACCAACTACGAAGGTCAGACCAATTGTTCTGATTGTTCTGTGCCGTTGACCAGCAGGAAGACAGGCCAAGAATCTGAAGATCTGTCAGCAAGCAAGGCCAAAGGCTTAAAAATATCACATACCGAATCATATTCTTCATCATCGTCTCGCTCTTCGTCCTCCTCTTCCACGTTCTCGTATAGGCAGTCATAGCCGAGCACTCTGCCTGGATCCAGCAGCTCGTCCCCCTCTCCATCATCAGCTCCCACGAAGAAGCGCGGGTGATCCAGGTCCTCGTGCACAGACATGTTCCCCACAGACAGCTCTCAGCAGAGGTTAACACCAAAATCCCGCCTCACAGGCCTCGTCCTGCTCCTCACACACACTCATCTTCACCGCCACTCTGTAACACAGCACAAACACACAAAACTTACAGGGGCAGTTTTAATCTTTACACACTGTAGAGGTTCAGGAGTGACAACCGCATTTAAATAGGGAAGTGAGTTCGAGTTTAGTCAGTAAAGTAATATTACAGTAACAAAAGACTCGTTGTGTTCAGCAATTTTAACTAAAGTGTTTTGTTTATGCTTAAGACTGTTTGTTTGAAAGCGGCTCTTGTAGTGTTGCCATGTTAACTTATTATAAGTGTTTTCGGGCTTGATGTTTAAAGGGATAGTTCACCCAAAAATGAAAATTCTGTCAGTATTTACTCACCCTCATGTTGTTCCAACCCCGTAAGACCTTCGTTCATCTTCGGAACACAAACTAAGATATTTTTGATTAAATCTGAGAGCTGGATCACTCCTCCATAGGCTTCTTAAGGGATTGAAACTTGTTCCCCGAAAAGTTATTAAAGGGTTAGTTCACCCAAAAATGAAAATTATGTCATTAATGACTCACCCTCATGTCGTCCCAAGCCCGTAAGACCTCCGTTCATCTTTGGAACACAGTTTAAGATATTTTAGATTTAGTCCGAGAGCTTTTTGTCCCTCCATTGAAAATGTACGTACGGCACACACTCTTTGTCCAGAATGGAAATAAAGACATCATCAAAGTAGTCCATGTGACATCAGTGGGTTAGTTAGAATGTTTGGAAGCATCGAAAATACATTTTGGTCCAAACATAACAAAAACTACGACTTTATTCAGCATTGTATTGTCTTCCGGTTCTGTTGTTGATCCGCGTTCACGATTCCGCAGTGACCCTGCTGACGTAAGACGCTGATGACGTGTTATCTGGTGCGCCCGAGCTTCGTTTACAGTTTGAGGGAGACGGGCGCTGTATTCAAGCTATTCTACATTGTTTGTATTTTTGTATTGCTATATTTTTTTTAAAATGGTGCGTAGGTGTGCATGTCGCGGATGTCCTAATCTCCAGATCAGTAGTTTCAGCGTCTTACGTCAGCAGGGTCACTGCGGAATCGTGAACGCGGATCCACAACAGAACCGGAAGACAATACAATGCTGAATAAAGTCGTAGTTTTTGTTATGTTTGGACCAAAATGTATTTTCGATGCTTCCAAACATTCTAACTAACCCACTGATGTCACATGGACTACTTTGATGATGTCTTTACTTCCATTCTGGACAAAGAGTGTGTGCCGTACGTACATTTTCAATGGAGGGACAAAAAGCTCTCGGACTAAATTTAAAATATCTTAAACTGTATTCCAAAGATGAACGGAGGTCTTAAGGGCTTGGGACGACATGAGGGTGAGTCATTAATGACATATTTTTCATTTTTGGGTGAACTAACCCTTTAAAGACATCGTTAAAATAGTCCAAGTGACTACAGTGGCTCAATCTTAAGTTTATCAAACGACGAGAACACTTTTTGTGCGCAAAAAAAACCCAAAAATAACGACTTTATTTCAACTATTAATTTCCTTCTCTTTGGGCCTCGAGTCAGTTCACTAGTTTAACAGCGCAGTGTATCTGTGTTGTACGTCACACGCATCACACACATGACCAGCGTCGGCCAATAGTGAGCCTACGTGTAATGTAGCACTACGCAATCACACTACGTTAACCGACTTTTTTCAGCATAAAGCATTTCCATTTATTTCTGGGGTTTTTTATGGACTTGTTTGCTGATTTCTCACAAGATCTGGCAACACGAGTCAGGCTCATAGCGTTTTCCATGTGATTTCTTGCACCGCACATACAGACAAGAGATACATTTCTGATGCACGTTAAACTACGTATTTTAGCTTGCATCAGAGATGTATCTCTCGTCTGTCATTTCTCTCGTTGTACGTCATTAACAGCTAGTTGTTCAGTTGGGTTCTGTACAGGATTTTTTTCATTTTCGGGAGTTAATTCTGTTGTAGAATGCGGTTGTCACACCAGTAAATTACTGAACAAAAAAGGATTAAAGTCCCCCTGTTGTAAAAACCGAATTTTTCATATTGTTTATATGTCTATGTGGTGTTTTTAATAAGACAAACCATGTGTAAATTCATAAGTCAACACCATTGCTGAGTATTTTCTTCTTAAAACTGCAGTGAACCAAAGACAGTCTCAAAAACACGGTTTGAAATCGCTGGTGTTTCTGACGTCACAAACTACCTTGTAACCAATCAGATCAATGTGTGATCGTCTAAGAGTGGATCTCTGAGCTGAGTGAGTGAGTGGAGGCGGGGCTCATTTGCATATTCATAGAACCGCATATACTAAATGAGGCAAGGGTGTCGAGTTACATTCAAAGCTATTTTAAGGCATGAACAATTGTTTTTCAAGGAAATTCACGGAAAAAACGTTTAAATTGACAACCAAATTTAGTTGCAGTGTGTACGTGTCTAAAGAAGCCTCTTTGGATGGATGCATTTAATTGATTAAAAATACAGTCAAATATTGTGAAATTCTTACAATTTAAAATAACTGATTTCTGTATGAATATATTTTAAAATGAAATTTATGTTTGGGATGGAAAAGTTTAATTTTAACATTGCTCAGACCATATGACACTTTATACCATACCATTACCTTGTCATAAAAGTCAAATTATCTGAAAAAAGTATGATAATTCTGTTGCATTCTACAAAAAAAAAAAAAAAATCACAATTGTCTTTTTTATTGACCTTGACACAGCCATGCGGCCGTGTTTATCACATTGTATTCAAGTTATTGTATGTATTAATAGCACTTTTAAAGTATTATTTGAATATTATTGTTCATCTCCAGGTGCTGATCGTGGACCTCAGAAGGAACAGCCATGAGCCATTCACCATCTCTCAGGACCTGAGTGGGACACTCACACAGGCTGTCCTGTGTTCATCTAGATCTGTCTGGTTCACACCAGGAGACTAAAACGGACAGTCAGGACTGCGGAGAGGATTATTGTGTGTGTCTTGTTATTATGTGCGTGTACTGGAAGCTTCAATACCGAGGTAAATTCCTTGTGCGTGTGCAATAAAGCTCTTTCTGATTCTGGTTTTGAATGTGATCGACCCAGAAACCATTGTCTCACCTCTCAGATGTGTCAAAACAATCCCCAGATGACCACAGGTTCAGAGTTAGTATCTATTATCCTGCAAAATAAATACAATTTTAGTTATTTGTTTCTCAAGTAATTAAAAGAAAATTAACTCTCCCCCTTCTATGGTTTTATTTCTTATACAGAATACAAACAAAGATGTTATGAAAATCATTTCAGTAAGTAAATGGCGACTAAAACTTTGATGCTTAGAAGTAATATGGTTTACTTTTACTCTGCCTATGTTATATTATTTTCTAAAACGGTTGCTGATCTGCAGAGGAAAGAAAGTCATACACATCCAGGATAGGGCATGTGTGAGTAAATCATGAGAGAATTTTCTTTTTCCATATTTAAGGCATGTGTGTGTACTGAGCTTGTAGATTACACGAAAGAAAAACTAGAATACACTCACTCGCACGGTGCTCTCCTTCCCTGCTGTTGACTGCAGTTGTCACATGTACTCTACACATACTGTACGCTAACATATGTGTGTGAAAGCTAAATATACTTCAGGTTTTAGGGGCTTCTTTCAACTTCTGGGTTTAAATACACAAGGTTTGTGAAACCAGATAAAACCACTGCAGACTTTCTCAGAGATGACGAAACTGGATTATTTCACACAATTTGCTCATATTTTCAAAAGTGCAGACACTTCTCTAAAGAAACACACTAATGATTATGAAGAGAATGTTTTATGCTGAAGCATATCATGCACTTAGATAAGACAAATATTTGACCTTCTTCACTGCACCCGAACAAAATCTCACGACTAAGAATCAAGGTGAAGTCAGGATCTTTCACGCCTAATGAAAAAGCAAAGCGCGCAGCAGACAAACAGTCCTTTCACATTTATTAGAAAAGCAAATAAACTTCGGGCTGTAGGAAAAGCTAAATCAGGGCAGCACAACAGAGCACGTAACACAAGCACAAACACATACGCCAGTTTGGATTCAAGATTTGACGCCGACAACAGCAAAGATTTCACATGACAACTTTGGATCAGCACGCAAAACTTTCACACACTTTCCTAATATTGTATTAGGCTATCCTTATATTGTAATCATTACAAGCACATTTTGTAATTGCGTTAGCAATTAGCAATTCACTGCGTTAGCTTAACTGAATACATGATGTTAACTGAACACATAAAACATTTTATTAGCTGTGCATTACTTTGACACACTCATCTCTGACTAATAACAGAAAACTTGGAAAATAGCATTTTCTGTAAAGTTGTTTTGAAACAATACGTATTGTGAAAAGCGTTACACAAATTAACTTGAACTAAACTAAATATTTCAGGTGCGCTGAAAACAGTAAAAGCTTTTACAATTCTACTTTTCCAGAGTGTTTTCTTATTTAAAATTTATCGCACTTATTTTATAAATATATTAAAAATATATATATACATTTTGGCAGCCCTTGCTATTTTATAAAGGAAAATAATACAAAGAGAATAAATGAGAGATGTAAATGTTTAACTGTGGCAAAAATTTGACTGATTCCGGTATAAATGTAAAATATGAACGGATTAGAAACAAATAGAAAGCAGTATTAAAAATTGTGTGGGCAAAAGAGTCAATGTTTAAGGAATATTTTGAAGAATATTTAACTCACTAATCAGGTTATGGCAGTATTTCAAGGTACAGGTACATAAGTATACTGTAAATACATGTGTGTACATGTATAACATTGGACATTCTTGTTCCTTATACTTTGAGTTTAAGATGAAATGTAATGATCAAGGTCATTCAAAGTTCCACTTTTAGAGTCATAAATTATAATAGGAAGGGTTTAAGTCTCAGTTCTGAATCTTTTTTAGCTGGTACATAAGCAAGAGTAGTGTTCATTCAGATTTTTTTTAATGGGGGAAAGAAAGTGCTCATTCTACTGTAATTCTGAGTTTGAGATTTGCTGTTACAGAGCTAATACAGATGTAATACAGGCATAAAAATAACAAACATGAACAGTATTTTACAGTAATTATGTTTATGATTGACATACAAGAGCTTATGCATGTCAACAAGGTCTAAAACTGTGGTTTTCAGCATTCTTCAAAATATCTTCTTTTGTGGTCCACAGAAGAAAGAAAATCATACAGGTTTGGAATAGTATTATGAGGGTGAGTAAATGACAAATTTCCCTATACAAAGAAACTATGTCTAGAAGTGTTAATTATTATCCTATAGATGGGTTTTTTGTTCCAATGAGCTCAGGCCATCCTGAGCTGAGATATTCTAGGGCTACATGATTAATTGTAATTAATAGCTATTAAAAATAATGACTTGGCTAAGATTTCATTAAGATAACGATTTCAGCTTCTCTGGATTCATTAAAAATAATTGTCTCGATATTGGCCCGATGGTTATTTGTCCTGAAAATGGTTTGTAAAATTTGTAATTTATTGCATTAGTAAGCAAGTAAGTAAGTAACGCTTTATTTATACAGCACCTTTTAAAAACAGTCTTTACAAAGTGCTTTACAGAAGAGAAATTCACAGACAAAATCATACATACACACATAGGAATAAGATAATAAAATGAAATACAATAAAAAAATAAAATCAATAAAAGATGCATGTGCACATTTACAGAAAAGAAAAACATGTGTCTTATTTAACTAATATCTAAAATATAATGCATGGAAGAGCATTGGTAACAAGCCTCCACTATCTTTCCTGCTTAGGGTTTCCAAATGTTAAATTAAATCCTCCAAACAGAGCTTTCTCTTAAAGATGTATGTATGTATATATGTGTGTGTGTGTGTGCGCTCATCTGAAGCGAGCGCACGGACAGCTGCGCGTCTCAGACAGCGTGCAAATACTGTATACTGAGTTCACTTTCGAGGCTTGCGCTTAAACAGACAAATTCACACAAAAATGATGTTAACATGCCCGTCTTGGTGAGTATCCTAGTCAGACATAGTCAGTCGAGAAAGACAACGCATGTACGGTATTAGTGTACTGGATCAGTGACAGCTGCCTAATATTCCTGCTGTCTGTGTTTTTAATGTTAAAGGTGCATGGTGTAATATTTCTGAGGATCTATTGACAGAAATGCAATATAAGATCCATAACTATGTCTTCAGTGGTGTATAAAGACCTTGCATAATGAACCGTTATGTTTTTATTACTTTAGAATGAGACATTTATATCTCCAAAACCTCCCTTCTAAGGAGGTCGACATATTGTGTCCTCATGTTTCTACCATAGCCGACAGCGAACAAACAGCGCTACAGAGCGCGTGTTGTCACTACCTTGAAAAAGAAGTTTTCAGTGGTGTATAAAGACCGTTATATTTGTATTACCTTAGAATGAGCAGTTTCTAGCTGCATACACCGTGGCTCCCCTTACATTGAAATGCGCCGCCATGTTTCTACAGTAGCCCTAAACGTGTTTCGTTACTATGTTGCTCTTCGTGCAAGGAAGCAAGCTTAGTTCAGCAAATAAAACACTGACACAATGATGAACAAGTAACAATAATATTCGCAATAACATATAGTTTTACTGAATAATTAAGTAAACATAATATCTTATTTTATCCTTGTAAAGAAACCTCATTGCTGAACTGGCTACTCTCTGCTGTCTCAGACGATGACATTTTCCTGTCGGCCACAGTAACTTTTGTTGGTTGCAATTCGTAACCTCACCACTAGATGCCGCTAAAAATCACACTGCACCTTTAATCATACAACAAAAGACAAGATCACTCACTGCTCCTGACTGAATAGCTTTTGTAACTTTAACAAGGATAAATATTTAATTTATACAGTCAAATATGCAATGTTATTTTACACTTGATTATTTTATTCAATTTCTTTACATGAAGACTAATGTTAGACCTACCTGAAAAACCTGAGAAGCACAGTTTATTTTATTTACATCTTTGCTCTACTGTATTTATTTGTGCTGTAGCTTGTAGTTTAATTATTTGTTTTTAGTAGTCCTTTTTTCCCTGAACATTGTACATACCGAACCATACCGAAACCACAACCCTAAAACCATGACAAAAACCAAAGAGTCAGTAATTTGATTGAACGTTACCCCCTTAATAGCCAATATGTTGAATAATGTAAAAAAATAATAATTAATAACGTCCACATTATTTGTATACTATCCTTTTAGAGAAGGATTGTAATATGTGAGTCTTTCTAAACTTGTTTTTCTGTATGTAGAATGTCTTTGTATGTTGTTATTTTATTGTTTTGATTTGTGTTGTTTTTACCATTTTTGTACAGCACAATGGTCAGTGGCAGTTTTTTTATTGTGCTAAATAAATAAATACATAAACAAACTGAACTAAACTATCCAAAAGAAAAGCTGAAAACCCTGCCAGTGATCTGAGACATAAACAGAGAGAACTGCCATAATCCTGGGACATCTGTCACTGACACCACCTGTCTGACAACACACAACATACACAACACCACATGACATACATAACTCAGCAGCAGACTGGACAGACCTCACACACACAAACACACACACACACACACACACACACACACACACACACCAGGGGCAATTCAATTCACCACAAAACAAACAAGTGTCAAACAGCAGCGCTACAGTCAGATAAGCACCATAACGACTTCGGTGTTCATTCATTATAAAGGGAGGATATTAAACTTTGTTAAATTAGATATCTGAAGGATCAAAGTCAAATCAACACAACAGTTTTAAAGCCAGTGTCATGTGACTGACAGCATATATCTAGACTAACATGACGAACAGTTCAAATGCATTAGTATGGCAGTAAAAGTCATGACAGGAGGTCAGTCATGTGCAGTTTGACGTCTCACTTCAACCAGCTAACGTTAACAGCTAATGACTCTTCCTGCAGAAATGTTGTGTCAGACACAACACATGCATGGTGTTAGAGGTGATGAACAGCAAGGAATTTATATTCTTACCTGCTCTAAAAGAGATCGAAGTGAAATCGGAGGCTGTGAGCTGCTATGTTAGCTATCTATCACACACATAGAAACACTGAATGAGGAAAGCTAATATTAGCATACATGCTAAAGGCACCAGCAGCAAACATCATCATCCTTCAGCTAACGGGCTCACAGAAATGAGCTCATTCTGGTCTTTTGCGGGCCTCTAAGACTCTCCATTAACGATGTATTACAATCATCTGTGTAAATGTTGTCTGAATTTACTCCAGCTTAAGCTTTAAAAGTAAAAACGCCAGCGGAGGCGGCAGCCGTGATGTCACGGTAAAGGAGGAGGAGCTACGGTGAGGTTGTCCAATCAACGGCCGCGTTCAAACTGTAACGGGCGTTTTTTAACCGCTTAACCTGATTTGTTTTTAGTTTACCTGACCGAGTTGATACGTCCACATTCCAAGCCAAAAAAACAAACAAAAAAAAAAAAACAAAAAACAGATATGAAATCAGTAATGTGCGACTTATGGTTTATGAAAGCCAAAAAGATAACTTAATGGTTTGGCACCCAGCGAATTCCGCCGTTAGGACATAAACACGTAACGTTATTCTTTTGTACTGCAGTTGCACACTTCTTGCCAACATAAAATCGGTCAACACTGAGTTTTGTCTAATATCCAAATCCAAGAGGTGAAGGCAGAGGAAGAGCAGGAGACAAAGTGGTGGTAAAAATTAGCAGAGTTTATTGAATAGTCTTACAAATTCAACATGTTTTTATACTAAAGCAATGCAATGGAAAATTACTGCCTCACTACTTCCTGGTAGTGCTGGTGGACCCTGAATAGTGCTGTTTTCAAGCTAAACAAATACAGTGAAGCTGTTTCACAAGCACTGTTTGTTCTGATGTAGTTGGTTGACCAAGACTGTCAGTAGGCCAGTGGTCAGTAAGCAGTGTTGTGGGTCAAGCATTGTTTTTGCTTGTGTAGTTCTAAATTTAGCACTTAAAGGAACAATAAATGATTTTAACCATATAACATGATCACTTTGTCATTTCTTTTGCCCCTTATGTTGAAAATACAACTGACAATTTTGATTGTTAGTTATAGTTAAGTTTTATTATTAATCAATGTCATTTGAAGTTTTGAATAACAAAAGAAAAAAACATTCAAATGGGTAAAATGTGAATCACCGTTTATTTATGTCATGTTCTGTGGGTTTTAGTTCTGAGTTTGTATGTTCCTATTTGCTGTTTAGTCCCTGTTTCCTTCGTTCCCATAATTGCTAGCTTTTTTAAATAATTATCATCACCTGTGTGTTGTTTAGTTCCTTGTTTATTTTTTTGTATTTAATGCCCTCAGTTACCTAAGTTCATTGTTGAGTATTGTCTTTATGTTTGGATGTAAAGCTGTTATGTTTGTTTTCTCCTTTGGACTATTATCTTTTTGATTCTTATTAATACAAGAAAAGAGATGCATCCAGATCCTCTTCTCCTCAATTCAAGAGACAAAATAACTGTGGTCCATAACATTTCTTAATCTTCACAGAACATGAGTAAAAAACTGTACAGTGATACATTTTATATGCACATAGCAAATATGTCAAAATTTAGATCTGTACACATATTAAAAGCATGTGTTTTGCAAAACAAAAACATTTAGAGATATGAAAACAAAGGGGGGGGGGGGGGGCATAACCATTAGCAGTTTGTACAATAACCGGGATTATTACAACGGCTCTTTCACTCTTATAAACAACTTGATAGTAAAAGTCAGACTTTAAAAAATGCACACAGTAACAAGTGTGTCATTGCAGGAACATACATTGTAGACAAAATTGTACATGCACTTTCAGTAAGTGCTAAAACAGAATTAATTTAAGAAAAGTCAAGGGCCAAGTGTCCAGTTAAGGGAACGCTAATCAGGGACTCTGACAAATGGTTACTTCAACCAAGCACAAGCACGGCAGCTTACGCAATACTCGTTCCCTCCTCTCAGGGAACCGAGGTTACGTTAGTAACCGAGTCGTTCCCTTTCGAGAGGTCTCTCCTATTGCGTAAGTAGCTTACGCTATGGGAACACCATGCAAAACGCAGTGCGTGCTGAACTTCGCCTTATGATAGCCAGAGGCAGGTGCCTGAGCTAAAAAGCAAAGTTATCATCCAACTAGCCGGCAGAGGCAAGCTTTATATATGGGAAAAAATACAGAGCGGCTAGAAGGCGCTCAGTGTGACACAAGCACATACATAATCTAGATGCGAACTCGCAGTTCAACTAGCATCATGCTGATAGCACATTGGAATGCAATGTCGGGACCTGTAGGTTGTAGAACCTGATAAATGTGGACGGTGAGGCCCAGCCTGCCGCCGCACAAATATCCTCGATCGGTATCCCGCTCGACCATGCCCAGGAAGAAGCCACACTCCTGGTGGAGTGTGCTTTGACTCCCCAGGGGCATTGAAGTCCCTTAGCTTCGTAAGCCAGCGCTATAGCTTCAACTATCCAGTGAGAGATTCTCTGCTTTGAAACGGCGGAACCTTTCGTACGGTCGCCAAAGCATACAAACAGTTGTTCTGTCTGTCTGAATAGGGCAGAACGCTCCAAATACACTCTGAGAGCCCTAACGGGGCAGAGTAGATTAGCGTCGTGTTCGTCTGCTGGAGACGAAAGCGCAGTTAGGGAGATAACCTGTGCTCTGAAGGGAGTGGTGAGCACTTTAGGAATATACCCCTGTTTCGGCCTAAGGACGACCCTGCAGTCGTTAGGACTGAATTCTAGGCAGGCAGCGCTTGTCGAAAGCGCGTGCAGGTCGCCCACTCTCTTGACCGAGGCGAGTGCCAGCAAGAGCGCAGTCTTGAGCGAGAGCTGTTTAAGGTGCACGGTTCGGAGTGGTTCGAACGGGGGCCCTTTAAGAGCGTCTAGGACAGTAGCTAGGTCCCAGATCGGCACTGAGGGGGGGCGTGAAGGGTTCATCCTCCTAGCGCCCTTTAGGAAACGAATAATTAGGTCGTTTCTTCCCAATGGACGTTCCATTACAGGGTCGTGTGACGCTGTGATGGTCGCCACATATACTTTGAGCGTGGAGGGGGTGCGGCCCGCCTCCAGAAGCCCTTGTAGAAAAACGAGTACATTCGTAATCTCGCATGTCTCAGGGTTCAGGCCCTTGGCATTACACCAGTCACTGAACACTTTCATTTCTGGGCATATAAGCGTCTCGTGGAGGGCGCCCGCGCCTCAGCGATGGTTTTTTAGTGCTCCGCTCGCGAGGTTCCTGGGAACCCGTTGAGGGGCCATGCATGAAGGGCCCACAGATCGGGGCGGGGATGAAATATCATCCCGCTGGCCTGACTGAGGAGGTCTGGCCTCAGTGGAATCGGCCGTGGTGCAGATTGCATTTGCATCAGATCTGGAAACCATGTTTGGTTCTTCCAGAGTGGGGCTATCAGCAGCACTGCGTTTTTCTCCTCTCTGACCCGACTGATGACCTGTGGCAGCATCGCGATCGAGGGAAAGGCATATAAGGGGCGGCTCGGCCAGCTCTGGGCGAGCGCGTCCGTGCTTTTCGTGAAGAAAAAAGAGCAGTGCGCGTTCTCCTTGGAGGCGAAGAGGTCGATCTCCGCTTTGCCAAAGGTTTTCCATAACCACTGAATCGTCAGCGGGTTGAGAACCCATTCTCCTGGGAGAATCTTGTCTCTGGATAGCATGTCTGCCCCCTGGTTCAGGGCGCCTGGCACATGCGCTGCTCTCAGCGAGCGCAAGTTGTGCTGGGACCATAAAATGAGTCTCCTGGCCATTGAATGCATGGAGCTCGACCTGAGTCCACCCTGGCGATTTATGTACGACACTACCGTCATGTTGTCCGTTCGGACCAGGACGTGTTCGTTTTTAGATGTGGGAGCAGGGCTCTGAGAGCCAAAGCGACCGCTTTCATTTCCAGACAGTTTATGTGTAGGCGCTTCTCCGGGTTTGACCAAAAGCCGGAGACAGGCCTGCCCTCGTAAAGGGCCCGCCAACCTATTTTGGAGGCATCTGTCATTATCATCTTTCTCCTTGTGTTCACACCCAGACTCACGCCTGACTGGTACCAGTCGGCTGCTTTCCAGTGCGTCAGGGCTTTTATACAGCCGTGGTTCGCTCTGATTAAAAAGTGGCCCGAACGCCACGCGTGAGTAGGGACGCGGCTCTTTGAGCCAGCGTTGGAGAGGGCGCATATGCAACAATCCTAGCTGGAGTACGGCCGATGCTGAGGCCATGAGACCGAGCATCCTCTGAAACCGTTTGACGGGGGCACGCGCGCGCGCCCGCCCTGAATGATGTTGCAAGGCGCCGGATGGTAAGCGCGCGCTCTGATGAGAGACGCGCTGTCATTTGCATCGAGTCTAGAACTATTCCCAGGAAAGAAATCCTCTGGCTGGGAGATAGTATGCTTTTTGCAAAATTGATTCTTAGACCCAGGCATTCTAAATGGCTGATAATCCAAGATCTGTGTGTTATTAACTGACTCTCTGATTGTGCTAGAACCAGCCAATCGTCGAGATGATTCAGTATTCGCACTCCCCTTCGTCTTAGGGGGGAAAGTGCTGCATCCATACATTTCGTGAATGTACGGGGAGCCAGGGACAGGCCGAACGGAAGTACTGTGTACTGGTATGACTGTCCCTCGAAAGCGAATCTCAGAAACGGCCTGTGATGAGGCGTTATTGGAATGTGAAAGTAAGCATCTTTCAGATCCACTGAGAGAAACCAATCTCCTGGGCGTACTTGCGCGAGGATATGCTTGGTTGTTAACATTCTGAACGAGCGAATCATTAGTGCTCTGTTCAGGCGTCTGAGATCTAGGATGGGGCGGAGACCGCCATCCTTTTTCGGGACGAGAAAATAGCGGCTGTAAAAACCTGTCCCGCTCAGAGAGGGGGAAAACAGTTTCCACAGCGCCCTTTTCTATTAGTTTGCGCACCTCGGTGCGTAGAACATGTGAACACTCCTTTCTCACTTTTGTCTCGACCACAGTCGTAAAACGTGGTGGTCTGCGAGCGAACTGGAGCGAGTATCCGTGCTTTACTATATTCAATACCCATTTCGGCATATCTGGAATGTTTTCCCATGCCGCTGCGTGTACAGATATGGGCTGAATACAGGCTAGGGGCGGGCCGCTGTGACGTAGGGACCTGGCCAGCGAATCGCCTGAGCTCGTAGCTCTCAGAGGCGCGGGCACGCGCTGAGCAGCTGAGTGAATGGGCGCGTGTGTGATTACAACAGCGCGCGCTGTGTTTGTAAAACTCGCAGCCTGAGCGGAGGTTGTGTTTGACACTGTAAGGACAGTGTTTATAAGTGGGGGTGCATAAACAGTGTTAGGCACACGCGTCACCTTTATAATGTTTCCCGCTTTTACTGGGGATGAATTTATAACTGTGTGAACAGTGCTTGTGTGTAGTGGTGCGTACATGACCGTAGGCACGTCATCTACATTCATGGGAAGCGCAGCCTGAGCTGGGAATGAATTTGGCACTGTTTTGACAGTATCTGGGAATGCACACTTTGTGGACATGTTAACCCTTAGTGACGCGGGCAGAAAAAGACTATTTTTTTTTTTTTTCTTTTTTTTTTTTTCTGTGCGTCGCCGTAAAAACGGTGTTTGTTTGCAGATGAGCGAGCTCTGTGACTGGCCCATTGACTGCTGTATGGACATATCCAGCCGCCTGTAAGGGGACTGGGTAATGTTTGAGCTTTTGCAGAGAGAGCGGTCCGGCTTTTGCGAGACACGCACTCTCTCTTCTCATTTCTGTGGCTAGGACGGCTTTTGAGAGCGCGAGCGGCGTCGAGCGTCAGCCTGAGGCGCGGGCTGAGAGGCGGTGGGAGCTGTTCTAGCCCGCTGCGGCTGTGGCGGTCTCTGTCTGCTCTGCGATGAGCTGGAGCGCTTTGGCAGGAAATGACGCATAGCTTGTGAAGCGTTCTGGGCCTCAGTGAAGCGTTCGGCGAAACCTTTAACCGCCGGTCCAAACAGCCCGCTGGTGGAGATAGGCGCGTCGAGAAATGGCGCCTTATCCGCGTCCTTCATCTCAGTCACAGTCAGCCACAGATGGTGCTCGAGAACAGTCAAATTAGCCATAGCACGGCCAATAGACTGGGCGGTGGCCTTCGTGGCTCGCAGAGCTATCAGTTGCGCTGCGTAGGTCCCTGAAGGCTTCGGGTTCGGGGCCAGACTCGTCCATAGAGCGGAGAAGCTTGGCTTGGAACACTTGAAGTACCGCCATTGAGTGAAGCGCTGATGCAGCTTGGCCGGCGGCGGCGTAGGCGCGACCGGCGAGAGCAGAGGTAGTGCGGCAGGGTTTCGAGGGGTGGGAAGCTTTGGCTTTCCATCCGGTGGTGGAGGGCGGGCAGAGATGATTGGCCACGACCTCCTCGAGGGGCGGCGTTCCCTCGTAGCCTCTTTCCTTCGCGCCGTCCACTGAGGAGAGCGAAGAAGAAAAAGAAGGCTTTAGGCTCGCAGAGTGGGGGGCTTTCCATGACTTGGCGGAGAACACCAATCGAGCCCGAGGTTCTCCACGGCCTTCGAGAGGATGCGGATAATCTCCGTATCCATGGTGGAGCCCGCACTCGTGCTAGCTAGCGTCGACGGGGCGGGGTCGAAAGTGGAGCCCGGCCAGTCGTCAGATGCAGCGTCGATGGACAGGCTGTCATCCACTCCCCCGTCGTCCTCGGACGCGCCGAAAGTCACAAGGCCCACCGCTCTGCTAGAGGGGTGTGGGTCCGGCTGAGTGAACTGAACCGGCGGTGGGGAAGGCAAGAGCGGCGGTGAAGCACGCGGAGACTGGCTCGGCGTGACGTCACTGAGCTCAGGTTCAGGAAGCCTCTGTGAGCGGCGTTTTTTTTTTTTTTTTTTTTTTTTTTTTTAAACGCGGCTCAAACAGAGGGGTGGCGGCGATGGGCTCGCTCGCGGCGAAAGCGGCGAAGCGAGCCCGCAGTGTGGAGAGACCCAGGTCGTCACATTCCGGGCATCCGCCCTTGGTCAGACCAGCTTCTGCATGGTTCCGGCCCAGGCAGCGAGCGCAGATGATGTGACGATCCCCGTCCGGGAGAAGGTCTCTGCACGACGCGCAGGAAGGCATTTGAAACAACGCCTCAGAAAATTTGCTCTTTTACAAATGTCGCGGGGCGAACAGATGTAAAATACTTGCGTGTGTGGCGCGCCGGATGGCTCAGTAGGATGGTGTTCGAAGGCGGCTGAAGGTGCCGACGTCCTCGTAGCAATCCCGCTGGTATGCTTTTCCACGGCGGCGAAGGCTTTCAATAATCCGGAGGATCCAGCGAAGAAGGTGTTCGCTGAAGGAGATTAAATCTAAAGAACTCTCATGACGGGGCGCCCAATATATAGCTTGGCCACGCCCATCTTGGCGGGCTCTGACGCGTGCGGGCGCGAAGCGCGTTCATTGGTCGCGCATTCAGAGTCGCCCCGTCATTGGTTCGAGCAAGTTGCCGCAGCACAGCCAATGACCGAGCTCCTTCGTTCATTGCTGTCAGCTGTGCAGCTGCAATGCGTTTTACATAAAGACTTCAATATTCTCGAGAAAAGGAGTTTTCCCCATAGCGTAAGCTACTTACGCAATAGGAGAGACCTCTCGAAAGGGAACCCATTTATGCTGCTGGTGAACAGAACTACTGGATTATTCAGCAGGTGGTGTTGCCATTCAGCGTCACGAGTGTGTTCTCAGGTGTAGCAGTAAGGAGGAACCGATTCTTGAGTCACGGTGAGTGAATGAGCACATGCTCCAACCTGGTGGTTTTGTAAGGGTTGCAGTTAGTGAGCAGCATTATGTGATGGCCTCTATACACCTGTTCTTCACCTGAGCACTGTATAATCAGGTCACTACAACACCCAAAACCTGTGTACCACCCACCATACAGACAGGTGACCATAAAAACCATATAATCAATTACTATTTTGAAATTTACATTTCTTTAGTTTATAATAATTTAGTTATTTTAATAAATAAAAAAACGTATTAAACGACAATGAAAGAATAATGACTCAGAGTCATTTGGCCCATCGATTCAGAACAATAACTTCAAGTTGTAGAAAAACATTCAAACGGATGTGTGAATCGTTCGCCTGATTCATTAAAAAGAATCTGTTCAAACGCGCGAATCGCAACGCGTTCTGATTTTCCCGCCCACAAGTAGATTTGCGTCACTTCTGCCCGGTCTCTCGCGAGCTCCCTGACTGTCTCCAGCCGCACGTGCCATCAAGTCTTCGGATAAATGTATGCTGTTTTAACTTTATAAACTACACTAAAATTATTTAGTTCTTAAAAATTTGTGTTAACTCGAATTTAAGAGAAAGTTGAGTCGTTAGAGTCAAAGTGAAGCGTTAATTGACGAGATGCTGGTTTCTGCCGCGGTTCAATTAACGTCAGTCATTTTTACTAGCGTGTCTATGTTTAATTATTAGCATTTAAATGGTTTATTACGGTGATAACAAATTCAAACTATATTGTCTGCTACTTTTGTTATATATTACAGCGCTTTACAGTAGGTTGTCGTTGAAAGAGGAACTCTAATGACCTGCTTTGAATTTAATTAACGTTAGGCCTACTCAAAATGTTAGCCTAGGTTATTGATTCCTAAAGTATGACATGGTGTTCACTTTTTGTTTTCTGTCACAGATCTGGGACATATTGATCTTCTCTCAGCCGAAGCTGCTCAACATGGATGACTGGGAGGAAGATCAGGTAAAGTCGACCACACTCTTCCTAACCAGGAAGCCACGTGCTCTCCTCTAACTTACTTATTACTTCAGTACAGTAGTATTGCGAACATTAGCCATTGTTCGTTTATATTTGGCATAAAAAGTGTATTTAATATGTTGAATGTATATATTGTTACTGTGTGAGCTGATTGCAATTTAAGTTTTGGCAGGAGTTTCTACATTTTACATGGCAGCACTTTTATCCATTGTGACTTGCACTGCCATTTTAGATATCTGAAATTACTCTCCTAGTTATTGATATCAGAAATTAATTTTCAGATATCTGAAAAATAAAAAGGTAACATGTTAATTCTTGATATCTGTAAATGTATTTCAACATTTTGACTAGTAACAATTAAGTTCTTGATATCAGGAATTTATATTTGTACTAGTAACCATGTAATTAATGATATACAAATGATTATTTGTAGTAGTAAGAATTGTATTTTTGATATGTAAAATTGTAATTTCAATTAGTTTGAAATCATTTCTTGATATCAACTATTGAATTTGAATGGAAACCTATGGAGACATTTAACTAGTGAAAATACAATTACAGATATCAAGAATTATAGTTTTTACTAGTTGAAATTCAGTTCTTGATATCAATAATTCGTATTTCTGTGAGTGATGACATCATTGCTGATATCAAGAATCAACATTTTACTAGTGGAAATGTAATTCTTGGTATAAAAAAAGCCACTGTTACTAATAGAAATCTAATTCTTAAAATTAGCATTTTAACTAGTGAAAAATGAATTATCACTTTCATTTCCTGGGAATGAATAAAAAAACAGCTTTCCACATGAAGTTATACTCTAAAACTTGATGCGCACTACAATTAGACCCTATGACGGGACTAGTGCACTCTTCAGAGCCTGAGGTAGATGTCAGATGAGGAGCCCATCCAGTATGTTCTCAGGAGGTGCTGCAGAGCCATTACGTTCTGTAAAAAAAGTTGCTGCCTTAAATTAAGTACAATCAACTTGGATGTTTAAGTTGACATTTCAACTAAAGGGATAGTTCACCCAAAAATGAAATTTACCCCATGGTTTACTCACCCTCAAGTCATCCCAGGTGTATATGACATGATTCTTTCAGACGAACACAATTGGAATTATATTAATAAATGTCCTGGCTCTTCCCAGCTTTATAATGGCAGTGAATGGCCGTTTCTGTTTTGAAGTCCATAAAAGTGCATCTGTCCATCATAAAAGTGCATCACACGACTCCGGGGGGTTAATGAAGGCCTTTTGAAGTGAAGCAACGTATTAGTGTAAGATAAATGTCCATATTTAACTTTATTAACTAAAATAACTTGCTTCCGCCTGTACGCAAGTCGACTTATGCCAAAAGAGTAACTCTTTTGTAGGGATGTCCCGATATCACTTTTTCACTTCCGATGCCGCTGGCTATTTGCGATACCGATATTAATCCGATATTTTTATTTTATTCTATTTTATTCTTGAACTAATACTAGGCCTAATAAAATATATGGAAGCACTTTGCTCAATTAGCAACCTAAAAACATCTCACTCAAATGGAGAACAAATGCTTCTCCAGTATATAGTCCACAACAACAGTTGATTATGAAAGACTGCCACCCTTTATTCAAACACTACAAAAAAAAAAAGAAATGCAGGCAAGCAGGCTACTTCAGCTATCAACAGGTTTAAAGTTAATCATTAACAAGCTTTAAAGGGTTAGTTCACCCAAAAATGAAAATTATGTCATTAATGACTCACCCTCATGTCGTCCCAAGCCCGTAAGACCTCCGTTCATCTTTGGAACACAGTTTAAGATATTTTAGATTTAGTCCGAGAGCTTTTTGTCCCTCCATTGAAAATGTACGTACGGCACACACTCTTTGTCCAGAATGGAAATAAAGACATCATCAAAGTAGTCCATGTGACATCAGTGGGTTAGTTAGAATGTTTGGAAGCATCGAAAATACATTTTGGTCCAAACATAACAAAAACTACGACTTTATTCAGCATTGTATTGTCTTCCGGTTCTGTTGTTGATCCGCGTTCACGATTCCGCAGTGACCCTGCTGACGTAAGACGCTGATGACGTGTTATCTGGTGCGCCCGAGCTTCGTTTACAGTTTGAGGGAGACGGGCGCTGTATTCAAGCTATTCTACATTGTTTGTATTTTTGTATTGCTATATTTTTTTTTAAAATGGTGCGTAGGTGTGCATGTCGCGGATGTCCTAATCTCCAGATAACACGTCATCAGCGTCTTACGTCAGCAGGGTCACTGCGGAATCGTGAACGCGGATCAACAACAGAACCGGAAGACAATACAATGCTGAATAAATTTTTCAAAAGTTTTTGTTATGTTTGGACCAAAATGTATTTTCGATGCTTCCAAACATTCTAACTAACCCACTGATGTCACATGGACTACTTTGATGATGTCTTTATTTCCATTCTGGACAAAGAGTGTGTGCCGTACGTACATTTTCAATGGAGGGACAAAAAGCTCTCGGACTAAATCTAAAATATCTTAAACTGTGTTCCAAAGATGAACGGAGGTCTTACGGGCTTGGGACGACATGAGGGTGAGTCATTAATGACATAATTTTCATTTTTGGGTGAACTAACCCTTTAAAATTACCCATTGATCCGTGTACTTTTGCGTCCATTCGTTTTTCCTTTTTAACCCGTAAAACGAAAAATTAACGGTTGTTGTATTTTTAAAACGCAAAGTTGAACACCAAAATTTTAATTTGAACTGTACACACCAAAAGCTGCGCAAAAAAATAAATATTGACGTAAGTTATATATGAATAAGTTATTTTCTATATGACCAGAAATGATAGAGTATTTTAAGTTGTTTCCACTGTTGAAAGGAAAACGGAAGTGTTCGGGCCCGCGCTCCGTGCCACGCAGTGTGCGCTCCACACTCTGCACAAACCCTTGCTTGGATATTCGTCAAAATCCTGTGTAGCCTACAGTTTACAGCCTACGGTACGGTTTATAAACTGAGGAGACAGATTGCAAAACCGTGTTTATAGTACACCGAAGGTAGTGGGATGTAGTAGGGCTGTGTATCACCAACAATGTTACGATACGCATCACGATACTAAAGCCAAGATACGATACATATCACGATATGGATCAATTTGGAATTTAAATTTCTTTTTGAGCAGAGTTTAGTAACATTAATATCTTTGAGTATATAACAGTTGTGATAACTGAAAAACGATTTAGTTTGTCATTAAAAAACAATGAGAGTTAAATTAAATAAGTGTTAGAATGTGCACCAAATACAGTAATTTCTTTACATTATGTTGAAATCATTTTAAACAAATAAATAAAATAGAATAAAGATAGCCTACCAATAAAGAGAACAGTTTTTGAATAGGTCTAGCACTAGTATTCAGAAATACTAGAAACTTAAAAAGTAATTAAATGTAAAATAACATTGGGTAGTGTTTTAGTCCTGACTAAATTAAATACATTGACTATAAATCCAGATTCCTTATAATTAAAGCTATCTTTTGTTGTTTTGACAACAATATTAATGACAGACACATATTGCTGCTGTCACTTTAAGAGCTAGTGCACGGATCCTGTTTTCATTACTGTCACATGCATTTTATGCTTATTTAAGACATAACCGACTGTGTTGGATACTCACCAAGACCGACATTTTTGACATCATTTTGCTTGTTTTTGTCTGTAAAAGCGATATAATCCGTGAAAAAGAACTTTTGTTACTCACAGGCTGTTTGTGAGGCGGCTTTACTCTATGTAAGCATGCAGAGAAAACCATCTCTCAGAGAGCATGCGAGTACTGAATAATTTAAAATCGCTTGAATGTTTAGCGTGGTAAGACTTAAAAAGACGAGCGAATGGTAAACTTAAGTGGCAATGCTCGCCCGAATATGCAAGTGAATATTCCGTCATGTCCCAACTCCTAAAAGCGAGAGTGTAGTATCGCCGCCTTCAGCGCATTTGACGCTTGCCTTGAGCAACCCATTTTGAGAGACAGAAGACGCGGCACAGCTGGACACTCAATCAATGTTTGCGGGAATTTCCCGCATTATAAGTGGGAGACCTGTGGGAATGATTAGAATGTGTAATACTCGCAATCCCGTGCTGAAATTCGAGCCCTGAATTGGCTACATTCAAAAGCACGACAGTATCGATACAGCAGTTGCTGTATCGATACGCGCATCGTCAGGAGTTCATTACGATGTATCGTCGTATCGATATTCTGAGCACAGCCCTAGGATGTAGGGTTGGGCGATGTCTACCAATTTGGTATCAGACGATGTCTACAGTGAAACATCGCGATGGACGATGATTTCGGGAGGGGGGGGGGGGTAACATTCTCATTTTCCATTAGATATTTTCCTCTATATCTCATCAGCAATTTCGATTTCAGCAAAATCTGCAGCAGCTGACCACTAAGGAGCGAATGTACAGTGACGTGACAACTGCCAGATTCAAACTGTGCTTTCGCGCTATGGCTGGCGCTGAGCCAAAGGCGGACGCGCTCAGTGCTTGTCATAGGCTATCACAACTGTTCAGTGTTTTTAACCACATAATGTTTATTTTAGGTTTCAGACATTTAAATGCATATAATTTATAGCAAAAAAATACTTTTATAGTTTGTAAAATACACAATGGTGTCTATGGAAGCAGCAATAACAAACCATTCAAATATATTTGCCGACGATTTTTATTCATATCAGACACACAGTGTAAATAACTATAAAGTCAACTCTATTTTTCTCCCAGTTCACCGGCCACTTTCATGTATTTCGGGAGAAACTGATGAATTCACGCGCTGTAATAAATCCAACAGACAGGAATCTCTGAACTGCGCACAAACAAACATGACGGCGCCCATCTCACGTTACAGATCAAGATCATTTATAAAAGTTTTTTTAAACAACAAAACAAACTCACTTACACATATTTGATAGGGATGCTCCGATTGATCGGATGCCGATCATGATCGGCCGATATTGGCTAAAAATAGATTGATCGGCGAACCCCTAAAGCGCTGATCAAAAAAGCCGATCACGTGACGTAAATTACTCGCGCGACTTTTTCCCACCTGCATGCGTGGCGCACACAACAGCAGAGTGGAGCTTGGCAGTGGCAACATGAGTTCTCCTTCACCGGAACGAATAGGGAGTCTCCCAACGGATTGAAGCGCGCGTCCGAGTGAAGACCGTGCACCGCGCGAGCCACAACAGAACGCGGTATCTGCGCCACTGATCGCTGCGGCAATGACAGGGTTCCCGTGGGGTCTTAAAAAGCCTTAAAAGCATTGAATTTATGAATTTGGAAATAATACCTTAAAAAAGTCTTTAAAAAATGTCTTGAATTTTGATGTCTGGGTCTTAAAAATTGTGTTGTATGTCAGTGTTCATTTCAGACCTGCCAACCTGTACGCATTTTGCGTAGCGGGTACGCATTTTGACCTCAAATTACGGTGGTACGATTTGTCACTCTAAACTACGCAAAAACCTGGTGACGCCTCTGTCCACGCGCAGTCCTCAAATCAAGCAACAGCAAAAGAAGCGGAGTTCGACCAATCATAGCGCTGGGTTCATTCCCTAAATAGCAAGCAGGGATGATTGACAGATGCGTAAGGCCTATCATTAAAAAGAGACTGAAAATCGGCAGCAATAAAGAATCCCGCTCGATCCTCTTCCACTCCCGCGGCCCGCAGTCTGACTGAGTTCATAAGCGTGGACAGTACAGTAGTCACAGCACTTCTGACTCCTGAAGGTAAACGGGCTGGGGTGGATGTGTAAAGTTGAAATATTGTTTTTAGTTAACTTAATCTGGATTCGATGATCATACGGGAGTGATCGCATGCATGGATTACTATAAAATACTCCGTCATTCATGGTCACTCAGATAAGAGCAAAACATCATTCAGCCATGCAAATTATAAAATGCTTAAGTATTGATGAACAATAAATCTAAATAAAATTAAAATCGCTATGGCTTAGTGATTAGGAAAGTTCTGTGATTTGTGGATTACTGATAAGCACGAGTCTGGAGAAACAGGCGTTTATTTATTCATTCTGTGTTGAGAAACGTAGTCTGCATGTGTTACGTTATTGAGTTAATAATAACTAAAGTACCTAAGTATGTTACATAATAATTTTGTATGAAAACTAGCGCATTAGTTACTTATGGATTAAAAAGTACCATTGTATCAGTGCTGCGCGAGCTCTCTCTCCCAAACACAGACCACGCGCACAGAGAGAGAAGATAATTGTAAATTGACGGGCTAAGTTTAAATTTTGTTTTTGGTTGTTCTTTTCTGTCAAAATGTCAGAAAGCATTTTGTATTATCCATCCGTGTTTTTAAAATTTGTTAAAAGACAGACGTTTTACTGTTAACACAGCCCCATATTTCGGATTCATCTACTTGATATTCTTTTTAGAATAAGTGGTTCGTTTTGCTATTATTGGACTCCTGTCTATTCATTGTCAACTATTTTCTATATGTTCGCATTGGCTAACGTTTATTCAGCTAATGCGTGTCCTGTGTGTCTTGTCTCAAAAAAAGACAATGACCCCCCCCCATTTGCTACGCAAAAAAAAATTAGAAGGTTGGCAGGTCTGTCATTTCATTGACTAAAATAATAACTTTTCTTCAACAACATTTTTCACTGACGAAAACGAGACGCTACCTAAATAAAACCTAGTTTTGAATGACAAAAACTATGACGAGAATCTATTGACATTTTCGTCAACGAATAAAAACTAGATGAAAATGTTAGATAGTGTTGATCTGGGAAGCGATCCAGTCAGAACTGATGTCCTGCGTCACTGCGTGTGTGGTAGATGCACAAATTTGTACAGTAACGCGCTGATCTACCCCGCGGTCTCATAAAATGTTAAAAATGTAAACCAACAACGCACACACCCGTAGCGTGGAGCCATGCACATACACCTATACAGCACGCGGGTACTGCACTGAGCTCTCTTTCGTGTCTGAATGGACAAATACACACAACATTATGTCTAAATGTCCGGTTTGGAGAGTATTCATGTAAACTATGTCGGTTATGTCTTAAACAGTTGTATCGGGTGTGCATCAGTGCAATCGTATCCGCATGTCATTGGACATGATCCGATGTCTTAAAGTGACAGTGGCAATAAACATAATGCGGTCTGTGTCATTAATTTTGATCAAGCAACAAAAGAAAAAGAGAAAAGCATTTACTGTTTGTTAATAGCTTTAATAAGGATTAATTATTAATAATTTTAATAATTATTAATTAAATTAATAGTAACTTTATTCTTTCAAGCAGACAATTATTTGTAAGTTGTTATAAAGAATGCATATATCATTCATTGAAAAGAAGACTGTTTTACTTTAGGAAAAGTGGTTTTATTTAATTTTAAGATTTTTTTAAGTCACAGTAGTTAAATCTGTATCTGTATTGCTTGTTGAAACTTAAAAATCATTCATATTAATAGGTTAATATATGTTTTCTCCGGGAGTATATGGGTTTGGAAATTTTAGAGAAATTCTAAATGAACACATTACAATTTACCTAAACCCATTATATTTTAGTCGACTAAATCTACTGTAGATTTAGTTTACAGTAGATTTCAAAAATCTAAAAAAACTAAAATCACTAAAATCTTATTGTATTTCGTCAACTAAAACTAGACAACTAAAACAATTCAGATGACTAAAGTATGACTAAAATTAGTTTGTCATATTTTTAGTCTAAATTAACACTGCTGTATGTAACTTCTCCGTATTGTATTTTTCCTCAAAAGTTTCATTTGTCAACCACGATTATTATTATTATTTTCGATGTTTATTGTTCAGGGGTCTCTCAGTTCCCCATATTCCCAGCATAGAATAAGTAGCTAGCTAATGTTAAAACACAACTTAACATTGTTCGGCAAACTTTCTTGTGGCCTACTGAAATGTTTTTATTTTTCACACCTGCTTGGCTTATCTTTTACCCATTCCACATTTGAAAAATAAATCAACACAAGTTGAAGGATTTTGTTTTTCTTTGCTGGTAGGGACGTGAAATAGGTATTAATTTTTTATATAAATGGTCTTAAAAAGGTCTTAAAAAGACTTGAATTTAACTTGAAGAAACCTGTAGGAACCCTAAACGAGCACTTTGATCACTTGATAAAAAAAAAAAAAACATTTCAGCGCTAGATCGACTCTGTTAACTGGAGATGTTTTTATTTATTTGTATTGGTACATTTGTGCCGCGAGATGTTTCAGAAGTGGTGGTGGTATTTTTTTTTTTTTGATCTGACGTAGTTGGTTCCTCAACTACATCAGATTCAGATTATTTTATTTAATGCCATGTCAGCATTCAAAGCTATTTTAATGGCAAAAATTCAATTATAAAAATACAAATATCATATAAATACAATAAAACAAATATAAACAAGAAGTCATTTTATACAATATATATTTTTAAATGAACATATGATAAAAAATCCAAAACTTTTTCAGGCATAATCTCATTAAATATGTCCTTTAATGAAGTAACTTCATAAAAGAGCATTCTGCTCAACTACATCAGACGTTCATTATATGAACAGAAAAAAACTTGCCATAGTTTTGTCCTTTTATCAGTAGCCAGTTTTGGTGTAACAAGTTGGACATTTTGTTGCCAATTAGTAAATGTAGTGGGTGTATTAAGAGGCTACAATTTCCAAATATGCCTAAGTGTAACTTGATCCCCTCCCATTAGGCTGATCTGATGTGTGTTGGTCTGCCTGACTTCTCTTTGTTTGGAATAATTTAATGTTACTCTGCCTTATTTGGGAAAGCTGGACTACAGTAGCCTTAAGACATCTCATTTTCTAAATACAATTAAATAAACGCATATCTACAAATGGTGCAAACTCTGCTAGATTATAGATAAAAGATTCCCATTCCCCTGTCATTCTGTGATCGGCAATCGGCAGATCATGATTTTGGTAATCGGTGATCGGCCCCAAAAATGCTGATCGGAGCATCTCTAATATTTGAGAATCGGAATAGAAGATAGTTGATGATGGTAAGCAAGTTTGTTATTATTTATAAATAAAAGCGCTTCATCTTTCATACAGCGCTATTTTGGCTGTGGTGAATCACGTACCAAGCATGAAGCGTCACCATGGAAACGTGGGGTGGGGGGTGATCGCGATGCCGGCTAAACATCGTGATGTCTGTCAGCCATCACGATGGACGATGATATCGGCCCAACCCTAGTGGGATGGAGTGTCTGTTGTGAGTTTAGGGGGCACGTCAGCCAGAGGTGTGTGTGTGTGTGCATGCATCGTCCATCGGCCCAACCCTAGTGGGATGGAGTGTCTGTTGTGAGTTTAGGGGGCACATCAGCCAGAGATGTGTGTGTGTTTGTGTGTGTGCGTGCGTGCGTGAGTGAGACAGACTACTGCCTGCTGAACAGAGGGTCGCCGAAAGAAGGATCTGAAGTGCCGGTGTTTCGGCTACAAAAACCCGCCGAACTGATCCGAAACCAGCCCAATTTTTATCCACCCGCCCAAACCCATTTTTTGCCCGCAAAATAGATTGCAAAACCGCCCAATATGCGCCGCTTAATTGGATGTCGCAGCAAGGGAAATGCTATAGCCTATTCAAGCATTGTTGGATAGTATCGGATCATATATTTTTTCTCCCCTCCGATCTAGCGTTCTGGGCCAGTATCGTCACGATACCGATGCTGTGGATCGGATCGGGACATCCCTACTCTTTTGTATGTTTGTATGACTAGCGTAAGCTTTGACGCCTCTCGAGGTTCAAACAAACATGGCTGGGCAACAAACTCAAGCTCCTTCCACATTTCTCTTTAAAAATTCTCGTTTTAGACTTCTAATTCTGACTGGTGTTTTGTTTTGCTCTTTCCTCTGCGCTTCCGCGTTCATTACGTCATGCGTCGGGTCAGTCTTTCGCTGTAAATCCGCTGCGTAGGGTCGTCTGCCGGAAGCTAGGTATTTTAGTTGTTAGTTATAAATTATGGATATTTTTCTTATACGAACACATCGCTTCACTTCAGAAGGCCTTAATCTACCCGCCAGAGCTGTGTGGAGCACTTTAATCATGGATGGATGCACTTTTATCATGGATGGATGCACTTTTATCATGGATGGATTCACTTTTATCATGAATAGATGCACTTTTATGATGGATAGATGCTATTTTATGATGGATAGATGCACTTTTGTAATGGATAGATGCACTTTTGTGGGCTTTAAAATCTCATCCTCAATTCACTGCCATTAAAGCTTGGAAGAGCCAGCACATTTTATAATATAACTCTGATTGTATTCGTCTGAAAGAAGAATGTCATAAACACCTAGGATGGCTTCAGGGTGAGTAAATCATGGGCTAATTTTCCTTTTTGGGTGAACTATCCCTTTTGAGTTGAATCTTGTATAACTTTTTTTTTTAAAAGTTGAAAATTGCTTATTTTGAGTTAAAGCAATGTATAAACATGTCATAACTTATTGATCATATTTTTGGCAGTGGAGTCTGAACTATTGGAAATAACTGTACAGGTTTCCTGCTTGTAATTCACTCAAACCCAATAGGATATCATTAGCAGTGAATGATTAATGTAGGTAGGTTGTTAATGTCATTTTTTTGTCCTTCTACAGAGCCCTGTTGTATCCTCCAACTCAGGATTTGGTAGGTTTTTTTTTATTTTTTAAATTCTTTGCAGGGCTTCATATTTTGCCATAAATGTTTAGTATGTAAGTGTTACAGTATAAAGCCCCCGCCTCCACTCACTCACACCATCGCAGAGATCCACTCAGTATCAGAATGGTAATGCATTTTATGTATCGCCCTATACAACGTCCGACACACAACGGTAATTAAGGAGACTAGCCTTTTGCTTGACTGTTATCAAACAACTAATGTGTTGCTAATGTTACATAAACCATGTTTCCTTTCGCCAACTCCGAGTCAGACAACTACCATCTAACAATCAGTATCCTTAATGCTTTGAACATTATAGTACATCAATGGAGAAAGACACAGTTCATCATAACATCGTAATATATATACATATTCACCAGCTATATTGCCAAATACACAATTCCGCCATTAGACGATTTTTCATATCAATTGAAAAAAATACTGGGATATCCTGGCTTCTCTTGAAACTCCCTTGCTTCAGAGCAGTCATGGTTAACCCTTAGGGGTCTAAGGTGTTTTGGGGGTCTTTGAGGTGTGTACATTTGTGCCTTTTTCAGTTGCTTATAAACATATTAATGGCAAAGGTGTCATTGCACTCTATTCAGCACAAACAGGGCTACCATAATATGTGAGAAACATGTATGTACATGTTTACATTTTTGAGTGAATAATGTTTATGCATGGTTATTGAAAACTAAAAATTTAAGTTTCTGAAATAAGGCCACAAAACGCATACTAAATGTGTCCACAAGACTTTTGACTAATGGATGTTTTCGCCTACAGTTTTTGCTTCAAAGTGATGTGAAAATCATCCTGCCTACTCATTCACATAAAACAATAAATTGATTTCAATTTTGTAAGACATTTTTTGTTTAGAAAGACAATATGCATGGGGCCGTGAATGATCATGAATAATGCTGTGATTCACACCTGAGAAGACAATGACCTGCATAATGAGCCTTTCAGTCATGTATGTCACCTGAGAGGGCAAAAAAAAAAATGCATACAGGTTAGGGCTGCACGATATTGGGAAAAAATCACATTGCGATATTTTTTTTTTTCTGTGATATATATCGCGATATGAAAACAATTTCACCAGATGACTTTATTAGCTCTCTTTGGAAAGAATGAATCATCTGAATGACTGGGGTGATTTTGTAATGGAGTAAATCTGCATAGCAACTATTATAGTTAACTAATGTAGTTAACTAGAGTTTAATAAATGGAGCCTTATTGTAAAGTGTTACCGATTTGTTATGTCTCGTGAGTTCAGTGTTTGACAGGTCAGTTGTTTTAACCATTCATTAAAGTGAATTGGTTCAAAGGAGTCATTAGTTTGCGAATAGGAGGTGTAATTAACGGACCACGGCAGACGTTGTGTGATTATCCCGGCAGTTAGGACATCGCACAAGATTTGTCTCAACACAGAAAACATTTCATCACTGGATAGATTTTTTTTGTTTTGTTTATTGAAAGTGTGGTTTATCTGAATGTGTGGAACGCTTTTCAGAGATTTTTTTTTTTTAGCACAATTCACAACCAGTAGTTCAGGAAAAAAATATATCCGAATGCTTCACGTGAAACTTCGTTCTTCCGACCTTTTACCATTGTGTATTCTCAAAGATATTCAATCAACTCAATTCATTAATATGCGGGAGGGAGAGAGAGCAAGACAGTTTGAAAACGGTGAGTGCGCGCGCGCGACCGGGGTTCTCTCTCTCTGCTCGTTCTCTGTTTAACAAGCGCAGTCAGTCAGTCATCTATCACTCACTCACCGGTCAAATAAGGCTTTGGCGGGACATAAATACGCTTTGGCGGCCGCCAAAAAATGTTCAATGCAGGAAGGGCATTCTGACTTTATTTTGAATTCTCATGTTCGTTCAAGCTCAGAAATAAGAAAAAGACCACTGATCGTTGTGTCTGCCCGGCTCACAGAAAACAACGCGCAAGTTCCAGTCTTTTTACGCTTGATGTTTAAACAGGACTTAAAAACACATGCAAATGATAAACTTTCACTATATTATGGTTAAACGCAAGCGTTACTGGCCGGGGAGCTGCTGGCCCGTACTGATCATGAATCAACTACGATCCCTAAGGCTTACATCGCAACTTCCTGTGATGTGACTATCGTGGATGTGCACATCGCGATATCGATGTTAAAACGACACATCGTGCAGCCCTAATACAGGTCCTTCTCAAAAAATGTGCATATTGTGATAGTTCATTATTTTCCATAATGTAATGATAAAAATTCAACTTTCATATATTTTAGATTCATTGCACACCAACTGAAATATTTCAGGTCTTTTATTGTATTAAAGGGGAAATGAAGCAGTCAGTCAAGTTTACATGAGTTACAAGATGGATGTCCACTATAATCAAATTATATAAGAAACATGACAAATTTTAACATATAAAAAACACCGTTATATCTTTCGCGGCAAGGGCGCCGCCATTGTGCAGTATTATAACCTGTGACGACACGGGGTGGGTTTGCTCTGTGCTGAGTTCAGTAAAATACAGTGAAAGATGCATGTAAGCAGGTCGAACCAGCGAACAACTAACGTTAGGTACAGTCATTGTTAGCTAACAGCTGTAAGCATGAACTAGCTAACGCTAACTTAGTGTTTAGCTAGTGAACTTTATTAGTACCAGACAAAAAGACGACGTCTAACGTTAACAAACTGCACATGGAAACATTGTTCGCGATGTCTGCCATCATATTCCTGTCTCTTGTCAACACCATGGTTGCAATGCATGGTCAAGATCAGCGTCTTGACAGCAGATGGATCGTGATATCGTGGCGTAATAATCTGTTTGGTTGTAATGTATTACTTACCTGAATGAAATGAAATCGAATGTATCGTCCTATGGAATCATTCATTCACAGACAGCATACGAAGATGTTCAACTAAAAGATCTTCATCGCTGGCAAACAATATAGATTTGCAGATTTGTTTTCACTAGACTATACTATAGGTAGGTCCATGGCCACTTCATCCAACGCTCTTGATGTTCTTAAATCTTCCTGTTACGACTCCGAGTCGAGTGTGAATTGAAAGCGCTTCTGATTCAGTGCGTGCAGGAAACCGAACAGATCATTCAAACTGATTCGCGAACCGATTTAGACAGATCTCCCAAATCTCGTTATATGCAGGACCATACAAATTATGGTGTTATGGTGTATTAGGTGTAGCTCATACCTGTCAACACTACCGTTTTCCCCAGGAGTCTCTCACATCCATCTCCCGCCCACTTCCCGTTTTGTTATTTCTCCCGTGAAACTCCCGTAATTTGTATGGCCCAAATCACGTTATATGCAGGGATGCAATGTATATAAATGCGAATGAGTTTTCCAAGCGCGCTGTATCTTTTTTATGGGCATGAGCGATGCTCAATTTACAAATGAATCACACTTTTTTTTTTTTTTTTTTTTTGATTCTGTTCAAAGACTTAACCAAACATGTTGGCAGGTCTGTCTAAATCGGTTCACGAATCAGTTTGAATGATCTGTTCGGTTTCCTGCACGCACTGAATCACTCAAGCGCTTTCAATTCACACTCGACTCGGAGTCGTAACAGGAAGATTCGTATGCTGTCTGTGACTGAATGATTCCATAGGACGATACATTCGATTTCATTTCATTCAGGTAATACATTTTACAACCAAACAGATTATTACGCCACGATATCACGATCCATCTGCTGTCAAGACGCTGATCTTGACCATGAATTGAAACCATGGTGTTGACAAGAGACAGGAATATGATGGCAGACATCGCGAACAATGTTTCCATGTGCAGTTTGTTAACTTTAGACGTCGTATTTTTGTCTGGTACTAATAAAGTTCACTAGCTAAACACTAAGTTAGCGTTAGCTAGTTCATGCTTACAGCTGTTAGCTAACAATGACTGTACTTAAAGTTAGTTGTTCGCTGGTTCGACCAGCTTACATGGATCTTTCACTGTATTTTACTGAACTCAGCACAGACCAAACCAACCCCGTGACGTCACAGGTTATAATACTGCACAATGGCGGCGCCCTTGCCCCAAAAGATATAACGGTGTTTCTTTTATATGTTAACATTTGTCATGTTTCTTATATAATTTTTGATTATAGTGGAAATCCATCTTGTAAATCATGTAAACTTGACTGACTGCTTCATTTCCCCTTTAATACTGATGATTTTGGCATACAGCTCATGAAAACCCCAAATTCCTGTCTCAAAAAATTAGCATATCATGAAAAGGTTCTCTAAACAAGCTATTAACCTAATCATCTGAATCAACTAATTAATTCAAAACGCCTGCAAAAGATTCCTGAGGCTTTTAAAAACTCCCAGCCTGTTTCATTACTCAAAACCGCAATCATGGGTAAGACTGCCGACCTGACTGCTGTCCAGATGGCCATCATTGACACCCTCAAGCAAGAGGGTAAGACAGAAAGAAATTTCTGAACAAATAGGCTGTTCCCAGAGTGCTGTATCAAGGCACCTCTGTGGGAAGGAAAAAGTGTGGCAAAAAACGCTGCACAACGAGAAGAGGTGACCGGACCCTGATGAAGATTGTGGAGAAGGACCGATTCCAGACCTTGGGGGACCTGCGGAAGCAGTGGACTGAGTCTGGAGTTGAAACATCCAGAGCCACCGTGCACAGGCGTGTGCAGGAAATGGGCTACAGGTGCCGCATTCCCCAGGTCAAGCCACTTTTGAACCAGAAACAGCGGCAGAAGCGCCTGACCTGGGCTACAGAGAAGCAGCACTGGACTGTTGCTCAGTTTTGCATGTCATTCGGAAATCAAGGTGCCAGAGTCTGGAGGAAGACTGGGGAGAAGGAAATGCCAAAATGCCTGAAGTCCAGTGTCAAGTACCCACAGTCATTGATGGTCTGGGGTGCCATGTCAGCTGCTGGTGTTGGTCCACTGTGTTTTATCAAGGGCAGGGTCAATGCAGCTAGCTATCAAGAGATTTTGGAGCACTTCATGCTTCAACCTGCTGAAAAGCTTTATGGAGATGATTTCATTTTTCAGCACGACCTGGCACCTGCTCACAGTGCCAAAACCACTGGTAAAAGGTGTACTGACCATGGTATTACTGTGCTCAATTGGCCTGCCAACTCTCCTGACCTGAACCCCATAGAGAATCTGTGGGATATTGTGAAGAGAAAGTTGAGAGACGCAAGACCCAACACTCTGGATGAGCTTAAGGCCGCTATCGAAGCATCCTGGGCCTCCATAACACCTCAGCAGTGCCACAGGCTGATTGCCTCCATGCCACGCCGCATTGAAGCAGTCATTTCTGCAAAAGGATTCCCGACCAAGTATTGACTATAGAGTGCATAACTGAACATAATTATTTGAAGGTTGACTTTTTTTTTTTTTTTTTTGTATTAAAAACACTTCTTTTATTGGTCGGATGAAATATGCTAATTTTTTGAGACAGGAATTTTGGGTTTTCATGAGCTGAATGCCAAAATCATCAGTATTAAAACAAAAGTAAAAAACATAAAAAAAAACATTTTTATCATTACATTATGGAAAATAATGAACTTCATCACAATATGCAAATTTTTTGAGAAGGACCTGTATATCAGGTATTTTCAGTCAATAAACTGTATACAATAGTGTTTTAGATAAGAATGTAAAAATAAAGTTTGAAAATAAACGGCCTATTACCGTAAAACTTCAAATAATAGCCGAGTCCCAAAAACTTCAAATAATAGCCGAGTCCCAAATAGCAAACGAGCAGAGAGAGAGCGCGCCCGCGCACTCTCACGTCTTCAAACAACACGAGCGCTGTCTTGCTCTCTCTCCCTCGCGCATATTAATCAAAATCAATTGACACGATAGTAAAAGGTCGGAAGACCGCAGTTTCACGTGGAGCATTTGGAGATTTTTAGAGATTAGAGACTCTAGGAACAACATCTCAATGAACAGCATCTCAACACTAAATTATAAAGGCCTGTCTCATATAGACGCCTGTCTCAAATACAAGCCGGTGCAGTTCGACGATTTGGGAAAATAAAAGCCCGGGCTATTATTTGAAGTTTTATGGTAGGTGAACACCACAGCACCAAATACTTAAAGGGTTAGTTCATCCCCAAAATGAAAATGATCCCATGATTTACTCAGCCTCAAGACTTCCTAGGTGTATATGACTTTCTTCTTTCAGCCAAATGTAAACGGATATATATTAAAAAAATATCCTGGCTCTTCCTAGCTTTATAATGGGAGTAAGTAGTACCTGAGATTTGAAGCCCAAAAAAGTGCATCCATACAACATAAAATGTAATCCATATAGCTCCCAGGGGGTTAATAAAGTCCTTAAGCAAAACAATATAATATTTCATATTAAAGTAATATTTATAACTTTATAAACTATAATCAGTGGCTTCTGGTAATGGCCATAAGGTCTGGCGGAGAGTGACCTCTGACCTGTGGTGATAACCCCCACGAGGAGAAATATTTTCAAAACCGTATTTAATTATACAGTGCATTCAAAAATATTCAGAAAATTCACCCTATTTTCCAAATGCATGTAATGGATCTTATTGTAAAAAGGATCATCCGTACTTGCATCCGTAATGCTTCAGGTTTTTTTTTTCTTACTTATTTTGAATCAATGTTATAACTTCAGACTTCTCTCTGGTGACGTTTGTCAGACTTGTTCAATCCTTTATTCCGGGTTAAACCTCGCATTTGGGAGTGCAATGGCTCAAACTGATGCATAGAACCAAGAGCCCGCCCTGCATTTTTTATTTTTCGATAATGTTATAAACATCCTGCTAATGAACTCAATTAAATGCTTTTTTAAAACTTTAAGCTCTGACACTTGCAGGATTTTTTAATGGTGCAAACACCTTATGTCAAAAGATCAAGGCAAATTTAATTTGTGTCCTTTAAATTTACGCTTCAATGTCAAATGTATTACCCCTCTTCACTTACAGGTCTAGGCTCCAGTAGTACTGATGGAGGATTCAAGAGCTTCTATGCAGGTTGACTATCTCATGAGCCTCGTTTTGTACATAAAATCATTTGTATTAATACTCAAGTGTAAATTATCGTGTGTATGTAAGGAATGCTGGAGTCATTGCTGTCAGTCAGTGATTGACAGAAGTTACTTTAGCATAGCTTTGGGTTTTCGCAGCTGTAGAGTAGAACCATGGATGGCAACTTTTTATATATATATATATATAAATAAATAAATATATATATATATATATATGCTCATTAACCACGTTCTGTACACACACCATAGCAGCTTAATCACTCAGAGCAGTGGCAGCCATGTTTATTGTGTTTACAAGATGCTTTTTATTTGTAGGAAGTGCAGGAAATGAGAAGACAAACAATGAAGGTTTGTTTTCCTCTAAGGCTGTGAATGAATCCGCTCTAGACTCTTAAAATAAATTTCTGTTGCAGGACTCCAGACCACAATCTAAATGCGACATGTGCTACAATTAATAATTATAATTAATTCTAATTGAGACGCATGTCACTGACAGGATCAAAAACGGGCAGCCAGACCGCGCTTGGAGTGGGCAAGCATCCTAGATTTGGGTCTCACACATTATTAATCTGAGAAATTAAAGCAGTTATTTTTCCCGTTTTCATAACATTAATGTTGCAATTAATAATAATTTATTAATGGTAATAGTAAATTATTAAATATTAAAATAAAACATTTGTTTGAGATCTAACTAATTCTAATCAACTTTCACAAACGAGCAGAAATATTTTCAAAACAGTATTTAATTATACAGTGCATACAAGAAGTGTTCAGAAAATTCACCCTATTTTTCAAATGCATGTAATGTACGGATGAATCTTTCACAATAAGATCCATGTATGCTTCAGTTTTTTTTTTCTTACCTTGTAATTTTTAATCAATGTTTTAACTTCAGACTTCTCTCTGGTGACGTTTACGAGACTTGTCGCATCCTTTAGTCCGGGTTAAACCCGCCCATGCAAGCTCGCACTCATCTGCTTCCATTTGAGAGTGCAACGTCCTACACCTTTTTTTTTGTTTTTTATAATTTGAATGCACATCAAAATACGGAAGAAATGTTGCTACATCTGTTTCAAATGCTCTACATCTGAGAGTATCACAGAAAAGCCCTAAATCTGGATGTGTAAAACTGGTTGCATCATAGCCAAAAAGTCTTGAAGCTGCCTTTGCAGTGATTACAGCCTTGACTGAGTTCTGAGTTAAGGGTCTGAATACTTTTGTCAGTGGTATTTTAGTGAAAAAGCAACAGAAAAAGTTTGAATACTTTCTGAATGCACTGTAGATGGAAATACAATCAGTATCACTAGAGTGAAGGCATCGAATTGGATCTAAATTATACTAAGCTGTTCTAAACAACCATATTGACCAAGCAACTCTGAGATTTAAACCTTTTGGATCCCATTTCCTTTTGCCAATTTTTTTGGTCTGGAGCCCTGTTTTTTTTACAAACATATTAGAAGCAATAACTTGTAAGCAATTCTCATTATTAGGGATATTTAAAATCCTATATCAGATGCTATTATGATCTGGAACCATGATGCTTGAAAGGATTCAGAGCCTGTCTAAGGTGAGCCTTTGTGTTTGTAGATGGTGACTCATGGAGGTCGACTGCTGGTGACGGGTTCAGAGGCAGAGGTGTGTATCTGAATTTATACTAAGTAATAAAGCGTTTCAGCAACACCTTAAGCAGTTTCTCAACCCTGTTCCTTTTCCAACCCAGTGCTCCCAAGCACTGCACATGTTTAACGTTTCCTAGTTTAATAATTATAAAAAAAAATGTCCGGGAACCCTGGTTAGGGCTGTAGAAAAAACTACATATTTTAAAATACCTGACCATTTTTTAAAGAACTATAAAATCAGTTACATTTACTGAGTTTAAATCTAGAGTTGTTTGTGCTTGCGCAGTGTGAATGCTGTAACCGTTGCTTATTTGGTGTTTTTAGGGGGCAGGGGAGGATCCCGAGGAGGGAGAGGAGGCTTCAGGAATACCTTTAAATCAGGTGATATTACATTCATAATCTCTAATCCCCCTCAACAGAAATCCAGTATTAATGCTGTCAATCAATCTGGGTTGTTACACTTAAGAGGAACATAGGCACATAAATAGGTTCAAATAGCTGTTGTGAAAAATCACAAGTCGCATCTGGCTTTTTTCTGCAGAAACTTTGGCTATCGTTTTGTGTGGTTTTCTGTCATGTCTTTAGAGGACAGGATTGAGGGTATGGAGCAATTTTAGAATGGTGGTACTCAACCCTTTTGGGACAAATCTCCCCCTACTTCATTGTGATGTCGGTGTTTTTTTTTCTTTGTTCTGCGTTTTCGATACATCTTCAAATTTTTACAGGGAGAAGTTGGTTAACTTTAACAGACATCATGAATGCGAGACCATATCTTTGGGAAATTTCAAACGGTGTTTTTGTGCTCCCAATGTGGGAAGGGGCGCCACACAAAGTAATTTCAAATGGAAGTGAGCAACGAAACCCCTTTACAAATTGACTAAAAAGGCTACATGCGATGATCGCTTAACTGGAGTAATACAGTAATTACCCATTTATGATCTCATGACTCAGGGTGTGTGTATCTACCATAATATTGCAATTGTTGTTTTTCAAGAGAAGCACTTTTCTTGACAGACATCCATGCTTCACCGGCATACATAGCAGCCTCGCTGAATAAGTTGTTTCTGGGGCTTGAGTATCTACAGACACTTGGAGGCAATATTTAAAGCTGTGTGAAAATGTGAGACTTTTTACATAAAATGCTCTTGCTTTGTTTTTCAGAAGTTGATGAAAATGGCAACGATGAGGGTAATATTTCTCTTTCGAATAACAAGACATGTTTAATGACTCTTGTTTCGTTGTTTCATGGAGCCGTTTGTGTTGCAGGTTGGAAAGGAGGTGAAAGCCGAGGAAGAGGCCGCGGTGGTTTCCGTGGTGGATCTCGAGGTGGTTTCCGTGATGGTTGGTTGTTGGAATAAATACATTTTAATTGTAATTTTTGTGAGAAAATGGCAAAAAGAGATGACTTGAAATATGCTCAGCTATGCAGGAAGTTGGTTGCCTGGGGCAATGGTGAATTAAATGGTGCTTATTATACGCAGTGACCACAAAACGCTTACTTTGACCAATCACAGTTGAGTTGTGTAATGCGCAAGTTAATTGTCTCATTCTTAAGGTGGTAATGAAGAGACCGAAAGAAGAGGCTTTGGGAAAGGTGATATTTTAATATTAATCTGTGAATGAATACATGTACAAATGTATTAGAATTTTTACATGATGCTCTATCTTCCAGCAGGTGATGAAAATGGCAACGACGAAGGTAATATTTCTTTCTTTTGAATAACAGACATGTTATGACTCTTGTGTTTCATGGAGCCCATCTGTTTGTTGCAGGTTGGAAAGGAGGTGAAGGCCGAGGAAGAGGCCGCGGTGGTTTCCGTGGTGGATTTCGTGATGGTTAGTTTTTGGAAGAAACTAATTTGAATTGTAGTTATGAGAGATGGCAGGAGATAGACATGAAACTAGCACAGCTATGTTGGAAGTTGATTGCCTGGGGCAATGGTAAATTATACAGTTGGTTAGTAGTATACATGTATATGACCGCAGCTGCCTTTGACCAGTCACAATCGAATAGTGTAATTTAATTTTAATCTCTTACTCTTAAGGTGGCGATGAAGAGACGGGGAAAAGAGGCTTTGGAAGAGGAGGTGATGTTAAATTCATCTGTTTTTAAGTGGTGCTTGAGTGATTTTATCAAGTGTTGTGTGTTTTAACTGAATTCTTTCTTCAATGGCTCTGTTTAGGTTTTAGAGGCCAGAATGAGGAAGTGTTCTCCAAGGGTAATTTACTGCATTTATAGTAACTAGTATATAATATACTGCTGCTTTAACTTACTGGTTTTCTTGCTCTTTCTCTGATTGTCCAGTCTCAACATCAGACAACACAGATCAAGAAGCTGGTGAAAATGCAGGTGGGTCATATTTACCTTCAGTGCAAGACAAAGCTTTTCTTTCACTGTATGGAATTAGTTTTTCCAAATCTGTAAAAGTATGGGGGAAAAAATTAAAGATTTAGGTTTTCTTAAAATAAATGTGATTAACGAGAGTTTTTCATGGTGCAGCCAAAAGTTTAATAGACCGTGTAAGACAACTGACTGAATTCAAGGTCCATATTTTTCATTATGCAAAACTGTTTTTCTTAACCAACAGTCTTTTGAACTTGGCTAAATGAATGTTCAAACCGTATGGATGAATGCTTTATGGGTGAGGACTTGGAGAAAGTGATAATACCAGAAAATAAGTTTCATCTGTAAATTTATAGTATAGCAAACTTTATTATACTGGATAGCATATGCTGCCATTATTTAGAAAATAATATTTTCTAAATGCATGTTATCGGTGACAACATTATTTTAAAAATGTATATCAAATATAATCCTGTAGTTTATCATTGCAGTTTTAATAAAATGCTGCTGATTGAACTGGTCTGGGTTTGGTGTTCATTGATTTGAGCTACAGTACCTAGCTAAAATATTTCAGCAATTATTTGGCAACATAATAGCATGCGTGGTCTGAATGCAACATATTAACATGGATTTTAAAACCATTTATCAGATGTCAAATGAGGTCTTAAATTGTATGGAAATTTTGAAATGGGCCGTGTTTAGGATCTCTGCAGCCTTGAGATTCTCTGCAGCCTTGACATTGCTGCAGCCTTGTTTCATATCCAAAATGAGTAACGTCCCGTTTGTCTGTCTTGTAGGACCCAAGGTTGTCTATGTGCCGCCCCCCCCTCCAGAAGAGGAGAGTGCCATATTTTCACAATTTGCCACAGGCATTAATTTTGATAAATATGACGATATTCCCGTGGAAGTGAGCGGCAGCAATACTCCAAAAGCCATTATGGTAAGTTATATAGATATATTTTGCAATCCATTTTAACCTTGAAAGAAATGATTGGATCAGTGCAGTGTGGATGTACCACGTCTATCGCGTGGCGTTTGTTACTCTGCTTCCCTGCCATTCACATCTCCTCTCCCATGGACTCGTGGGATTGAATTTGTGCTCATGAAATGTACACTTCAGGTTCTCGGAAGAAGTATTAGGTAAGGGTGCTCCGATTGATCGGTCGTCGATCATAATCGGCCGATAGTTGCTTTGGGATGTGTGATCGGCGGTCTCTATAAAGGCCGATCCAGAAAAGCCGATCAGATGACGCAAAACTCGCGTGACAATTTTTTACACCCTGGTAAAAATCGCTTCACCGGTCTGGCAATTCTACAAGGTGTGTGTGAAAGACAATTCATTAGCAATCTGCAATGTGTGTACCATGCCGCTGCCCGCTTGTCAATCTGTGCAGCCTCTGTTCAACCCGTAAATAAATCCGTCGATCCGCAAACTGAGTTCTTGCCAAGCGTCTCAGAGGTTACGGTTCTAATCCGCACTCGTATAGTTTTTTTTTTTTGTTGTTTTTTTTTCTCTCTCATCAAAACTGAATGTTCATCAGTGGTTAGTCTATCAAGCAGGGAGACGTTTTATTTATGTACATCCGTGCCTCAATGTTACAAAAATTGGTGGGGGACAATATCAATCCTTAGAAAAAGTGGTGGGACGACTTCACTGGATCTAAACAAATCAATGTAACCATAGATGTGACCAGTAGTGGTGGCTTTCTTAATCTGTTGAAAATAATGTTGCAAGGGTTCTTGAAAAAAAAAAAATTGATGCTTAAAGGGACAATGTGTATTTTTTTTTTTTTTTTTTTTAAGTATTTTATATCTAAAATCAATATTTTTATTCATAAATATGTCCTCAATGGTGTACAAATACCTCTGCCAATGATCTGACTTATCCTCGTAAACGAAGAATTTATTATCTTTATATACATGTGACGGGTAGGTCCATAGACATAATAAATACATAGACGCCCTATTGGCCGCTTTGGAACGTTGCTGCGATACGTCATTGCGTCCGCCTTTTTGCTGAGGGCAAGACTGCACTGTAAACAAATGCAAGTAAACGGGTGAGCTGCGGTTTTCCTGGATGAAAACAATAATGTTTACATTTATCAACCGATTTCAGTGGTTTGTTCGTGGTGTACGTTACTATTACTAATTATATAATGACCAAATACAACCTGAAAAAAAATGTTCAATGCTCTTCCTCCTGATTTTCTTTTTTTTCCCCTTTGTATTCGCTTTAACAGTATGAAAAAGACATGTACTCTTCGTTCGTGGTCAGGTTTTTTTCTCCCGATTTAGTTTACGATATATCCCATTAATAATGTGCACATTTTACAGCAGTTTGCAATCAATAAATATTACACATTTATGCCACAAATGATTGCTTGTGAACAACTGTTAATGAATTGACAGTGGTTACTTTGTTTTTTTTCATTTGTTGATAATCAATTATACTGATTGTTACAGCATTTACATTCTAAACTCTTTCTAAGGATCTGCTATACAGCACCCTTTGATCTACTAGAAAGGCTTACTATTGAAATGTGTCTTAACCTGAATCACCACTAGATGGAGACTGCATGTTAATGAATATAACAACTCTGTAGCTCTGATTTTACAAGATACTGAAAGAAAGAGTCTGTGTATACGATTGTCTACAAGAGCTGTTTTGTGTACATAGCATGTTCAAAAGCTATGAAAATAGGCCAAAAATATCTCTAAGTGTCTCTCACTCTTTTTCTCAGACCTTTAATGAAGCAGGACTTTGTGAATCACTGAACAAGAACATAATGAAGTCTGGATATGTAAAGCCTACTCCTGTTCAGAAATATGGAATCCCCATTATCTCTGCTGGGCGGGATCTAATGGCTTGCGCCCAGACCGGATCAGGAAAAACGGCAAGAACCACTCTCTTGCATGCTGTTCTTATTTAATGATCATCTTTCCTGTCCGTGTGTTCAGAAGATTACTTGTACATATTTAAGTACACTGCCTGACTGCTGTCTCTGTCGTCCCCCAGGCGGCATTCCTGCTGCCCATCCTGCAGCGGTTCATGACTGATGGAGTGGCGGCCAGCAAGTTCAGCGAGGTGCAGGAGCCCGAGGCCATAATCGTGGCTCCCACCAGAGAGCTCATCAACCAGATCTATCTGGAGGCCAGGAAGTTCGCATATGGGTACACTACCATTTTCAGCCATTTAAATTGGGGAGTTTCTTTTATAGTAGGGCTGGAACTAACCTTTTTTATTTTTTTATCGATTAATCTATTTCTCTCTCTCAATTTAATCAAATCTAATGAGGTCCCCCCCCCCCCCCCCTTATGGTTTATCTATTGATTATTATCTGAATAGAATTGATTCATTCTTTGGTTAATTTACCAATAAGTAACAACCAGTAACTTACCAATAATTAATAACCGTAACTAATCTGTGAACTTTTACCTCATGATATTTTTTATCAGAAAAGATAGTTTATGCAGTGCAGGCCCAATTAGGAAAGTTGATGATGTGGACATGAATCCCTGTAAAATAACTAGGAAACAATACTAGCTGACCACTACAGTACAGTTTGCACAGTGAGGCTGAGTATTGATACAGATTTCATGAGTTGATTTATGATTTTTACAAGTGCTTATTAGCTTGTGGTCGACCGATATTGTTTTTTTGATTGCCGAAATCTTAGAGCGGTAACTCTAATTTTACATACAGCACACCAGGGCTCAACATAAAAAAACACGAACACGAATTTGTGAAGCTTACACTTAAACACACATTTTGGGGGGGGGGGGGGGGGTTTAGGCAGAAGTTTAGGGGGGAATTTGATTACACTATTTTTAGATGGCCCATCAGGCAGGTCGGCCCTCGGTCGGCTTTTGTTGGAAATTTCCGGCAAACGAAACCGTACATGCCCTCATCGCCTTTCTCCATCCAGGTGTACTGTGTTTTCCATGACACTAGGAATTAGGGCTGGGTGATATGGCCAAAAAAAAAATCCTATCTCGGTATTTTTTGGTTAAATGGCGAAATACGATATATCTCGGTACTTTCTAGGTTTTTCTATTTGGATAAAGAAAATCTGTATTTAAAAAAAGTCATTTCACATCCTGCTCAATGATATCCAAACAATGTTGATATGGAAACAAATATAGTGAATGTAATGTAGGGTATGCAATATATTATGTGCAAAAAGGTGGTTAAAATCACATTATATTCTAACATTGTAACATTGCAATCTAAAAACAAAAATAATGCTTTTGTTTTTAAAATGACTAAAGGCTCAACTAAAAATAAAAACAAAAGCACAAACTAATTATATTAGCCTGCATTTGATTACCCCATTATCAAATGTCACTTTCATAAAAATATACTTGTAGGTTTAAAATTCCACATATGGCACATCTCCAACAACAAATATTTTCGCAATATTTATGTTTTAGTCAGAATTATTGCGCTACTATTCTATTGTGCTTGTCTGTTTGGCGCGCATGCGCGCGGCGGCGCTCATTAACGGAAGCTTGAATTTTAGCGGAGATTCACTTGAAGAGGGCTTGTTCTCTCCTGACAGTGAAATGGACACATTTGTTTGACTTTCTAACATTTACAGATGGAGAATATACCTGTGAAATGTAAGTTAAGCTCTGAGGAAAGCACCACATCTCAAACGAATTAAACAGCGGCAGTATTTATCTGTCAGTCAGCAACAGTATCTGTCAGATACTTTAAACACAGATAGTTTAATACAGATATATTAAACTTAACTATCTTGCCAGTTATTTTGAAGCGCTTAATATAAGCTTGTCATGTTTAGGACAAATTTTACTATGCACTATGTACTTTCACTGCAGCAGCTCACACTGCGTACTCCGCTATTTTTCAGATGTGCTCGTATCAAACTACTGTATCGATATAAACAGTATTGCCTCATTCCATATCGTTTAAAAAAAAATTGATATTGCACAAACTCGATATACCGCCTAGCCCTACTAGGAATGTCCTCTTTCTCGTATCAGCCTCGTAGTTCTTTGACATTTTAACAGGTTATAAATAACCTGAAGTAACATTTACACTCTTCGCGCCACTGTGCATTACGTTTGCTGTTTGTTTTGCTGATGGCCAGTCAACTAGCCGACATACTCTTTTATTGGCCTCGGGCCATTGCTTATGTCGAGCCCTGCACAGGGTTCGTACGGGTGCTTGAAATCCTTGAAAATGCTTGAATTTTGATGTGTTTTCAAGGTTTGAAAAGTGCTTACATTTTGGATAAAATGCTTGAAAATGTAACTGTTCTCTCACAACAAATAACTATCTGACTGAATAGTTTGTTTATTAAATGGAGAAATAAAATGTAGCCCTTCAGATACAGAGCGATTTGCGCTACGCTGGCCAGAGCAAAGGTAGGCGGAGTTTTCATTTTGATTTCAGCGCTCGTTTGGATGGCCTGTTTTTATTGGCCGCGCGGGTAATCGTCACAGAGCGCAGTGCTAAAAGTTTAAGTATTTTTAAGTTTATCCGCTTTGGTAGACGTAGCAACAAAACGTCCTCGCGCGGCGCAAGCCATTGAAATAAATGGGTTCCATAATGTAGCACATTCCGCGTCCTGTCTGAAAAGGCCGTTAGGGGCTGTTTACACCTGGCCACTTCATGCGTTTTCTCAGATCGGATAGCTATCCGATTTATCAAAACGAATTCATTTACACCTGGTGACAAATGTGTTTTCCCAAAACGGATATAAATCCGATCTTCCATTCCCGCGCTATATGCAGATTTAATGGAGTTCACGTCATCGAAAGCAACCGATATGAGCTGCATTTTATTGATCATCAGCTAAAATCTAAATCAAAGACCGTAATAAGAGAGAGCGGCAAAAGCACTGGTAAGATAATTTTGTTTCTTTACTTTAAATGATGATGATTGTGTGTTAAGCATCTGCGACTTACGTTCACTATGATTGGTGATAGTTTGCTTGTTGGCTTGATGAAGATGCTCAGCTTCTCATGAGTGTTGCAGTAGCGCCGTCATATCTGGCTATAACATTACATATAGCCTATAACACGCTCTCACATGTTTATTTTTTAGCATTTTTGGGAGGAGTACAATTTACATATGTGGTTTCAACAACCAGATGCATTTACACTTGTCCAGTTTCGTCTGTAAAGCGGCCCAGACCTCCTCCTGAAGTGGTTTGAGCGATCGGATTCAAATGCGTCTCGAATGCGTTTCGGAGGACATTTACACCGGGTCTTTTCCCGATCGGATAGCTATCCGATCACAGAAAACGCATGAAGTGGTCAGGTGTAAACAGCCATTGACTGAAAGTACTTGGTGAGATAATGTAATGTTAGTATTGGATGTCCGTTTTGGCACGTTCATTTGTGGAATATGCAGTGAACATAGCCAAAGTTACAGCACAGTAACTGTAATGTTAACTACCCGCAAAATTGAAACCTGCAAACGTTAGCCCAGTGCATCATAACAATCGTTGATTGCTGAACAGAAATTGTGTCAGATGGAGTGTCATACAAGTAGCCGACTGTAAGGTTGAGGATGGCCTTATGCATTACACTGCTCTATTCCAGTAAATAAATGTATATGTCTTGGCAATTAAATACTTTTAATACAATTAAATACTTTTCAATTAATATAGGCTATTTATCAGGCAGGTGCCTGTGCACTGTCAGAGTCTTCTGGGTTAAAATTGAATTACAGGTTGTTGTTGTTGCACTATTTCATATTTTGTTCACTGTCTTCATATTTTCAGCCCTTGAAATTTCTTCAGTTTTACAGCCTGAAAATCATATATTAATGTCCAAATATTGCTACCCAGATAATAAGGAAAAGTATTATTCATAGGCATTATCTACTTAGTGATACATTTTGAAAAATAAAACTTGTGATTTGCTTAAATATCTGATCCTTCTGCTATTACGAAACACAATTTTGCCTGTTTATAGCATTATCTCTTTTAATGTGATAAAAACACTAAATAAGTTTGACTATGTATTGGTATGTAATTTACGGTGGTGTAAGGTGCTGGAAAAGGCTTTAAAATGGACCTTGAAAGTGCTTGAAAAGTGCTTGAATTTGACCTTGGAAAAGGTGTACGAACCCTGCCTGCAGCACACTGAAACCGATATGAATATGACACAGTGGGCAACTTGGATATAGCCCAGCATATTTTAAAGGCACACTGTGGAACTTTTCAACCTTTATAATATATTACCAAAACCCATTGAGATGGTACATCGACTTACAATAGGTTGAATGACACGTCTGCCGAAGCCTGAAGGTGTCTGTATCGCTTTTACTAGCACTATGTAACTTCGGGTTTCGGGTAGGAACCCGAGCACAAAAAGAACTACAAAATTCGACCGCTTTACGGCATACGTCACTTCCCCCACCACCCCAACTTCCTCAAATTCTAACGTGAGCGCTCAACTCGCGTTTGATTCCCGGCGTCTGTATGTTGTCGTCATGGCTGAATCAACAGCTACTCGGAAGAAAGCAAAGATTTTGTCAGAGGAGACCAAAAAAAGAAAAAGGAGAGTGATAAACTAAAAGCAAGGACGAGGATAAACATTGGTCAAGCGTTCCCTCGCTGGCGTGCGATAAAGGAGGATGAGGGATTCCCGACCGATGCTGACCTGGCCGTCATGCTTTTGGACTAGTAAGTTAAATATATTGCTTGCACAATATCTCAATTTTTTCAAATTTGTTCTCTGCCTGGCCATGTTACTGATTCTATATTGTCCTCCATTTAACTTAATGTAACAAGGAATGCTAGTAGAGTAAGTCAGCGAATTATCAATCTGGTAGCTAAATGTTAGTACAAATATACATTTTATAAATATTGGGAAAGGTTTGCATTCAGCAGACACTTTATCCTCCGATTTTGAAACGAAACAGGGCTGCAACTTAACAACTAGCTACAGGCTTTTGTTTAATTTGTATGCAATTCATCTGGTAGCATTAACGTTAGAAATGTTAGAAGAGTTAGTACACAAAGCTAACAGGCAAAGAAGTCAAGCCTTTATATTGAATAAAAGGTACACTTAATGTAAACTGAAATTTTAAAATAAATATCGGCATAAAAGTGTATATATAATGTAATATTTACTGCGAATTCGTGTAACAAAACTGATATAAGTCACAACATACTGCCGTATACAAATGTAAATGTGTTTTTTTTTCCTTTCAGCTCATATATGTTTGTATTTGTGTAAAAGGAAAAACAAACTGAAGACTACAAATAACGGGAATTATGTAGTGAGTTATATCAGTTTTGTTACACACGATTTCCCGACTACTCGATTTCATCTCCAACCCATTGCAAAGAGATCCTGAAGATGTTAATTGTTTGCTTCAGGTGTGTTTGATTAGGGTTGGAGATGAACTGTGCAGGACAGACGATCGGCAGGAGCAGGATTGGGCAACCCTTGTCAATGCGACTTACCTGATCAGACATTGTTTTCTGCGTATGCTACTTTTATTCAATTTGTTTTCTTTATAGGATTTATATTATTAATCTTATATTTATATTATTATTTTGGTCAGTAGTGAATCGATTAACTTTCTCCAACATACAAATCAAATGCCGTCTGCACACACACATAAAGACACGGGAGGTTGACCGGTTGACTGTTTATTGACTTTTGCGACAATGCTGCGGCGCTTGTGACCTCTAGGGGCACTAGACGTGAAAATTACAGGTCGAGCGCACCCTAGTGGCCAAAAATTCCACAGTGTGCCTTTAAAATGAAGGATTTAAAAGTTTTTTTGATCGCGTCTCCTGTGAAGCTGATCTTCTGTTCACATTCACTCACTTCACACGGACCGACTGTCACTCGCAGAAACGGGTTTATGCCGGCTACAAATGCACACAACAAAATATCACAGCTGGTTTGTGAAATTAAATGTTTAAATGATGTACATGCGCATTTTCTGAATGTTGACGGTAAATGAGAGTATTTTAGCCTGATTGTTTGCCTTTTCTGTTACAAATAATATAAAAGCAAACGCTTTTTCGCCTACCATTTACTTTCTTTGTTTACCAGTTCTGTCTAACAGTATTAGATATGACTGACAGATCGTTAACGAATGAAGACTGAGAATGTGAGCGCTGTGTGATCAGGCGCTGCCGTTCTCTTCTCAGGCGCTGGTGTTCTCTTCTCAGGCGCTGGTGTTCTCAGCGCTGCCCGTCAAAATATAAGTCCGGCTTCCAACACATCGGTCAATCAAAAACTTCTCGGCCAATGCCGATATTTTAATGCCAAATATCGGCGATATATTGGTTGACCACTATTAGCATTGTCCACACTTGGGCTCTCAAATCCCTCATTAATTCTATATTGCTTGTAGTCACCAAGTTGAAAATTGTACAGCAATTTAATCTCCTTAAACAATTGGTCTTGAATCTCGTAGGACCTGTGTGCGTCCTGTGGTGGTTTATGGCGGTATAAATACTGGATATACTATTCGAGAGGTGTTAAAGGGCTGCAATGTTTTGTGTGGGACCCCTGGAAGATTGCTTGACATCATTGGGCGTGGAAAGGTAGTTTTTTTTTCTCTTTATAATATACCATGCTTTTAATAACTGACTATCTTTTGTGTGGCTGTCATTTTTATGAGTGTTTGACTTGTTCCCGTCAGGTTGGGCTGAGTAAGCTACGGTATTTGGTTCTGGATGAAGCAGACCGGATGCTGGACATGGGCTTCGAGCCAGATATGCGAAAGCTAGTGGGATCTCCAGGAATGCCTCCAAAAGAGGATCGGCAAACCCTCATGTTCAGTGCCACCTTCCCTGAAGAAATTCAAAGGTCTGACTGACACACTTGAAAAGAGTTATTCTTCCAGAACCTAATTTTTCCAAACCTGTATAACTTTCCTCTATGGAAGATAAAAACATGCTTTAAATCAGGGGTTCTCAGCTCTGCAGGAAATTGGACCTCAAGGGCCAGAGTTAAGCTCCAACCTTGATCAAACACAGATGAACAAACTAATCAAGGTATTCAGGATTACTAGAAAGATATAGGCAGGGGAGTTTAATCAAGGCTGGAGCTGAACTCGAGGGAAGTTTACCTCGAGGGTTGAGAAACCCTTGTTTTCTAATCTATTTATTTGATGCATTGATTTCTTTGACGCCATAAGGTTAGCCAGGGTTCAAACTAGTGCCAAATGCAAGTAAAAATAGGCGTTGGAATGGGTTTACTTGCCAGTTGGCTGGTTATATATATATATATATATATATATATATATATATATATATATATATATATATATATATATATATACAGGTCCTTCTCAAAAAATTAGCGTATTGTGATAGTTCATTATTTTCCATAATGTAATGATAAAAATTAAACTTTCATATATTTTAGATTCAGTGCACACCAACTGAAATATTTCAGGTCTTTTATTGTTTTAATACTGATGATTTTGGCATACAGCTCATGAAAACCCCAAATTCCTATCTCAAAAAATTAGCATATTTCATCCGACCAATAAAAGAAGTGTTTTTAATATAAAAAAAGTCTACCTTCAAATAATTATGTTCAGTTATGCACTCAATACTTGGTCGGGAATCCTTTTGCAGAAATGACTGCTTCAATGCGGCGTGGCATGAAGGCAATCAGCCTGTGGCACTGCTGAGGTGTTATGGAGGCCCAGGATGCTTCGATAGCGGCCTTAAGCTCATCCAGAGTGTTGGTTCTTGCGTCTCAACTTTCTCTTCACAAAATCCCACAGATTCTCTATGGGGTTCAGGTCAGGAGAGTTGGCAGGCCAAATGAGCACAGTAATACCATGGTCAGTAAACCATTTACCAATGGTTTTGGCACTGTGAGCAGGTGCCAGGTCGTGCTGAAAAATGAAATCGGATGGAAGCATGAAGTGCTCCCAAATCTCCTGATATCTAGCTGCATTGACCCTGCCCTTGATAAAACACAGTGGACCAACACCAGCAGCTGGCATGGCACCCCAGACCATCACTGACTGGGTACTTGACACTGGACTTCAGGCATTTTGGCATTTCCTTCTCCCCAGTCTTCCTCCAGACTCTGGCACCTTGATTTCCGAATGACATGCAAAATTTGCTTTCATACGAAAAAAGTACTTTGGACCACTGAGCAACAGTCCAGTGCTGCTTCTCTGTAGCCCAGGACAGGCGCTTCTGCCGCTGTTTCTGGTTCAAAAGTGGCTTGACCTGGGGAATGCGGCACCTGTAGCCCATTTCCTGAACACGCCTGTGCACGGTGGCTCTGGTTGTTTCTACTCCAGACTCAGTCCACTGCTTCCGCAGGTCCCCCAAGGTCTGGAATCGGTCCTTTTCCACAATCTTCCTCAGGGTCCGGTCACCTCTTCTCGTTGTGCAGCGTTTTTTGCCACACTTTTTCCTTCCCACAGACTTCCCACTGAGGTGCCTTGATACAGCACTCTGGGAACAGCCTTTTTGTGCAGAAATTTCTTTCTGTGTCTTACCCTCTTGCTTGAGGGTGTCAATGATGGCCTTCTGGACAGCAGTCAGGTCGGCAGTCTTACCCATGATTGCGGTTTTGAGTAATGAAACAGGCTGGGAGTTTTTAAAAACCTCAGGAATCTTTTGCAGGTGTTTAGAGTTAATTAGTTGATTCAGATGATTAGGTTAATAGCTCGTTTAGAGAACCTTTTCATGATATGCTAATTTTTTGAGATAGGAATTTTGGGTTTTAATGAGCTGTATGCCAAAATCATCAGTATTAAAAATATAAAAGACCTGAAATATTTCAGTTTGTGTGCAATGAATCTAAAATATATGAAAGTTTAATTTTTATCATTACATTATGGAAAATAATTAACTATCACAATATGCTAATTTTTTGAGAAGGACCTGTATATGTGTGTTTTTTTTAATGAATTTTGACTGAATAGTTTTGAGAATGTGAAATAGCTTACCAACAGTTGTGGTGTAATTTATGTAAATGTATAGTAGTGCTGCATGTTTCAGTGTATAGCCAAAGCACAGCATTGTTAATTTTCAGTTTTGATTTACAGTAAATGTTTCTCTGCCAGTGCTGTTTGAATTGTTAATTTGCACTCTTGAGCGCAACATGCACCAACTATCTTTGGAAATGCGTAATGTTAACCAAGAAGCGTTAAGATCTGTGGTTTTCAGTCAAAATAACTTTGTTTGAAAAAAGAAATTAAGACAACCATAAATGTTAGTATTGTAGTTTTACTGTTCTGTAAAATAAAATAATGCTAATAGTGGCTTCAGCAGGACTTGTATGTATCATGTATTGCATGACAGGTTGGCAGCAGAGTTTTTGAAAGTGGACTACCTCTTCCTCGCGGTGGGTGTGGTGGGCGGAGCATGCAGTGATGTGGAGCAGACCGTTATTCAGGTGGACCAGTTCTCCAAGAGGGAGCAGCTGCTGGAACTGCTCAAAACTACAGGTGTGTGTTCACATGCATAACTTAACTTGAGGACTTGTTGAATTTCCCATTCCAATATATGAAAGCACAAACATGATGCTTGTAAAAGAGTCAGAATCCATCTGTTCCTCACAAAGCTATCAAAAGGATATGCAAGTTCACAGAAACCCTTCTCTGCTGCTCCTGTCTGTTGTTCTCCATCCAGCGGTTTCAAACAGTGTTCAGTTACGGTCACAACAGTCTCGAAGGCTGCATTTACACACTATAAATTCTCAAGATTTGTCAACGTGCGTAACCCTGTAAGACCCAAATATAGAAAAAAAATTCTCTCACCTGTCAGATGTTGTAGGAGGCCTCTGATGCAAATAATGATTTAAAAAAAATTGTTTTAGTAAGTTAAGGAAATGTTGTAATATTGCAACGTTGGGCCTATTTGGGAGCAGAATTTCAGCATTTGCGCACTCACTGTCAGAACAAATATACAGAACTAATGGCTCATTTGAAGAGTGGATTGCTTACATAGCACCATAACTGTAAATATGAGTAATAATCACCCAACAGTCATATTTTTATGAATTAGAATTTATTAAAAATAAACATAAAATATAAATTTTAAATACAAAACGGATAAACTGTCAAAGAAACAGTGTCCAGTGTTCACTTGCAAAGGTAGTCCTAAAAGCAGTTCCTTTCCTCTGAAAAGCAGAGATGTAAATTGCACTTCATGCAGAGCGTATTCAAATATCCTTTTTTGCAGTGTCTGCGGCGTCCTCTCATTCTGAAATGAAAATAGAGTATGTTCAGTTATGTATGAATAATTTAGATGTAAATTAATCCTATTTATGTGATGCATTCCATTGAAGTCACACAATTCTAAAAGGAATATACAAACCCCCAGACCTCTTATGGCTCGTTTCCACTGAGCGGTACGGTACGCAATTATTTGCGTTTCCACTGTCAAAAGTTGTGAATGGTACCAAAAAGCCAAACCGTACCGTACCACTTTTTGGGTACCCTTCCGTTGGGGTACCTAGCACAGTGGTACGGTACTAAAGGGTGGCGCTAGACTCACTGCAGAACGCTGATTGGTTGACAGAGTATCGTCACTTGCGCGTGCTACAAGGGGAATGACAACATAAGAAGCGCCATTTTTTATTATACAGTTGAAATATAATACTACGGTTCTTCTTTCACGAAATGTAGTTTTAAGAGTTTTTGAGGCGAGAATGTAGCTTTTTAAAGCTCAAATCTGCAGTTTATTTATAATGATTTATGATAATTTGATCCATTCCAGGCGATCACCGGGCGCTCTGCGCTTATGTTCCCCGCCTGGAAAAGCCTTTCCTCGGCTAGTCGTTTTGACGTTTGCCGCTGACTCTGTAGTGGTAATTCGTCTTGTGTATATCTAACGGGTGATCTTTGGTCTCGTGAATCGAGAATTCGTTCCCTGGCCAATCGTTTTGGCTGAGGGCTAAGTGAAGTTTCATATATTTAGGCTATAACTTTTCCGTTGTAATGTTAACGTTAGACTAGCGCTGAATTTGTATATTTGACTGAATTGTTTGCTTTATTTCTTATTGTATAGCTTCTTGTAACGTTACCTTTTACTTATACTTTTATAATGGCTATTATTGATAAAACTGAAATTTAACAAAAAGAGATAGGGTTGAGTTTTGTCATTTTTTTTTATTACATGATTATCACTAATGTTGTTTATTGCAACATTTGTACAAATGCACATATTGCCTGGAATATGTTTAATATTTTTTTTAAATTTAAACGAAAAGATGCAGGGTTTTTTTATGTTTCGTTTTGTTATAAATAGGCTAACGTTAAACATGCAGTGAATAATCAGGTCTATACATTGCCTGAACCACATTTGTGTGTCTATAATGTTTAAAAATTATTTAAATGAAAACGAAAAGAGGCAGAGTGGTGTTTTATAACATATTTCGTTTTATTGTTGCCTAAAATGTACATGCAGAGCGAGCTGAGTGACGCTTTCAAGAACGCGCTGTTCCATTTGGAGAATTACCGGACTCGCGTCCTCAGGAGTCCTTCTGCTGAGAACTTTACACACTTATTGAGAAATGCCTAATGTCGGCGCTTGTCGTCTTGTGACAAACATGCCGAGAAGCAAGGACAAGATCTGCTGTATGCCATCATTGGTGTCACCACGCCTATCAAGTAGGGTACTGTTGGCGGTGGAAACGCTAGCTGGATCATGGTTTACTGACCCGAACCGTACTGTACCGTACTGCTCAGTGGAAACGAGCCATTACATTCCAGAACATTAACACCTGTCCCTGAACAATGGACCGTGCAAACCCCTATATATCTGAACATTCACACTGTCCTTGAATAACAATCCTACAAAGCATTCCTCAAACAGTGTTTGGCTTGCAACACGCAGATATTTGGGCAAACAAACAAAGCCCAGATACAAATTTACTGCTAACATACAGGAACAATTTCAAATACTGGTACTGAAAGGACTAACACTGCAACCAGAAATAATTTATTCATTTAGAATTATTCAAATCTGATCTAAACTAAAAATGAGAACATAACACATTTAGAAATTGTGAATCATTAAATGCATTATATTTCTGTATTTCTTTTGTGAACATTTGAGAAGTGCAATGCCTCCATGTAATGTGCAAAGTGCACATGCTATTTTGACTACCATTGGAAAATTACAACAAAGATAAGCTGAGTCTAATTTGATGCATGCATTCCACAATAACCAAGTATTTACATGAACTAGACATTCTAATTCTCTGGGTAATTGTTTTGCTGTTTGTGTATAGCTGCTAGTACATGGCCCAGTGCTAGATTAGTGTTGGCATCTGGTGGAATGTAGACCGCTGTTACCACGGCAACAGTGAATTCACGTGGCAAATATGGGTCAGTGACAAATAAGGGTTGTCAAGATGACAAATTTGAAAATCTTGTAAGAGCGTGTTTTAAAAGCATGCTTCAGGTATGTTAACCGTCTGAGGTGTTTTCTGGGTCCTGGAGGTGTTCTGACATGCTCTGACATTTGTGCTTTTTTCAGTTATTTATAAACATGTTAATGGAAAAGGTGTAAATTCACTCTATATACCACAAACGGGGCTACCGTAATATGTGAGCAACATGCATGTACATGTTTGTATTTTTAAGATAATAATGTTTGTGTGGTTTGTGAAAAAACAAATGTCACTGAAATAAGGTCATAAAACCCATAGTGATTTCTTCACAAGACTTTTGAAAATTGTATCACATAGCCTAGAATATTTGCTCAAACTATGTGAAAATCATCCTGCATACTCATTTAGATAAGACAATATATTGATTTAAAATTTGTATGACGTGTTTTGTGTGAGAAAGCTTTATGCGAGGAGGCGTGGATCTCTCATTAATATGAATGGATTTTACACCTGAGAAAGACAAAGACCCTCCCCTAATGGCCCTATTAGGGGCTATCAGGCCCTATCATCATGAGAAGCCTTGCACAAAGAATGAGGAGAAATTAAAAAAAGAATGGCTTTTAGATTGTCTGGATTTATTTACAACTAGGGTTGGGTACCGAAACGCGGTGCCAATAGGGAACCGGTTCCGACGTAAACGGTAGTAACCAGACCGAATTGGAACGAAAAATTCGGTGCCTGATTTCGGTGCCTGACTCTGTCTTACATGCGCTTCATGAGGCACACGCGCGCAAGGTCTCTCGCTCTTTCCCTCTCCGCCGTGCGCGGGCTATACGGCTTGGAGCACAGTCTCTTCTGTCTCGCATGCTTGCTCGCTCGCTCTTGATTCCGGGAGATTTTAACTAATTTGCGGGCATCAGTGTAAAATTACGCGTCAGAACGCCCTCTCTGTGCCGATTGTCTGAAGCCCATATAGAATCGCGCCAATACGTTGGCTGATGGCGCGGGCGCCGCCTCGACGCCATAATCTGCTCCTCAGATTTCTCTGCCGAACAAGGAAGCTTGTCGGCAGCGCGAGGATCTTGGCAGCGAACGCAGCGTCTCGTTCCCTATTCAGAGAACATGGGTGTCATGACTCAACGGATCACAGGAAGCAATAGCGGGTAAACAACTCTTTATTTAAAGATAGGGAAGTCCAAACAGAAAGACACGGGCGTGGAAATGGTGACAAAGGGACGTCAATGGTCAGCGTGGTGAATCCCAAGTGGTGCGGTGAAGACAGACGAAGAACAATCCACAAGCGGTGATAATCCACAACCAACAACGATAATCCACAAGCAAGACGAACTTCACAGGAACACACGACGAGAGACTCAGGAACACAAGACTGGAACACCGACACATCCAACAATGATCTGACAATGGAGATGAGAAACTCTGAGCATATATAGTGAATGAGATCGGATGCAGCTGGTGATGATATGATGATCAGCTGGAGCGAATCAAGGAATGACACTCAATTACGCCCACAACACATGTGCTTTCATGCAACAACAACAACACGAGACGAGAAGGAAGCAATGAATTAGTATACCGTGACAATAGGTTACAGCAGTAACCAGAGACGTTCTCTTTCATAGATTTACTCAAAGCTGCTTAGCTGAGACGCAGTGGGAACGAAATACCAAACTCGCCAAGCTAAGCGCTGCGTAACTAGTACAACGACCAGATAACTTACATGACTGGATCAAGGAGACAAAACATGGGAACCTGGAGCCATGTTGACATTAGATTACCCTGGTAGTTTTCTCTATTAATCTCCAGTATTATTACATTGTTTGATACAATATTGTTTTATTTGATATTAAGTAAATGTGAATTTTTATTTTTTATTGGTTTATTTATTATCATATGTTCTATTTATATTGTTTAAAGATTTAAGTTAATATTGTGTCCAGTTTGGCCCTGTAAATAAAATGGTATTATTTTTTGACAAAGTGTGTGCGGTTTCATTTTCTTAAGTAACCGGTTCAAGAACCGTTTAAGCACCGGAACCGTTTAAAAAATACAGAGTAGGTACTGGTATCGGATAAAACCCAACCGATACCCAACCCTATTTACAACACAACATAATCCAAAGATACACAAAAAGGACAAAAAGCACATTAGTAAAAACACTGATGTAAAGACAAAGACTTAGGCCCCATCCACACTACTACGTTTTAGTTCAGAAACACAGAACTTTTGCTACGTTTGCACTTCCCGTCCACACTAAAACGGCAAAAACGGAGAAGTTTAGAAACGCTGCGACCCCGTTTTGCGTTTTGAATCTCCGGAGGGCGTTTTAGTGTAGACTGGTCAAAACGGAGGACTTCAGAAACGATGACGCAGAAGCTCACGCTTGGCTCTCTGATAGGGTGTAATACAATGGAAGAAAACGCACGACAAAAGCCTGGACTACCAGTTACGTTAGTGCAAGTAAATTCTGCATTTCACAATGCTATAACTGCCTACATGCGTCGGAGGCAAGCTATTATTCCAGCGATCTGTGACAATTCCCATGTGCAGCGGCGGAATCGACCGTACATGGAGCGTCGGTTTTGGGTTCAGCCGGGAAGAACCAGCGCATGGTGGGATAATTTTATCAATGAAGTTGTAGTTCCTGAAGAATGGTGCGAAAACTTTTGAATGTCCAGATCGGCACTTATCAACCTCAGCGAAATCTGAGGAATAGTCAATCTGATTCCTGTTTACACCGGCACGCGCATGCCCAGTATAGGTGAATGGTGACGTGATCCGCGTTTTCAGTCATTTTAATGTGGACGGAGATCAGTTCTAATACGCAGCTAAAACGCTGGTGTGGACTGAGATCGTATTCGTTTTAATTCTCCGTTTCTAAACTAAAACGCAGTAGTGTGGATGGGGCCTTAAACAGTCACACACCTTTGTGCCATTCCTGAAACATAGTAGCCTACATACCTGTCATGTCCAAGGTGTTTGACTTTTCATTTTACCATGTTCATGTACAGAGACTCATGTGAATGTTGAAGTCAGCAGGACTCATCCAGTGGCATCTGGTCCCTTTCTAAAAAATAAATAAATAAACACCTGTAAACATGTTGATATCAAGACAAACTATAGGGCTGCACGATTCTGGGAATACATTTTAGATTTTTCACACACACACACACACTCATATATATAAGATATATATACACACACACAATATATATATACACAATATATATACACACACTGCCGTTCAAAAGTTTGGGGTCGGTATGATTTTTAATGTTTTTAAAAGAAGTCACGTATGCTCACAAAGGCTGCATTTATTTGAGTAAAAATACAAAACAAACCCAGTAATATTGTGAAATAATATTTCAATGTTAATCAGCTGTTTTCTATGTAAATATATAGTAAAGTGTAATTTATTCCTGTGATCATTACTCCAGTCTTCAGTGTCACATGATCCTTCAGAAATCAGTATAATATGATGATTTGATGCTCAAGAAACATTTTTCATTATCAATGTTGAAAACAGTTATTTACATTTTTATTTCAGGATTCTTTGATGAATAGAAAGTTCAAAAGAACAGCATTTATCTGAAAAATAATGTAATCATAAGTGACTTCTTTTAAAAACATTAAAAATCTTACCGACCCCAAACTTTTGAACGGCAGTGTATATATGTATATGTATTTTGTAAATATATATAGGAACACCTAGTTTGTTGTGCCTTGTATATAGGCATGTGTAGGGCTGCATAAAATAATAACAATAGCCTAGATAGCAGGAAGCCTATAAATCGTTAAAAATTAACACTTTTCAGTAACACTACACTAGACAAACATATATTGTTTATCATATGTTACTTCAAATATTTCTATTCGTTATGAAATGAGATGAGTTTGTCGTGAAGCCTAATGTGTGGCGTGTTTTGCTTTTCAAACACACAGCGCGACTCAGACCCAAACTCAGCGCGTGCAGCGATCGAGCCGCTCCAAACTATGAAACATTGTTGTTACATTATACAACTACGTTTGAGCAGATATCCACAAACACAGTATTTAACAGTAAACACATTAAAATAAACATTAAATTATTCACCATATTAGAATAAACACTCATACTAGCATAGGCCTACTTGTATCTCATTTCATAACATTTTAGGCTGCACCAGTTTGAGTTTAGTAGCTACAATGTAAAGTTTATGCAACAATAAAACAATATTATGTCTCTTACCTTAAAAAAATTTCTCATAATAAAAATGTCCTCCTTAGGTAACTCCACAGCACAAACAGTCTTCCAAACTGATGAAAAGTAGAGAAATACTGGAGTCGCTGATTCTTTGTTTCGAGCTGATGAGGGCGTTAACAGCTCTGCGTTCCTTCACTTGGATCATTTGAATGAGAACAGCTGCGCGCGTGGGGGTGTGGTCAAATTAAAGTTAATGAGCTCGGGCTGGAGAAATAGTACATGTTGTTGCTTTCATACGGATTTCTTAAACCGAGAATTTTTGTTTTTGATATGATTTACTTCATTTAAAAAGGAGACTTCGAACTTTGTAAAGACATTACTTTCATGTGTGGGTGGCAAGTATTGACTGAGTTACAGATCATGTTCTGTCGCGTTTCAGAATGAACTTCACATTGAGAGAGAAGACAGAACGTGCATCATGTTTTTTTCTTTATTTTACGAAAAACACAACTTTTTGTTTTTATTATTAGTGTACACAAAAAAAAGACTTTAACAGTTTTTAAAAATGTATAACACTTGCCTGTATGACAAAAATCGACTGAGTTATTTGAGTTTCTTTTGCACTGATAAGAAAAAAAGCGATAGGCGCGATAGCCTACCCCAGGGTGTTAAAATGTACATTGTGCATTTATGTTGATTTTATGTAATTAAAAATGACATTTGCACCATTTTTTACAAAAGTTAAGACAATGTACTTGAATGAGTCAAATGGTGTGACTGCCAAATGAGAAATATGAAATATTTTATCCACCTAGATGGCATGTAAGTGTACTCATAGAAATAAATACTTTTTAATATCACACGAAATTAGATTTGATTAGTTATCTCTAAATGTAATTTTTAACCCTTTCACAGGTAAGTTTAAAATATTCTAACTGACCCCCCAGCGTGACTTTTTCAAGGTGACCGTTATTTAGAACTTGTCACTTTCCATGGTGACGCTTCATTGCTCGTCACGACAGCACCCACAACACAGCACTGAATGAATGATGATCTGCTTTGTCATTTTTCCTTTTTTATTAAAAATATTCACGTGAATTAGATATAGCATGAAACACTGATATTCCGATTGTCAAATATGTTCAAGTTGATGTTTTTTTTAAACGCCTATAACGATCGCGTTAGTTGAGCTGTATGCGCGATGGTTGGCACCATGTTAGTTAGTTTCACAGTTCAGAGAATCGGATCTGTTGGATTTACAACACGTCAATTCCTCCTCCTCACGAAATACATGAAAGTGGCCAGGTAACTGGGAGAAGAATAGGGTAAAATGTAAAGCTACTTACACAATGTGTATATGATATGAATAATACGTGTCGTCTTATTATAATGGAAAGGATTATTATTGCCGCTTCCATAGAAATCCGTGTGTATTTTACAAACTCAATCATTGTTTTGCTAGTACTTATGTGTATTTAAATGTCTGAAACCTAAAATAAACATTGTGATTGAAAACACTCAATAGTTGTGATATATGACAGCACTGAGTGCGTCCGTCTCTGACTCAGCACCAGCCAATGCACGAAAGAACGTTTGAATTTAGCAGTTGATCCATGATGCACTGACCGTTCTAATCACACCGGTGTGATCAGACGCTCCAGGGACCAGCCAAGACTGATCACAGCGGTGTGATCGTACGTGCGAAAGGGTTGATGTGTTTTTGCTATATTTGACAGGACATATGCTGAAAACACCTGTTTTCTAAATCTTTGACATTATGTAAAATTTGTTAAATCATGTTATTACACTAAACTAGATTGTTACATTTTATTCCACTTTAATTTTCCTGTATATAATTATATATGACCATGTTGCTTCTAGAGTCAAAGGCCATTGTTTGTTGAAGAAATTGTGACTGAAAATCAAGCATGACAGTAAACAAGTTCAGCAGAAGAGGTTTTTATTTTTGTCAATGCTAAAAAAAAAAAAACTGGCAAGAACTGAGGTTAATTCTCGTGTTACGCAGCACGTTTGAGCTTCAGCAAAAACCAATGAGGTTCGTTCTTGCGTTATGCAGCACGTTTGAGCTTCCAGAACCAATGATGTTCATTGTTACGCAAAACGTTTGAGCTTCATCAAGAACCAATGAGGTTCATTGTGTTACGAAGCACATTTGAGCTTCTGCAAAAACCAATGAGGTTACATTGAACACTTGAAGACTTCCAAATAGTAGGTTAGTTTATTACATTTTTAATCAGCATCATAAACTAGTGATATCTGACTAAATTGGCCCCTAACAGAAAGGCTTGTAATAGGAGTCAATAGGTGTAACCGGTTACACCATTTGACATTTCAGTTTAAAATCAATTTTGACAGGCATTATCATGGACACCAATGTAAGCATGTGGCCTTGGTGGTAATATTTAAAGTCACTTTAAAAGTTAATACTCCTTTTTTATAATAATGATGAATTATCAATGTATTCCAGGGGTCATACCATTTGACATACTTAAGAATACCTGACCATACCCTAAAAATGTCAAATTATCTCATATTTTAAAGAGTTTCTAACATTTGCATGCAGCAGTTAGTGTCACCAGGGGTCCTTCTCTGTGATATAATTTCCTGTCACATAGTCTTCTTACACAATATCAACAAAATGGCTAATTTAATGTTGGTTACACCACCTTGACACTTCAGGAATTTAATATATATTATTTATAATTTTCAGAACAATGGTGTTCCATTTACTTTTATTTACTGTTAAATAGTTCTAATGTAAGATTATGCCAAACTAGCTGATATGGTGTTTTGAGAATTTCACCTTTTTTTTTAAACAGTTCAATTATTTGTTACAAAGTTTTTATGGTTACACCACATTGACATTTTTGCAATCATCCCCCAAGTAATCTCTCAAAATAAATTAAAACTAGAAATTTTAGACTTGGTCCTCAAAACAGAGAATGTATGCAAGTAATTTGCCATTTTATTTTGAAATCTTAATCCTATTAAATTTGATTCAACCATATGGACACAAAAAATTGAGTGTCACGTCATTGACTCTTGAACTAGAATGATTCCTTTGGTGATCAGTAGGGATGCTAACAATTAATTGATAAACTTTGTCGATTAAGCTGTCATTTTAAATTGAATCCCAAAACTGATGTTGAATCGTCATTATGTAGGGGCTTTCGCACCGGAGGAACCTTTTCATAGTTCCTAGTAGGGCTGGGCGATATGACAATTATCATATTATCGACAATGTCTTGCAAGTATCACGATGTCGATTACAACATTCTGTTTCCAGATGATAATCGTCAATTTAAAAAAAAAATGACATTTTACATAGCCCTAGTTATACACATATTTATTCACATGCAATAACATGAATAAAATATTTTTATAGGCTAGTTGGTAGAATTATCGCAATTCTATTAGCGCAAGACGAAAGACTTTTCTGAGTTGCGCACTACAAAGAGCTGCCTCTCACAATGCACGGACAAATACACTCAGAATTAAATCTCACAATTATCCTAGTTAATTTCTATCAAATAAACATGAATAAACATCAGAAGAATTGTTTCAACCACGGAAAGACGTCAGAGTAGCTAGGCTACACACCTTGTTCCCTGTCAAACAATTTATCCTTTTGTAATTTTGTTCAAAAATTTTTCTGGATTTCTTGATCATTCATGATTTTTTAATTTTTTATTTGTATGCTATTCGTTTATACAATTTTGTTCTGCAGATGAAAAAAATTAACTATCCGGTTAATTCAGAATAGCAGAGATATATCCAATTAAAAAAAATAATATAATATCAGATAATATATATAATATATAAAGTAATAATATCAGAATAACAAATGGTAGAAGTAACTTTACCTGTTTCTGAATATTAATTTAAATGTTGCACAGAATAAATAGGCCTAATCAAAAAGGACAAATATGACCATTGTAATTAAAAATGAAATGTTTCGTTATATTGCAAACGGTTGAAGAAATTGAGTTGCTTTGAATATCTCATGCACACGTTCAGAGTTTACAATGTTGGCAGCTCCGTTACAGTAGGCTATTGGGAGTGTTATACTAGATATTAAAATAAATAATAATAATAATAAATATATATATGTCTGTCTCTAAATAAAGCTATAATCGTTTTGTAAACGGCATAAGGTCACCATGGAACTCTAAACAACAAAAAAAAAAGTTTTTGCTCCTGCAGAACGAAAACAATTCGTTTTTGGTTCCTGATTTTAGACTAATAACAAATATATTATAGTTTGAATATGAAAAACAAATAGGCAAGACATCTCGCTATAACATCAACATGAACATGCATTCACCATTCTATCACCAAATTTGTTTCTTTTCTGTTCAGTTGTATTTAACATTTCTCCTCGCGAAACGAAATTATTTCAAACACAGATGCGATAAGAACAGTGTGGAAATTATTAGCAACAACAACAGCAAAGCTAATGTTTTATGCTCGTTTAAGCTCAAACTAATGTAAAATATTTAACGTTTTTAATCACTAAATTGCAGGCTATTATTAGATAAATTGTAGCCAAACTCAACATGACTTGTGTTGACGGTGTATGTCCGTAGTGTTGTCTCAGGCGGGGTGTGTTGGGGGCGGGGCTTGGATAGACGATATAATCGGATATCGCAATATTTAAGGCGATTATCGATAAAATATTTTTTACATATCGCCCAGCCCTAGTTCCTAGACCTATTGACAGATGTTCCTGGATTTTGGCGCGTTCGCACCGCAGGAAATAGGAACGATTTTCGTTCTAGAAACTCCTTTTGCAGGAACTAATTTATATCCTACTTCAGAGTCGGCCTAAACCAGCACTATAGGAACTACCAGTGATGTTAGTGTTCACTAATGCTGAACCTGCCATCTTTAAAAAAAAGCTGTGTAAGCACACCGATTATAGCCTATATATTTACTCCAGAAACTAACTCTAATGAAGATGGAAAACAGCGATAGATGAACTTCTTAACCTTTACGCTGAGGGGAAAATCCAACGTGACTTTGAGGAGACCAAGAGAAACATGATTATCGGAGCGATCGACTGCACACGCATTGCTATAAAGGCGCCATCTGAAGAAGAATTTGCATATGTGAATCGGAAACATTTCCATTCAATAAATGTGCAGATAATATTGGTTACCTTCGTGGCAGTCCTGTAGTAAATCCGAGTCTCCCACAGCAGCGGATACTACTCCAGAGAGTAAAGTGTCACCCATAATTGAGGCAATTCTTTGACCCCTTTACCACTGCTTGTTCTGCCCACACTTTGTCGGTGCGCAGCAGTTCTCCATTTAACGTCCACCTTTATATCAGACCATTTTTTTAAGGTCATTTACAGTGCGACTTTCAGATCCCACCGCATTGATGGCATCAGCCAAACTCTCTCACTCATATTTTTTCCTTTTGTTATTAATTCCGGAGGACAAAGTTCCAAATTTTTTTTTCTCGTTTCTACCTCCGATAGTAGCACCTCCGATTCACTTTCTGTAAAGTTTCACTTCTTGCCGCTTGCTTTAGCCATTTTCTTACTCCTTTCTTTTGCCAAAGTGGACTCATTACCATATTTAAATGTATTTAATTAAGGGAGGAGACTGGGTGGGGCGTTGTGCTCGTGCATGTGCGCTCATTTTTACGTTAATTGGGATGTACAAAGAGAATATGCGTGGGATCCTTCGTACGCAGAGATTCATACATCTGTTTTTTTTTGTGCGTACGCACATTTACAGCTTTGTCCGTACGCAATGTTTTAGTATGAATTCAACGCAAGTCTTTGTACATGAGGCCCCAGATGTTTTGTTTTTTATGCATAAAATCTGGGTAACTTTTTCACTGTCAAGACATTAAATGATCAATTTTATGCCATTTTGTGTTTGCAATTACAGGGACTGAACGCACAATGGTCTTTGTTGAAACCAAAAGAAGTGCTGATTTCATAGCAACTTTTCTCTGTCAGGAGAAGATCAATACTACAAGCATCCACGGGTACCGTTTCCTCCACTCTATTCTCTCTCCTCCCACAATAACCTGTTCTTTCTGATTCTGTGTTGAAAAATAGCTTAGTAACCCCTGAACTGCTATTCTTTATGGTAATCAATCATTGATGCATGGTATAACGATTCGCTTCTAATCAAACACTTTTCTTCTCTGATCAGTGACCGGGAGCAGCGGGAGCGAGAGAAAGCTCTCAGTGATTTTCGCACAGGCCAGTGTCCGGTGCTGGTGGCCACATCCGTCGCTGCCAGAGGCCTGGACATTGAGCACGTGCAGCATGTGGTGAATTTCGACCTGCCCAGCAGCATCGATGAATATGTCCATCGCATTGGAAGAACTGGACGCTGTGGGAACACTGGTCGGGCCGTGTCATTTTTTAACCCAGAGTCAGACACTCCAGTAGCTCGCTCTCTGGTCAAAGTCCTTTCAGGGGTTTGTACTTCTCACATTCCTTCAAACACTAACAGCTGTGGTTTCACCAGGAGTTCCCTGCTGGGGGGGGGGGGGGGCAACCTTTCCCAAAATTTAATATTACGATCTTGTAACAATCCCGATCCACGATCTGTATCGTGATCTAACCAATTTTCTTTCTTTTTTTTGTGATCTTTTTTTTTTATTATTTTTTATTACCATACCAGGAACATATCAAAGCTCACATGAACTAGCGATCTTCCCAATTTTGATGTACTATCAAGAATATTCCAGACTGGATCAATCCCATTGAATATTTGCAATATTTATAGCAGTATTGCATTAAACAATCAGTTTTCAAAATAGTTCTTAAACCTGGAGTTAAACTTTAAGACAGTCAGTTACTATACTGTATTTAATGTAAATGCTCACCAAGACGTCTTGTATATATTTGACCGTTTAGCAAATTTAACAAATGAAATGTATATGTTTTAATTACATTTATCTCACCTAAATGTCTCCTCATTCATTTGTGTTTCTACAATGGGGTAATTTTGTTGCTCAAGAGTTTACACAACCCAGGGAATCTTGATTTCAATCTTTGAATTAAATTTAAAAGTAAATAGACTAAAGATACAAATGAAATAGTTTTTTGGGTATGTCTAACACTTGATTTACTGTATTCAATTTTTGTAGTACTGTAGTTTCTTTTGTAATACTAATGTAAAATAACACAATTTAATTTATACAGGACTAAAAGTCTAATCAGAGGCTATTAATCCTGATTCCTTACAATTAAAGTTATCTTTTTTTTTTTTTATCAAAATTGAGACACATTAGGCTGCTGTCACTTTAAGACCTAATACTAACACTATTGTGTATATAAATATAAAAAACACCTTGCTTCATGTACTGTGCTAGATTAGCTGGGTCTGATCACAGCACTTGCATAGTGTTTTCCTTTAGTTCAGACCTGCCAACCTGTACGCATTTTGCGTAGCGGATACGCATTTTGACCTCAAAGTACGGTGGTACGATTTGTCACTCTAAACTACGCAAAAACCTGGTGACGCTTCTGTGCACGCGCAGTCCTCAAATCAACCAACAGCAAAAGAAGCGGAGTTCGACCAATCATAGCGCTGGGTTCATTCACCAAATAGCAAGCGGGCATGATTGACAGATGTGTAAGGCCTATCAAATTAAAAAGAGACTGAAAAAAAAAATCGGCAGCAATAAAGAATCCCGCTCGATCCTCTTCCACTCCCGCGGCCCAACGTCTGATTGAGTTCATAAGTGAGGACAGTAGTCACAGCACTTCTGACTCCTGAAGGTAAACGGGCTGGGGTGGATGTGGAAAGTTGAAATATTGTTTTTAGTTAACTTAATCTGGATTCAATGATCATACGGGAGTGATCGCATGGATTACTATAAAATACTCCGTCATTCATGGTCACTCAGATTAGAGAAAAACAATAAATAAATCTAAATAAAATTAAAATCCCTGTGGCTTAGTGATTATGAAAGTTCTGTGATAAATTGTGGATTACTGATAAACCTGGAGAAACAGGCATTTATTCATTCATTCTCAGTGTTGAGAAACGTAGTCTGCATGTTATGTTAATGTGTTAATAACTAAAGTAGCCTACCTAATTGTTACATAATTATTTTGTATGAAAACTAGCGTATTAGTTACTTATGGATTAAAAAGTACCGTTGTATCAGTGCTGCGCGAGCTCTCTCTCACAAACACAGACCACGCGCACACAGAGAGAGAAGATAATTGTAAATTTAAGTTTAAATTTTGTTTTGGTTGTGTTTTTTTCTGTCAAAATGACTGAAAGCATTTTGTATTATCCATCCGTGTTTTTAAAATTCGTTAAAAGACAGACGTTTTACTGTTAACACAGCCCCATATTTCGGATTCATCTAAACTTATATTCTACTTGATCATTCTTTTTAGAATAAGTGATTCGTTTTGCTATTATTGGTCATGTGACAGGACTCCTGTCTATTGTCAACTATTTTCTATAAATATGATTGTATTGGCTAACATTTATTTAGCTAATGCGTGTCCTGTTTAAAATGTGCAATGTTCAAATGCAAAGACAGCACGTCAAATAAAAGTCCTTTTTTCTGTGTGATTTAGTATCATATTTGGATATTGGAATAATAAATTAAGTAGCCTTTCTTAAATGTACATTCTTTTTTTTTTTTTCTTTTTTTTTTTTTTTAGACTAGTTGTTGACCAGCACACATTACATGCTTTTTTATGCAATGCAATATTGCAATGCAATATTAATCATGAATAAAAAATGTTTTGAGCAGTATATTGAATTTTTGGACTTTCACTGCAATAGCTAAATTGCTAGCTAAAACTTTAGAAGTCAAAACTAGAATTATGAAGATAGGCATGTGTTTGTGTGTGTCTTGCATTGTCTCAAAAAATGACAACAAACCCCCCCCACCCCCACCCCCGGCTGATGCTACTCAAAAAAAAATTACAAGGTTGGCAGGTCTGTTAGTTGGTTTGATTTGCTTCTGTTCTCCTAATTAAGTTGCTTTGGACAGAGTCTGCTAAATGATAAAATGTAAATGCCAAAATAACGTCCGTAAACCTCCATCTCGCAGGCTCAACAGACGGTTCCCAAATGGCTGGAGGAAATAGCTTTCAGTGCTCATGGGACAACAGGCTTCAACCCACGGGGGAGAACGTTTGCGTCTACAGACACACGGAAGGTACGCCACACACATCCCTATCCTGAGTTTTTTATTAATGCCAAGGTATAGCAAAAATTACATACAATGAAATAATAAAGCACAGCATCACATATATACATAATACATTGGTTATAGCCTGTATGTGTGTATATATGTATGTATATATAAATTTTATTTGTAAATTGTAAATTATTTGGCTTCTGGTTTGGTTCGCAGGGAGGATCCTTTAAGACGGACGAGCCGGTGCCGGCAGCATCAAACCCAGCATCCGCCACAGCCGATGACGAGGAATGGGAATAACTACTCCTACACCTTGTGTTCTTATATAGATTAATTTTTATTTTTGAGTTAATTCATTTCTCCGACATGTTTGTTAAGTTGAGTGATTAAGGTAGCATTACAGTAAAGCGGTTGCATTTAAAGTCACATTCTTGAAGCTGTAGGTTTGATCTCAAGGACAAAATACTAATCAAGACATGATGCCTTTTAGCAGTTTGGATTGATGATTTTTTTTTTCTATCACTTGTTTTGACTGGAGCACAACTGAATTAGTGGATTTGTTTTAAGTTGTCACATTTTAACACTTTGCTAAGAGAGTATTGAGTTTTGTAAGTCTTTACCTGAAGCTCATTCCTACAGTTGTATCTTATCAATCAGTTCTGTTAAATGTGACAGTTTGCAGGTTGTTTTTCTTGACGTTTTCGTCTTAAAGCCAAAGTATACAAGTAAAGAAACTTGTTTTGCCAATGTACCTTGCCAGATAAAGGTAAATAAAGTGATTGTTTACCGGACATCTTTGTTTCAAAATCTGATTCCACAGTTCAGGTCTGCAGGTCTTCTGAAATCTCAAGGGTCATTTTAAAAATGGTCCAGTTTTCGTTTACTATAAATATTTAAACAACAAGCTGCTTTGTGTTTACAGGAGAGGGGAATGTCTGGTATGGTTGTAAAACTAAGCTACTGTGAGAATCTGAGGTTTTCATGATAATGGATTCTATCAATGTCCACGTCTGCATTTTATGGAAGCTATGATAAACAAAAATAATTTCTCACACAGTAACCCTTAACCATAGCATCTGATTATTAGTGGCCAGTATTGGGTCACTCTATTATGTATGCATAGTTTTTCATTACCCTTGTGCATCAATTAAAAAAAGTTACACACAGCTACATAGAGGACAAAAATGTCCATGTCAAAAAACTCAAATTTTAATCTTGTTGAACTCCAAAACTGATATAAATTCAAAGCCATAAATCTAAAGTTGTGTTCCAAATTTGAGGATATCTAAAAAAAATGAGCTTTCAGTAAGATTTTGTTTGGGCGCAGTAACAGATTTTCCCCATTGGTTGCCAGCAAAACTCCACTGGTGCACACAGTAATTGGATTTGTTATTTGCAGTTGAGTTTTTCTCTCTCAATGTAACAAACATACACATTTTTTTATAACACCCATACTAACCACACTCTGACATCCATACCAACACACCCACACAATTATTGTTGCACAATTTATCCAATTGGCTCTATTATATGCCGAAGCAGAAAACGGGAATAAAGCGAGTATTTGCTCTTTATAGGCCAAACCTGAAAAAATGGCACGATCTGGTAAAAAAAATAGTAAAAATTTAAATTTTGAAGCCTTGCCAACATAATGAAAGCCTGTTAAGCAAGATTGCATAATTTTATAGTTAAATGGCTCTGGGATTAAAAATCGCAGTTTTAATGGGTTTCAATGGGGCCATTTTTGTCAAAACGACGCTAAGAGGGAGTATTTTGTGTACCTAGTGCAAAATAGATTTTTTTTTAAAGAAAATGGGGTGAAATATTAAAATTCCAATAAAAATACACACCTGTGGCAAATTTTATGCAGTTAGCATTAACATAGACAAAGTTATCAAAAAAACAAAACTGAAAAAGCCAAAAATGTCCACAAGGGTTAACATCAGTGTAACCCAGGGGGTTTAGGGTTTCAGGTAGGCCTAGGTTTATTTTATTAACAGAAACTGAATAATCAAATGTAAAAAAAAAAACTGCTTAGTTTTCACTATGAATGAAATATATCCTGATTCTTATTAAAGCTACAAAAGTTATTCAGCCAAGAGCAGAGTGATTTTCTGAGTTCAATGACCCCAGTTATTGCAAGCTGTTGCAATATGCATATCGCGATATATACATTTGCGATATTTTGATAATTTCGATATATTGTGCAGCCCTTAGCAACTGTAAAGAAACAGTCCTGCTTCTCTGGTTTGTTTGGCTGAGTTGTGTCCTGAAATGAAGAGGCAGTAGTAATTAATGGTCATAGAGGTTTAAGGAACACCGTGTATTATCAATCCATTTTTTTTTATTTTTTTTATCTACACCATTTTTTTTTTGTCCAGTGCATGGAAGTGAAGTCTCAAAAGACTGGCACAAATCATAACTACTTATCCATTACTTATTAAAGATACGATGAGTTTGAGGCGACTGTTTTAAGCTACAGTGTATTTTGGTCTCCACTAGAGAAACAAACACTGGATGACCCTTCAGGAGCCCCAGCCTCATGGATTTTCCAGTTTGAGTTTTGCATAATAAGAAAAACTTATTTTTATAACATGGCCATGGAATTATATGACGTTGAAGGGGTGAATTGAAATAAGAAATATCTGTATTTTTAGTCGTCTTACCTTATTGTTTTTATTTATTTGTTTTTAAGTCATCTTGAGCCCCTTAGAAGTATTCTGAGGCCCTGGAGAACCACACTGCCCTGGGGCCTCTATTATACACATGTGATTGTGAACTCTTATAATTTCTAATAATTATGTAAGAGCTTGAGTAATTTCTAATACCAACAGCAATACTATTACAATAAGATTATAATGCTTCATATAAACATATTTTAAACATAAATAGAAAAAACTGTATAAAATAAATAAATGGGACTCTTTGCTGATTAAAGATTTTAGGAACTCAATATAAAATGTTAGTTTTGTGTTTAATAACTTTTACTACATTAAAAGGACACATTTGGATCTACATTAAGATCTGTTCTCAGAACAGCTTCCATCGCGTATGCACTACCGCCCGCTGGGGAACTGTGGGTAATGTAGTTGTTTGAACTCTTTCTCACGTTCCACATGCGTTGTGTATCCGTTAAATCCGCACTACTAATCCCATGCGTCATCTGACAGGCATGTGCCGTTTAAATGCTGAGTTTCCTTTTCAAAATATTTGTCTGAGCAGATTGTCGGTTTATGTCTGGTTTTGGTAAGTTTATTATTAAAACTTTATTTTTAGATGAGTTTATATTTAAAAAGTAAAGCAACAAGGGATAATCTTGTGAAGCGTACTGATATGTAAACAGATAGCCACATACCTAACAGTGTTGTTTATGACAGATTGAGCTGATGTAAAGGCATTTTAGTGTATGCAGTAATGCTCGCATGAATCATGTGTTAATCTGTTTCTCTCGTTATAGGCTAAACGCATATACTTTGGCTGGGTTTAAAATTATGCACTCACACATTCACATTCGTGCTATGATTTACCTATCATATTATTGAAGAGAAACTGCAGGTGTCAGACTGAGTATAGACATATTTCACTATTGGACATTGGATATGAATGTGTTTTTCCCCATAGCAGCTGCTGGGCTCATATAATAACACCTGATGATGTCATATGACTTTCAGAAGTGTCTTCAAACAGCAGAGATGATATTATGAGCTTCAGCTTATCAGTGAATGGCGTTTATATGCAGAAGTAAAATAATTATGAGCATTAATGCTCTTTTCACAGAACATGTTTTGTTTGTCCAGACCGCAAACAACAGGAAATGTAATCTACTTACATTGCGTGTTTACAGGATTTAGTGATGATTAGATTTGCTGTTTCTGAATAACTTTGCTTCTGCGTGGAATATGTGGAACACACACACACACACACACACACACACACACTCACACACACTCTAACCAACCCGACCCCTAAACCCACCCAACACACACACACTAACCAACCTGACCCCTAAACCCACCTAACACACACACACACACTAACCAACCCGACCCCTAATCCTACCCAACACACACACACACACACACTAACCAACCCTACCCCTAAACCTAGGTACACACACACTAACACTAACCAATTCGACCCCTAAACCTACCCGACACACACACTAACCAACCCGACCCCTAAACCTACCCAACACACACACACACACACACACACACACACACACACACACACACACACACACACACACACTAACCAACCTGACCCCTAAACCCACCTAACACACACACACACACACACACTAACCAACCCGACCCCTAATCCTACCCAACACACACACACACACACTAACAAACCCGACCCCTAAACCTACCCAACACACACACTAACCAATCCGACCCCTAAACCTACCCGACACACACACTAACCAACCCGACCCCTAAACCTACCCAACACACACACACACACACTAACCAACCCGACCCCTAAACCTACCCAACACACACACACACTAACCAACCCTACCCCTAAACCTACCCAACACACACACACACACACACTAACCAACCCGACCCCTAAACCTACCCAACACACACACACACTAACCAACCCGACCCCTAAACCTACCCAACACACACACACACACACTAACCAACCCGACCCCTAAACCTACCCAACACACACACACACTAACCAACCCGACCCCTAAACCTACCCAACACACACACACACACACACACTAACCAACCTGACCCCTAAACCCACCTAATACACACACACACACACACTAACCAACCCGACCCCTAATCCTACCCAACACACACACACACACACTAACAAACCCGACCCCTAAACCTACCCAACACACACACTAACCAATCCGACCCTTAAACCTACCCGACACACACACTAACCAACCCGACCCCTAAACCTACCCAACACACACACACACACACTAACCAACCCGACCCCTAAACCTACCCAACACACACACACACTAACCAACCCTACCCCTAAACCTACCCAACACACACACACACACACACTAACCAACCCGACCCCTAAACCTACCCAACACACACACACACACTAACCAACCCGACCCCTAAACCTACCCAACACACACACACACACACAAAAAAAAAAAACAGTAGTGGTTAAAAGTGATATCCGGAGGGGATATTTATTTTTTATTACTTTACAACTTTGATTAAACGATATGCTGAATTTTTTTATTTGACTAAGTAGTTTAAATGTGAAGGAAAAACAAACACCAAACTTGGTTATCTGACAAAATTATGTGGCAAAAAATAGTCAAACTAGAGGTTTTATTTTACTATGCAAAGAAAATGCATAGAAAAACAATAAACCTTACAGGAAACAACATACATTGACCAGAATCAATCATTAATATTTCATTGGTTCTCTCTTGTTCATAATTTCTTTGTATGACAGCCTGGCCTAAAATTAAGTTGTGTTATCACAAATAAAACTATTAATTGCACAACAACTACGCATTATGCTTACAAAATCTTGAACACATTTTTAATAAAAGGTAAAGATAATGTAACTGTACGTAGAAGTTGTTGTCAGGGGTTGTGAGTGCCGGTGTCCTGCGGGATGTGTCCACGTTACTCACAGGACAGGAATCTGTGTGACGCTTTAGAGTGTGTGTGTGACATGCCTCATCACGTCTCATCATGTCTTATCCAGTCATGTGTATGTGCAGAGTTTGAAGTGTCATGACTGCCTTTTTACACAGGACATTGATTTTTAAGTTTTGTCCTCCCTGTTGAAAGTCTTCTGAGGTTTGTGTGGTGCTTTAGAGGAAATCATCTTTCTTACTGACCCGTGTCAGATCCCGTCTGTCCGTCTGTACAGGTGATGACGGCTTAGTCGAAGCTCAGCATCATGGATGAGGACAGCAAACCGTTACTGGGATCAGTGCGAGCTGGGGAGTATTACACTGACTCACTGGACCCCAAACAGAGGAGGTAGTGTGTGTGTGTGTGTGTGTGTGTGTGTGTGTGTGTGTGTGTGTGTGTGAGAGAGAGCTGGGGAGTATTACACTGACTCACTGGACCCCAAACAGAGGAGGTAGTGTGTGTGTGTGTGTGTGTGTGTGTGAGAGAGAGCTGGGGAGTATTACACTGACTCACTGGACCCCAAACAGAGGAGGTACTGTGTGTGTGTGTGTGTTTGTGTGTGAGAGAGAGAGCTGGGGAGTATTAAACTGACTCACTGGACCCCAAACAGAGGAGGTACTGTGTGTGTGTGTGTGTGTGTGTGAGAGAGAGAGAGAGCTGGGGAGTATTACACTGACTCACCGGACCCCAAACAGAGGTGTGAGTATTACACTGACTCACTGGACCCCAAACAGAGGAGGTACTGTGTGTGTGTGTGTGTGTGTGTGTGTGTGTGTGTGTGTGTGTGTGTGTGTGTGTGTGTGTGTGTGTGTGTGTGTGAGAGAGAGAGAGAGCTGGGGAGTATTACACTGACTCACCGGACCCCAAACAGAGGTGTGAGTATTACACTGACTCACTGGACCCCAAACAGAGGAGGTACTGTGTGTGTGTGTGTGTGTGTGTGAGCTGGGGAGTATTACACTGACTCACCGGACCCCAAACAGAGGAGGTACTGTGTGTGTGTGTGTGTGTGTGTGAGCTGGGGAGTATTACACTGACTCACCGGACCCCAAACAGAGGAGGTACTGTGTGTGTGTGTGTGTGTGTGTGTGTGTGTGTGTGTGAGCTGGGGAGTATTACACTGACTCACTGGACCCCAAACAGAGGAGGTACTGTGTGTGTGTGTGTGTGTGTGTGTGTGAGCTGGGGAGTATTACACTGACTCACCGGACCCCAAACAGAGGAGGTACTGTGTGTGTGTGTGTGTGTGTGTGAGCTGGGGAGTATTACACTGACTCACTGGACCCCAAACAGAGGAGGTACTGTGTGTGTGTGTGTGTGTGTGTGTGTGTGTGTGTGTGTGTGTGTGTGTGTGTGTGTGTGTGTGAGCTGGGGAGTATTACACTGACTCACTGGACCCCAAACAGAGGAGGTACTGTGTGTGTGTGTGTGTGTGTGTGTGTGTGTGTGTGTGAGCTGGGGAGTATTACACTGACTCACTGGACCCCAAACAGAGGAGGTACTGTGTGTGTGTGTGTGTGTGTGTGAGCGTGAGTGAGCTGGGGAGTATTACACTGACTCACTGGACCCCAAACAGAGGTGAGTATTACACTGACTCACTGGACCCCAAACAGGTGTGTGAGATTGTGTGTGTGTGAGTATTACACTGACTCACTGGACCACAAAGGAGGTACTGAGTAAGTGTGAGAGAGAGTGTGTGTGTGTGAGAGAGAGAGCGAGCGCTGGGGAGTATTACAGACATGTGTGCAGAGCAGCATCCTAGATCAGCTTTCTCATTCTGAGATGCTCCTGAACCCTGTTTGCTCCTGATCCTTCAGGCCGTTCCACGTGGAGCCCAGGAACATCGTGGAGGACTCCTCAGCCCAGGAGAGGGTTTCTGCTGAAGCTGCGGTGCTGAGCAGCAGAGTCCACTACTACAGCCGTCTCACCGGCTCCTCAGACAGACTGCTGGTGGGTCACCGTCCACACCTCACTGCCAACACCAGCACGGGTTCACAAGCGCTGTTCTGTGATAAACAATTTATCAAAGGGATAGTTAAAATTAAAATTAGCCCATGATTTACTCACCCTCAAGCCATACTGGGTGTAAATGACATTCTTCTTTAAGGCGAACACAATCAGAGTTATATTAAAAAAACATCCTGGCTCTTCCATGCTTTATAATGGGAGTGAATGCCCGTTTCTATTTTGAAGTCCATTAAAGTGCATCTATCCATCATAAAAGTGCATCTATCCATCATAAAAGGTCTCCACACGGTTCTGAGGGGTTAGTAAAGGCCTTCTGAAGCGAAGCGATGTATTCGTGTAAGAAAAATATCCATTTTTAACACGTTACAAAGTTAAATAACTAGCTTCCGGCCAAACAAACCTAGGCAGTCTCTACTTTTTATTTTTTTATTGAGCTTATAATACAGGTTTGGATCAACATGAGAGTGAGCAAACGATGACAGATTTCAGTTTTACTCGTAGGCATGCACTGTGACTAACAGAACAGATGATTAAGTTGTTAATGGTGATTGTTTGTATGTCAGTTAGACTGTGAGATTGTGCTGTTGTTTGAGGGCTATGCCATCTTTATCCTGCCTTATTTCACTGAATATGCTGGTTTGAATCTGTGTATAATTAAATTATCCAGTGGCTTTGATTTTCCTTTTTTGTTTTTCCTGGTTTGGTTTGTGGAGGATGCATTTCTAAAACCAGATTAACATGGTCTTCAACCATGAACTTCACTTTCCAGCAGTATTTTAGGACAGTGCATCACTTGTTTGGGGACTCCTGAAGTTTGTGATCTAGTCCTGTACTGTGATGTAATGCATTTGTTTATGCACCTTATCTTCCTCAGGCACCGCCAGACCATGTGATTCCTTCTCTTGAGGACCTCTATATCTACAGTCCACTGGGAACAGCGTTCAAAGTGCAGGGAGGCGACAGTACTGCCAAAAACCCTAGCATTGTCACAATGTAAGACCAATCTCAAAAAGCAGTGCTTTTCACACCCAGTTATGAAGTGCCAAAGCTAAAGGCAGCCAGAATGTTATGTCGAGTTGATTACCAAAAGACAACCAATCAGAAAACTAAGCAATACTTGCCTTGTTAAATATTCATGGCCTTTAAACAGTAGAGTTGTTCTGCAGTTGTTCAGTTTTAGCACCTGAGGGAAGCTGTTAATGGCGTACAGCAGTGTGTGTTATTTGTGTAGTCCTTTTAAGGAATGTTAAGACGAGCAAGTGGATTTACGTGGTGACATTTCTACAGATGTACAAGCAGTTATTAGCTAATACTTCTATTGTGTGTGTGTGTGTGTGTGTGTGCGTGCACAGCTTTGCCATATGGAACACTATGATGGGAACATCTATATTAAGTATACCATGGGGAATAAAACAAGTAAGTTTACTTTTTTTGTGTGTACTGTATTTATTTTACTCACTGCAGGCTATTATGAAGATAAATTATTTTTGTCTCTCTTTTAGGCTGGTTTCACTCTGGGCATCATCATCATTGTACTCATGGGCCTGCTGACGCTTTACTGCTGCTACAGAGTATTAAAGTCCACAAAGTCCATACGTAAGCCAACCACATGACTTCAAATAAACAGCCATTCTTTCACATTTTTACACCGCAATACACAAGGCTCATGTTATGAAAGATATATGCACCAATGCTAATTTTTTTCTATATATCCTAATCATTTTTTAACAAGCATGTATTCATTACTTCATTAATACATTATTAGCTAACTGTGTGATTTGTATATGTACATTTCTGAAATGCATAACTTGGACAGTTACCTCTGATAACAGATCACTCTAAATTGTAATGTAGACATGCATTTTCTGTAAAGCTGCTTTGAAACAATGTATTGTGAAAAGTGCTATACAAATAAATGTGAATTGAATTGAATATAGGTTAATATATTATATATATCAAGTTAATAATATAATTTTATCATTCTCATATTAATGTGCAATGAGAAGCATTATGACCCTAATTTTTTAGGGGACCCCAGTGACAGTTCTGGTACTTCTTGTGACACAAAAATAGGATAATCTAGGGCCGTAATGTTTATTTGATATTAAAAGGGAAACCAGGTTCAAATCCTGATTAATAGTTTAATAGAGTTCCTGTGCTCATTTTAACTGGCCCTGCTTAAGGATACGAATTGTAGTGCTTTACTAGGAGTTTGTTTATGAAGCCATTATTTAGCAGCCTTAGGAGTTCCTGCTAGATTTAGGTCTTGATATGTTCCTACATTATTGCTAAAAAAATTTCTTTATGGAGAAAATGAACAGGATGTGAAAGGGTTAGTTCTCCCAAAATTAAAAATTCTGTTATAAACCCTCATGTCGTTCCAAACCTGTAAGACTTTCATTCATCTTCAGAACACAAATGAAGATCTTTTTAATGAAATCTGAGAGGTTTCTGACCCTTCATATACAGCTACGCAACTACCACTTTGACACTTCAAAAAGTTCATAAAGAGATCGTAAAACTAATCCATATGAATTGAGTGATTTGGTACAAATTGGTACCAGAGACAAAATCGCTTTATATGATGACCAGATTGAATTTAGGCTTTTATTCACATATAAACCTTTATCAGCAAACATAAACTCAAGCTCAACCGAACCTGCTTGAAACACGAGAACAAACCTCTCACTGAAGCTCAAACTGCTGCGTAACACGAGAATGAACCTCATTGTATCTCACACGTCAAGAAAACATGCTTGATCTTCCGTTTACCACAGCTGATGTGTGAGTTGATCAATGTTTATATGTGAATAAAAGCCTAAATTCCATCTTTTCATCATATAAAGCAATCAGAAATTTTGGACTAAACTGCTCAATTCATATGGATTAGTTTTATGATCTCTATGACCTGAAGCATCAAAGTGGTAGTTGCGTAGCTGTCAATGGAGGGACAGAAATCTCTCAGATTGCCTCAAAGATCTTCATGTGTTCCGAAGATGAACGAAAGTCTTACGGGTTTGGAGTGACATGAGGGTGAATAAATGATGACAGAATTTTCATTTTTAAGTGAACTACAGTATTTCCATTATTGGGCAGGTTTATCAGGTGTTTAACCCTATAAAGCCTACTTTATCATATATATATAGGGCCTCTAAATTATCAACGTTATCAGAACTTTACAAAACTTTGTTTTTACCCCCCGGAATGTGACTGGGCAAGTTTTGGCCTTGATTGGGCAGGTTTTGAATAGCAATTGGGCTGGGTTTGTTACACTAACCTGGAAACCCTGCACATACTGGACTGAAGCAACTTGGTTTACTTGATTATCCATACATCATTTTTCATTTTACATCAGGCTTTTAAAACTACGGAGCTTTGACCATAACACTAAATAAATAAAGCATTTAAATATCTTACAAAGACATTTTTGGCAGATTAAGTGTGACAACTGATGTTTATACGCATTTTATGTCAGTAGTCTGCTATTCTAAAGATCTTGATGATTCCAGGCTATAAAAATTTCATCTACATTTTTTGGCCATATAAATATCAGCATCTGATCCAAATGGCATATTTTTGCTCGGTTTGGGCCTTTTGGGACCAGATGAATCAAATATTATACTCCACAGCAAACACTATTTTTCTTTTAGGATTCTTTGCCCAGAGATTCTATATACTGTAGGCCTAATGCTCCATTTCAAAAATAGGGATTTTCCTGACTTATTCCGTATGTCAGGTTTACAGGGATAACATGAATTCTGTGTAATGTGCAGCTCTGTCTTTGCAGCTTATATGGATACCTCAGACTGGGAGTTTCCTGATGTGTGTAAATATTACTTTGGGGCATTTGGAAAATGGTCGAGTCTCGTCTTCTCACTGGTGTCACTGGTTGGTGCAATGGTGGTCTACTGGGTTCTCATGTCCAACTTCCTGTTCAATACAGGGAAATTCATTTACAGTAAGTGATAGTTTCTCCCACCATTCCTTGTGTTTTTCTGCTGTCCATTAGCTGATGTGGATGTTTTCTAGGATGATCTGTATAACTGCTTGTATATTTTGCATCCACAGACTATGTTCACAATGTCAGCTCATCAGATACTTTTGGCACAAATGGAACAGATAGAGGTGAGTCGTCATAGTGATTTATTATGAGTAGTAGTAGTAGTAGTAGTAGTAGTAGGATTGAAGTCGTGAGCCTGGTCTCTCTTGGATTCCTCGATCCATACAAAATCTAATAATACCCAGGGTTTAAATGGTTTGATTTCTTTTTTTTTCTCGCAAAAAGCTGTATTTTATTTGAACAACTTGGTAAGTGTCATTGGGACGATGCCCTGAAATACTGGGGTAATTTTGAGTCAGCACCATCTAGTGGTTGGGAAGTCAGCCATATTGCCTAGAGAAGGTTTTTGACAATCCTCTCACAAATTTTACAGGCCAATATGGTTACTTCCCCACCCACTCCTCCCGGTACCTGCAGAGACGTTTTTGCTTTTTAGCGGCGTGTTGGGGTTCTCCAGTACACCAGCCATGTCAACAAAACGAATCAATTAATGAAAATGAGCTTATCAATGCATATCTAAATTCGTGCCTATGGTATCTTTGTAGAACTTCAAAAAAAGAAACAAAAAAGATGCTGCAGCCAATGAGCAGTCGGCGGGGGCTGGCTGCAGGACGACTCAACCTCCACAGACAGTTTTTAATGTTTTATCATAACTAATAACTACTCAAGATTTTGCTTTAGTATTTTCGGGACAATTAGGACCGGATTCGGGATTCGGTACAACAGCTTAGATTTCGGGACTGCCCCGAATTTTTCTGGACGTCTGGTCACCCTAACTATAACACGTGATCATGAATATCTACTGAAATGAAAATGTAAAAATTCTGTTTGTTTTTTTGTTGCTTTTTAAAAAATCTACTCATAACTTTAGAGCTGGTTTGCCTGAAACATATAGTTTTTTTTTTAAACATTGGTCCAATATTGTGATGATTAGAGATGTTTAGACTTGCTCATTTGGCTATCAATGCTGCATTTCATGTCATTCATTCATTGATTGATTCAAAATGAGAAGGTGTGTTTCTCTTGCACTAGTGATATGCCCGTATCCAGATGTGGATCCAGACAGGAACAGCAGCACTCTCGTGAACTATGCGAGTGAGAACAGCACAGGTCATGTGTTTGACCTCTGGTGGAGTAAAACCAACACCATCCCGTTTTACCTCATCGCTCTGCTGCTGCCGCTGCTCAATTTCCGCTCCGCTTCCTTCTTTGCCAGGTTCACTTTTCTAGGTATGACCTTTATTTTCCCAGCTAGAGGGCTAATGTTTCATGAAAAAATCGTTTTTTTGGCAAGAAAGACATTTAGATATCAAGGCATTTGGCAGATGCACTTGTATCCACTAGGAATTGAGGGTGTAAGAAGTTTTGCTATATTAGTCTGTCATGTGTGTATTAACATAGACTGGATGTTGGGGGTACTAGTTTATTTATGATCTTGCACTCCAAGAAAAGTATTTTGGACTTGATCTGATCTGGGATGGTGAGTTAGTGGAAGAAGTGTAGCAGTGATGTGAAAATACTTGGAGAGGTTAAATGTTGAACTGGGTCAGTTGTATCGGTCAAGAAGATGGAGCAGAGAACGACTCTCAAAATCTACATATAACCAGTCATTATCACATGAAACAGGACGGCTCTTGACTTTCTGGTCTATTGAAATGGAATAATCTTGCCAGTGGTGTTTTATGACTGATAGGAACAGCAGCTTGTGTTTTCAGCAGTATCAACCTGTTGTCTAAGAGGCTTTCATTGGTTTTCACAGGCACTATATCTGTGGTCTATCTCATCTTTTTGGTCACGTATAAAGCCATTCGACTGGGTTTTCACCTGGAGTTCCACTGGTTCGATTCTTCAATGTTTTTTGTTCCAGGTAAAGGAATCTTTTTTTCTTTTCCTCCAATCTTGCAGCTTCTTGAGAAAGAAGTCATGAAATTACCTGAAAACACATTTTGAAGGCATATCTTTGGTTCTTTATTCATTTTCTTTTTTACACGACTCTGTTACCCGTTGCAGTGAACTCAAAAAAGCCAAGCATCAAGCCACAAGCTCAGCATTGTGCAGTTGAAGTGTTAAGTTTCAGAAAGCTAATTCAACTTTGACCCCATTTGCTGTTTAACTTTTGAAACACAACCAATACCCCCTTTCACACAACAATCCCTGTAAAATTTGATTGCCGGACAATTTGCATGACATTTAAATGTCCAATTCAAGTGCAAAATCAGGCATCCAAAGATCGAAAAGTTTTGCGAACCCACATTTAGTTTGTCCTTTCTTTTCCATGATGTACTCCGCAAGCGAAGCCCTGACTGGAATCATGTGAAAGGGAATTGTGGTGGTGTGAATTAGCACGTACTGATTTATGTGAAATGTGTGGTTGTCTCTGTTGTCTCTGGCTTGATTTAGAGTTCAGATCACTGTTTGTTCAGCTGAGTGGAGTTCTCACATTAGCATTTTTCATTCACAACTGCATCATCACGCTTATGAAGAGCAACAGACATCAAGAAAACAACGTGAGTGTTCTCCGCCTGTCATCATCACTGCATGATTACTAACTCAGCACATTCATATTCCACACATTATACTTCTGCATTGTGTGCAAAAGTGACTGAGACAGATAGTGTTGCTAAAAAGACATAGCGTTGGACTTTCTACAAAGGGGAAATGGAAGTTGAGTCATTGTGGTCGAGACTGAGCTGTCAGTAGGAACAGAAATAACCTCACTGTCAGCCATTTTTCTGTCTATGTAATGATTCTTGCACATCTGTGTAGTTTGGTCATAACGCTTCATTTCACATTGTCTAGTCACTGAGCAAACACAGCAAATGTTTATTATGGCAACATGAAGATTTCTTTTCTTTTTTTTTTATATTGGAGTGAGTCTCACAAAACCTTTTCAAGAATACCCAGATAACATTTCACCCAAAAAATGGGTATATTTATATATTGCATAGAGAAATTTTAGGACCGTTAAGATGCTCTAGAACAGGGTTTCCTAAACCGGGGTCATGAAGGAACTGCAGGGGGTCCACGAGCTGAAGAAAACCTAATAATTCATTAAATCAAATCTAACATTAAAATAATCAAATTGGCCTGAACAATGAATTTAAATGAATGTGAAATCGTGACTATATCTTATCAAATCAAAGGCTGTGGTTTAACTGAAGAAGCATAAAGTCTATTGCTCTGTGTGTTTCAGAGTGAAGACGTTTCATTTACACACATGCTACTTATCATATAGACCTTATTCAGAGCAGCGCCGTGACAGTATGAAAGCGAGGCTGTGAGAGACAGACTTACTGTCTTTTCAATGGCATTCACTGTAACAAGCTATAAAAAAAGCTCTGAGATCACTTATAATTTTCCACAGATCATGTTGTCTGGAGTTTTTTTGACTATTTGGTTTTCTTGTAAAGATATTTTTGCAGTGTTTCGTCAGTAGAATAATCCAAAAACGCATTAAATAACAGTACAGCCCACTGAAGAGATGTCTGTCTGTCTCTCACAGCCTCGCTTTCTGTCCCGTTGTTTTTTTTTTTTTAAATAATTGATTTTATCATTATCAAGTATTTTTAGCTCATTGTAGTATAATAATAATAATGCTGCTTTTACAGTTGTTATTGGTGTGAGACTGTATTTGAGTGTGGTGTGCTCTCAGGTGCGGGATCTGTCCTTGGCGTACCTGCTGGTGGGATTGACGTACCTGTATGTGGGAGTGCTGATCTTCGCTGCTTTCCCATCACCACCGTTGTCTAAAGAGTGCATTGAACCTGTAAGACCTGCAAATGGAATGTCGTAAACGTTAAAATAAGCCGTTTGAAGTGCAGCCATTAATTTCCTCCTCGATTACAGAACTTCCTGGATAACTTTCCCAGCAGTGATGTCCTGGTGTTCGTGGCGAGGACCTTCCTCCTGTTCCAGATGACCACTGTGTATCCGCTGCTCGGGTACCTGGTGCGCGTGCAGCTCATGGGACAGATCTTCGGGGATCATTACCCGGGGTCAGTAATAACTGTGGTCACTAATCACTATAATAACCCAGTCTCACGATTAACTAACTATGACTTATAGTTGATAACTATTATCAACTATGACTTTTGCCTCGATAACCTCCTTATTACTGCTGGTACTTATTATTTTATTATTATTATTATTATTATTGGTAGTTGTTAAGTTTAGGTATTGGGTGGATTAAGGGATGTAAAATATGGTCATGCTGAATAAAGCATTAATATGTGCATTATAAGTACTAATAAACCGACAATATCCTAGTAATATGCATGCTAATAAGCAACTAGTTAATAGTGAGAATTGGACCTTAAACTAAAGTGTTATCAAAGTTGTGTAGATAGTAATGAGTAATAACTGTGGCTAGTGATTGGTGCCTTTTGAAATCTTTTGTTTCAAATCAGTGCTTTGTAACCAATTCACCTGACTTTACATCATACTGTTTTGAAACATTTTGAAAAGTCAGTGTATTTGGATGAAATGTTGGCTCCACTGAATGAAATAAGGGTAGAACAAAAATCATCCTTGTCAGAGCTCATACATAAATAGCGTTATATGTATATAAAATATTGTCAAAAGGTCCACTTTCTTGAACCGTAAACAAGCAGGGTTCAACAAATAACTGATATAAAGCAAGCAGGCTTCAACAAATAACTGATATAAAGCAAAGTCTGTTGACTCGCCGGTCATATTTGAGACTCCTTTCAGGGATCCAAGACCAAGTCCTGCCTATTTGAATGAGAGACTTTGAATGACGGACTTTCTCCTACTCTTTTATGAGTACTGTGAATTCAGACATACTACTTTTGTCACAAACTTGTATTGTGTACCATATTTGTATATCTTAAGTCTTTGTATAAAGTAACATTGAAAACCATCAGCACACCTAATGTCCTTTAAAGGGTAATGAAACACATTTTTGAGATGCATGTTGCACATTATCGAACAACATTAGGATCTTTTAATTTTAAGAGCAAAATTAGTTATTAATTTGAGACTGAGTGGCCTAATCCTTTAAGAAGGTGCTATCTCATATTTATTCGTGACATCATGTGACATTTGTCCAAGTTGAAAGATGGGTTGTGAGTAAGGATGCACGATATATCGGCCACCATATCAGCATCGGCCGATATATGTTAATTTTTTAATGTTATCGGACCGATAAGAAAATTTGACCGATATATTAAAGCCGATAAATAATGTATTATTTCCTTCAGCTGAGACTCTTCAGATGCGCACTGTTCAACATGATGGTTTTAAATTGCTTGAAATATGATTAGAATCACTTTAAAAAATGAAAAATAAATGGAAGTGCAACATGAGCGCAAGTCTGTCATATAGGCTACATTAAATTATAATGAGAACATTATAATTGTCTGTTTGGGACATGGCTTATAATGGTGAGACTTTAGTATTTTGTAATCAGGCTCTCAAAAATTATGAAAAATTTGGATTTAGATTTATCGGCCAATATATCGGTTATCGGCTTTCAAATATAAATGTTATCGGTATCGGCCAAAATTTTCATGTTGGTGCATCCCTAGTTGTGCGTTTTTGTTGCATTTGAGTTTGACTGTCTGACACTGATCGCAAACATCATTCATCTTTACACTCATCAAACCACTCACATTTGTAAAACTGTGTGTATTTAAAGTTATTAAAATTGCGAAAGACTTCTAGACTTCTACACTGTGTATAAAAGCTGACACGATTCGTCTTGTATTTCATTGCCTGATCATGACGCTTCAGCTCGTATTGTGTATGTTGCGCTTCTCTTCGTTCACTTCTGCACATCTGAATTTAAAGGGATAGTTCACCCAAAAATGAATATTCTGTCAGTAATTACTCACTCTCGTGTTGTTCAAACCCTGTTCGACTTTCGTTCATCTTCGGAGCACAAATTAAGATATTTTTGATGAAATCTAAGAGCTGTCTCTCTCCTTCATAGGCTGCGAGGTCATTTCATCTGCCGGCCCATAAAAGTTAGTAAAGAAATGGTTAAAATAGTACATGTGACTACAGTGGCTCAACCTTAAGTTTATCAAGCGGTTTTTGTGTGCAAAAAAACAAAAATAACGACTTTATTCAACTATTGATTTTCTTCTGTGTGTGCCTGTGAGTGAGTTCATGCGTGAGAACTGAGAAGACAACGCTCCCGATCAACTGTGAAAGGTAAGCCATTCATTTTGCGGCATTGGTAAGGCACTTTTCCGTCCTGTCGTTGGTTTCTCACGATTTGGACATCCAGGAAATGCACACTTTAGAACCATTTTAAACACTACATCGAGACCCATCTGTGTCCTCTTCTGAGTTCTCGCGCATGCTCTCGTGAACTCACTCAGAGGCACACACAGAAGAAAATCAATAGTTGAATAAAGTCATTAAAGATTTGCCTGTCTACATGGTTAATCTATTTGTGTCAATCCCTTGTTTCTCCATTCCTAGTTTCCTCCATGTGTTTTTGCTGAACGTCCTTGTTGTCGGAGCTGGAGTTGTGACGGCCAGGTTTTACCCCAACATTGGCTCCATCATCAGGTAAGAGCAGCGTAGTATTTGTTAGCAGGATCAGTTTGACTCGTGGTTTTTAACCTGTGCTGTGTTTGCTGTCAGGTATTCGGGGGCCATCTGTGGCCTGGCGCTGGTGTTCGTGCTTCCCTCTCTGATCCACATGGTGTCTCTGAGACGCAGAGGAGAGTTGCGCTGGCCCTCGGCGCTCTTCCATGGGCTCCTCATCCTCCTCGGGGGGGCCAATCTGCTCGGACAGTTCTTCATGTGACACGCTCACGTCAAGCTTTCGCAGGAGTCGAGTCTTGGTGCTGGAAGGATTAACCTACTAAACAAGTACACATGAATTTCATTTCAAGAAACTCACTCGAAGGCACCAAACTTCAAAGTTTTGACATTTTAAAAAAGCTATAAATTTGTCATATTGCTTTTAACTGCTCTTACTAGCAAGCTATTTAAACAGGGATTTCATTGTATCAAAAATGCATTGTATTTTTCTTTATAATCATAATAATCGTCATGATTTCATCGAGATTGAAACGGTTTAGCTTGTGTTACATGTGATGAGCAGATGATGGTTATTCCTGGAGCTGTACTGAAATCTGCCTAACATCACTGTTGCTTCGAATTATTCACAAGTTCTCAAATGAGAGCGAGATGAAGTCAGGTGATCTCGAAGCTCTAGACCGGGTCCTCACTGTGACAGCGTTGTGAATGCTGTTGTTTCAGTGTACTGAAATATAACCGGTGTGATTAATGGATACATAAAGGGAAACTTAAGTCTCTAGACTGGGTTACAGGTGCACATTTCCTGATGACTGTCTTTGTGTCATTCTCCAGCTGAATCTGAGCATACTGATGCACTCTGGGTGAGTTCATGTCACTTAATGAAGTATGTGTACAACGATAAGGGAAGCTTAAATTTGCACACTTTTGTGAGATTCCAAATCTTGAGTCACATTTCTGTCTTATGTTCTTGTGTATTTTTAAACAATTAAAGTGACGTTGTAACCTTTCTATATTTGAACTTGCATTCCAGAGTATAAAATAAACAGCATAGTTAAACCCTAAAAAAAAATCCAATACAAGTGTTCTTTTTAACAGAGGGTGTTTTAATGGTTTCATTCATAATGTTTCCACTCACTTCAAAAGCTCAAAACTAAATGTGCTGCTTTTTTTTACAGGAAAACTGTTGAACGTGTAAATGTTTTCATATCGCAGCCAAACATTTTTATTATAAAGTGTCGGAGGGAAAAAAAAACTGCACAGTTCCAAAAATATGTTTTAAACATCTGTTGTGAATAAAAAGAATAAACTGTTCATGTTCGATCAAAGTTATGATTTCACCCTTTAGATTACATTATTCCCGGTCACACCTGTGACGGTTTGTTTTAAACTGAACCAGCTAGTTCAGAATAAATGAAGAGTGTGTTTAGTAATCAACATCGTATCAGTTTCTGAAGTGGAAAAAGTCTGTTCTACACAAAGGAACAGGCTCATATATTTAGATATAAAATTGCGGATTTATACTTTTCAGTTAAATTGAATACTTTAAAATGGGGTGTTTATGAAATGTGAAGCTGACTGTAATCAGAGTTATGATTGTGTCTTGTTTTGATTGATGTGAGAGCAGTTAATGAGCGTGTCTGAGGCGCACATGCTGTGTGTGTCAGGTGAAGAGCTCAGTATAATCCGCTGTGGCCTCTTATCTGTCCACATGCCTGCAGCAGAAACTCTTCTCTGTGTGTGTGTGTGTGTCAGGTGAAGAGCTCAGTATAATCCGCTGTGGCCTCTTGTCTGTCCACATGCCTGCAGAAGAAACTCTTCTCTGTGTGTGTATATCAGGTGAAGAGCTCAGTAATCCGCTGTGGCCTGTCTGTCCACACGCCTGCAGCAGAAACTCTTCTCTGTGTGTGTGTGTGTGTCTCAGGTGAAGAGCTCAGTATAATCCGCAGTGGCCTCTGTCTGCCCACACGCCTGCAGCAGAAACTCCTCTTCTCCACACGAGCTCAGCGGCTCCACCTGGTGCCAGAAAACAGTGTTACACGTGGCTTGAGCTGAGCTCCAGTGTTGACTACAGGTCAGGTTGAATCACTTCATCAATAATCAATATGGTGTGAGATGTAATGTATGAATCAAGCAGTGACTTCTGTTAGCTGTGAACGCTGTACAGTATGTATTGTGACGTTCCTTTCCTTTGTTTCTGGTGTAAGGAATGCGCTCAGCGGCCCCAGTCTATTTAAACCTGATGACTCTCCGCCTATGACTGGCATACATGTGAACGGACAGGTTTCTTGTTAGCCGGCGTGAGATGCCAAACTGTCTCTGTGCTCATTATCACCATGTTAACAATCACATTGAGGGGAAAAGCATCTAATTTATTCCACATACTGTCATAAAAAAACAATTTATAAATTCAATATGAGTGTGGGCATTACATTTAGAATGAAATTATTTGTTCTCTATAATAACTATAATCATTTCAATGCAACATGACTCATACTGATTTTATATTGTGATTTCACTGCAGCACACATTAGAAACCAATATCAGGACACCATATTGAATTTTACTCAAGCTTGTGAGAGACAGACTTATGGTGTTTAAAACCACAAGCACTGTATAAAGGACATCACTTGTAATTTTCACAATTTTCAGAACTGGTTTATGGAGGTTTTTTTTGGACAACTGGCATGTTGCATGCAATGCATTGAACGCACTGTACTTCTGCCCCTCACAGCCTGATGAAATCTAGACCAAGGCTCAGTTTGTATAGTTCTGGCCCAGTTTAGCCCGAGCGACGTGCACAGTACATCACCTGATGATACTCCACGAGTTCACTGAGTGATGTGAATCTGATCTGGTCTCCCAGCAGCATGTAGCAGTTCTCTGAGGCGTCGATCAGCAGGTGCTTGACTCCCTCTTTAGATCGATAGGAAAGCACATATCCAAATATCCTCTCGCTAACACGCACCAGGAAGAGCCCGGGCCCGCCATCCTTCAGCAGCGCCTCTGCCTGTTCACGAGATATTATACCTGCAGGTGATATGAGATGATGCACATTACAGGGAAGCCAGCAGTGTTCTGTATCAGTGCAGATGACAGCAGTGCACACCACAGGAACATCTACAACCTTTACATTTACCATTCACTGATTAATACAATAAAGATGCAGTAGTTGATTTTTCTTTTTGGGGAAAAATGTTGCTAAAATGTTTTAAAGCAGCTTCACACTGACAAATATAGCTGTAAGCTGCAATAAGGGGCCAAGCTAAAAAAAAAAATCTAAATGATTTTTTATGCAAGCATGGATGGGCGAATCAGACCAACTGCAACACTTATTTTAGGCAAAGTGACTGACAAATCACAAATACAATCACATGTAATAGGATTCTAATAGCTTATCACTTTTGACCAATAGGTGGTGCTGTTACTAAATGGATGTTGTATGGTCAGTGTGAAAAGGCAAAGTTTGGTGTCAATATGCCAAAGCAGTGCAGATATACAGCCTCAGAATCAGCTTGGCATCATGCCATCAATTTCGCTGATGCATTATTCCACAGCGGTTTGGTCTCACGATGATTTGAGCTGATTTTGGTAAATATAAGACCAACAGTCTAGGAAGAGTTTAAAAAAGTAGGTTTTCAAAGAAATTCAAAATGGCGGAAAGCAATTTCGACTGACTATGGAGAATAATTGGTATCATAATTCTCAGTAGGACTCAAGGAATCTAACTAGACCAGTTTCATGAAAATAAGCTAAATTAATCAAAAACTATTCATATTTTTTCAAATTTCATTATAACTTTGGAATAAATCAAGAGACCAATTTTACAATTTCAGAAGTTATAAACAAAAAAAAAGGCTATTTTTCATATCTCCTGACCAGTAGGTGGCACTGTGCCGTAACGCAGCATGGAGCCTCAGGTCATGCTTGTGATGACATGTACCAAGTTTGGTCTAAATACACTAAAGCGTTGGGGAGATAGAGTCAGAAACACATTTGTTTTGCTGAGATGTTCATTAAATTCATTTGCACATTTTTCATGAACAGTTTGGTTTATTAAAAAGCTTTTTCATAACTTTTTGCCAGTAAGGTCTAAAGATGATCTGAGCCAATTTTGGTGAAAATCATACTAGCCTCCAAGGACGAGTTTGAAAAACTAGGCTTTTACAAAAATGCTAAATGGGAGAAAAATGTACATGATGGAAATGATGTCATAGGGTGCAATGGAATAGTTTTGAGCCACTGAAGATCAGTGTGAATATCAGCATAAACATGAGTGCAAATTTGGACAGTTGGTGGCGCTAGAGGTATTGAATTAGAGACTCCAAAATTGCTGTGATTAAAGTTCAGATTGTCTATCTGTGTGCCAAATTTATAATTAAATATAGAAAGAAATGTAAAAACACAACAATAAATGAGTATTTATACTTTTATTTCTTTCTTTATATATAAATTGTATTTTTTTCCAGATTTATTTATTTTTTAATTTATTTATGCATTAATTTATTTCCACTTTTATTTATTTTCACATTTATTTCTGTAGGCCTATATATGTATTTATGTCTACATTTCTTTCCCTGTATGCTAATGAGGGGGCGTGTTTCACCTCAGACATAGCAATGGAGCTCAGAGTGGCAGTGCTGAAGCTTTGAGGCCACAGCGACACCTTGTGGTGTGACCAAACGAACTCATTCAGCTCTGTTCAATTCAGGTTTTATTCTCATCCAATAGTGTCACTGCAGTCAGATCAGATCGATGATATTACTGAATATTAAGTGTCTTTTAAACCCTAGCTAAGCAAGTCAGAGGCAACAGTAGCAAAAGCCCAGCCCCCCAGAACAGGAGCTTGCTGGGTCTTCCAGGTGTGTCTAGAGAGAGAGGACTGGAGATGAAGAGCTATAGTCTCACCGTGAAACCAGGGGGCGATTCGGCTGTGGTCGCGCTGGAATCCTGCTCTGAGGGGGAACTGCTCCTTCCGAAACCAGCGGACGATATGATCTCGACTAGACGACGAAAATGAGCGCCGCATACCAGCCTTCCTGCCAACCACAACAGAAGAGACATTCATCACATCTCTGTCCAATCCTGGATCATCATCACAACCTGAGCAACTGAAGCTGTGTGAAAGATAATTAACCAGGCTAAGACACTGAGTTCTATACAGGTCATACAGTAGACATCTGAGCATCATCTACTCTATAACAAGGGAATTTAAATCTTCAGAATTGCCAATGATGTTGTTGAGGGGAAATTCCTGTCAAAATATGTACAGTCTGCAGTATGACATTCCTGAGATGAGTATGAATGAAAAGACATGACGTACAATATATCACTATTAATAGCATGAGACAGGTGGTATTCCAGTTATGGAATGAGTCAAGGTCTGGGCATGTACTTACATTACTGATTATTAAATAGATAGCAGGTTTTCAAGATTGATAATAATTGTAAATGTTTTTTGATCATCAAATCATCATATTAGAGTGATTTCTGAAGGATCATGTGACACTGAAGACAAAAGAACAGCGTTCTTCACAGTTCATGTGGATATGCTGATTACATCAATGCAGGAATAATCCAGTGTAAACAACCTTTATTATGCAAACATGGTCAATTAAGACTGATGATTATGATCTTTCAAACCACCAGCATTATTGTCACACATATCAAGGACACTGGCTGTGAAGTGGAGCACATGCTGGGACTCACCGGCTGATGGCAGCGCTGGTGTTTCTGGGTTTGGGTTTAGGTGGAGGGTTTGGGTCTGGGTCTGGGCTGGAGAAGGCCTTTGTGACGGCCGCTACACGTCCTCTCTCCAGAGCTTTCACTGAGCGCCTGCGGTGGTCCTCCATCGTCTGCTTGGCTAGAGACCGTCTGCGCACATCTGCGGCTTTTGACTTCTGCACTGGAACCACATATGCAAAATCACATTGTGAGTCCTACTGTAGATGTTTGAGAAAATAGCACAAACACAACCGCAGAGAACAAAACTTCCCTGTTCAGACTACAACTGTCATGTGTCACTGTCACCAACCTCACACCAAATAAACAGTAGTTCTCATTATTCTCCATGATGATTTTTTTTATTAGATTCTTTATACTGTAAAGCAGAATAAAGCAATAATGCATCAGTATTTGTATTTGCTGTATACATATACGAATTTGGCACATGCTCGATAATGTGGATTAATCATGTAAACAGCTGGTTATATCTCAAGTAAAAGTAAAGATTTGCGTGTAAAATGCGTGTGTATCAGTATAATGGATCTGTGCGTTTGGTCTTAAAGTGACAGCAGCCTAATAAACCTGCTGCTCTGTGTCATTAACGTGAATCAAACAAAGTAAGGAATATTTGACGACGGGCAGTTGAATTATAAGTAAAATAATACACACACAAGGTGGTAATGCGGTCACGACACCCGTGTTATTTTTCTAATAATTCAATGGCCCTGAATAAATTATTCCACTTATACTACAGTTACCACACCTCGAAACATTGTTCAGATGATGCATTTCAAAACGTTTGTCAAGTGTTTGTCTTTAAATGCTCGTGTGTAGGACTAATTTCTCACGCATCTAATCCCAAGCCACTGTTGCTTATCCCAAAACGCCATTATAGAGCTAGTAACAGAGGTTTGAGCCTCTGATATGATGACTAATGCAGTTATTAAAGAGAGAGAGAGATTGTAAGACAGAAAAGTATGTGCGTCAATATTATTTAATTATTTTTTAAATTATTTCATTTGTTTTAATTAATTAATTAAAAATGTTTTTCTATTATTGACAGTAGGCTAGCCTAATAAATGAAACACAAAGGCCTTTTAACAAGTAGGCCATAAATATTTATTGATATGGTATTGATATGCATTGATATGGTAAAATCAACGTCATTGTTTGTTACTGTGTGTAGTTAACGGTGTAGGAAGCCTCAGGACAAGCAGAGCTGTCGTTGTTATGGCAATAGGAGTTTTTGTTTACGACACGCGCGCTGTACGCGGTAGACCAATCACAACAGACTGAGCTGTCTGGCCAATCAGAGAAAAGTATCTTGCAGAAAGGAGAGATTTAGAGAGTTTGATTCATCTGACGAGTCGTTTGAGAATCATTGAAAATGTGGTGATGTGCAAATGTATATTATGAGAAAATGAAACAGTTTTTTGACCTTTGATGCATATAAACCTGCTGTAGGAGACTCCAAAAAAACATTAGGAAACTTTAAAATAGCATAATCGGGTTTAAAATAACCCTATTTTATTTGATAGAAATTCCCCCCCCTTCATTTTCTTTATTAGGTTTATTATTTTTTACTTGTGGTTTTTGGGGTGATATATGACTTTTTTTTGTGAGATGAACCATAATTGTCATGAATCCTGTAGATTAGATATAAGATAAGTAGTTGTGATCAGTAACTGAGGGCAGAGTGTGTGGTGTTGTTTACATGTCTGCTGCCAGTGGTTGTCCTGCTGGTCGTGTGTGTGTTTGCTGCTCTGCTTCTCCTTCAGGCTGATGTAAATCTGCTGTTTTCTCTCCTGCTCCAGCCTCCTCAGATCCTCCTCAGCCTTACGCCTCTCCTCCTGACTCACACACACACACACACACACACACACACACACACACACACACACTGAGACCAGGGCAGAACGTGTGTGTGTGTGTGTGTGTGTGTGTGTGTGTGTGTGTGTGTGTGTGTGTGTGTGTGTGTGTGTGTGTGAGTCAGTTTGTTTATGACGGCAGTACCTTGAGTTCCTCGTCTGCTCTTCTCTGTTCCTCTCTGGCCTTCAGCTGATCCGACAACACAACCTGCTCCGGCTCAAGATGCAGTCCAGAGAAACGCTTCTCCAGCTCAGCTTCTTTCCTAGCCCTGGACAATTATACGTGGAAAAAAATTAAAACATGCAGGCCACTAGCATAGGTTATTAGAGGTCATTAATTATTAACAGAAGAAAAGTTGCTCTGAGAGGAGAGCGTGAATGTCAGTGAGAACGTTCATAATGAAATGACAAAACATAAGTGCTCATGTTCACACACACACACACACAAACACACAAAAATTCCTTTTGCTCACTGTCTAGTTGTCAACGTGAAAAGAAAAGCAGTCAAACGTGTTTTCCCACATATTTTCCATGATATAAAATCAGAAAGCTATCAGTTTGTGTTAATGTTGCATAAACCGTTATTGTCACTAGTTATTATGACTGGATAAAAGAGCACATTTGTCTCACACCTGATGTTAAATACTGTAGAAGCCTCTTCAGGTTTTGCCCTTTGGCTCAGTGCAGCTATCTACAACACACATTGCATCATGGAAATACAGATCATACAGGTTGTGCTTGAACTGATATACGCCAAAACTGTGATTATCATAATCTCACATCAGAAGTGCCTCTAAAAACAGTTCTGTCTGAAAGTCCCACTGACGAGATCAAGCACACGAGGAGGAACTGAACGCACAAGCCCTGTGTTGATAACATTCCTTTACACTGGTCAAATATTAAACTAGTGTTAACCGAGTGGATTACTCTGTAGTTTATGCCAAACAATACATTTTCAAAGAATATTTATAGTTCAATTCAGCTGTAAAGCAGCTCCAGAAGACGAGTCATTATTCTGCTCAAGAAAAGATTATTTTCGGATTTATTTTTTTTATTTTTATTTTACTACATTTTCATCACTTTTATTGATTATTTTATTATTCTTTATTTTGTAATCATCATTTATAGATTTTTGCTAAAAATGTATATTTTACTTATTAAACTTCGTTATTCCTTATAGTAAATTATAATTTTTCATTGGTCCAGATCAGAGAAAATATTCTCTTTGATTATTTGTATTTCATCAGTTTTTACCACTGAAATAATCTCTTTTGTTTTGTTTTGATTTTGAGGTAAGAATATAACTTTTTGACCAAAACTGTATTTCGTTTAGTCCTTAAACTTTTGCAGATAAAATCATATAACTTATATTAGACTAAATTGTAGTTTTTCAGGCAAATGTTATGTATTTTTAACTTTTAATTTTAAATTCAAACCATTATATTAATACAGCTAGCTAAACACTGGGGTGGGCTGTAACACATCTTTAAAAAGTGTTACAACAATCCCCGGTTACACTTTTTTTTTAGGTGTCAGTGTTACACTGTAATTATACATTTAAGTACTGAGTAATAATAGTTAACTATATGTACTTACTCTAGGGTTATATTAGGGTTTGTTATAGGGTTAGTTGCATATAATTATGCATGACTAATTTATAGTTAGTACCACAGTAACTAACGTGTAACAATGACACTCTAAAATAAAGTTTTACCTTTACATACAACTTAGGACAGTTTCTTTGTAATAATCTTACAGAATGGCTGGATAATGGAAATGAAAGACAGATAAAGGTGTGACGGACAGTGTTTAAAAAAAGGAAGTCGAGAGGTTTTAAAGAAGGGCAGGACAGACAGATCAGTTGTGAAAAAAGCCAGTGGTGAGGATTATGAGACCTCAGACAATGAAATTATTGAATGAAATTGTGTGTATGGAGACATTTGGAAACTAAGCCAAAGCAAGTGTGTGTAAAATGTGTCCAATGCAGTTTCTGTGGCCAGCAAGCCTGCACCCCAGAGTTAACAACATTCATGCGTCACCATTGTGAATCTGATATTATAATATTCACACACAGACACACAATCTCACTGAATCTCCTTTGTTTTTAGTTAGATCTACATGTTCTTTACACAGTACACTGCAGTTGAGTGTTCATTAAGGAAGTTTGTTCTAGTAGACTCATTTACACACACAACACACACACTCCTGAGTCTAAAAGTACTCTCCAGAACATTCTGGTTCATGGTGCCTTGCTGGTGGAATGATCTCCCCACCCTCATCTGGAATGCAGAATCCCTGACAACAATCAAAAGACAGCTGAAAACTCTTTCCTTTTCCCTGAATCTCTCCCTTGTCTGACTTATGCTACTCTAAGCAATTTCTGAAACTTTTAATTTTGAGCAATTCTTGCGTTGTTTGCCTCTTCATGTTGACTCGCTTGCTGTATTCCTCATTTGTAAGTCGCTTTGGATAAAGGCGTCTGCTAAATTACTAAATGCCAAAGTGGATTTAAGTTATGGTCAGTCACAGAGAGAGGCGTGTTTTAGGTTGTTCATATGGATTGATCAGTAAATCTATTTTTGTAGAATATTGCATAATGTGGCCTCTGTTTTATTTGTCTAATTGCTACAACTTACCCCAGCATGCGTTACAAACTACCCCGGTAGTAACTGTAACAAAGGCACACAATGTATTTGACATCAACTCATAAGGGCTGTGATATTCTTACAGAGGTTTGCATTGTAGTAAAAATTTGAGCACTCTATAGCTCAAAAATAAAGATGCTGAAGCTGAATTTATAGTAATATCTTCAGAATGACTGAGAAGTCTTGTTTCACATATAATTCTTTTGAAGTGTTGGTGCTTAATGTAACACTATCTAGTGTAAATGATAAATCACGTTTGAGATTTGTGCTGGCTACTGTATACAGGCCACCAGGGCACCATACAGACTTTATCAAAGAATTTGCTGATTCTCCTGTATACTTCATTTAGCCAAGGCTGCAAAGCCGACTCCGTTTTACAAATATGTTAGAACTATCACTTCTGCCACTAAAGATTGCTTTACTAATAATATTCTTGATCAGTTTAATCTCTTCAGCATCCCAGATAGCTTAAAAGAACTCGATATTGCGACAGAAACATTTTACTCTCTCTTTTCCAGCACTTTAGACACAGTTGCTCCTTTGCACTTAAAGAAGATTAAAGAAAATAGTCCAACACCATGGTACAACGAGCACACTCAGGCCCTTAAGAGAGCAGCCAAAAAAATGGAGCGAAGATGGAAGAAAACAAAACTAGAGTTTTTTCGCATTTCATGGAAAGAGAGCACGATTGCATACAGAGAGGCCTTAAAATCTGCTTATTTTTGTACTGAGACAGCTCTCACTAGAGTCACAAATGATTTGCTCTTATCATCCGATCGTGGTTGTATCTCTCTATTAATGTTACTTGATTTTAGTGCTGCATTTGATACTATTGACCACAACATTGTTTTAAATAGACTCGAAAATTATGTTGGCATTAGTGGAATTGCATTAGAATGGTTTAAATCATAATTATCTGACCGTTATCAGTCTGTAGCATTAAATAAAGAGATTTCTTATCGATCACAACTTCAGTATGGTGTACCACAAGGCTCAGTACTAGGACGCATTCTTCCATTTTAAAAAAAATATCTAAATGACGTCATATTCTCTCAATGACAAATGCGGAACAATTAGTATAAATTTTAAAAAATTGCTGATTACCTACAAAGCACAAAATGGTTTAGCTCCGCAGTACTTAAGCGAGCTCTTAACGCATTATAGTCCTTCACACTATTGCGATCTCAAAATTCTGGCCAGTTGATAATACCTAGAATATCAAAATCAACTGCTGGTGGAAGATCCTTTTCCTATTTAGCACTAAAACTTTGGAACAATCTTCCTAACATTGTCTGGGAAGCAGACACACTCTGTCAGTTTAAATCTAGACTAAAAACACATAACTTTAACCTTACATACACATAACACATTATAAACTTCTATAATTCAATGTTAGGCTGCATAGATTAGGTCAGCCGGAACCGGGAACACTTCCCATAAATCCTAATGTACTCGTTACATCATAAGAAAGATGGCGTCTATGCTAAGGATGGCGTCTATGCTAGTCTCTCCCCTGTGAAGGCCTCCTTCCCTTCCCTTTACCTCTGTACAGATAAAATGTTGTCAAAATAATTCCAGTTCACATGGCTACACGGAAGCGATAATTAATTCAGTATTATACATTTTTCAAGGCCAGACAAGTAACTTGTTGAGGTCAATCTGTAAAGAAAGACTACATGTCTGCGCACATATATATTCAAACGCGCATACCTATAGACTAAACACGTAATACACATGTGCACGCCATCAGCGTTTTCACAGGTTTGCGTTTTTGAAGTTTGCGTAGAGATATCTTTTTTTTCACAAAGAGACATATTTTTGCGAATACAGCTAATAACTAATGATCATTGCAATGGAAGTGAATCAATCTAAACTACCTTTAGCTGGACAATAACTTTATTTTAGAGCTCCTGTAAAGCCAAAACAATCTCTGTTACTTTAATTTCCTATTATCACTGTAAAGCTGCTTTGAAACAATCTATATTGTTAAAAGCGCTATAAATGAAGGTGACTTGACTTGAAGTCAAAAGTGTTACATCCATACCCGATCTGCCTATAGCGAGAGTGTAGTTGTGTTTGCGCTGCATGAATGAAGAGTGTGTGTGTGTGTATGTTTCACCTGAGCTGCTCAGCCTCTCTCTGCGCCTGCAGCGCTGCTCTCTCACCCATGATCTCGTCACAGATTTGATCGTAAGGTTTGTCGTCACGATGTTCTCCCATCACCCAAACCCACACATCATCATCAAGACCCTTCATCCATGACACAAACTTTCCTGAAACTGCACACACAAACACACACACACACACACACACACACACACTTAACACGTGCCACTGAATGAAACTAATAAACATCTACGTGACTACACCGGATCCGACAGAGACCATTGCAAACCCATTTGTTCTGGTCAGGAGTGTCGTGAGTGCCTGAAGTAGAAGTAGAACGATCAGTTTACTGTCGAGGATCGGTCATGTGACGTCACACCACATCCAGTGTAGACAGCAACACTGATTATAATGGGTTTGCTTTAGTGGCGCCACTATCGTCTGGTATAGACACGGATTCATAAAAAATCATGGGCTAAGATTTCAACAGCACATTACTATGATGTGTTGACTTCGTCTCTCTTCAAGTGTCATCCAAAATCACAAATGACATCTCTTTAAAGTCGTACCCAGCCCATTTTTACTTCCCTGACCAATAAATGTAGTGCATAACTTGATTATATCGATTGGAAACTGATTGGATAATGAAAGACTGAACGAGACACTAAATACCTATTATTAAACATGAACATCCAGCAGAAAAAAGAAAGCTGTTTCAGAGGAAGAACAATCAATATATTGACATATTTGTTTCTTTGGGATAATGTGAATCAACAAATCGTTAATAAAAGCCCGATTAGGATGGTAATTGTTTCTCATGGTGTCTTAATGTATTTTCAACATTTACAGGGGCTAGTCTGTGATTTTATTGCTGTCCGAATCCACATCTCTGAGTTTACAAGAAGAGATCACTTAAAAATTCACTATTTAAATCCTTTTTTATCACTGCTGAGCACCGTACGAAAACTGTAGTGCTTTAGATGCATTTCTAGCCTTTTATTTCTGAAATGCTGGAAGAACAATATTATTTCATATCACCGCTCAAAGGAGAAAGAAAAGAAAAGCACGTAAACATTTGAAATTATGGCAGCAATTATATACATTAAAAATATAATCCAAGCTTTTTTATGTTAACCTCATGTAAATAAGAGGCTGTGTTAACTTATTTCTGTGAATTCCCACATTTTTAAAATAACATTCATCATTTTGAGGTCAAATACAAGACAGAAAACCCTAACTATAGTGCGTCTATCTTCCTATTTTTAAAACTAATCAAATAATAAATAGGATATTATTAAGTTAAAAATGAATTGAATTAATTCTTATTATTCGAAGCATAAACACTTTATTTACAGCAGACAATCATGTGACTGACCACGTTACCGGGTTCATAGGATCACAAAACTCGCTCCTCCACCGTCAGTAAATCTCCATTTGAATGCATGAGTTTATCACTGACGTGCCATGCACATTTATTTTTACAGACAGAGAAACAATTCCTGTCTGGACAGGGCTATAGACTGTAAAAGGGCATTCTGATTTCATATTGACTTTAATATCCTCTCAACTGTTTCTCCTGAACAGATTTATTAGGCCTACCTTTATAAAACTCTTGTCAGTCAAATTCAGAAATCCATAAATTTCTGGTAATATGTACGACAGATCCTCTGCCCTGTATATTCACATCTTATTGACAGTAAGGATGTGTAAATGAAAACCTTTTCTGTCTTTCAGATGTGCAGCCTCCTCCTTCTCCAGCTGTGTCTCTCGTTCTCTCCATCTCCTGATCTGCTCTTCTCTCATCTTGAGGAACAGCACCTGTTTCTGCTCCTCGTTGAGCTCGGACAGCAGCTCCGGCTCGATGTACATGTCAGCCAGGATCTGCTGCAGCATCTTCACGCTTCACTCACAAACACACGGCTCACAGAACAGGCGTCTACTGGTCTCTGTAAAACAGATTCAAAAGAAGTAACACCACAGGACGTCATGCAGAGTAAACTATCCCAGAGAGAGAGAGAGGGCTGATAGAGTATTTACAGACAGAAACATCAAACATACTATACAAATGTTACTTTTCAATGGGTTTGTGAAAGTTAGGTTGTTGCTTATATTTGTAAAATTCTGTATAATTGTTCAATATAAACCTTTAATTATGCTGTAATGTTGAATGGCTATTAAAAAATTGAAGGGAAAAAAGGATACTGGCCTTCATTCATAGTAGGCTACTTAGTTTAAAAAAAACACTACAACAACAAAACCCCCCAAAAAACAGTATTGCACCATAATTCAATTCTGCTAAATAAAATTAAACGAGGGATATCGGTCAATCTCGACACACATATATTCAAACAAACAAACAGAAATCTGATAAAGTCAACATTTGAATGTAAATAAGGAACAGGAAACGGGACAAAGAGCCGTCAATCAATCAATGGCAGCGACGTGGCTGACACGCGCTGACTTACCGCTTCATACACGCTCGCGTTACTCCGAGGAGGACCAGGCCAGAACACCAGCTGGACAGAAGCAGAACAATCTCTGCTGAGGATCAAGCTTAGAGCTCTTGATACCTGTACAGAAAGGTAAATGTCGAGTGAAGTATGTGGTAATGTACTGTACACACCCTTAATTCAAAGTTACAGGTCAAACTGAGTTCCCTCCTACACACTCCGGCTGCTGCTGTCAAACACTTATGAAAGCTGCTTTATAGCCTATTCGTTTGTATTATCAGCACAGAATCTCTCCAGTACACATCAATCTCGTATTTATACATGCAAATTTAAAATTATTAAAAATAAAAAATATGATAAATTGCACGCGGTTGCTGTAGTGGGGTCTAACTCCAGCTTTCTTTCACACGTGACCATATTCATCCCGCAGTTTAGCGACCCTCAGTGCAGATCATGATAAAAGTGTGTGGCGGATGGTTTAGTGACGTCTGACACGGATTGGTGGAATTTGACCCTCAAAATGTGACTTTCAACTAAGAAGAAGAACAACAACAACAAAATTCAGAAAAGAGTATAAATAAATATATCGTGACTGAGAATGATCCTCATTTTGCTACATCATTACAGCGTCCATCAACAGGTTTAGCAGTTTCTTGATGTGTGCACTAGGTGGCGCACGTGTCACAATCCTCCAGTGAAACTGCACATACTCGATGCTCATGCTGTGTGCCCTATGAGCAGGGGTGGACCTGGTGGTTTGGGGCCCTAAGCAATTCCAGTTATGGTCCCCAACTCACCAACTATGCATCCCTTTACCTTCATAACCCTTATTTTGCCCTATTATATAACCCTATTTATCCCCCCCCAATATAAATTTATTGATGTATACTTGATTTATATAGACTTCTGAGGATTTGTTGGGGCCCTGTGATTCCCCGGAGTCCTAAGTGTCTGCTTACCTTGCTTATTGGTTAAGTCCTCCCTTGCATAAGATGTGCCTTTTAGGCTATTTATAAGCTTTATCTTTTAGATAGACCTGTGCATGAAGTGCTTGCATATACATACAAGAAACACACACACACACACACACACACACACACACACACACACACACACACACACACACACACACACACACACACACACACACACACACACACACACACATACCATGAAACAGAGATACACACACATATACCATGAAACAATCACAGGACACAAAACACTTACAAAAAATATTATTACATCAATAAACTGACACCTCCATTGAGTTATTGACTAAAACTAATTGATTTGAAAAGACAAAAAAAACCTGTTTATTACAATGTTCAAATGAAGCAAAAATGATAAACTAATTTTTATTAAAAGTATCCTATCTGTTTTTATAGGCCTATTAGTGATAAAACAGCACAGAGTCACTCAGAGCATACGAGATGAGAGACAAGAACGTGAATTAAGAAGGAAAAACTCGCTCAAGTCATTTACATAAATGAGCAATCACAAAGTGATTAGAAGTGATATATTAAAGATATGGGAGTGGGTTTGGTTTGAATAGGTCTATTTGGTTCATATTAATTACTTGTGATAATGCCTTATCATTACTTCAAAAAGCAGTTCCGTGAAGGTTATTACAACTATTTTGAAAATGTAGATAAAATCTGATCTTCAAAATGGATCTATCCGTTTCAGATAACTGTGGATTCTGATGTACACTGCAGTTTGTAAAATATCTTTGTGTTTGTTGAGAAAGACGTCTTCTCGCCAGAACAAGCGTGATAATGAGCCGTTTCTTTTCAAGAGAAAGCACAAAAATAATCATTCTGTACATACATGTGCATCCCAGAGTGTTGACAAATAACATCCATTTTTCAGCTATATGTAGCTGATGTATTATTATATATTTTGGGTCCCGTAACTGGTTATTATTTTATGTTTTTAAACTTTTTAAGAATCTTTTAGCTATTAGAGTGACAAAGGATTTTTTTTCGTAATCAAATATTTCATGTAGTCTCCAAATTAATAAGAGCTCATAAAACAGCATATATAATATATAAATATTTAATGAATTACAGCTGTTCACCTTGCAGGACACTGCTGTCACTTCAACTGCCAAAATAACTGTGAATAAGGGCTCAGCATTAAGGATTTTTTCCCAAAAGGAATACAAAATATTTTTTAGCAATGCTCTTTATATTTGGTAGAAATATCCATATTTTTATATTCTTAATTGAATGTATGTACAAAAATTTTTAGTTAACTATGAATTAAACTATAATGTAATCACTAGTCATTTTGCAATTTTAACAAAATTGTTAGCAAGTTTAATACCTTGACAAATCAGCAGGATTTGAAACAATGTAGAACACAGAAAAACAAATGTTTGCAAGGTATTCAAATAGATAGAAAATAAACAGAATACAAAATTTAAAGCATGTAAATATCAGTGGCAGTGCAGCTGGTGTCAGTTCTGTCACACACTGACCCTGGGTCAGCGGACCGCTCTTATCGGTGAGCACTGCTGAGGCACGATTATTTGCAAAAGTAAAACTGATTTTGAGCAAACAACAAAACTCAACTGAAACAGGCCTTTTACATAGAAACCCAGAAACTTTTAAAAAGCTTTTTCCAGATTTTTTTCCCCTTCTGTTTAAAAATGATTTACCATTTGCTGCTTTTATTTATGTTGCTTTTTTTCAATTAATTGTCAAGTGGTGATAAATCACTTTATTAAAACATTTTTACTTAATATGCCTATTTCTGAGTTATCACCTAATCTCATTTATTATGGACTATCTTGTGGTTCACTATGTGTACAATTATTGCATTTGAGTTTTACACAGTTTTACACATCAGCATGACTGTTTACATCAACCCATATTTGCGCAGATATTTTCACAAACACTCTAAAAGCGTTTGCAATAGTATAAGTTTAAGGAAGAAGGCATTTCCTGCTTCATTCTGGAATGGAGCTCTGTAATTTACCCATGTTTATATGAGGCTGTGATGATATCTGGCTGGGGCTTCATGTGGCCTTGGATGTTGGATATATCAAGGGTGTAATTAGTAGTGATCCATGATGGTTTACATATTTGTCCCATTTGATGTCAGCAGTGTTGGGAGGTGGAGTGTTACAGCATGAGCCGATCGCTGGCTGATGGTGGGACAGTGGGGTCAATCACAGACAAACACCTCAGGGCCTATTCATTTTTGAAAGCTGAACTGCACTGAAGTTTCATGGTTACAGTTTCTGCTGGTAGGGCTTATTGTGCTTAGGGAGTTAAGGCTTATAAATTCACCAATGTGATTTGGTGAATTGCCGAACTCCTTTAAACCAGATAACTGAGAATATATTTGGCTTCTGTCCTATAAAGGCCCATGATGTTACCTTCTCTAGTGATGTCTATATAGTAACTGAGCAGAACAAATGGTGCAAACTGCTAGTGCAGGCAGTCATTGGAAAGGCTCTCATTTTCATGATTTAAAGATGATGTGTGTAATTTTCTGGATTAATCCCAATGAGCTTTCAGATATTAATAGTTTGACTTCCTAAAGAGTGTAAAGGCCTGTTCACACCAGGACGAATTTCGCGTGCGATATTCGGCAACGTTTAACGCCTTGTGACTAAACAATGGGCGCCAATGTGAGTGTGCACACCGACGCGTAAAACGCCACGCGTAAAAGCGTCATTTTTTTTAAAACGCCTCGGGTTCGTTTTTTTTGGTTTATCGCGCCGCGTCAGTGACAAGCGAGTGTCAGAAGCACTTTGTGGACCGGGGTATTTCTGTTTTACATTGAGCGCCATCTAATGTCAGGGAATAAATTTGCATGTTCACTCGGCTCATCGTCAGCGAAAATCGATTGGGTGTGAACACAAAAAACGCGTTGAAAAACGCTGACGAATAACGCGAGCCGATATTCGTCCCGGTGTGTACGAGGCTTAACACTGTGATTCTGTGGCGTCTCCGCATGTTAAAGGACATGAGTTAAGGCCTGTTCACACCGGGACGAATTTTGCGTGTGATATTCGGCAACGTTTAACGCCTCGTGACTAAACAATGGGCGCCAATGTGAGTGTGCACACCGACGCGTAAAACGCCACGCGTAAAAGCGTAATGTTTTTTAAAACGCCTCGGGTTCCATTTTTTGGTTTGACGCGCCGCGTCAAAAACTATCCGACCAATGAGATTGGCGCTTTTGCTCATGTGTCTGGAGCTTCTGAAGTTACAGTAAAACACAACTTGGGGGCGCTCAAGCACAAAACGGTCTTGCCGAGCACACATACGTAATGGCGAAGAAGATATACAGCGTCTACTACACTCTGCCGGGAAGAAATAAGACGAGGAAGATGCAAGGCCAGATGAATGTAGAGCTGCTGGTCTTGTTGGTGTCTTTATAAAGAGACACCAACGAGAATAAAGAACTATATGACAAACGCGACAAACTTGCTCTCTTCTTCTGAGTGACAAGCGAGTGTCAGAAGCACTTTGTGGACCGGGGTATTTCTGTTTTACATTGAGCGCCATCTAATATCAGGGAATAAATTTGCATGTTTACTCGGCTTATCGTCAGCGAAAATCGCTTGGGTGTGATCACAAAAAACGCGTTGAAAAACGCTGACGAATAACGCGAGCCGTGTGTACGAGGCTTTAGACTGTTTCTCTGACCAATAGAAGACTGGGGGCGGAGCAGAATTGAGGTGAATTTTCATGTGTGAAATCTAGTCATTTCAATAGTAATCTGGTATTTCGCATAAGGGAGAAAATATTCCCACGCAGATTTTGTAACAGGTTCAAGTTGGTCATGCAGATTCATCACATTGACCAGCAGAAAGATGCTTGGTTTGAAAGTGACTTCTGTGTGAGCTTTGCTTCATACATCAGTACAATCTTGGCAATAGACAATGGACCTTTTTCCTGCAAAATGTGACCTAAAATTTAGCTAATGTGACCTTTAAGTGGTCGTATGAGTGTTTGGGAAACCTGTTTGGAAACAATGCATTTAAAGGGGTGGTATTGTTGCTGTTTGAGCATAAACAACATCTGCAAAGTTACAGCGCTCAAAGTTCAAAGCAAGGGGAGATATTTGCTTTTAAAAAATTCAATTTCTAAGGACTACAGCAAACAGCCGGTTTTGGACTACACGACATTCATCGGGAGTTGCTGACCTCAGCATATCCCATTATTTACATAAACCCCTCCTCCGAGAATACTTAAGCGGTGTGAGGCCATTTTATATTGCTGTTTAGAGATGAGTTGTCGCAATGCTGTCGAAACGCTGCTGTTATTTTCATCCGGATTGCAGGTCCACTTTGTTCAGCCTTCCGTGGGACGAGGGAGTTAGGGATCAATGGTTAAAATTTATTTTTAACTCGGTCCCTCATAATTATGACCCAAATCTCGCTCTCTGTGCTGAACATTTTACGGAGGAAAGCTTCCACAATCGTGGCGAGCTCAATGCAGGATTCGCACATCGGCTTGTCCTGAAAGATGGAGTAGTTCCAACTTTAAAAACAGAAGCTGTTGTTTACGGGCCACAATCTGTAAGTATGATTTATTTTTCGTCTATGTGTTTTCCTGTAATAGTTTGTATTGTTAATTGTACGTTGTAGCAAGGAAGTAAACAAATGACAACGCTGTTTGGCTCTGCTGGTTTGTTAAATGCTCATTCATACTTAACGTTATCCGACAAACACCTAACGTTACAAACTTTTTTTTAATCTCAACAGCGAACTTGGTGAAAATTATTCTTTGATTAGAGCTTTTATGTTTATCTACATGCTTGTTTATTTACAGGCATGCTAAACATGGTTCTGTGTTTGATTTGGCAGCCGATGTTTAGTGTTCGTTTTGGGTTAATAGTTCTGTCGACAGATATTTGTCTACAATCGTTCTAAAAATACAAAAGTAACGGTGGCATACAGTAAGAAAGAATCACTAGATCCGCAATATTTACTCAAAAAAATCCCTTTGAGGACTGTAGTATAATTTGTTAGAACGATTATATGAAATTCTTGTTTATGAAGCTTATTTTTTGTAATTCTATAATAATTATTACAATTAAATAACAGCGTATCTAAAAAGTAATGAGAGAACAACAAAAAACAAACCTTTCTGAAACGTCGTTTAACAGCCGTTCTTGAACAGGTTCTGCTCGATCATCTTCACTAACGTTTCCCCGGGTCCGATCGGTGTTATTGACGCCATTGTTTATAATACACCAAAGCACAAACTACCATACTGCCGTGCAAAGCCAAAAGACCTTAACTTCAATTTTGGTCAAAATGAGTTAGTGCCATATTTGGAACAATGGACATCAGTTTTATCATGTGGACAAATATCTTGCGTCAATTTTGTTCTTTTCTGCTAAAAATAAGATGTTGTTTTTGCCATAACTTCCAAAAGCAGAGGGAAAGCAAAGGCAGAAGACCTTAACATCAGTTACAGTCTTTTGGCTTTGTACCGCTGCACTTTAGAACGCTGTTATTATAAGTTACAGTGGAGTTAAGGCACTCTGCCTTTGTTTTACCCACCAGCAACGCGTTTGCCGCGCTGAAGTTACGGTGTTATGCCTATATGTAATTGAAGCACACGCATTAAATAAAGTGAAAATAAAATTGTTGCAGTGGTTGTTTTCTATCTAGCATTAAGAATTTCCTATTCTCGCGGGAAAACTATGGTAGAGATGGCTTTGAAACGCAAACACCAAGATCAATATGGATGATATGCATAACGTTACATGAAGGAAAAAAAAATCAACTAGGATACTGGTAGCCTAGTTAGCTAGCTAGCGATGCAAACTTGGGCTAAACTATGATGTCTATGTAAACTAGGCTAACGTAACGTTTCTTGACGCACAAAACACAACTGTTCCTGATCCACAAATAGCCTACATGATGGTGTGCCAGCTGTAAGACACCATAAATCAAAGCCTGGATACTATTAACTAGTACTAGTACTAGTAGTAGGCCTAACGTTACAAGTTTTCTCGTGCCATACAGGGTGGCTAGCTGCCTGCCAATCTGACAGTCCACTCACTGACAGAAAACAACACGAGTGGGTTGGGGACGCCTCACGATACGCCTCACGACACACCTCCCCTGGCAAGGAAGAAACATTACCACGCACACAAACCAACCCAGCAAATATAACTTAGATCGCAGCTTACCTTTTTATTTTAATCATGGTCAAAATCCATGGAAAACAACATCCATTGAGAAGACAAATCCATTGTTTAAATCCATCATGTGCCGGCTGGCTAGCCTAAAGTGCAAAGTTGTCCGGAGGTTGACATTCAATTTTAAGTGTCGCTGTAGGTAGGCTATTAGTAGGGTGACCACGTCTGGTTTACACCAACCACTATGAAATTGTCCCGGTTAAACAGGTTACTTACCTCTTAAAATGTCATTTTACTTAAATTAAGTACAACGATAAAGTTTTAAAATTATCCAGTACAGATAATAGCCTTCATTTTATTTTTTATTTTTTTAATATTCTATTGATGTAATATTAAGCCTTACTAGACAGAACTCACTAAATGTTATTTTAAGGCTATCATTGTTATCATAGAAATGTTTGTATAGAGTGATAAAAGTCAAAATGGTCAAAAAATTAGAAGTTAAGGTATTTTGCCTTTGTATGACCCATGATTGTTTTGCAAAAAATGCAAAGGCAGAATACAGTAACTTCCGAATAAAGGTCAAAGGTCAAGTTTGAGCTATTTTTTTTTTAATGTAGATAAATATATTCATTATGACAACTACTTGGCAAATTTTCAGTGTCCTACCTATCATACAATTGGCTGGACAACAAAAAAACTTTAAACTCATTTTTCTCAGTTTCACACTCTGGTGAGTTAAGGTCTTTTGCCTTTGTAGGGCAGCATAGCAAACTACCGGTAAAGGTAAGGGGCGTGACGTTTCCGGGAAACGAGCACTAGACGGTTAGCGAATCACAACACACTGGGCCAGCTAACCAATCTGAGCCCATTGCGTAGTTTTGAGGGACTGGCTTCATAGAACCAGGAAACCATCTGACCGTTTTTACAAGGAGGGGCAGGGCAGTGTAGAATAAAGGTAAAATATATGAAAAATTATGCAATTTTTAAAAAACAAAGCATGAACACATGTTACAGTGCACCCCACAAACACAATCAAGCCTTCAAAAAAATGCGTTTTACCACCCCTTTAAGGATGCTTTCACTCTAGCAGTTCTGGTGCACATCTGGGTTCAGTTCATTTGGATGATGTGAAGGCTGTGTTCTCAAGTGCGCACCTACGAACCCAACCCGAGTCTGCATAAAAAGGGTGGTCTGGGCAATGCAGGTTCATGTGAATTCTGGTACGGTTCGCTAGTGATTTAAAAGCAATCGTACTTAATCGCGGAAGTGAACCACTGGCATATTATTGGATAAAACTGTGTGCTTGTGTGTGTGTTCTCACTCACTGTCCTGACAAGCGTGAGTGACACACTGCAATGAGAATTTGCGGTAGTTGCAAGTAGGGGTGGTTAATCTGTCTGATTTCTCGATTCGATTACGATTATTGAAGTCCCGATTCGATTACAGTCGATTTTCGATTATTAACGATTCTCGATTAGCGATTATTGATTTTCCATTTCACAACATTAAACGAAAATACACTACAAAGTGATTGCAGTATTAAAAAAAGTCAGCTGCTGAATTACTTAACTCTTTTATTGAGTAACAACAATAGTTATAACTTCAGAATTATTTGTATGTAGCTTATGTTCTGTAGAACACAGAAATGAATACATCCCATTGTATTGTGACTGATCAAGTTGAACTAAACAATAACAAATAAATGAAAGGCTTATTTCCTTTAGGAAGTAGATCAGAACCAACATACTGTAGAAATTGGACAATTTTCTTCTAGAAAGACAAGGTGTTGTTCAGGTGGAGGAAGACTGCAGGTTGCAGTCGAAACATGTCAAGGTAAAGCAAAAGTTTATAATGCAAAAAATGTTTTGCATTATATGCGGTTAGAACAGCTGTTAGCAGCGCGTCCTCATCCATATCAATCGCCTAGTCCCTTGAGGAGGCGGCGGCGGCAGCGCGGGCGGGAGGGGGGGCGGAGAAGGAGAGATAGACGCTCGAGAGAGTCATTCCGGGGAGCGTTTGCATCAGAAAACGACGGCAGTGCGGCTCGTGAGAGGCATCTGCGCGTCTGTGAGGGGAGGCGGAGAAGGCGAGAGCGAGGCTCGAGGGTTGAATACTTCGAGCCAGCCCGCAGGGTCGATATCGGAAGTGCGTCCCTGAGCTCACAAACCCCCTGAGGGCAAGAGCTGCGTGTTCCTGGCCCAGGCAGAGAGCGCAGATCACATGGCGGTCTCCGTCGCTGCGCGGGGCTCTGCACGAGCTGCAGGAAGTGCAAGGCATCTTGAAAAAGACGCTCGCTGCTCTTTTAGACAGTAAGTTTTGCAAGAAAAGATACGTCGCCGGATAGCGTAGCTCGCACGGATGGCTGAAGGTGGCGAAGACGGCCGGCTTCTCCAGGCGCTGTCCTAAGCTGGCTTGTCGCTTCCTCGACGGCGGCGGCTTCTCTCTAGATCCAGCGATGCGGCAATAATAATAATAATGCAAAACATTTTTTTTTTTAAATAATAAAAAATCGATTTTTGAAAATTTAATAATCGATTCATACTCGTCCATAACATACTCGCGATTAATCGATAATCGATTTTTTTCACCACCCCTAGTTGCAAGTGCCGTTATGTGTTGGCGCTTTGAAGTCAAAACGATCCCCACACGGATCCGTGAAAACAGCTAAAAACGCTGTATTCTGCTACCAGGCCATTAGATGGCGATAATACACTATAGACTGGACACGTAATACGCCATGTGCATGACATCATCGTCTTCAGAGATTCACGTTTTTGTTGTTTACACAGAGAACCCGTTTTCAAAAGTTTGTGTTTTCAGGCAAAACGCCATTGTCGTGTAATTGAACGGCCAAAACGCATAAAACGTTTTTAGTTGAAAACGGTGTCATGTAAACAGCCCCTAATACACTATTTATGAAGCCTGCTAATTTAATTGTAAAGCCATAGACATGTCACTGTAAAGTAAATGTTTGTCTCACGCATGGTGGTTAAAAAACTAAAACTATAAACTAAAGATTTGGAGTGTGGATTTTCCCTAGCCACAGTCACCCTTGGTTTGCTCACTTGGGGCTTTAAAACATAACCCTGACCCATATCCCAATAATCTTGCTTCTTCCAGTGGAAGTTTACATAAGAGCAACTGTTCCAGGTCACGACCCCACAACAGAGCATTGAGTCCCATTATTGAGTTCAGCCAGATGGGAAGGAAGGTCAAAGCTGTTGACATAACGCACTGCTTCAGATCTCAGGGAGTAAGGAGAAGAAGGCAGTATCTCAGTGACTGAATGGATCCTCTGTGCGGGATCTGAGAGACCTCAGCTGTCCCTGAAACCCTTAAAGAATGACTGCTTGTGTCTGCGCCCGAATAGAAAGTGTTTGAAATAGTGAGAGTTTTGTCTTCATCAGAACATGTTCATTGGAACAAAGATTGTCTTATTCTTCACAGGTCAAAATAATTCTGTGCAGATACAAAAGACATTTCCTCAGTTGGTCAGCAAGCACTGTGAGTGTCTATGGCAGATGTGTTTAAAGGGATAGTTCACCCAAAAATGAAAATTCTGTCAGTATTTACTCACCCTCATGTTGTTCCAACCCCGTAAGACATTCGTTCATCTTCGGAACACGAATTAAGATATTTTTGTTGAAATCTGAGAGCTGGATCACTCCTCCATAGGCTTCTAAGGGATTGAAACTTGCCAGCCCCGAAAAGTTATTAAAGACATCATTAAAATAGTCCAAGTGACTACAGTGGCTCAATCTTAAGTTTATCAAGCGACGAGAATACTTTTTGTGCGCAAAAAAAAAATAACGACTTTATTTCAACTATTAATTTCCTTCTCTCTGGGCCTCTAGTCAGTTAACGTAGTGTGATTGCGTAGAGCTACGTCACACGTAGGCTCACTATTGGCCGACGCTGGTCATGTGGGTGATGCGTGTGACGTATAACAACAGAAGCTGGAAGTGGGATGGAAGGATGGATGAGTTTGAAGGGGAGGGGTGGGTGGGCTGATAAGTTGAGGCGTGGCCTTTCTCCCGAACTTCAGTTAACTTGTTAACTATATTTCACTAGCAAGGACCACGCCACAACTTCGCAGAATTAGCTTTATGGAATAAAGAAGGGTCGAAAGGGACGGGGAAAAGGATGTTATGATTCTTCGTCTGGCTGATCAGGGAGTCTAGTCCAGGGAGACTCAGAGTGGGGGCTTCGTCTCGGTAGGTATTAAACGGAGTTACTTGAAGACCCCCAAAGGTTTGGATGAGCCGATGCGGGCTTGAGCTTGACGGAGATCGTTAAGATTATTATGGATATATAAGCGGTACGCTTCGGATGACCAGCGGCCTAGGACTCTGATTGTCTCGTCCGAGATGCCCATGCTGGCGGCCATGGTGGCTGTTCTGATCCGGAAGGAATGTATGGAGTAATGTTCAGGAGATATGCCGGAGGTGCTGAGAATATTTTGGAAGTGTTTGTTAAACCAGAATCCCGTGGCCATTTTTTTGTTTTCTGCGAGGAAAGGTGGTTCTTGGGGATATGAATGGCTAGTGTATCTGGAAAGAACGTATTCCAAAAGTGGCTCATAAGGACTGAGGAAGGATTTGAGGCGAAAATTGTAGATTGGAAATGACTCTCCGAATTGGTCGGTTTTGCTTCTTTTTAGGGTATATATCAGAGAATCTGGCATATGAGCGGTGATGTCTGAGAGGCTGGGATGAATGGCTGGATTGAAGACTGAAGTCGACGGGGCAAATTCCGAGCATCTCAGGAAGCCAAAGAATGCGAAAAAGAACATGCATTCTAATGTTTGGTCGATCGAAGGGCTCAAGTAGCCGCATTGGCATTGGTTCAGGAGGTCAGAGGTTAAGGGCAAGCGTTTAATGGTGAGGACTGGTTCTTGTTTTCGTAGACCTCTAATGAGCATAGATACGTGACAGTGAGAAATGGAGTGGCATTGGTCGCCAGTGGCGAGTTTGTAGATAAAGTTGATTCCAGATAGGTAAGTGTGAATGGAGGATGCCCTGATGTTTTGGTAGGAATGGGCATGAGTAACTAAGTTGCAGATGGACCAAGCGTTCATTAGAGGAAATGAGAGTTAGAAGGAGTGGTAAGCCTTAAAACAGTTCCAACCAGTCAAGTAAGCAGAGAGGGTACTCTGAGCGAGGCCGTTGAGGATAGCTTCTCGTGAAGCGTATGAAAGGTCTTCCAGCTGTGGATTTAGTTGAAGATGGTGGCTGAAAACGGTGGGACTGGCGTGGGATGGATGTCTGATTCTGGAGCCAAGATTCTGAACTTCTGAAAAGAAAAACGAGACAATGAGTCCGCTATGCTATTGTGGTAACTTGGAATGTGTGCTGCTCGGATGATAAACTGGCGTTGCGCCGATATTAGTGTCAGTCTGCGGACTAATTGCATGATAGCCGGGGAGCGCAATCTGCCTTTATTTATGATTTCAGCTACTGCCGAGTTGTCTGAGTGGCTGAGTATGGAATGTCTGGACCATTTATGCCCCCAAAGGATGGCTGCTATGATGACGGGATACATTTCGTAAAGTGCGGATGAGGGAAGGTTTGGCTGCTGAATTAGACAGCTGAATTCTGGTGGCCATTCGGAAGCGAACCAGCAGCTGCTGTAGTAGCCGCCAAATCCGGTGGAAGGCGCTGCATCTATGTACAGCTGAATGTCTTCTGGCTGTGTGACATAGTCGTTATAAAAGAAGGATATGCCATTCCACGAAGACAGAAATTGCTGCCAGAGCCGCATTTCCATTTTGCAGGCTTCGTCCAAGGTGACTTTGTCATGTAGAGAGGGGATTGTTGCTGCTTTTGATAGTAGGTTGGAAAGGAAAGATTTTCCCTGGGGAATTATTCTGATGGCGTAGTTAAGGTGGCCAAGGAGGGCTAGCAGCTGTTGCTTTGTGGACCTGTCTGCTAGAAGATAGTTAGATAGGAGCAATGAAATGCATTGTATTTTCTCGGGAGGTAGAGATGCTTGGAAGGAGATGGAGTCTAGGGTGATGCCTAAAAACTCGATGGAGGTGCATGGCCCTAAGGTCTTTTCTTTTGAAAGGGGTACGCCTAGTTCGGAAAACACTTTAATGAGGGTAGAAAGTCCTGCGTGTGGAGGTGCGGATGTAGGTTTGATGAGGAAGTCGTCAAGGAGGTGGAGGACGTAGGGAAACCTGTGGTTATTGAATCCAGTCGTAGATTTTGGGGCTGCTTCTGCAGCCGAAAGTGAGGTGCACTGAAAAATAATAAGCTCCTTTCCAGAATATTCCGAAGGAACGCCACAATTCTGGGTGAATGGGCATGACTTTGAAAGTACTGGTGATGTCTGCTTTTGAGAGCCATGCTCCGTGGCCTGCCTTGCGGATGAGAGTGATGGCTTGGTCGATGGAAGCGTATTTCATGGAGAAGTCTGGGGCTGGAATGATGCTATTGATGCTGGGAATGTGTGTGCCATGGGGGGAGGACAGGTCGATGATTAATCTCTTTTTCCCAAAATATTTTCTGGTGGTGATTCTGATGGGACTGATGTGAAAGGGAGAAAATGGAGGTTCTTTAAATGGGCCTATCATGAATTCTTCTTGGACTTCTTTAGCTATTAATGTGTCGACGATGTCTGGTTTGGAGAGAGCGGACTGGAGGTTATGGGAGAGATGAGAAGTTTCTGGGATTATCTCTATGCCTGGAAGGAAGCCTTTTTTTAATCCATTGATAAGGAAATCTACAAACTCTCTGTCGGGGTAATCTAGTAAGGGAGTGGCAAAAGTGGGATAGTGGAAAGGGGATAGATTAGTTGGGTAAAAAGAAGGAATAGGAGGGGGTTGAAAAAGTCAGCTGAGAGGTAGAAGTCCTGGGTTTGCTGCATGAGGGACTTGATTTGGGTAAATTTGTAGGGAAGAATCAGAATTAACGGGAGCCGTGTGGCTGTTAATGCCAGAAGGAAGGGTAGAGGAATGGATGATGGGATGAAGGGATGAATGTCCGTCAGGATTTGGAGCTGCTTGTGAATGTAAGTATGCAAGGAAAGATGTCATTAAATGGGATAAGTCTGAGGTAGAAGGGGCGGATGTTGAAGGTAGTAGTACTTGGTCTCCACTAGGTGGCGCAGATACTGCTGGCTGAGGCCGTTGTGGAGGAAGTGTGGCGACGTCGTGAGTCACGATGAGAGGATCGCGTGTGAATGCCGGAAGCGTTGGAGGCTCGGAATTTAAGGTTGAAGTGTTAAGCCTTTTCACACGGCAGGATAATTAGGCCGATTTTAGCCCCGATTTACCCCGTACGACAATCTTAAGGATGCTCCGATTATCGTAAAATAATCTGATCAGATATTCCTGCCATGTGTGGTGTGTTAAGAGTGCTCTTGTCTGCTCGGAAGGACGACGGGACCGCTCCGATCTCAAATCGGGGATATCTAACATGTTGGATTTTTTTGGCCCGATTTCTCCTCGTGTGTGGTGTCCCCGGGGACAAACGAGCACGCAGCCTGTGGACTGTGGCGTGTAGCCAATCAGAAAGCGAGGTGACGAGGCGCAGAGGAAGCACCGGGAAACAAAATCAAAACAACCGGCGGCATGGTGCACCAGAAAGTCCGGTGGACGTCGGAGATGGATTCGGTTAAAAAAAAACTACAAATTATCGCCACTGCATCCTCTTCGTCCGCCATGATTGTTTACTCTGAAGTCACGTTTAAACTCGAGGGATTTTGCGAGATTTTCCATCTGACCTGGGAATGCTCGGGAGTCAAATTGGTTTGTGTGTGATGTGTTGACATTGTCGTGTGGCTGCGCACCACACACTGTACGAGCAAAACTGTTAGACCCGTGATTTTTTATCGCCGTGTGTGATGTCTCTCAGGTTTGGAAGATCGGCCGACAATTTTAAAATCGTCCCATGTGAACCAGGCTTTAGTGGATGTTGTGTAAAGCTGAAATTATCTTGATTTATTGTCAGATCGGCTGAAATGGATGTCTTTATCCTTAAGAGCTCGCTGAAGGTGAGCCACGGTCCAATTCCTAATGTTAGTCTCTGGTCTGGGAGACGTAGCGTAAGTGCGCTGAGAATGGCTGCGGTGGAGAGGAGAGCGATCGTGCCGTGAAATCAGTGGATAGGTTGGAATTACATCCTGGGGCCCTGGACAGCTCATGGACTCTCATCGATGTTGTCCTGGCGAAGTACTTGTCTGCATTTGGAAAGCGGCCATTACTTAGCAGGAGGGACGCAATAGAGTTTGCGCTGATGGGGCACTGTACTGGGGTTGTTGACCTCCCGGTCAGCTTGTTCATGGCCTCCCACGCCCGGCGGCTGGAATGTGTGAAGTCGATTGATTCCACAGTCTCTGTCCATCGTTGCCTCCGTTTCTCGTTTAACCTGCAGAATAGATCTTCTGCTGCTTTGTCCCTATCCTCGCTAACTTGTGCTTCTGCATGGGTGCAAAGTAGGTCTTCACATTCATCATCCCAGCAGGGAACGTAGGCTTTGTGTATACCACATGGGATGTTCTCTTTGGCGTCTTGCAGTATGAGTCGTATGCATCGTTTAGGTTGTTGTGGCACAGGTGTGGTAGACCAGCAGCTGCTTTGTTCACAAGTGTCGTGAAACCTGCCCAGTTTGCTTTGCGGAAGTTCCACCTCTTGGCATCCCTCCCTTGCACTGGTTGGATCATTGTTGGGATGGTGATGAGTGACGGCAATGGTGTGACCGGGAGAACATGTCCAGGATGTGTCTGACAGGAAGTGACTGGTTGTTGTGCCATTTTGCAAATGCCAGATCTGAATTGGTGGTGCTGTTCCATCGTGCAGAGTAAAAAGTGTGCGGCTCCTTCGGATCTTATAGGAGTGTCGCCTCAGCGATAGAGGCCCAGTCTACCAGGAACCCACCATCAGCGCTGGAGCTACTGTAGCCCCATTCTGTATGATGGCTATTAAAGTCTCCAGAATACATGGCAGCGACTGGGACATCTGGCAGCGACGATGGAATCAGTCTGCTTGGAGGTGGCTTGTAGACGTTAACAATGGCAGTATCTTGCACATTCGTTGTGATCCATTCTACCTCTGCCCTTTCTGGGGATATTCCTATAGCTGACCAGGCTATAGCAGGCAGACTGTCATTGCGAACAAATGTAGCCATGCCATGGTGTTTATTGGCAATGTATCCGGCCAGGGTATACCCAGGGACCTTCAGGATGTTCTTGGGCTATTTGCTCAAGTATGTTGGTCTTGGCGATAGTGAGTCCTTTGACGTTGAGCTGAAGGTCTACGGAATGGCATCAAAACGTCCTGCAAGAGGAATTCTTCCAACAACCTAGGAGTAATCTGGTGATGTCAAATCACATTTATTTATATAGCGCTTTTTACAATACAGATTGTTTCAAAGCAGCTTTACAGTTACAACAGGAAAATAATGCAACAAAGTTTGTTTCCAGAAGAAAATAGCGTCACAGTCCAGCTTAAGTTCAGTGATGTTTCATTTTTGTTTTTAAAAAGTTATTAATTTAGTTAATTTATGTATACAGCCACTCTGGAGAAAACCGCAATGTCATCGTCCAGCTCAGTTCAGTTCTCATATAATGGTGTCAATGCAGACAGATCAATATTATTGTTGAATATTAGATTAAATGTTAAATTGAATGTCCCCAACTAAGCAAGCCAAAAGCTAATGGCAACAAGAGTGAAAAAAGGCGAAAAAGGCGACAGTGGCAAGGAACCAAAACTCCATCAGTAACAGAATGGAGAAAAAAACCTTGGGAGAAACCAGGGTCAGTCGGGGGGCCAGTTCTCCTCTGGCCAGTTAACCAACAGTGTATGATTATGATTCAGGCAGCATTACAGGTCAGAGGTCAGATTGGATTGGAACAATCAGAATATTATCCAGTTGCATCTGGTTGAAGATCGGAGTCACATCGGTATGGAGACGGGTTTGTTGAGGATCAGTGCCGATGGCTGTCGTGTCGATGAGGACTTCACAGGGGAGAGTCTAGTTCACACACTTCAGGGATGTGTTGTGGTCGTGTTTAGGTGCAGGTCCACCATCTGATCTGGATACGGCCCGGATCCGGCTGACTACATCATGCGTTGTGGTCGTGTCCAAGTGCAGGTCCACCATCTGATCTGGATAAGGGTGTTACATCGAGTACATCGTGTGTCATAGGAAGTGTTCCCGGCTGACCTCATTTATGCAGCCTAATAATCATTTAACTGATTTGAATAATAGGAATGTATAATTTTCTATGTGTATGCGAGGTTAAAGTGATGTGTTTTTTATAGTAGGGAGGTTAAGCCCAAAAAATAGGCCTTTGACTTCAAGTCATGATGCAAAGGTCGCCTTTGGTATGCAAGTACCTTAGGGTCATACAAATAAATTTATCCTAAGACACAAGTGAGATCACACTTTGTATCAGAAATAAACATGTTTTTTTCAAAAATGGCCGCCAATGGGCCGAAAATACTCTAGAGCCCATATCTTTGCTTCTGTTATCACTATAATGACAAATTTGGTGTCAAAGTGTACATTTTTGGGGTCAAGGAATCCAATAAAATTGGTTTCAAGTTTAAAAAAATAATAATTTTCCCCATACCATGACAATTGGGGTTAAATATGCACATTTTACATAAAAATTGTCATCAGAGTAACTTTACTTATCTTTTAGTTCAAAAACTTTAATTTTGTATTTAAGCAGTGCAGCTACTTCTGTACATTACATTTGTCCTAAGTAGCATGAGATTTCGACCAGTCAGGAGTAGCCTATAGCAAATCAGTTCCTGCAACAACACATCCCATCTGCACCAGGAGCTGTGACAGCTGTTAGCTAGTTGACTATGGAAAAAAAAACCTTAGAGGGAAAACCTCCTTTCTCGAGAATACTAAAGCCAAAAATTATCCTTATAATTTGTATTAATTTAAAACGCACTTGCTGCAGCTAGCAGACCTAGGCGAGGCAGCTCACGCGCCTATTGGCTGCTCTGCGGCAACTGCTGCAACCTATCGAGGGACTGCTCGTGACGTAAGCACCAATGAGGGCGCCGGCGCCCTCAGTCGTCACGTCCCACGCGAATGGGCGTGGCTTATGCATATATAAGCCAGAGCTGGATAGGATGCTCCTTGGTTTTCATCGACTTAAGCGAAACCAGATGGTAGCACAAGCACGGCAGGGTTACGCAGCACTCGTTCCCTCTTCTAGAGAGAACCGAGGTTACGTTAGTAACCGAGACGTTCTCTTACGAGAGTACTCTCGTTTTGCGTAAGCTAGCTTAAATTGGAACCCAATTTAAAACGCTGTGCGTGCTAAATCTACCACAACACTGACCCAAGGGCGAGCGCCCTGAGCTCATATGATATGGGGATATAAAAAGCCGACATCGGGAATGGGCTTAATAAGAATGATATAAGGCAAACATGGTTACCTTAAATGCATAGAGGGTGCTTAACACTGTATAACAGTCAGGGGAGGCAATAGCCTGCCTGAACTGAAAACTTTGCAGTCCGCGGAAGCGAGTCCAGCAGAACTGAGCGGATAAACTAAACTGACAACAGTCTAGCTTGAAGCGCGGGAACTTCCAGGTTATAGAACCTTATAAATGTAGACGGAGAGGCCCAGCCTGCCGCAATACAGATATCGTGAAGGGAAATCCCACTGGACCAGGCCCACGAAGAGGCATGCCTCTAGTGGAATGAGGTCTGACAGCTCAGAGGGCAACGAAGGCTCTTAGATGTATAAGCCAGTGAGATAGCGTCCACTATCCACCTGGAAAGGTTATGTTTCGAGGCAGCTAGACCTTTAGATCGGCCACCAAACGAAACAAAGAGCTGTCCTGACCGTCTGAAAGGAGCCTAACGTTCCACGTAAATTCTCAGGGCCCTAACCGGGCAAAGGAGATTCACGTCAGACTCGCTATCAGATCCGAAGAGGGCTGACAGGGAGATGACTTGCGCTCTGAAAGGAGTTGATGGAGTTGACAACATTATAGTTTTTTAGTCTTGGAACCTATTTTATTGGACTCCTTGACCACAAAAATGTACACGTTGATACCAAATTTGTCATTATAGCTATAACAGAAGCAAAGATATGGGCCTCTCAAGTATGGTCGGCGGCCATTTAAAAAAAATGTGCGTATATAAGATACAAAATGTGATCTCACTTGTGTCTTAGGATAAATTTATTTCTATGGCCCTAAGGTACTTCCATACCAAAGGGGACTTTTGCATCATGACTTGAAGTCAAAAGTCACTTAACCTCCCTACTATTAGTCAAGATTTAAACTGACAGAGTGTGTCTGCTTCTCGGACAATATTAGGAAGACTGTTACAGAGTTTAGGTGCTAAATAGGAAAAGGATCTACCGCCAGGAGTCGATTTTGATATTCTAGGTATTATCAACTTGCTGGAATTTTGCATAAAAAAATGCGTTAAGAGCTCGCTCAAGTTCTGGGGAGCTTAACCATTTACACTTTTGGCACTGCCAAACTTTTACACTAGCACCACACACTGATAGTGATGTAAAGAACTGGAATAAGACAGCTACACATTTAGTCAGGAAACCGTTTATGAAATTGAACCTGGTGTGAGTGACATTTAGTGAACAGGAACTTTCAGACTGAGAGGCTCATTATATCATCGAGAAACACTGAGCCTTTGCTAAAGTCAGCAGTCCTGTCCGGAATGAAGCGTACTGTATGTGAGATGGCAGGTGCATTATGCAAAACTATTATTACTATTATTGCTAGAACTATTTCAAGTAATGAGTCCTGATGCTCTTTTCACAGCTCAATCACAGTTTGACCCATTTTTTTATTTTAAGACACTGTCAGTCTGTTTCTTGAATAATCTTGGGCCTCTTATCAGTAGCAGGTTAATTTCAATAGTAGAATGCCCTCATTTTCTGAGCTGAAAGGCTCTGATGTAACCCAGTTCACAATTTCACGACATTATCAGTCCTGTCTCCATTATTTGACAGGAGGACTGCATGAAACAAGGGTCAAGACAACACTGTCAACTTTTTCAGGTGACGCACTAAATGCAAATTAAATTTCAGTGTGCTACCTTCTATCACAGGTATAAAGTATGCAAATACTTGTCCTTTTTGTCTTGAATCTCCTATACAGGTGAAACTCGAAAAATTAGAATATCGTGCAAAAGTTATAATTTTGATGATTATGGCTTACAGCTTATGAAAACCCCAAATTCAAAATCTCAGAAAATTATATTACATGAAATCAATAAAAAAAAGGATTTTAAATACAGAAACTAAATATATTAGTTTCACCTTTTAATTTGAATTACTAAAATACATGAACAGTAGCACAATATTTTTATTTTTTGAGTTTCACCTGTACATGAGCAGTGCATGAAACACACAGCTCACAGTTACTGTATTAACACTTTTAACATTTAACATGATCAGACTGACAGGAAGATTCATCATTAGGACTGAGAGGGAAAACAAAGCAAATAGTCACATGTAATAGTCTTACAATACTTCCTTAAATCAGAAGTCTTAGTGGACACAAGACACATGCTGATGATCTCAACAGTCTAAAATTAGTTTTTCTATCACTAAATATCGATGTGCTGTAGGTTTAGAGGTGTGTTGAATTTTAGGATTTAAGATGTCCAGCACTCAGTGCTTTAATCCTTCATATATTGGATATAGTTATTTTGCAGGGCTGACTGTATAGTTGACTGTTTTTAATATGTTTTAAGGCTTCAGTCACTGTTCCCTTTCAGTTCAGTGGTCATTTCCTGGACGTTCAAGCTCAATAATGGGTGTCATGTGACTTTGACAGGCACATGCTCTTCTTTTCTGTAAAATCTCAGCTTTGTAAAAAGGCAGTTGCTAACAAGTAGATAAATGGCACTACAGAGGTTGTTGGCATTCACGTAATCACACCAAACAGGAAAACCCATGAAGTCTCACATAATCAGTTTTGGGATAACGCTGTCACAGTTATGGTCTGTTCAGTTGTTCCAGTCATGTCTGTGTGAGTATCTCATTAGTTGCTATGGTGTCTGATTAGTTAATCTTGGTCCAGCTGTTCCTGTTTAGTGTCCTCATTTACTATGTGTATTTAAACTCCCTGTTCTGTTCAGTCGTCGGTTAATGTGGTGGTATGCTATTAGATTAAAGACTTCGTATCTTCTTCATCGTGTGTTTTCAAAGCCACCATAACAAAAGCATTGCAAGTAACGTGAGTTACTTAATCAGATTACTTAGGAAAGTAACATTAAATTTACAACAAAATAACTGAGTTACTTTTTCAAAAGTGACTTTTCACATGTATTGACTGACAGCTCTATTATCCCCATGTTGGGAGAATCGTAAGTGCAGAGGTGTGTGTGTGAAAACATGATGAGTATTGCAGTTCTAGACTAAATGTGAACATCCGTTTACTCATCTCACTTGCACAAAAACACATTCAGTATTCCTCAAAATGAAGTGAAATGCAAACTCAGAATATTACGCAAACCTCCAATAATTAAATAGGTTAAATTACACAAATATACTTTATGTTTTTAATCTCACTTTATTTACTAATGTCTTCGCTGCTGACCTTCCATGATCCAATGCAGCCATACCAATAAGCAAAAATGACTTTAGATAAACAACTCCAACTTATTCTACAATCTACAATGGCAGCAACTGAAAGGTTTGTTTGAGCGGTGCCCTCTACGGTACAGTCGTTAATTCACATTTCCTTCATTCTGAGGCGTATTTATTTCACTTTTGGTGTGAAAGGGCCTTTATATTTGCCAAAAATAAAACTAATGTTTTTTTGTTTTTTTTAAAACAAGTAAGCACATACAAGCAAGTAAAAGTAACTCAAAAATAATGGATCACATTATACGTTCCATAAAAAGTAACTAAGTTACGCAATTAGTTACTTTTAAAGTAACACAATATTGTAACACATTACTTTTAACAGTAACTTTCTCCAACACTGCACATGGACACGCTCTTGCAAACTATTCTCATTTAAACGCAATTGTGGTGTCCGTTTATAGACTACATTTAGCTTTTTACTTCTGCTGATTGTATTTAGGCTTCAAGTTGTTCATTTGTGAAGATTATTATGATGAACAAAGCATGTAAGAATCATTAACTTTTTTTGGTCACAGAGGTTATTTTATGCAATAATTCAAAAGTAAAAAAAAGGAATAATCCTATTGTTTTTTGTTGTTGAGGGAACCAGAGCGATGCTAACTTTCAAAAACACACCATCACTGCAGCACTCTATTCATCATAGTCTAATAAATCATGTCAAAAATGTTCTTCTTTGGAAAAAAATACTTCAACTATTGAATGTACTGTGTTTGCCTCGAGTGACAAAATGCAGTTTTTAGTTTGGGTGGATCAACAATAGGCAATAGACCAGTAGTGCTGCACAATTAATTGAATTTATAATTGCGATTACAATTACGGATGCCACAATTATGTAGGCTACTCATTTAAAGGCGCAATTACAAAAAAAAAGTTCACTTACATTATTCTGTGTGCTTAAGGTGTGTTTTTTTTTTCCTTTCTACAGCTTATCTTAAAGGGACATTGTTTAGGAATTTCTCCCATCTAGCGGTGAAATTGTATTTTGCATTCAAACGAATTGTGCTATCCAGCGCCTCGCTTTTGCAAATGCGTGTTGCATCTACGGTAGCTGTTATGTACCAAAAAGCTATGACAGGATGTCTTCTAATAGCACTTCGTCGAGTTTTCCTTCGGGTGAACAGGTTTGTTATTTCAAACAAACTGCAACTTGACACAACGAACAAACGAATGTTACAGTATGAATTACCGACTGACTTGCCGGGGCAGTGACAAGCGCCTCTCACTTCTTTGCTCTGCTCCTCCGTTTCTGCTGCTTTCAGTTACGTATAACATTATAATACCATGCACATATTTACTTGGGTTTGGTGTCTTTAAATAATGTTTTTTTTTATATTTGACATTTGAGGCCTAATGCTATAGAAAAGCAAAAAAAAAGTTTTTCAGGAAGAGTGTTTTCAGCTTGTTTATAACAATATGGCTCGCAGTCGCTTCAAACAATGGCATAAAGTTATTCAAAACACAATTCAATGTAAATTGTGATAATCGTAATTAATAATCGCAATTACAATTTCAAGGGAATAATCGACAATTATGATTTTTGTCATAATCGTGCAGCCCTATTCTGGTGAGGTTTCCAGAGCCCCTCACACCAAACTCAAAAAGATTAGCCTCTCCTCAGGAAACTGGAGATCATCATCATGGTAAGACTTCCTTCCTCTGGGTCCAGCTTCAGTCACTCTCAGTCTGATACCAGCTCACAGGACGTTTTCACCACCCGGAGAGCCTCTGCCAGGGGTCGCCAAGACCTGTCTGTTCAAGGACGTGCACCAAAATACTACAACATTACGAGTATTTTGTATTGACACTCATTGGATTACAGTGCTTCCCAAGAAGAAACTACAGATTGGAGCTCTTCACTGAGAATCGAAATTAGGACAGCCGACACTAGATGAGACACAGAATTCTCTAATTGGATTTTACGTCGAGGGAAATCTGAAATCATGAGCCAGATGAGTCCTGCTTCAGAGGGGAACTCTTCCCTCTCAGCGCTGTGTCCCAAACTCACCCGAGTTAGCTTCCTCCATTCAGGAGCGGGACCGTTCGCCAGCGCCAGGACTGCAGGGAGCAGACCCGCAGCAAGCCCGAAGCCTCTTGTTCTGCCCCCGGCTCCTGTTGTCTCCGTGGTGAGCCTCAGCAAGCCTTGGGCGCCGCACACCAGCTGGGTACACAGCGCCAAACAGAAAGAGGAAGCCTGTGCTCGGAGCAGAGCGAGCGAGAGTAGGTCCTTTCTGTGCGCGGTCGTCGAGCGCTCCTCCAAGCTGTATGGGGACCGACACACACCTGTCCTGCAGCACAGCTCCTCCAGGGACACACCTGATGCGGGTATGACATCACTTCCTGTCCAGGACGGAGCTGAGACTTCGCCAGTGACGGCAGAAACACTGGCTATCGCAACACAGATCATCATGGTGCCGTCGGCCAGACTCAGACCTGCTGTTCCTGTCAAGGTACATACGCTTTCCACTGATAATGCTTCTTCTCTGTCTTTAATTCACACTGTACATTTATGCACATCTGATGGATTTACATATATGTTGTAATATAGTTAATTTACTACTGGTTGATTTGCATGTGTTCAGACTGGCAGTGTCATCTCAGCACTTGTTAGAGTGATTTGAAGATGCTCTTTGCTCTTTGGGATTTGAGTGTTTTTGAGTGTTGTTTGTCTCTCCACCCAGATGTGCTGATTACAGCTGATATCTGAAGCCCATCTTTGCCATTCCTCATATTAAATGGACTAGAACCAATTTTCAACTTCCTCTTTTACTTTTTACAAGTTTTGAGGATTGTACAATGGCCCTAAAACATATTTGGACATTTAGTTCATACTTAAAATGAGTGAATGTGTATGGAGAAAATATGAAAGCAACTGTTATTTATTGTGAAAGGACACTTTAAGTAAAGTGTCTGACAAAAGAAAAAAAGGTTTGTACATTTTGAACTCCTGCGGTCACTTTGCTGGGACACGTGGGTGAATTTGCCTTCATTTTCTAATGTTATGACATCAAGTGTGATTTAGGGTCAACACTTTTTGGGGCAGTGCATTCTTCCTGTAGAATTTCACTTCCTTAAATATGATTGATTTAATGAAAATGGATTTAACAACATTGTATCAGGTTTCTCATTCAAACATGATTGTATCATGTGAAACTGACTTGAAACAGTTACTCTTTGGCTTAACTCAATGTTTTCATGTTGAGAAAGAACTGGATTTCCACTTGCCATCATGCTTTGTATAAGGCTGGTTAGGGAGAGCAATGCTGCATCCGACACCTCGTACTGTCAGAATAGGTACATTTTAATTTTAACTTACTTCGCGACAGGTAAAAATAATGCTCTACCTGTATAGTATGAATATCTATGAAATTCGGGTACTATATCTGCCATGTTGTCACTGTCAGAATCTCGCCCGAAGCACAACGCCATCCCGGGACTTTTTGCATATTGTTTTTATGTATGTATTCGGACATACTACTCTGTTGGCGGTTTGTTTTTTACATATTATATTAGTGGAAGTATTCAATTTCAGATGCCGCGTAAGTGTTGACATAAAGTGTTATTTTATGCATTTTTAGCAAGATGTGAAAATGGGGGAGACCTGTTAATCTATTGCTTTGGTATTTAAAAGAGTTTTTGTTATGTTGGTGTTTCTGGTTTAGCACTGTGGGGAAGTGTTGAGTATGTGTTTGGGTTGAGGAGGACCAGCTAACAAGAGTTCAAGTTGCATAAAAATGCAACTATATGGGAATGCCATGGATTAACCAGTACCATCCTCTGGTTGCCAATACCCATCATGTGTACTGAAAAGTATTTTTGGCTGAACTTTATTCAACAGTGGACAGTGATTTCACATGATGGAAACATGTAGGATGAACTAAACTGAATTCCACTTAGATGAATCCAGTAACTTGATTCAAGCTAGTATTTATACAACTTATGACATAACTTCATGCTATGTCCAAGAGATAACATGTTTTCATCATGTGGAACCATCATGTTTTTCATCAGCCAAAGAGATTTTTGTTGAGTGTATGATGTGTTTGTGCTTGGAGGAGGCTTTCTTAGTAAAGCAACATCACAACAAAATGAAGCATCACAGACTACATCAAAAGAGAAATCAATTAGTGGAAAAATCTAGAGGGGAACAAAGACCTGGTGGTCGGTCAGATACTGATCATTAATAAATCAATTTTGAAGATACTTTTATCTTAAGCAACAGACACCTGCCTGGTTTCTAATCCTGAAGGTCATGATTAGCTGGTTCAGGTGTGTTTGACTGAGTTTGGAGGCAAACATTGCAGGACAGAATTCAAACCCGTCCCTGCCGTTAGCAGCACATACTCATACACATGAGTTACAAAAGCTCTGCAGTTTCCCTTGACAATAAATGCTCAATTTAGCAATATCACAAGAGTACAAATCCTGCTGTAATAAATATCACTATGATAGTACAATAGCACAATTGTGAGTAAAAGTTTAAGGCTGGGTATAGTTGATTTGCTGGTTGAAAGTCTTCACATCCTGATAGCAATCACTAATTTAAGTGGTCTAAATGTATTTATATGTGTATATATTTTCTGTGGAAGGCGTATGACCATAAAATGTTCGTCCAATCCTTGCATTTGGTCCGAATGCAATGATACGATGTCCTACATCAGTGTTTCATGCTCTCCAGAGTTCAGCCCTATTCGGACGGGACTAGTTTAACATGGAGAGGGTGGGTAAGTAATAATTACCAGAGCTTCTCTGTGATTTTAGTCCCGTCCGAATGTGCCATCAGTAATCATTACGGACAATGTCAGTAAAGATTACAGCGACTTTTACCTTCACTAAAAAGGTCCGGAAAAATGACCTCAGGTAATACTAATCCTGTGCGCATAGACCCGCTGTAAATATGTACGTAAATATTTTCCTGTTTAAAAGTAGTTTTCCGCGTTTTTTCAAGTATGGAGATGCTTGAAAAAGCATTCAGTGGCGTTCTAGACGCTGGGACAAATCTGTGGCAAAACTCAAGTGTTTTCCACACCATTCAGATCAGAAAGAAGATCGAAAGCACTTGTTAGAGGCACGAAACAACTTTTAACGTAAGTGCATATTACCAACACAATCCAATCTCAGTTAATCAATACATCGTTCGACGGGACATAACATTTTTTTACATATAAATATAGGTTATATGTGTTTGCGCACGTGATATCAGGAAGCAACGTAATACACACACGACGACAGAAGTGACGGCGATGCGCAAATCGAGTTACCCTTCCCACTTCTGCTAGTTTTACTGAGATATCTTATCCCGTGCGAATTGGCCATTAATATTACAGACGTCCTGTGGTAAAATTACATTACTCCATCTACCCTTGTAAAGCTAATCCCGTCCGAATAGGGCTTTAGACAGACGCCAGTAACAGAGTGCCACAAACAACAGCCGCCTTTTACAGTTCCTCCTGAACCAAAACAACCAGCTTATGCTGCGTTCACACCATAACTACTGTAATCTGGAGAGATGCAAACCCGTGACGTTATACTCAGAGCGGTTTGTGACTCGAATGTGTGTCAATGGCAACATTATCAACGCCGAAATGAATCTGCAGCAGTCAGGTGGTACAGGTCAGCACTCTGTAAGTTGGTTATGTTTATTATTATTGTAGGAGAAGTGGCTCTGGAGACGTTCTGAAGAGAGGGGGGATCTCATGCTTTCAAAGCTAGCTCGCTATTGCTAGCCTCTCAGAAAATTGCCTACCCTACCTTTAATACTGAGTAATTTAAATTTCTGTAAAAATGTGGGCAGTCATTTTGTGTATATTGTTTTCTCCCCTAATGAAAAAGAAACATCAGACTTTGAATGTGGCCCTGAACATTGGGCCTTTCTAATAATAAGTGTGTATTTGAACCCCTTTTACACTCACATTTAATTATTAAAGGTGCAGTGTGTGATTTTTAGCGACATCTAGCGGTTCGGTTGCGAGTTGCACTAAGGGCTCAGCCCACTGCTCACCCCTCCCTTTCGAAGAAGCTACGGTGCCTGAAACTGGACAAACATATCGTCGTCTGAGACCGCAGAGAATAGCCAGAGTAAGCCAAGAGTGTGTAACATTGTCACTGTTTCTGTACCACAGTCCATTATAAACCACATCATGGATAAAGTTTACAAAGCCATAGTCAGGTGAGGATCAAGGGTCTTAATATATAATAAAATAATAGTAATCAGCTGATTGTCTCACAAACGTAACCAGCACATTTCCCCCACATAGCAAACCCATAATACAGCGAGGGAGAAGAAACACATGAAACTATATGCAACTATATATTGTTTTCTAACAGGGTAGTAAAAGTTTAGCTGTCTAAATATGAGCTGTTACTGTGCCTGAGCTGGTTAAAGCGTAAAGCCTTGTTTAAACTCGACTCGTCCGCATGAGCCCAAAGGTGCGCGCGGCAAAAATGGCATGATTGTAACAGCGTGCGCGCCTCCGCATCCCCTAGACACCATTTACTACACACAATAGGCTTTTTTTCTCTGATTTTGAAAACTCTTCGCGATCGACTTAAAATGCTTCCAAGATCGACTTGTCTGTCGACCGCGATCGACGGGTTGGTGATTCCTGTAAAGGCCTGTTCACACCGGGCCGAATTTCGCGTGCGATATTCGGCAAACGTTTAACGCCTCGTGACTAAACAATGGGCGCCAATGTGAGTGTGCACACCGACGCGTAAAACGCCACGCGTAAAAGCGTCATTTTTTTAAAAACGCCTCGGGTTCGTTTTTTTGGTTTGACGCGCCGCGTCAAAAACTATCCGACCAATGAGATTGGCGCTTTTGCTCACGTGTCTGGAGCTTCTGAAGTTACAGTAAAACACAACTTGGGGCCGCTCAAACACAAAACGGTCTTGCCGAGCACACATACGTAATGGCGAAGAAGATATACAGCGTCTACTACACTCTGCCGGGAAGAAATAAGACGAGGAAGATGCAAGGCCAGATGAATGTAGAGCTGCTGGTCTTGTTGGTGTCTTTATAAAGAGACACCAACGAGAATAAAGAACTATATGACAAACGCGACAAACTTGCTCTCTTCTTCTGAGTGACTAGCGAGTGTCAGAAGCACTTTGTGGACCGGGGTATTTCTGTTTTACATTGAGCGCCATCTAATATCAGGGAATAAATTTGCATGTTCACTCGGCTCATCGTCAGCGAAAATCGCTTGGGTGTGAACACAAAAAACGCGTTGAAAAACGCTGACGAATAACGCGAGCCGATATTCGTCCCGGTGTGTACGAGGCTTTACGTTACTGTTTTACGCAACGTAAAACAGTTGAAACACAAGTCAATGACAAGAGTACTAATCAGCTGTCTCACGAACATAACCAGCACATTTATCCCCACATAGCAAAGCCATAACACAGCGAGAGAGAAGAACTAAGTTACATGAAACAATCCAACTACATATTTTACACCACTGACAAGGGAAAAGTCACTACTCACGGTGTTTATGGCTAGCTTCTAGCTTTCTGCTGCTTCTCTCTCAAGGTAGTGACGAAACGCGCTCTGTAGCGCTGTTTGTTCGCTGTCGGCTACGGTAGAAACATGACGTCACAATATGTCGACCTTCATAGAAGGGGGTGCCCGCGGTTATGTAGATACATGTCTCATTCTAAGGTAATACAAACATTACGGTTTATTAAGTAAGTTCTTTATACACCACTGAAAACATAGTTATGGATGTCATATTGCATTTCTGTTAATAGATACTCAAAATTTTTACACATTGCACCTTTAAGCAGATGCTTTTATCCAGAGTCACTTACAAAAGTGGATCATTGCAAGCAATTTATTAATAGGAACCAACCGTCAGTGATTTGCAGTACACAGCACCAAGTTTCATGTGTAGCTATAGTAGGATAAAAAAAGGAGGGAACAAGATACATACAGTGTGTAAATAAAATACATCAGCACCATCTTTAAGTAGGCCTATATGCATTTAATTATTACATTTAAAGTTGTTTAAAATGTATATAGGCTACAGCTACAAAAGATATAGCCTAATATTATATTATCAAATTGCCCACACCCTAAAAAAGTTGCTTTTAAAGAAAAGTCCCGGATGTCCTCAACATCTGGATTTAAAACAGTGCCATGCATGATGACGCCTGAGCGCGCGCACACGAGCACACTCACACAGGACTGTACCAACTGACGCCAGACTGAGGGGGACGCGCAACAACAACGCACACACACACACACACACACACATACACACACACTGCTGCTCTCAAACTGAGATGAAGTAAATCACAGTGATGCTCAACATCCAGCTTTAAATGACTGTTGCTGAATGTAAATCATTCTGCCGGTGAGTTTCCCTGTTTGTTTTGCTGTTTCGTTCAGTGTTTTGCACGATTCCCGATAACTCGCTTCACGCGCTTTCACTTCTGCAATACTCACTGTTGGTGTCATACATTCAGTTTCAATCTAAATGCGATTGTGTGTGTTTGACAGAAAACACACTTTAAACATGTTTATGTGTGTAGCTGCCGCTTCTCGTTCACATATAGTAACGTTAGTGAAGCTAACATACTTTAGCACAAGGATATAAATGAGTGAAAAATAAATGAGAATCAAATAGTGAGGAGGAAGAGGAGAAGAAAACACACTGCGATTCCTCACTATATTCTGTTTTTTCGTCTTCATTCAGGACAGAGCTTTATTGTTGTTTTCTGGCTGGCGAGATGAACGATGATTTGTTTTCCCTGTGATGATACTGTGCCTTTGACCTAAATGCGCGTTATAACAGTGTAAATATAGTGTAATAATAATAATAATCATAGTGTAAATCCGCTGCAGAGTTGAATGATCAGTGGTGGGTGAGACCATAGAACATCACTCTTCAGCCTTTGTGTTCATTGTCTGCTGATGTTTGATCAAACCAGCCAATCAGCAGTGTGATTCATTGAGTTCTGGTCCTGTAGGGTTTGCTTCCAGAGCCACAGCACTGTCACGTGTCATTACAGCGTCATCCTGAGGTTTAGTGTTTGGGCACAGTGGTTATAGTTTATGGATTAAATATTTTGAGATTTGGTATCACCAACCTTTCAGTTACCATCCCATCATTAACCACTGAGCTATACCACACCGGCAAACCTTGAGTGAAAGGGAAGAAAGAACCACATCCGTTAATAAGCTAGTTAAGAATAACATCGTATTTGTGGCAGGAATGTTGGATGTTAGTACAGGGGTCATCATATACAAAACCCTTATTGTTGAGCATTTCCATCATATCTGCTCAAAAGGAATCTTCAGACGCTTTTTTTTTCTTTTGTGATTTTTAGCGATTTCAACATACTCTAACGTATAGAGTAAAAATGAGTACACACTTATTGGTAGATTTATCAGATTAGCCCAAATATTTAAGAAACAAGCCGTGAAGGACAGGACAGCATGCATTTCTGCAACAGTGCTTTCACTGAGATATTGGGCAAGTTTTCAAGGTTTTGTACGGTTATTTCGCCTATTGCATCATGGTCTCTGGTTACATACATGCCACAGCATTGACATATTGGTCATGTTGCAGATGTTTTCTCATCCACAGCAACTGACAGTTTCCTAATAAGAGGACAGACCCTATGGAGTAACCTGACTCTTAATGTCTTGTTCAAGGCACACAGTGATAGACCAGCTCAATAACTCTGGTGCGGGTGCATGATTATGACAAAAATCAAAGGCTGATTATTTCCCTTGATATTGTAATTGCATGTAGTAATTTGGATGACTTGAACATGCAGTTGTTAAGCAACTGCATTTTATATTCTTGATGTAGCTACACTTTCAAAACAAACTGTTCCTGAATAAATTATAATTCATCATATGTTTTAAACATCACTCAAAAAATCATCTGATAATTAACCATTGGCTACTATAAGAAAAAACAAAATAATTTTTAAGTGCAACATAAGAATTTAAACATGTTTTACATATTTAAATGTTTAATTTCAGTCCTCCCGTCACGTTTACATCTGCAGCCTCAGCTTTTCATGCGTCTCGTGGATGTCCTGAGAACTAAGGAATGGATTTGTTCTTTACACAGAATCTGAGCCAGTGTCACAGACCATAATAATATCAGCATCACTTGGACATTGAGTTTAGTTGGCGTCCTCAGCGCATCCTATACACATTGTCATATATAATAATGCACACATCCGGTCAATTTCTCTTCATTAGTAATATCTGAGAGGTGAATCTGGTGAAAGGCAGCTCTACACATACAATCATAGGTGCTGTTGAAATGTATTTTTAACTCCTTCCATTTTTTTCTCATCATGTAGACACAGGTTATAATGAATATAGGCTAATGTTATATAGTGCATATATTTTTGCAAAATGATCCTCCATTGGTATTTTTTTTCTTGCTATCTATTGAGTTTATGGTCACTGAATGGCTTTTCTGAGGTCAATGTGACGTTATGTGGTCTATTGTTCTAAAGCTGTTCTAACATCTTTCCACTGTTGAAACGCTGATTGAGCGATTACATGATACATTTCAGTAAGTTGTACTGCATCTTTTAACATTTCCTTCTGATGTTCATTGAAATTATCAGCTCACGTGCCGCTTGAACTGATACGGCTGTCACACCACATTAAAGAGCACCAAAAGCACGTGTATTTTTTGTATTTCGTGATAGAATTGACATATTTTGAAAGCTGAGGCTTTCATTATTCAAATTTTTATGCTTGAATGTTCAAAAATCACATTATTTTCCCCATATTCTCCATTGTTGCAGCTCGTCTCTTCCCAGTCTGCCAGTAACGCTCTGTTTAGTTCCTGTCTCTATGAAGCCCCTACTTCTGAAAAGCACACTGTGCTCTGATTGGTCGGCTGGATCGGTGTGTTGTGATTGGTCAAGCTCTTTAAACGTGTTTGGGATATGTCCCGCCCCTTTCCATAACTGCCAGTTTCAACACACTACTGTTTTCCATTTATTCTGCATATGCCTCTGGCAGGAATTATTTAAATGAGGAATATTGTGATGTGTTCGTTCCTGGAAGAAAATTCAAGACAGCAATGGAGGCGTTTCATGGAGTTCAGAAACAGTGCGCGCCAGGGGTGTAACGGTACACATATTCGTACCGAGAATTTTCGGTACGTGTCATTCGGTACACGTGTACCGATGAACAGAGTTGTAGCCCATTAACCACTTTTAACCACCATTTAGCACCAATAATCGCAATAAGCTCTGTGTTTTGTTACTTTCAATAAGGAACAAAGTCTCATCTCTCAAACTCTGTCAATTTTATCACGAAATTCAAACAATAAATGCCGTTTTGACGCTCTTTGATGTGGCGTGACAGATATAGGCTAATATAGTGTATATATTTAGCGAAAGAGTCGCTAGGCTATTTACTTAACTCGTCTTGATTATTTAATAATCAATATATGGCTCCCCATATAGTTTACTGCATTAGCAGAGATAGATTTCATATCCTTAATAAATTATTTAATTATAATTTAATTTATTTAAAGGGACAGGCACAATTTGTTCAGCAAACCACTGTTTAATAAAAAAATAAAATTTTATGTTTAGCTTTCTCCCTCCTGCTGTTCCAAACCCGTACCGCACCGTGACGTTAAAAACCGAGGTGCGTACCGAACCGTCATGTTTACACTGCACTGATATAGAGAATAACTCCCGATGGAGGGACTTTGTGCTTTGAATCTTTGAAAATAGTTGAACATGGATAAAAGCATAATAGGACCCCTTTAAAAGTTTTCATATAGGGGGTGAAAACAAGAGTTTTCATAGGCCACTTTCACACTGTTTTTTGATTTAGATTTTTGTATTAATTTATTCATTAACTTGTTAGTTTTTCAAATGGTATATTCATTTTTCAAAAGGCATATGGCTATTATTCAGCCCTAGAGTGAATGCGGAAAACAATCCCCTGGCCTTAATTATGCAGTCCTGTTCTCAAGTTTATGATTCAGCCATCAGGGTTTGACCTTTGACCTTTGGGTTACTGACCCTTCAATCTCTATAAGATACTACCATCATCACCCTACAGTCAGAGAATTATTATGATCCATGCCGTTGTTAAAACAGTACGAATCGTGTCTTAACAGTGCTTTGACATCAGCCTCAGCTCTTGAGTTTGCATGATTGTTTTTTTATTTTCATGCAGTTATATAAACGAGCGGATAAGTTCATCAGTGCTGCGGTCGTCCTGGGCTGAATCATTGGCAGTGACTTGATTCTCTCAGCACATGTTTCCACCTTTTTCTTAGCAGATATTTCCAGCATTTTCCATGTGACACGTCTTCATGCAGAGCATTTGGACTTTAAGCATTCTCATTGAAACCAGGCATAAGAATGGGGCTGACTTTACTGTCATTAATTCATACAAAGCTAAAACTGAAGGATCATAATCCCCTAAACATTCATCTTACAGCCATAGTGATTTAGAAGAATCTCACACGGTGTCACTGTCAAGTGTTTTTATAATGGAGATATGTAACTGATCAAATTAAATAATGTGCTATAAACCTTTAAAATAATTTTACCTCCTTAAAGGATTAGTTCACCTCGAAATGTAAATTTCCTAATAATTTACTCACCCCAATGCCATCCAAGATATCCATGTCTTTCTTTCCTCAGTGGAAGAGAAATTAATTTTTTTGAGGAAAACATTTCTGGATTTTTCTTCGAATAATGGACTTCAATGACAACCAGCGTTAGTTGTCATTAGTTGTTAGTAGTTATATATTTTTTTATTTGAAAATGACCTATCGTTTCGCGAGATAAGACTCTCCTTCTCAGCTGCGAGTGTGCACAGCCGTTTCAAGCACTTCAAAGACCTTTGAAACTGCATTGATTTGGACTTCAAAACGCTGGTTGTCATTGAAGTCCATTATTCGAAGAAAAATCCAGAAATGTTTTCCTCAAAAAACGTAATTTCTCTTCCACTGAGGAAAGAAAGACATGGATATCTTGGATGGCATTGGGGTGAGTAAATTATTAGGAAATTTTCATTTTGAGGTGAACTAATCCTTTAATGCAATTTATTTTCAAGTGAAAATAGATGAAATCAAAAATCCTCCATAAAAAAGTTGAGGATATTCTCTGAGGTCTGAGGAATAATGATCCTTGGTGAATTGATTGGATGGTCATACGTGGCTGGTTGGAGGCGATGGGTTGAAAAATAAGCTGTGAAGTTTCAGAGGAAAATAATGAAGAATGACTTGAATGTGATTTCATGTTGATTTGTTAGCATCATAAATATGTTTCAGACATTACTAGAGCAGGTGTGTTTCATGTGTCTGGGTAGGGCTTCACAATAAGGAGGAACAATGTTAAATGTGATATTATGAGTCAAATCAATTTCAGTAATTCAGTTGATTTAAAGCAAGACAATTATGACACATCCAATACCTTCCCTAGTAATAAAGCCATCACTGCTGTTTCTCTAGAGCAAGTAATTTACTGAAGGGACATTGTGTTAAAGTATTATCCACTATTGGTGAAATGTAAACAAAGAGTACAATTAACTTTTTGCACATTAAGATGGGAAGAATAAATCCAATTTATTGGTACTTTTTGGTAATTTTCATGTATTACTAATTGACAATAGATGCTTGTAATTAAATTTTCTCTTAATATATAGGCTAGTGAAGTGATAGACAGTGTAACTCAAGCACAGCACGTCAGACAGGACAGGAAAGTTAGCTTTTCTGAGGTGAGAAACTTTTATTTCGTAACAAGTTAGGAAAATAACGTTCAAATAATAATACTGACATATAGACTCACAACAGATACTGAATCAGGACAACATGTTTTTCTCTGGCACTCTTAGTCTTTACTTAAACTGCGTTCAAAATAATTGTCATTTTTGCAGAATGACAATTTTTGCTGTTGTTTTGACTACACACTTTGACTACCTTTGACTACACACTCCGCGACCCACTAAAATGGTTTTGCAACCGACCGATTGAGAAACTGATCTGAACGAAGAGCCAGTTTAACTGGCTACTTTAATCCTGGTTTAAGAGGAGGGTGAGATTTCCCCATACTTGCAGACTATTTGCTGGACGCTGCTCTTATAGCATGTTGTGCTTGAGCTGACTCAAGAGGTTTGTTGTATTTCCCCTTTGAGAAACCACCCACAGCCTACATGATTGAGTGCACTCGGTTTATAACCAAAATACTCTCACAAGGTGCTTCCTTATTTTAACAGCAGGCTTGGCACCGGTTGGCCGTAATGACACACTTTAGTGCACTTTAGGGGCCTTTCCCACAGTAGCAACTACATATTTCTGCTCTACTGATATTAAAAATGTACTTAGTTGTTTAGAATTAGAGATGCACCCATTGAAAATTTCTTGGCTGATTTCCGATTTTTTTTCCCGACCATTTTATTTTCATAAAAAAACAAGTAAAAAGACAGTAATAAAATAAGTTTAAATGTTTTTTATTTATAACAATAAATAATAAATAAATTTCAAACATCAGCACAAATAAATGCAAGAGAGAAATGAAATAAACACGGCTTTAAAGCTCCAGTAGGTAGCTTTTGTAAACAAATATTTGTTAAAACTGTCATTATGTCCTCACAGTAGAATATGAGACAGATAATCTGTGGAAAAAAGACCCTGTGGTCCTATTGCCATTTGCAGAAATACACCGCTCCCGGTCAGAAACAACCAATCAGAGCCAGGAGGAATGTCTTAGCAGTGTCAATCACGCTCGTGTACGCGCTGATTACCCCTCTCTTGCACAGCGCGAGCGTGTACCGTCGTTCGTGACTCTCCTGTTCGAACGCGTTCATCCAAATGAACGAATCTTTTTTCCGAGTCATTTCGTTCATTCAACGAACGAAATGACTCGCAAAAAGATTAGTTCATTTCGAACGAGTCTTTTTCGGAGTCATTTCGTTCATTCAACGAACGAAATGATTCGAAAAAGATTTGTTCATTTTGATGAACGAGTTAAAACAGGAGAGTCACGAACGTGCGTCACAGAACAGAGCAAGGCGAGCATTTGTGCTTATAAAACTTAAAGTTTTTTATTTATTTTTGAAATGACCGATCATTTCGCTAGATAAGACCCTTATTCATCGTCTGGTATCGTTTAAAGCCCTTTGAAGCTGCACTGAAACTGTCATTTGGTCCTTGAAACGTTTGTGTCCTATTGAAGTCCATTATATGGAGAAAAAGCCTGGAATGTTTTCATCAAAAACCTTAATTTCTTTTCGACTGAAGAAAGAAAGACATGGACATCTTGGATGACATGGGGGTGAGTAAATTATCAGCAAAAGTTTTTTTTAAAAGTGAACTAATCCTTTAACGTTATCTTACTATCTATTTATAACTTATAGAAAGAGTGCGACGTTATAAAGTTACATGTATTGCAAAATACATAATGATTTGAGGACCAAGTTTGCAGTCAAAGTATGGGCAGGCCATAGTCAATGTAAAGCATATTGTTGATGTTTCGTCCCTATTAGTGAATGTTCCATAACTGTTTATAATCTGCCGTCATCGGTGGTCCTGTTTACTAGCCTGCGCGTTCACGGCAGGCTCCGCTGTGGGGGAGGAGCTGTGGAGGGAGGGCTGTAGCGCAGCAGAGAGCAAGGGGGTTGGACCAGGAAGTTGTGCTTGTTCAAATTTTCAGGCTAAGTCAACATTTTCTCAAAACTCCCTACTGCAACTTTAAGTTTTTGCAGGTGAAAATACAGTATATTCAGGTGAGAAATACAGAAATAAGAATAATCAAATGTAAAATAACACTGGATAGTATTCATTGTAAAAATTAAATACAGATTAATGCATATAATTAGTTACAAAAGTTATTTAGTGATTAGTGATTTCTTTTGATTTCTGATTAACATGGCAGACAGAAGCAGGTTTATTAGGCTGCTGTTACTTTAAGAGTTTATGCACAGATCCAATATACTGTTACACAAAATGCGTTTCTTTCTCAACTAATCTTTCTCAACTAATTAGGTTTCAAAACCGACTGTTTAACTGAATACTCGGCAAAGATGGGCATTTTGACAATTTTGTGTGTATTCACTTTTGGTGTGAACGCGAAACCTGCGGGAATTAGTAAAATGATGCGCAGTACAAGCACTATTTAACCGGAGTGAATGAGACGAGTGAGTGACAGGAGGTGGGTGTGTGTCACTTCACACAGAGAAAGATTGCCTGTGCCGCTGACAACAAAATGGGCAACATTACCGGCCCGGGCTGATCATGCAGAAAATCTGCCAATTTCTCCCTGGCCGGTCGATCGGTGCATCTCTGTTTCTAATTCTTATTTTCTCTGGCTGATATGACAGTGGTCTAGGATTTTAAAGTATCTCTGTGGATCCAGTATCATGCAGACACAAAAGATTTATTCCACAACTAAAAGTGTCTGAAAATGAGATAAAGTAGTATTTGGCCAGTCATGTGATCTCAACATGGCAGTCACCATGAAGCTAACAAACTCATTTTGGGTTTTGGGAATCTTTGTTACTTACTTAATCTTTAAGTATTGCTATTAATAAGACTCTGGCTAGTTTTACATCAAATGCATTTGTTATTTTAAATTGGTAGGAGTGCGACAATCTATATTCCATCTATACATTATTTTTGTAATTTTTTTCCAAGTTTTCATGAGCTTATATTAAGAGACACTACATAGAATATTTGCATTTAAAATTCATTTATCTCTCCACATAAGCATTTGTAATGTAAAGACAAAAAGATTCATTTTTTTTTAAAAGAAATTTTAAATCTTTTTTAAACTGATTTAAAGAAATCAGGTTAAGTGACCTGAAATGTACACTTAACCTTTTAATAAATGAATAGCCAACTCGTACGCTTTACTGTATATTCTGTTTGATGATGGCAGATAAAACTCTTATTCTGATGGGATAAAAGCTGCCGTTTTGCCTGAGATGTTATACTGTAGGTGATCACAACACTTATTTGAATTGTATTTTGATTGTAAAACCCTTTAAAATAGTGTACCATATTAAATGAAGTGGCAACAAACCGTGCTCTGCTGTAGCTCTTGAACGGGCTCATACATAGCGTGTTATTCCTCTGTTCTCTGAGAATAATTATTGTGTTAGAAGACTGAAGATCACAGGCTGACACGATGTCTATGTGTCTTAAATGCATGTTATACCCTGAGGGCAAAACCTCAAGACTGCTCACTGTTATGAAAAATCAGGATTGTCAGAATTGGTTCATCTTCATGGTTTTTTCCAGTTCGCCCCTACTTCGTGAACTTCTTGTCTTTAAAGTCACACGAATAGGAGAAAAAATGTATTGCAAGTTTTCTGTAATTTTATGTTTAAATACGCTAATCAGGCTATATCTAATTAAATATGAGCTAATTTGCATATATTTTGAAGTGACGAATATGACCATTATTTTTTCATTTTGTTGATGTATTCAATGAAAAGACATTACCTGAGGGGATTATGAATATCTCCTTTTGTTACCCTGGAAATCAAAAAATACTGCCAATAGCCTTAAATTGATTTCCGCCCTATTTTTTTGGCATACAATGTCATATAAATCAGGCCAAGAATAAAATATCAACAAATCCCTCTGGACAAACCTTCACAATATAGTTAGGAATAGGACTGTAAAGTTTGGTGTATGTAGGTGCTACAGAAGTGGAAAATCGTCTCTAGAAGTGTGAAAAAAAAAACTCATTTTGAGAAAACGGCCTTTAAAGATTTTTATGGCAAAATTCCACTAATTTCTATTGAAAGCCATGAATTACAGACAAAATATGCTTTAGGTCCAAGTAAAATCCATGTATCACACTGTTTAAAATCCAAAACTCATCATTGGTTCATCCATCACTGATCATAACATCCAAAACAACACTTCAAAACATCAAAACACCACATCAACAGTCCATCACACAGGTGAATATGAATCTGCCTGAGGGACTCACAACCACTTTAGGATCCCACAATTACAGATTTGTTTAGTATTATATAGTAATTATATTATACAAAAAACTGAAATGTGTTGTGTAATGTAATTGTTTTGTATATAGTGTGTAAAGTATAGTATATATGTGATGTATGTATATAATGTCAGAGCGCGTCACGTGACGATTCTGAACGAATCACGTTGTCAGAAATTGGCATCAGCCAATGAGAATGCGCATTTCGAGTTAAAACGCCCGTTTTACTTTCACGATTGGTTTCTGATAAACAGGAAATGACCATATTTGGATCTGACAGCATTGCAAAGGAGAGAGAGAGCTTTCTAACGGTGTGTGTGATGACAGGGTGCAGACAGCGATCGCGGAGCAGCGCGATGATTTAGAACGCCAACTTTTGTTGAATTTATGCAAAATCTACACACGCAAACAGACGAAGTGTAGTAAAATAAAGACCTAAATGTGTATTTGGTAGTCTGAAAGAAGACATGTTATTGAAGACAAATAGCCCAAAATCTCAAAATTGACCAGTGAAAAAATAAACTATGTTTTTGCCTGCCTTAAGGTGTCCCCCCTTAGACAAACCATGTGTAAATTCATAAGTCAACACCATTGCTGAGTATTTTCTCCTTAAAACTGCAGTGAACCAAAGACAGTCTCAAAAACACGGTTTGAAATCGCTGGTGTTTCTGACGTCACAAACTACCTTGTAACCAATCAGATCAACGTATGATTGTCAACGAGTGGATCTCTGAGATGAGTGAGTGGAGGCGGGCTCAATTGCATATTCATAGAACCGCGTATACTAAATGAGTTGTGGCAGGTGGGGGACATACAACGTCCTATTAAAATTCAATTCAATACCATTGTTTTCTATGAAGGTACTCATTGTGCCACTGCCATTTGGCATTCCAACAATGACTTCTGTGGCTGCTCAAATTTCTTCAACTCCATTCACATTTTTTTATTAACTTCATGTTTTCTCAAAACTAAGCCTTCAAAAGTTGTTACCGAGGGACACGTAACTGTCAGGGTTTGGGGTAGAGGAGATAACAAGGACTCAAACGCAGAAAAATAGGCTTTTTTATTAATAAAAATAAAACAAAAACTACCCCGAGGGGGAAAACAAAACAGACTAGGACTTCACTAAACTTGACAGCAGGGAAACACAAGTGTAGATGAGACGTACATATAACATACATGCAACAACGAAACAGCACAGGACTGCAAACACAAGGAGAATAAATAGGGAGAATAAACAAAGGAGGTAACGAGGGAGGACAGGTGGGGCAAATTAATCAATAATCAGTAACAAGATGGGAGCGACTAGACAATCGACAGGAGAGCACATGGCACAAGGAAACATACATGAAAAGCCATGTGCTCACACCAAACATGACTAAAACACAGGCACATGGCCAGTAAAACAAATCACCAGCCAATGTGCTCACACAAAACGAGACATGAACACGCATCTAATGAAACACTCATAAGCCACGTGTTCACACGAAACATGACAACATGAAAGCACACAGCTAGTGTTAAACAAACAGCACTGTCAGGGCTCTGTCACAAAACCAAGAAATAGACTAGACAGAAGTGACAGAACCCTGACAGTAACGTAGAAGATGCATTGTGTATAAGAGTCCAAATCCGCTAAGAGGTAGGCCTAATTATATGTAACAAATCATGTAAAAAATCTATCATCTCTTATTGGAAAATTAAACAGCATTTTATCAAACGTTATTATTTGTTTTAATCTTAAGCAACCGAGAAGATAGTATTCAAACTACATTAATAAAATCAAATAAAGTTAATAATATATAATACTACAGTGACTCATCTCAGGATTACTCATTTAATAGTAAATCTGTTGCCAAAATTATGAAAAAAAGATCAGTCAAAAATGGAAAATTGTTGAAAATATTCTAATCAGCAATGTCAGAATCAGAATGCGTAGTTCAAAACAAACACCAGTTGAAGGATGTTCACTAACCCGGTGAAGTTTTTCTCTTTAGCTGCAGTGTGAAGCATTTCACTCCATTCCCTGATCATTCATATTCAATTTCAACGAGGGAAGAACATTCATACTCGCGTGCGTTTTGTATTGCGTACATTATCGTATCTGACATACAGCACGTTGAAGCCACTCAGGCCGCCATTTTTCCCCTCTTCTCGGAAAGCGATGATGGATTCAGAACATCCAGTAGTGTGGGTTTTCCAGGAAAAGAGTGAACCCGCTGGACCTCTGCTTCTCGTAAATACGGATCGTTAGGTAATAATGATTTATTTCTTAGCCGGCAAGTACTCAGTGATGTTATTGATGACCATGAGTGAGTTATGAATTAGTTCTAATATTCCAACTGTTAGCCAGCATAAGTTTTTGACAGACGTGATAAAATGCGTAAGAGGTAAACTGTTTGATTTTTGGGTAACTATAAAACATGCTGGAGAAGTTCAAAATGCTTTTTGTGTAGTTCATTATAATTATTTTATGGAATGATGTTTATTTCGTGGCTTAAATAAATAACATTTTCCTCAGAGACTGACATGTTTAGCTTGTCAAAAAAGTAGGCAAACATTCAGTGGTTTGGATGCACAAAGTTGTCTCTTAAAACAAAAACAAAAATGCAGGTCCTGTTGTGAATAATAGTGAAAAATCACTTTTTTAAACTGTTGTTCCATTTTTGCAGATTTTGACTTCTGAAGGCAATTTGTCAGTATCAAGTTTGTTTGACAGCATGATTTTCAAAGCCTTGGCAACATTTACAGAAGTTTCGTAATAAATGTCACCATTTATAATCTTTCAGTTGGCAGAGTCGCACCACTTTATATCAACATTCAAGCTCTTCATTGTCACATTGTTCTTCTTTTGAAGAAGTGCAAATACCTTTGTGAAACTTTTGTCTGTATGAATGAAGTGTTCTGTTTGATACATGTGGCTTTTCCTTCACATCGTCATTTGAACAATCAGTGACATAAAACAGTTGTTGCAGTTGTTTTCAGTCTGAAGTGACTGAAAAGAAGACCACTCATTCATTGAAGGAATTGTCAGAAAAATAATTAGTTAATAATTTGTTGAGAATGTCCAAATAAGAATGTTCTTATGATTTTGAAAAACTTTTCATTTTAAATTTAAAATATCTAAAAATGTCATGTGGTGTAAGCATCATGTAAAAAGTAATAACCTATTGAAAAAAACTTGTATAGTATTAAAAATGTATACAATAAATGTAATAAATTTCAATTTTGTTTGGAGTTGTACCACATGACATTTTATAACCTGATGGGGTGTAACAATATATCTTGTCACAATATATTGGAATACAAAAATGCAACAGTATTGTGTATAGTTCACTCAAAATAAAAATAGCTGTGTGAGAAAAAATTCAAGTTTTCAGAGTTTAGTGTCAGCACTACAATAAACTACTATATATAATGTTGAATATAATGTATAATAATGCAATGGGGGAATATTTGTGGGTCCTGATAATGCCACATGTCTGATGGATGTTAGTAAAAAGTGACTTACATTATTATAAATATGTCTAGTCAGTGACAGAGAACAAGTATATTCGTCTAAATAATTCTAAATTTTCAGCTTCAGAATCATGAATATTGTTATTCTGGTGTCTGTATTGTCCTGTGCTTTGGGTTTCCAGCACCAAGTTCAAGACTATTCATTTACACATAACAATGTAACATCAAATTTAGCATTTTAATTAGCAGTAAAACATTTTTGTGAACCTTTTATCATATGTCTTGGAGTATCGCAATAATATCGTGAATTCAGTATCGTGATCTGTATCGAATCGTGACATGAGGGCATCGTTACAACCTGATTAACCTTATTGACTGGGAGTGCAGCGATGCGCTCTGATATCACTTCCTCTTTTGTGTTTTGCTTATTTTTCTGCATGCTGAGTTTGCAGTGGATTTCACCTGAGGACATTCTGAGCAAGTCAAAGCTGACAGCATTCATTCCATTCCTGTGTTAATGCCTAAAAATGCTGTCCATGCATCATCTCACGAGGTTTTTAGCTGCAGCCTAACAGGATAATGAAAGCTCAATGAGTTTTCTTCATAACTGCTGCGAGAACATTGCATTCATTATGCTCAAAACTGTTTCAATGGAAATGTTCATTTCACAATGTTTTTTCCATGCGCATAAGTAGATAACATTACTTACTAAACAGAGGTTTCTCTTAGTGTTTCTATCTCCAATCACTGGTGACCTTTAAACAGACTCATGTCTTCAGTGGAGATCTAGTCAATAACTGGGTTTATCACACTAGATTCCTGACGGGAAGCTGATGTCAGTATGGGTTCCTTCACTGAGATCCGACTAAAACATGCTCAGCTCCCAAGCTGACGTTAGACTTTGAGCTTGTTTTATAGACGGTGTCTGATAAAAATGTCTGATTTCCATAGTCTATGAACTCTGATCTCAACAAACAAGGGAATGCAGGCAAACCTAAACTCTGAGGACAGATTTTCACTAATTCTCCTGACTTCTCTTGTGAAATTGAAAGTGGACAGCATTTTGAGTTCAGTTCCAGTAATTCCTCATGCTCCGTCATGTGGCTAGAGTGTGGTCCATTACTCGCCAGATACAAAAGACACTGGTATTAAAAAATCAGCCCGCTTCTGGAAACAGAAACATTCCTGAGCCACCGGGATCGAGTCATAGTGACCGGCCTCCTGCGGGAGCGTCAGGAACGCTGGATTCACACTCTCAGTCTTATACTCATGCTGAAGTTAAACCAACAGCTTATCCTAAAATTAAAATGTTCATTTACTCACCATTGGCCCAGTTCCGTGTGACTGACTTTCTCCTGTGGGACTCACAGGATGTTTAGCACAATGTTCACACTGTTCATCTTGTCTAGTCCTCTGAAGTCATATGTTCTCTTTGTGAGGTGCACACCAAAATAAAACTGTTCATAGAAATACTTATTTGCATTTCTAAACTTGGTGTGTTTCCATTTAGCATCATTGTTGCGAAACCTGCCGCGACACGCTTTGACCTCTATTTGAATATATACAACTACAAAATAGATGAAAGAGCTGTGGAGGAGGGGAGAGACTTTCAATGAAAAATAACTTCTTCTCACAAAGCTATTATATGGCATTTAATATTCATCAATATTATTGATCTGCCTGCATTGACACCATTATATGAGAACTAAACTGAGCTGGATGATGACATCACAGCTTTTTCCAGACTGGCTATATATATAAATATATAAATTAATAACTTTTTTACAACAAAAATGAACCATCAGTGAACTTACTTAAAGCTGCAGTCTGTAACTTTTTTGGGTTAAAAATGATCCAAAATACATTTTTAAACAAGTACATAACCAGCCAGTGTTCAAAACTTTCTGCTTGCCGTAGCTCGATTCAAAACGGTAAGCTTGTAATAATATTTTTAACTCCAGTAGAACTGGTGGATTTCCGCGGGAAATTCGAGCATGTCTTTGCGTCATTACGCCACATCTGTACACATAAAGGAGTCTCGGCTTGTAGGCTATGAGTGTGAGGATGTTGGAGGTGGAGATTCATAGCCTTTTCTCACAGCACGTGATATAATTAAACTTATCAATTTGATGGCGGATCCAGAAAGGTTCAAATGACAATCACCAGTAACAACGAGAGACTCACCCATTGTAAAATGCAAAAAACTTTGTTCGGAGTGGCTACAGAAAAGAGAGACTGCAACCGGCCCATGCGGAAACAAGGATAATACTGGAAGGGCATTAAATGTAGTCACACAATGCTGATGTTGTTAACATTAACAATTTGAGAACAAGGTAGGCTATAATTTGCACGGTTTGACGTGATATGATAAGCGATTGTTAGATTTAATCAGCGTTATTCACTGCAATGCCTTTTTTCCCCTTAGTTGGTCAGAACAAAAGTGGATGTTACTTCTTCACAGGACATTTTCCGGTGAAAATTCTTATGTTGGTCATACTTCCAAAAAGTATAATCTGTGATTGCGAACGCCAGTCTCCACTCCGACTGACAGCCGCACATTCTCCTCAAAACCATTGTGTTCATCCGCGCTGTGCCGTGCCGAGGCACAACCCGCGTAAATTTGATAATTCCGCGAATAACTGCAATTGCAGATTTCTAACAGAAATGGCGACAAAGAGGAAAAAATACGGACTGCAGCTTTAAGCTGGACTGGGACGCTATTTTCTTCTAGAAACAAACTTTGTTGCATTATTTTCCTGTTATCTCTGTAAAGCTTTTTTGAATCAACCTGTATTGTAAAAAGCGCTATATAAATAAAGGTGACTTGACTTAACATGAGAAGATGAATATAGCACACAAGTCATATTTTGTTTTGACAGCGTCCATCATGTAAAACTCGTTTGAACTTGTGCTTATTTCTTTCAGTGTACTTTGAGCAGCACTTAATTTGGAAGAATTCCTCTCTTTGGTCATATGCACATCTCTTGGTAACTGAAAGACTGTGGATCCTATTTTAAGGATCTAAGTGCTCATGGTCTAAAGCACACGGTGCAAGTGCCCTTAGGTCTGTCTGAATCCACTTTTGCTAGTTTAACGACGGGGAAAAAGGTCTGCGCTCTCAGCACATGGTCTAAAGGGGTATTTAATGAGTAATGGGTGTGTTTTGGGCGTTACGTGCAATAAACCAATCAGAGTCTCATCTCCCATTACTTTATAAGCCAGTTGCGCTCTCGCCATGGCGGATTCACTTTTTACATGGCGGAATTTGCAAGCAGAAAAACTGAACGCTTCTCTAGCGAGGAAACAGATCTGCTCGTGCGCGAGGTAAAAGCAGCTGATCATCTACGGGACAGAGTGTAGCGCGTTGTGGACCTTACTAGTAGCACATTACTAACCCGCTCTTTAAATAACAAAAAAAATACTGCACCATTGACTTTAGACCAGGTTTCAGCCGGTCAATGGCTCAGTCTTTTTCAGTTCCTCAAAATATCAACGCTCCAACAATACGCCTGAACACACACCTGGTTTTCAGACCAGCAGCCCATGGGCGCACAAATGGGCACAAATGCATTTGCTATTTAAACAACGTGGCGCAGGATGTGAAAATGAAAACTGTGTCGGGCTGAAACTAGCAAAACACACTTGCGTCACGCCTGGCGCTGCATTGCTCCGGGTGTATGATAGGGCCATAGTCTCTGTTCTGATCTGACGTCATGTCCTCCTGCAACTGATGATGAGCCTATATTTGAACCAGCCTTGTCATCCAGTTCAGTTAATATGATGTCAGTGTAAAGCATGTGAGTTTAACTGTGTCTTGTTCTTGCAGGGAGAAGCGTTTGATGGTGTCGGCGGCTCCTCTGCTCACGCACAGAGTGTTGCCAAAGCCAAGTACCAGTTTCTCTTTGGAAACACAGAAGACACAAGCTCATCAGATTGCGGTACTTTATGTTCTTGCCTACTTTTACTTGCATGTGATGTATTGTATTCTTACACTTGACCATTTTCCCTATCACTTCTGTGTTTGACACTATATTTTCTGCTGCTAACATTCTTTTCTTCTAATTGTGTGACATCTGTGTGGTTCTTTATAACGTAATCATTAAAAACACTGATTTTTCACTGAAGTCACTGAATCAACCTAAATACATCCATTTATACCAAAAAAACTTTTTATGTGTTAAAGCATATAGAAATAGCTCTTAAGATTACAATTGCAGGTTGCCACTCTAGAGTCAATGGGGATTTTTTTATAATAATAATAATACTCAGTCCTCATACATAATGCACTTTTGAGAGAGGCAACCAATTGGAGAGTAGATCCCTAAATTGTCATCAACATGAGTCACCACCAAAATTGTGATTATTGATGTAGTGATAATTATAGCAACATTTAGGCTTCAGTTGAATTAATTCGATGTCTGCTATTTTTGGCATATTATCCAGCCATCGCATTTTGTCTGGCAACTGTTGACTCATGAAGCGACTGCTGGTAAACAGCATATTCTCTTTCAGTGGTGCCATTATAACGCTTATTATAAGCGTCTTTGGGCTTGTTTTTAAAAATGATTAATTATTGTGGGTGTTATATTCAGAATACAGTCATGTATTTGGGGCTTATTTTGGAGAGACTTTTTTTGAGCATGTGAGACCCAGTTTTTCTAGCAAGATCTGGCAACACTGGTCTTTCCGGAAAGTAATGTATGGGATTTCCCTGAGACCACGGGGCTCATGGGAGAAACTTTGGTGAGAGAAAAAAGATTCAGTGAAGAAACATACCTTTGTTTAGCATCTAATGGTATCCATTTTTGAGCTGGCATTGCAAAAAAGAAGGTGATGTCACTGTGCTATCGGCTAGTTGTTCAGATGTTATATAAATGTGATTGTCAGTTCATTAATCATGTCAGTGATATCCACATTAAACAACTAAATTACATCAGAATGTAATTTAGTTGTTTAATGTGGATATCACTGACATGATTAATGAACTGTGCATACAGAACGTGATTAAACTCTCAGTAAAGACACGCTCCTCCAAGATCCTAGTGCTTCTGTATCTCGGGTGTGTCATGCTTCAGTGGCAGCATTCATGATGAAACCTGTTTCAGGAGGATACTTACATGAGTCACGAAGCTCAGAGGCTCACAGTTTCCTTGTGCTTCTACAAATGACACAGAAACCAACAGAGCACAGCAGTGACCTTACATCCCAATTCATATAATCTACTGTGCGCCTGAAGCAGAGCTGTTCAAACTGGACTCTAGGGACCCCAGGGATTCTGCACAAAAGAGGGAATATTTCTCACAAGCAATTTGAAGTCTTTTAATGTTTGTCTTTATATGAATTGTTATAGACAATGAATTTGTACACAAGCCCTGCTTTGTTGGCTGCAGTTTTTAGTAAGATTAATAAGATTTAGTAAGACCGTACGCTATCAGTGTGTAAAAAAATCTCTCCAAAAAGCTGCATCTTTCAGTTATTTGAGAATTGCATCTGCTTGAAATACTAGGATTGCAGTCTGTTTGTTTGACAGACAGCTCACAGCCAGTGTCTCTCTGTCTGTCTGTATTTCATTAGCTGACGTATTTAACTTGCATTTCCAAATTATATATTTTTTTGTCTACATTTTGTTCACTATATGTATGGCTTTATCATTTCAAACCTAAAAAACTTCTCTTTGCCAAATGTTTTGCTTATGCCTGTGATGTTTTTCTTTACAATAAATGCCACCGGCTTTAATATTTTATATCTTTTGACATTCAGACATTTCTAAGTGTGGCTCATGTGTCTAATCTTAATCTCCCACACTGAACTGTAAGAGCTGTATTGTAAGCTTGATTACACTTTACTCAGTCTGTAAATCATCAATAGAGGAATGCTGCCCCCTGGTGAAGAGACATGACTGATCTGCATGATGCTTAAACAGGTTCACAGTTAGAGAGTCATGTTTTATAGATCCTCACATTTCAACCTGTGCATTAAAATATACAATTCACACACAATGACCTGATTACACTTTTTCTGTGATGAGCAAGTTTTTAATTTCTGAATTAAAATTCATTTTTATAATTTTGAAATGGCATAAAGTAAAAAAATGTCAGGGTAATATAGTTGTCTAGATGTCATAGAAAAGTTCTCAATACATTATGGAAAGAAAACCTCATTAAGTTTGACATTCTTTTCATTGTTCGTTCTTAGGGGTAAAAAAATGCTTATTGATAAATGAAAAATGTTTGTCTGCCAAAACAAACATTTGTCTTCTCAAAGTCAATAAGTCTCTTTAAATAGCAAATAATTTGACCTTTTTATGATAAGAAAAGGTTTGTTCAGGTTAAAAAAATATATAATGTGGTGCAACTCCCTAAAACATTTATAGATGTAATAATGCATGATACATTATTTAAAAAAAAAAAAAAAAAAAAATATATATATATATATATATATATATATATATTTTTTTTTTTTTGCTGCTTCAGAAATATGAGACTTTGACTGGTCTAAACTAACACACACACACACACACACACACACACAGAATGAAGTCTCACACAAGCTGAAACACTAATTTTCTTTGAATCCCAGTCAGTGTTACAGATGTGTGTTTCTTCATTTAAGGTGGAAAACTGTACTTTAAAGCCAAACCACTAATGCGACCCACTGCACAGCACAAATAAATTGGTCAGTACTGCATTTTCAGTTTTTTTTTTTTTTTGTTGCTTAATTGAGAAATGACGGTTATTATTGACTGTTCCAGCAGGTTTTTAATATTCCACACCCAAACTACATGAATGGTAGCTCACAGTGTTTAAGAGAATGAATCATGGCACTTACTGTCAGAAGGGTTTCTGGCCCTGATCTAGTTTTGTTCTTATTTGTCTCTGCTTGATGACACAGTATGATCTACCTAAAAAGTTTTTTTTTTTTTTGCCTACATGAAATGCCACTACCAGCTGTGCTTTTGCCTTGCATGTTTCTCTTTCTTTTGTTGTCCATCTCGCCTTCTGCTGGTTTCAGTCACTCCACTTAAAGGGATAGTTCACCCAAAAATGAAAATTAGCCCATGATTTACTCACCCTCAAGTCATCCTAGGTGTATATGACATTCTTCTTTCAGACGAATACAATCGGAGTTATATTAAAAAATATCCTCGCTTCTTTGCTGTTTCTGTTTTAGAGTCCATCAAAGTGCATCTGTCCATGATAAAAGTGCATCTATCCATCATAAAAGTGCATCTATTTAAGTGTAAAGTGCAACTTATGCGAGTAATGCGACGTCACAAGTTGCTTAAGTTGAGCTTTAGGCTCAAGTAGATTGTGTATTGTGTGTAAGCTAGAATTTTACTTTGTAACATGTTAAATATGAATATTTTTCTTAAACAAACTCATCACTTCGCTTCAGAAGGCCTTTATTAACCCCTCAGAGCCGTGTGGAGCACTTTTATGATGGATATATGCACTTTTATGATGGATAGATGCACTTTTATGATGGATATATGCACTTTTATGATGGATATATGCACTTTTATGATGGATATATGCACTTTTATGATGGATAGATGCACTTTTATGATGGATAGATGCACTTTTATCATGGATATATGAACTTTTATGATGGATATATGCACTTTTATGATGGATATATGCACTTTTATCATGGATAGATTAACTTTTATGATGGATATGTCCTTTTATGATGGATGGATGCACTTTTATGATGGATAGATGCACTTTTATGATGGATATATGAACTTTTATGATGGATATATGAACTTTTATGATATATGCACTTTTATGATGGATAGATGCACTTTTATGATGGATAGATGCACTTTTATGATGGATATATGCACTTTTATGATGGATAGATGCACTTTTATGATGGATAGATGCACTTTTATGATGGATATATGCACTTTTATGATGGATAGATGCACTTTTATGATGGATATATGAACTTTTATGATGGATATATGCACTTTTATGATGGATATATGCACTTTTATGATGGATAGATGCACTTTTATGATGGATAGATGCACTTTTATGATGGATATATGCACTTTTATGATGGATAGATGCACTTTTATGATGGATAGATGCACTTTCATGATGGATAGATGCACTTTTATGATGGATATATGCACTTTTATGATGGATATATGCACTTTTATGATGGATAGATGCACTTTTATGATGGATAGATGCACTTTTATCATGGATATATGAACTTTTATCATGGATATATGCACTTTTATGATGGATAGATGCACTTTTATCATGGATAGATTAACTTTTATGATGGATATGTCCTTTTATGATGGATAGATGCACTTTTATGATGGATAGATGAACTTTTATGATAGATATATGCACTTTTATGATGGATATATGAACTTTTATGATGGATATATGCACTTTTATGATGGATAGATGCACTTTTATGATGGATATATGCACTTTTATCATGGATATATGAACTTTTATGATGGATATATGCACTTTTATGATGGATGCACTTTTATGATGGATATATGCAATTTTATGATGGATAGATGCACTTTTATGATGGATAGATGAACTTTTATGGACTTCAAAACAGAAACAGCCATTCCCTGTCATTATAAAGCTGGGAAGAGTTAGGATATTTTTTAATATAACTCCGATTGTATTCGTAAGAAGAATGTCATATACACCTAGGATAGCTTCAGGGTGAGTAAATCATGGGGTAGTTTAAATTTTTGGGTGAACTATCCCTTTAACAGGAGTAGTTATTTTACAGCACTCAATCTGTGAGTCAACACCTACTGATCTCTATTCTTCATGTTGTGATTCATCAAACAGTGACCTCTCCAACCCAGGCGAACCAGGAAAGCGGCTCAGGTCTTGAGGACGATGACATTGACGAGACGTCCCTCTTCCAGGAGATTGACCGTGAGCTGTCAAAGCTGTTGAGTGGCCTGAGCGCTCGCAGTCATGATGCCTCGGCCCAACTGGACTCCACGCCCGCCTCACCCATGATCCCCTGCAGTGGACACAACCCAAGCCCCACGCCAGCCCTGGACATGGCCAAGCAGGGCCTGGACCTTCAGAACGGCCCGTCTGAGCTCGCGGGAGACTCTCTGTTGTTCGAATCGTGGTGTGAGGCGCTCATCAAGGACCCCAGCTCCGTCAGCGAGATGAGCTGCTTCACACTGGACCCCAGGACTGCAGCGCCCAGCCAGAACAACCCCCACGCCAGCCCGAGTCCAGCTGAGGAAAACACTGGGAAGGAGACGGAGGGCAAGAGAGCAGGAGCAGAACAACTCGTGGACGAGTCTCTAGAGGAATCCAACAAGATCCTGGCCGAGATCCCGGGCATCTTCAGCGGCTTTCTGGAAGGGGGCAAACTGCGGGACAAGCCGCCAAAGAAGCTGCGGTTTGTGGAGAGCAGGGCAGAGAGTGTAGCGAACGGAGACATGCAGAACTGCAGTGTGAAAGAGGAACTGAGTCGGGACACGCAGATCTCAGCTCAGGAGCGAGAGCCCGATCACACACACACAGGAGACAGCGCCTCTGACAGGTACAGTGCCTCTTCATCACAGTCTGAAGGACAGTAGATAGCAGAGAGACCGAGAATCATTGATATTTTCAACAGATATTATTCACACTTTTCTATTTAAATTCTAAGACATAGTTAAACCGGTGTGTGTTGAACAGGAAACAACCGTGTTCACAGGTGAATTAACTCCTTAAGTTTTTATTATTTTTGTCTTGTTTGCATATTTTTATGTTACTACTTAATTATTTGGGTAACACTTTACAATAAGTTAAACATTAGTTAACTACCTTATTTAACATGAAGTAAGAATGAGCAATAGCCTACTTCTACAGCATTAATTAATCTTTGTTAATGTTAATTTCAACATTTACTTATATATTATTAAAATCAAAGTTTTTATTTGTTAACATTAGTTAATGCACCGTGAACTAACATGAACAAATAATGAACAACTGTATTGTTTATTAATTAACATTAACAAAGATGAAATACTGTAACAAATGTATTGCTCATTGTTAATTCATGTTAGTTAATTCATTAACTAATGTACCTTATTGTAAAGTGTTAACATTATTTGTATTATTAATGTTTTTGAGCTATTCAAATGTTTATTATTCCTCTTAAATTGTTATTATGTGAAAAAAACAAATTAAAGCTATAATTAAAAAAATATTGCCAAGTCCTTGGTTTTCCTGTGGTATTGGCTTCCTTTTCAACTGTTGCCCCAAGTTGATTTATTTCCTGCGGTTATTTCCAAAGGTTTGACATATTGCATAAATAGTGTTTGACTGAAATGTTTGAAATATTTGACCCATTTTATAATCTAGCAATGATCAAACCGTGCTAGATAATAATTTTAGGGAAAGACTCTGGAATGAAGCCTTTTAGCTCTTGTGTGCTCCTTTATGAAAACACACTTACAAAATATGTATTTTAGGTGTGGTAGTGGCATATTTTGATATATGGGCTAGTTTTGTTACGCAGACCTGGCAACCCTCATTATCAGACGCTTTAACATTTAACATTTGGGGACATTTTTAAATGCATCTTAACTAGGTGAAACGCTCTGCATGGGCTGTTAATGTGATGTTTTAAGTATTAAACTGAAAAATGTGGATATTTATAATCTGCATTTTTCTTGACTTGTTTGCTGACTTGAAATGATTATTTCACTGACTGTCACATTGCATTTCGGTATTGCCACAATCTAGAGGGCAATATAATTTGGCTGTCAACCTTTAGGAGTATAGCCGTCAGGTCTGAAGCACTGAAGCTATCTGTATATATGTGTGTGTGTGTATATATATATATATATATGTATGTATGTACTGTATGTATGTATATAGTCCACTTTAGACCGTCTATTCTCCACCTACTGACCTAATGCTTAAACACTTTAGTCAGACGGGATTTAAATTTGTCGGCTGGAGACACAAGTTTGGTTTGAAGATGAAAAATGTACCAAACACAATGTTCTCACACCATTCTTGATTTCTAACACACACTCACTGTGTTCGGCTGGTATCAGAGCAGAAACTAAAGCTGATGCTCTCCGTGTATTTTTCCTTCAGTTCATATGTAAATTGCTTGAACAGGGCCATAGAGACACACGCCTGCACTTTACACAATACAGAGTTTGAGAGCCCTGTTCATCAGCTCATATACTTGCTGTATACAGTCAGTTCTCTATGACTTTCACTTCCTTTATTCTTTCTGCTTGGTGTTCGTAAGAACTGATCAAGCACAAATAGAGGAAGCGTTGTTCATTTTCAGCTGCTAAGAGGAACCAGGCTTGTGGCTTTATAATGGAATCAGGCATTTTAACTTCCTGTGGGTGGCTCTTATAAATTTGTTTAGAACATATACAGATCATAAATAATATTTTGCATAAAGTTGTATTGTCATGGCAATTAAGATTTGTTTTACGACCTTAAATTATGTGGATTTTCATAAAAATCATTGGTAACACTTTACAATAATGTTCTTTTGTTAACATTAGTTAATATATTAACTAACATGAACTAACAATAAGCAATACATTTGTTACAGTATTTATTAATCTTCGTTAATGTTAGTTAATAAAAATACAGCTGTTCATTGTTTGTTCATGTTAGTTCACAGTGCATTAATGTTAACAAATTCATTTAAATGTTGAAATTAATATGAACTGAGATTAATAAATGCTGTAGAAGTAGTGTTGATTCTTAGTTCCTGTTAACTAAGGTAGTTTACTAATGTTAACTAATAAATCTTATTGTAAAGTGTTACGAAATCATTGGTAAAATATTACTGTATTTCAGTAATAAGATCCATAAATGCTTTATGGAAATGGTAGTTTGAAAAGAAATGTGCTTAATTTATGAACTATGGTCCTTAAAGGCTTTATTCTTTTTTTTAATGCAAATGTAATTCGATTAATTCTTTTCACTCTGGGGTGAGATGTGACCCTCCCTGTTTTGGTGAAATTCACTCTTATGGCGTATGTTGCCAGATTAGCATAAGTCGTAGCATACGCTTGAGTTTTACCCATCATGAATTCTCTAACAAGGGCTTACTCCTCAAGTAGGACATGTAAACGTACGTATGTCACAAAGCCAACTCCTGTTTCCTCTCGCCCTGTGTGCTGAGCTGTTATTGAGATGTGTTTGTGTGTTTCAGGAGTCCTGAAGGTGAGAGTGACTCCACAGATGTCTTCAGCTGCCGGTTCGAGAGCATCCTGGAGTCTGAGCGTCTGCGGGCGACTCTCTACAGCAGCATGGACTCGCTGGACACCCTGTCAACCCCTAAACCTGAACCCTGTTCCCAAACCCCCCCGCAGCCCTCCTTCGCCCTCGACATCCCCCTCACTCCCATGATCCAGCAGCGGCTGAAGGACAGAAGCTTGTTCCTGACCCCTCCGGACCCGAGCTCGGACACTGAGGTGCTGAGCGTCTCGAAGCCGGGCGGGGGGGCAGCGCTGGAGGTCACCTCGTCGTTCCTCTCCACAGCGAACGGTGGAAACCACAGAGACTGGCTGACGGGCTGTTTAAGGTAAGAACACAGCTCACTTCAGAAAAACGCTGCAAGAATGGACAGCATCTATTTTTGACTTTGACATGGTAGCAAAAATTGTAGATGTGTATCTTTTTTAGCACTGGGCATAGTTTGATTAAAGCTGAAGAGCTTGTGTGTGTGTGTGTGTGTGTGTGTGTGTGAGAGAGAGAGAGAGAGAGAGAGAGTATAGAGGCTTGAGCTGATTATATGGCGCCCTCTGCTGAAAAGTCTTATCAACTGCATTTAGTTAAAGCCCCCCCGTAGTCATTAATTGTATCCCTTAAAACAGTGGTTCCCAACCTTTTTTTGTCTAAGACCCCCTTTTTCCCAAGAAAATATTTGAGGGCCCCCCTTCACATTTAATGATATTGTCACTCTTGTAAGCTTGCAGCAAGGATGACAAAATGTTTTGTTTTTAAACAAACAGTATGTTTATTACTATAACCAGATATGTTTATGCACAAATAATAGCGTATAATATTGAAAATACTATAACAAAAACAATTTAATTTAAAGACGTAAGCCTAGGAAGTAGCCTATTAATTGGCCCTATTTGAAATTCAATAACAAAAATATTATTTATTCACACTGGTGTGTAGGGAAAAAATAATTAATATAGGCTATTACAAAATGACTGGTGTCTGAGACCTCGTTGAAAACCCATTTTTTGGTCAGCCAGGGGATCGTGAATAAAATTAACTAATGTAATATGATCGTTTGGTGCTCTAGCGATTAATAAACATGCGTTTATTAACAGAATAATGCGTTTTGCGGAAGAACATTGTAGCCGGAGCTACTTCTCTCTGTTTATGTCTATGACGAGTCACGCAGGCACTGGGCTACACCGCAGCGGTACGATCCGAACCAGTGTAAAATAGTCCCAATATAAACACTTATTGTAGGTGTACCATAGTGACTCGGGATAAGACAAAAACACAGTTTGGAAAATGGATTCATGATGTATAAATTTAGTAAATTTTGAACACAAAAAAGTTACAGACTGCTGATTTAATGCTCACTGTTCAACACTTTTCAAAATATGACGCGACCCCCCAAAGAGCTCGCTGAGGCCCCCTTGTGGGCCGCGACCCCCCTGTTGGGAACCGATGCCTTAAAACTCATCTTTGATCACCAAAACTATATATTTAAGTGTTTTTTTCTTGAAAAAAATTTCTTCATGGCTTAAAGTATCTTGAATGTAACTCTACACCCTTGCCTCATTTAGTATACGCGGTTCTATGAATATGCAAATGAGCCCCGCCTCCACTCACTCAGCTCAGAGATCCACTTGTTCACAATCACACGTTGATCTGATTGGTTACAAGGTAGTTTGTGACGTCAGAAACACCAGCGATTTCAAACCGTGTTTTTGAGACTGTCTTTGGTTCACTGCAGTTTTAAGGAGAAAATACTCAGCAATGGTGTTGACTTTACACATGAATTTACAAATGGTTTGTTTTAAAGCATATTAAAAACACAACATAGACATATAAACAATATTATATAAAATTCAGTTTTTACCACAAGGGGGGACTTTAACTAAAACCATCAAACACCTTCACTAGATAAAATAACTTATATTTTTATAAATTTATATATAACTTATATAATTTCAGCTAGTTTCCTGGGGAGCATTTCTAATTTTCATTTAGTTTAACTTGATGTACTAGTAAGTAAAATGTTACTTGTACTATACAAATGTTGATGTACTATAACTAAAACTAAAACAGCGAAATTTAGCAACTTTAAAAAAAAAACTTTAAACATATTTTATTTCAGCTAGTTGCGAAGGAAATTTTTTCAAACTAATAACTCAAACTAAATTAGAAATAAAAATGTTAAATAAAACCTATATACATAAATTAAAATAAATATTACAAATATTCAAAAATACCAAAACAGATTTACTAAAACTTGAAAATTTAAATGGAAAGTTTAACAGTAAAACCTAATTCAAAATATTAATAAAACTATATCTCAGTGATAATACATTTATTTTTAAGATAACTGTAATCCATAAATAAGAGTTGATAAGTTAATGAGTTGTTTTGTGTGCTTTTCATGATGTTAAAAAGTTGTCTGAAAGACATCAGACTCTAGTACGTCACAACAGTTTTATAGCGCAGTTTGGAAAAGTATGGAATTTCTAGGTCTGGAAAAGTATGAAAATATTTGTGTTTTCAGACTATTTCCCCTATTCAGTTTTTCTAAAATATAAAATTAAGAATTAAAAAAAAAAAAATTGATTATACAGAGTGATTTTATGGAAAAGTTTAGTGATTGTTTTAGTCGAACATTACTACTTCTACTTACAACTTCACGAAAAGAATATTTACTCAAATGCCACTCAAACCAGCAACAGATAAAGGAGCAAACAGTAATTTAATTCAGACCGTACTTTGTTGTTTGTTGATCATACAACAACAAACCAATGATTGGGTTTTTAGGTTCAATTTAGGTTCAATATTGTCTGAAAAATCTGCAGAGAGGTTTGGAAATTTGAGTCTGGAAAAGTAAGACATTTTAAAATTGAAAATGGGAACCCTGATTGTATGGCATCACAAAGGTCAGATAAAGCAATTAAAAATACATAAATATATATATTAATGAAAATTATATTTTATAAAATTGAAAATGATAAAAATTAAAAAAGAAAAGAAAAACCATGAGTAGTGCAATACAGTGATGAGGCTGATTCCCACAAATTGTATGTTTTTTTGTTTTTTTTTTGTGGGATGATTGTGCTCTCCCTGTTAGTGCTGGTTGATACAGTGAAACTGACAGTTATGTTTCCCAACATTGTCAACTTTTGAATCTTGCTGTTTTGTTGGGCCAGTGTGAAGCAGCCTTTAGCCAATGCCTGAAAAACTGTGGTAAAGTTAATGTAACTGATGACTGCAACAGTATGACGGGACTTCATTCATAGTCAGAAATAGTTGCAAGCTTCCAGTGACGAGTGCTAGTGAGCATCAGCTGAGCTCAACTTTATGATCAGATGAGCTGAGTATGCAAACCCATAGACCTGTTCTGATCGGCTGTGTTTTGTGATTAATCGTATCGCATTACACCCATTTTTCACGGTCAGTGTGGACAGAATGAGTGCTTGTGCCTGGAAATGGACTGGTTAGCAGCACTAACTGTAAGCGGTTTAATTGTTAAGCATAATCTCAGGTTGGAGCATCAGTGTTCATTTTACAGTGTCGTCAAGCAAGGCTCATCCAATCCCAATGTCAGAGTCAGAGCTAAATTATTTATTACATCGGTTACATATGACCTTATTTGACTTTAATTACATTACAATCATGTTTATTGATCTTTTCTTACTATGATCTTTTTAAAAGATACCATTTGCAACTATTGCGCTTAAATGTAAAATCAACTGTATTAATAATTTGTCTTATTTAGAACTGGAACAGAAACCCAGTAGATAATCTCATTTTTGATTTTGCTGATTTTGATGCTTTCATATTTATTTTTAGAGGTGTTCTTTACAGTTTCAGTTCACTTTCCGTATTTCATATTTATCGTGACTGAAGCTCATTTTATACAGTAACTGCTTATGCTTCCTCTGTGACGTATACACACTGCAAAGTGACAATCGCATTTAAAAAATACGAGAGTAAACTCACAGCCGTGGTAATCAAAGCAACATTTTCAAGCCTTGTGGATGCAAAGAAGAAACCAGAGATGCATTTAATGTCCGCTATGTTTATTAAACCTCTGATGACAGCGCCAGTGTATTATGTTTTTAAAGGGGTCATATAATGGTACATACACTTTTTCAAGTTGATTGTACTGAAATGTGTGTTGGCAGTGCCTGTACACAACCATCATATAAATGATAGAAATCTATCCAGTGTTTTTGTTTTAATCTCCTTATATGTTTTCCCCTGCCTCAAATTGAGCCGTTCGATTTTGTGACGTCACTAAATCGGACGCCCCTCCCACGATTGATGATTGACAGCAGCGTTTCATCAGATCCCTGCCCTGAGCGAGCTGTCAGTCATCATAGTCTATCATTGTTGATACGCTGGAGCAGAATGGCGTCTAAGCGATTGTGGTGTTCTGTTCTTGGGTGTAATAACGAACACAGCAGTAATTTTGATGTTCCTAAATCCGAACCGCTGAAGACACAGTGGCTGAGTTTTGTTTTCGAAGGGAATATTCCCCACGAGCAACGTCAATGCTTTCATGTTTGCGCGATTCGCAAATCTTTTCTCACCAGACTGCTTTATTAACGAAGGAAGTAACTTATAAATCTGATTTTGATAAGAAGCTGCTCCTGAAAAAAGAATCGTTACCAACTATTCATGTCTCCCTGCTGAACCTCCAGAAAAAGTAAGTGTAAAATTTTATTAACCTTTACAGGTCCTTCTCAAAAAATTAGCATATTGTGATAAAGTTCATTATTTTTCATAATGTAATGATAAAAATTAAACTTTCATATATTTTAGATTCATTGCACACCAACTGAAATATTTCAGGTCTTTTATTGTTTTAATACTGATGATTTTGGCATACAGCTCATGATCATCTCAAAAAATGTGCATATCATGACAAGGGTCTCTAAACGAGCTATTAACCTAATCATCTGAATCAACTAACTAACTAACTCTAAACACCTGCAAAAGATTCCTGAGGCTTTTAAAAACTCCCAGCCTGTTTCATTACTCAAAACCGCAATCATGGGTAAGACTGCCGACCTGACTGCTGTCCAGAAGGCCATCATTGACACCCTCAAGCAAGAGGGTAAGACAGAAAGAAATTTCTGAACAAATAGGCTGTTCCCAGAGTGCTGTATCAAGGCACCTCAGTGGGAAGTCTGTGGGAAGGAAAAAGTGTGGCAAAAAACGCTGCACAACGAGAAGAGGTGACCGGACCCTGAGGAAGATTGTGGAAAAGGACCGATTCCAGACCTTGGGGGACCTGCGGAAGCAGTGGACTGAGTCTGGAGTAGAAACATCCAGAGCCACCGTGCACAGGCGTGTGCAGGGAATGGGCTACAGGTGCCGCATTCCCCAGGTCAAGCCACTTTTGAACCAGAAACAGCGGCAGAAGCGCCTGACCTGGGCTACAGAGAAGCAGCACTGGACTGTTGCTCAGTTTTGCATGTCATTCGGAAATCAAGGTGCCAGAGTCTGGAGGAAGACTGGGGAGAAGGAAATGGCAAAATGCGTGAAGTCCAGTGTCAAGTACCCACAGTCAGTGATGGTCTGGGGTGCCATGTCAGCTGCTGGTGTTGCTCCACTGTATTTTATCAAGGGCAGGGTCAATGCAGCTAGCTATCAGGAGATTTTGGAGCACTTCATGCTTCCATCTGCTGAAAAGCTTTATGGAGATGAAGATTTCATTTTTCAGCACGACCTGGCACCTGCTCACAGTGCCAAAACCACTGGTAAATGGTTTACTGACCATGGTATTACTGTGCTCAATTGGCCAACTGACCTGAACCCCATAGAGAATCTGTGGGATATTGTGAAGAGAAAGTTGAGAGACGCAAGACCCAACACTCTGGATGATCTTACGGCCGCTATCGAAGCATCCTGGGCCTCCATAACACCTCAGCAGTGCCACAGGCTGATTGCCTCCATGCCACGCCGCATTGAAGCAGTCATTTCTGCAAAAGGATTCCCGACCAAGTATTGACTATTGAGTGCATAACTGAACATAATTATTTGAAGGTTGACTTTTTTTGTATTAAAAACACTTCTTTTATTGGTCGGATGAAATATGCTAATTTTTTGAGACAGGAATTTTGGGTTTTCATGAGCTGTATGCCAAAATCATCAGTATTAAAACAATAAAAGACCTGAAATATTTCAGTTGGTGTGCAATGAATCTAAAATACATGAACGTTTAATTTTTATCATTACATTATGGAAAATAATGAACTTTATCACAATATGCTAATTTTTTGAGAAGGACCTGTATATTAATCTTTGCAAATCGCTTCACGATGAATGCGGCTAAGGTTTACACTCAGGGTACATACGGCATGTTTTCTATGTACGACGTTCTCAATATAATTCATAATCCCATGTTTATAATGAACAACGCGTTATGGTTATTGTGTTATTACAAACTGAGTACGTATAACTTACATCAGTAAACACATAGCGTTCGTACATCTCACTAAGTTACTCTACCCTGCCAGTACACAAAAATAGATCAAAGTGACAATATAATAACCAACCATTCAGAAACGTCATGTTCGAGCCTTAATTGTCGAACTTCTTCGGGCCGTCATCTTGTTCCGACTCCGGTTCAAACTGATACGGTTGCACAGATGTGTCCTCCTCAGAGACTCCCGCTGCCATTTTTTTCCTATACCCTCAACTGTTGTCAAGGAAACACTCCACGTGCGGTGTGGTCATAACGCTGTTATGAACGCCCGCAGAACAGAGGGGCGGAGTGAGCGAAGCTCATTATCATTTAAAGGCATATGCACTGAAATGGCGTGCTGAAAACAGAGCTGTTTTTGACCAGGTAAAATTAGTGTTTTCTTACAATACTAACGAAAATTTTTAATTAAAGTATATTACAAACTTTTCATTTAGACCCTAAAGAATCAAATTAACTTGTATGAAAATGGCATTATATTACCCCTTTAAGGGTTTTAAAGCTTTTTAATGCCAAGGACCCTTCAGGATGGACCTTTCAGAAAATATAAAGCAGCTACTGTATTCACAATTTATTTGATCAAAAATACAGTAAAAACAGTAATATTGTGAAATAGTATTACAATTTAAAATAGCGTTTGTCTATGTGAATATATAGTAAAGTGTAAATTATTCCTGTGAGCAAAGCTGAATTTTCAGCATCATTACTCCAGTCTTCAGGGTCACATGGTCCTCAGAAATCATTTTGATATGATTTGATGCTCAAGAAACATTTCTGATAATTATTATCAATGTTGAAAACAGTTATGCTGCTTCATATTTTTGTGGAAATTTATTTTTCAGTATTTTTTGAAGAATAGAAATTTCAAAAGTACAGCATTTATTTGAAATAGAAATCTTTTGTAACGTTATAAATGTCTTTACTTTCACCTTTGTCACTTTTTGACAATTTAATAATATTGCCCCTGAATAAGGGGCTGTTTACACCTGACCACTTCATGCGTTTTCTGTGATCGGATAGCTATCCGATCGTGAAAAGACCTGGTGTAAATGTCCTCCGAAACGCATTCGAGACGGATTTGAATCCGATCGCTCAAACCACTTCAGGAGGAGGTCTGGGCCGCTTTACAGACGAAACTGGACAAGTGTAAATGCATATGGTTGGTGAAACCACATATGTAAATTTTACTCCTCCCAAAAATGCTAAAAAATAAACATGTGAGAGCGTGTTATAGGCTATATGTAATGTTATAGCCAGATATGACGGCGCTACTGCAACATGCATTACCACAGATGAGAAGCTGAGCATCTATTCATCAAGCAAATGAGCAAACTATCACAAATTAAAGTGAAACTAAGTCGCAGACGCTTAACACACAATCTTCATCATTAAAAGTAAAGAAACAAAATGATCTTACCAGTGCTGTTGCGGCTCTCTCTTATTGCGGTCTTTGATTTTGATTTTAGCTGATGATCAATAAAATGCAGCTCATAACTGTTGCTCTCTGTGACGTGAACTCCATTAAATCTGCATATAGCGCGGGAATTGAAGATCGGATTTATATCCGTTTTGGGAAAACACATTTATGTGACCAGGTGTAAATGGAATCGTTTTGATAAACCAGAGATAGTTATCCGATCTGAGAAGTGGCCAGGTGTAAACCGCCCCTAAAAGTATGCATTTACAATTTTTTTTTTTTTTTTTTTTACTGTTAAAAGTGCAGTAAGCATTTTCTGTTGAAAGTGGATTGGACCGAGCACAACACACTTGTAGCCAATCAGCAGTAGGGGGCGTGTCCACTCATGATGGGGGAGGAGGGAGAGAGAGGGCCAATCAGCAGTAGGAGGCGTGTCCACTCATGATGGGGGAGAGAGAGTGAGCCAATCAGTAGTAGGGGGTGTGTCCACTCATGATGGGGAGGAGGGATAGTGAGCCAATCAGCAGTAAGGGGAGTGTCCACTCAGCAGTTGGGGGCGTGTCCACTCATGATGGGGAGATCCGTGTTAACCCTTTCACACGTGAGTTTAAAATATTCTGGCTGACCCCCCAGCGTGAGTTTTTCAAGGCGACCGTTATTTAGAATGTGTCACTTTATGGTTTCCATGGTGACGCGTCATTGCTTGTCACGTGACACACCGCAGCAACAACAGAGCTGAATGAATGATGATCTGCTTTTATGTCATATTTCCTTTTTTATTCAAAATATTCACAAATTTGTTTGATATGGCATGAAATATCTGATATTCCGGTTGTCAAATATATGCAAGTGGAAGTGTTTTGTTGTTTAAACACCTTTATAACGATCGCGTTAGTTGAGCTGTATGCGCGATGGGCGCCGCCATCTTAGTTTGTGCCGCAGACGCAGTTCAGATAATCGGATCTGTTGGATTTACAAAACGTTAATTCATCCACTTCTCCCGAAATACATACAAGTAAGTGCCTGGTGAACTGGGAGAAGAATAGAGTAAACTTTAAAATTACTTACACAATGTCTATCTGATATGAATAAAACTAATTATAATGGAAAGGATTATTATTGCCTCTTCCTTTGACATTAGTGTGTATTTTACGAACTCTAAATGTATTGTTTTTTTAGTACTTATATGTCTGGAACCTAAAATAAACATTATGTGGTTGAAAACACTGAAAAGTTGTGATATATGACAGCTCTGAGCGCGCCTGTCTTTGGCTCAGCGCCAGCCAACGCGCCAAAGCACATTTGAATTTAGCAGTTGATCACGTGATGCACTGACCGTTCTAATCACACCGGTGTGATCGTACGCTCCAGGGACCAGCCTAGACTGATCACACCGGTGTGATCGTACGTGCGAAAGGGTTAATACTAGAAAAGCTTCCCAGCGCTGGAGAGAGCTCAGCGGGAAGGCCTGATAACGTACACTGGTGTTGTTTCTACTCCATACGTGAGTAACATTGGTTTTGCTTTGTTTTACAGAACCAAGATATGCTGTTGTTGTAATGTTAGCTCTAGTAACAGGACAGTTTGAGTGTCATTGTTTGTCTGGTGCTGCTGGTGACTAACAACATACTTTTGCTTGTATATAGATATACTCTTGTGTACTGTATTTACATTTTTTGTTCTTCCTTGTCGTTCGTTCGTCATCTTTGCTTTATTTTTCACAGAGCATTATCTTGCTTGTCTTCAAGAGAGACATGGACTCTTGCATTGCGTATCTGTGCATTTTGGTGTCGAAGCAATGAAGGGAGGGGTGTGTTTGTTTGGGTCGATTTCAAACATCAACAGTGTTTCTCAGAAACTGCTCACTGCACCTTTAAGATGTTGCTTTTAAACATCTCACCACCCTGACACTACAGGGCTAATGGGAAATGATGGAGTGCAGAGGAGTGATTTAAGACACAAACACCTGTTACGGGATTTTATAGAAAATCGTTTCCAAAAGAGAGTGATGTCACTGCATATGTTCTAGGGGTGTCACGATTCTCCAAATCCTCGATTCGATTACATTTTCGATTCTAAGGTCACGGTTCGATTAGATTCTCGATTTTTTTTTTTTAAGCACAGGTTGCTGTTGCTTCTAAAAAGCTGACGTCAGTTAATCGCAATCTCACACATCTCTGTTATTATCAATGAAGCTGACTGCACAATGAATCTTTCATATACACTTTGTTTGTTATAATTAGAGGATTTGCCAGCTTACAGAATTCAGCACTGAACAAAAAGTCCGTTTTGAGCGGTGAGGAGAGTCTATCTTAAATGCTTCTGATTGGCCATTGCGTTCAAGAAATCGACACATATGTCTGTGATTGGCTAAATCGCTCAACGCTGCAAACATGTTATAAATAGAAACTCTGGCCTGTAAATCGTTTCTATTTTGTTTTAGTTGTTCTTGTTGCTTTTCTGCAACAAATAAATAAAAATGTATTAGTTTTTATATGTTTTATTCATAGATATTTCTAGTTTGCGGGAGTCCCGCGAATCGTTTTATTCTCCCGCACACACAGAGTGAGTGCATTACCGCCCGCGCTCGCACTCGGCCATCAAATCTAGTCCCGCGCCGCACTCTATTGCGTTGGGAGTGCACGTCTATAGATCGGGTCGGGCCAAGTTCGGGCTCGGGCATAGAATCTAAGTTTGAGGACTCACAGCCTTTCAACACGTGTGTTTTTTTTTCCGCGCCGTGATGAGTCGTTCATGAACGATCCGTTCATTGCCTCTGTCACGCGACAAATGAACAAAAGACTCGGAAGGTCAAGTAATTATTAATGTTCCCTGTAAATTATTTTTGACTGCATTATAATGATTTCTTAATTCAGAATATGATCAAGATTGCGTAGGTGGATGTGTTCGGGGAATTTGCCTGTTAAAAGTATAACATTTAAAGCCCCTGAAATGACTAGAAAAAATATTAGTTCATTTTGATGAACGAGATTGAACAATAGAGTCAGTAAAACGATCCGAACTTTCCATCACGGGCGCGACATGGGGGCGTGGCAGCATCGACGATTCCATTTTTTATTTCGATTTTTGAGATTGTGAATTAATTTCGATCGATTTCGATTTTAAATGTAAACTTTAAATCGAAACTTAATATGTTCAGTTTGGCAGTGTTCACAATATTCGAATTTTAAGTAAATTCAGTTTTTGTGGATTTGGAATGAATGTTTTGTACAATGTGGTTGTGATTCCTGTACATAACCAAACTGTGTGTGTACAGGACAATATTAAACACTCGGAAGACCAATGAGATACTGATCAGCTGAGTTTAAACTAGTGGTCAACCGATATATCACCAAGGCCGATATATCAGCCGATATTTGGCATTTTCAAAATATCGGCATCGGCCGAAAGTTTTTCTGGTTGGCCGATGTGTTGGAAGCGGGACTCTTATTTTGACGGGCGGCGCTGAGAACACCAGCGCCTGAGAAGAGAACGGCAGCGCCTGATCACAGCGCTCACATTCTCCGTCTTCATTATTTTACGATCTGTCAGTCATATCTAATACTGTTAGACAGAACTGGTAAACAAAGAAAGTAAATGGTAGGCGAAAAAGTAAAGCGTTGGGCTAAAATACTCTCATTTACCGTCAACATTCAGAAAATCCACAAATCTCTGAATATCTAATAAACATTGAATTTCACAAACCTTGCCGATTTAAACGTGTTTATGCGAGTGACGGTCGGTCTGTGCGAAATGAGTGAATGCAAACAGAAGATCAGCTTTACAGGAGACGCGATCAAAAAACTTTAAATCCTTCATTTTAAAATATGCTGGGCTATATCCAGCTGCCCACTGTGTCATATTCATATCGGTTTCACTGTGTGCTGTATGTAAAAATAGCGTTACCTTGTCTTTATTTGAAAAAATATTCAAAAAATTACGAAATTGCCAGATTACTGAGTGACCTGTTACAGTGTTTACTTCTTTTTTATTCACATATTCATATATTTTTAAACAATTACTTTGTGAAAAATACTGCAATAGGATTGCAGATTCAAGAAGTTGCCATCTAAAGTATAAGCATGTTTATTTTAAGGATTTGTTTTCTAATTTATATATAATTTATTAAATATTGATTAAAATAAATATAAAGTATATAAATATAAATATATCGGCTTTATATCGGCCATCGGGCACCCTGCTCTCTAAGATATCGGCATTGGCCATCAAAAAAACAATATCGGTTGACCACTAGTTTAAACTGCACAGAATTGAAGAAGCTCATGTGTTTTATGGATGAGTAAATGCAGCTTATACACTCAATTAAACCGGCTGTTCACTGCATTCATTTAACCTCTCATGTGGATAATTTGATGAATCAGTGCTTATGAATATAATATAATTTGTAAAGCACATTTGAGACCAACATGCAGCAAGACAAACTGAATCAGTGCTAATATATGGATATAATATAATTTGTAAAAACACATTTGAGACTCAACATGCAGAAAGAGAAAGACACTGTACCTCAGCATAACAACAGTGATCAGTAAACATGCGTCCTCGTCAGAAATCACGCTACATTTCCTCAGACCCATCAACCCTGATGTTATTTATAGCTCCGGCGCAGCATCAAACCGCAGGCTGCAGCCTTGTGCCCCAGAGCATGATGGATGTAAATAAAGCGCACACACACACTCACGCGTGTGTTTGGCCCAGCCCCCGGCCGGCTTGCAGATGGAGTGAGACGCCGGAGTTGAGCTGTAGTGATGAGACTCGCTCCAGTAATGAATAAGCACAAGCAGAGTGCCGTGTCCATGTAGGTCAGAGCCGAGCATCAGGAGTGTGTCCACACACACACACACACACACGCCAGCTGACGGTCATGGGCTCCGTAGTGTCAGGCTGCTTCTCCCAGCCGGGCCTGTCCGACGCCGAGAGTGTGTCCGTCCAGTAAGTCTTGACCTTCGGCTTGCATGACAAACGCTTCTCAAATGCTGTGGAGATTCACGCGTGCAGCAGCTCCCAGCGTGTGTGTGTGTGTGTGTGTGAGTAAGTGTGTGCGACTGCAGTGACGTCTCAGCGCCAGCCCTCGTGTCTGTCCGCTGTCAATGTCCTCTACAGATGAAAGGTTGAAGCTTTCTGTGTCTGTGTGATTCTCCCCTCCCGCTCGACTCCAGTGGGCTGATCCTGAAGCACATCATGAATGATAATAACTCTAAACACAGCTGATGTTTAGTAATGGATAAAAAGTTGCTCGTATTGTATTATCATTACTCATGTACTGCTGAGTCATGGAACTGCAAACCTTTACCTATCTCTGCTGTCCATTTATTGCTGTATAACTTGAACAACTAATGAACAATTCTGTCTTGATTGCAAATGCAGGTCATTTATTTGGGACTAAAAAATGAACAGGCTTGTATTAGGGTAAAGGTGTGGACACATTAGTGACATTTCAGTGAAACAAACAAATTTTGTCAATCCAGTCATTTCAATAGAAATCTATACAATTTGGAATTTCATGTGATTTCTCCACATAGATTTTGCATTGGGTTCAAGTTTATACGAATTCTGTGAAATTTTACGGGCAAAAAAAGGTCTATTGTCATCAGTGTAGTGATAGTGTAGTATGAAGACATGTGGCTTCCCGTTGGTCAACATGACAAATTTGTGTAACCAACTTGAACCTGCTGCAAAATCTGTCAGGGGAAATGTTTCGCTCTCTTGTGAAATTTCCATATTGATTTCAATTTTTATGACTGGATTTCGCCAGTGTGAAAAATTTGCAGAACAAATGTGATGGGTTTGTTCTAAACTATATCAGGCTTAAATATCCTTTAAGCCTTTTTGAGCCATTTTAAACTTCCAGGTTAAAGGCTTTGTCAAACCAACGTTCAAAGCTTTAAGTCTTGATAAAGTTCTCTAATGACATCATTGGTACAAGCAACTTCATTCATCATTACTGTAATGTAGTCTACGACAAGCTGTCAAGATTTCGATTTCAGTGAGATCTTTAAATGCACAAGCATGCAGTCAATGCCAGTGAGTGTTTACTCTGAATAAGTAATGGTGTGTTTGTGGAATGGGGCTGTTTGGGAGGAAATGCATTTTACCTGTATCTGCTGTAAATTCATTGCTGTATAACTTTAAGAACTAATGAACAATTCTGTCTTGAGTGCAAATGCAGGTCATTTAATTGTGACTAAAAACGAACAGGGTCGTATTAGGGTAAAGGTGTGGACACATTAGTGACATTTTAAGACAAACAAACCCTAAATCATCATGCTCTTTATATTCCTCAGCGCTTGTCCTCAGAACATGCGTGTTCTCAGTATGGCTGATTAAAGCAGTGATCAGCACTTCTGCCATCCTTTACGTCCACATGGCCACACACTCGGAAGTACACAGTGTGTGTGTGTGGCAGGTGCTGATGTCATGTGACGTGTCTCTCAGCAGTGTCTGGGTTTGTGCCAGTGCTGGAGGTCCCACACACACCGTTTCGGTAAACCACCCTTCATGTGCCTGTGGCTTGTCTGTGAGTTTTTTGTCATGACATGTATAGGCTGGTACAGAGTGAAATGGGGTAATGTGTCTCAATGGGCCTATTTACACTTGATCGGATAGCTGTGTGAATGGCCTCCGAAATGAATTGGAGTGAATGCTAAATTCTCTCCCCAGCGCTGATGCCGCTCTCTCTTATTGCAGATTTTGACTATAAACTTAGCTGATGCTAAATAAAATGCTGCACATATTTGTTACTCTCCATGATATGAACCTGTTAAATTTGCAAATTGCGCAGGAATTGGAGATCATATCCATTCATGAGATAGAGTTATGTGGCCAAACTTAAATTAAATAGTTGTAATTAGGGGGTAACAATATATTGCAATTGTTACGAGCCTGGCTCAAAGCAAGCAACAGAGTAGGGAAAAGGCCACACGCGGAATCGTGATTTACTAGATTTATTAAATTAATAGAATTTTAACAGAATAAACTTAGTACAGCCAGTAATGAAGTTGGCTTTGACAAAAATAAAAAAGTAAGCAATCAAAATCAAACAAAATCCTAAACGGTGCGGGAGAGATGCAACGGAGGCTGGTTCTCCTCCCGGTCTCATCTGAAGCGTCTTTAAAGGCCCAGGCCAGGAACTAATTAGCACAACTCCAAACACCTGCGCCCAGCTCACCTGCAGGAGACAGACACAACACACAGCCAGGAGGAGGAGCCAGGCAAGGTCGTGATACAATACAAAAATGCATCAATATTTATCATGGATAGTTTCTCACTCTGTTCGAGAAAAAAATTTAAGTTTTCAGAGTTTTAGTGTCAGCACTACATTAAATTGCTATATATAATGTTAAATAGAATGTATAATAATGCAATGGGGGAATATTTGTGGGTCCTGATAATGCCACATGTCTGATGTTATTTTATATATCTAGTCAGTGAAAGAGAACAAGCATATTCATGTAAAATTATTCTGTATTTTCAGCTTCAGAGTCATGCATATTTTTATTCATGTGCCACTATTGCCCTGTGCTTTGGGTTTCCAGCACCAAGTCCAAGCCTATTCATTTACACACACATGTAACACCAAATTTAGCATTTTAATCAACAGTTCATTTTTTGTCAACCTTTTATAATATGTTCTGGAGTATCGCAAAAATATCGTATTGTGAGTTCAGTATCGTGATATGTATCGAATCGTGACATGAGGGTATCGTTATGGCAAATGGCAAAGTGTGTTTTTCTATTCATCAGGCTGATGGCTAATCTTCGCTGTTGGGATTGAATGAATCAGCACACACCCTGCTAATCACCTGACCCGGGTGAGATCTGACCGGAGGAGAGATGCTGTGTGTGTGTGTGTGTGTGTGTTGGCTGACTCTAGCGAGTCGAAGTCATTGCTCATCAGCCTCATATTTCACCGACCTGCCCTTCTGCTCAAGGCTGAGCGTTTTACAGCCACCACCTCATCTCACAATAAAACACCACAAACAGCCTCAGATTTCTGCACAGATCCTTATAGAGGACACACACACACTCATGTGCTTTTACAGGGACTTCTGCTGTTAAACTCTGGGTAGCGTTCCTGTGGTAATCTGTGTAAGAACAGGCTGTATCAGTTAGTGTGTCGTTGTCTGCTGTTATTCCGGCATTCTGTAGACGCCTGGAGAGAATCTGAGGTCAATCTTAGTGCTGCTGAAATGTGGGAGCAGGAATAAGGAAGTTGGAGAATGTTTGGAAAGGGTGGGAGGCTGACACATGCAGGCTTTCACTTCATACTTTCAGTGTGAGGGAATGAAGAAAAACTCTCTGAAGCTCTGGTCAACTAGTGTACAACCACTTTTCCTTACTATCGTTTGGACTTTAGTCTGTTCTCAGGTCAGTGGCTCTCTTGGCTCAGGATGGTGATGTGGTAAATGTCTTCATTGGCGTCTTCTTTCTCTTACCCAGGGATGTTTGTGCAGGTGATCTTCAGTGTGTGTTCTGCTTTCTCTGCTCTTTCTCATTGTGTTTCAGTCTTCTGTGATTTAATTAACTCCATGGCCTTTTATTACAGCTGTGTGTTGTGGAAGAATGATTTCCTGCTTGAGTAGTACCATGGGAGAGTAAATCATTTAATATTCCCATGATATAGATCATGCTGTGATATTTGTAGAGCTCTGTGCAAGAAGTGGTCCTCTAAAGATGACATGAAATAACTTTAAAAAGAATCATAGTATGATCCTTGAAATTCTTGATTCTGATTGGTTGATTGCAGTAATTACCGGTCTGTTTTTCCCCAAACACTCCCCATGTCTGCCAATGCCAGTCAAATGCATAAATTTGAGTAAATTAAGAAATTAGTAAAGTTTTATGAATTCAACTGATTCTTCAGTTGATTGTTTTTTAATTAAAATTAAATCAAAATTTTAAAACTGAATTCCAAAAAATTTAAATGGATAACACAGAATTTCAGGATGCTTAAAATTGGCATGAAATGAAAATTCACAATCTATTTTGTGAATGATTCATCCAACAATTCATCAGCCTACGTTTAATTTTTTTTCCTACTGTGTTGTTTTTTTTTGTCTGTGTTTGTTCCAGTGTCCTCCAATGGACGATAACATTATGTTTATTATAAGCGTGCGCTGCAGTTATATCATCTGTTGCTTTAAATGCTCGAGCTCTTTAACGCTGGTTCATTTCTGATTGGCTGTCTATGTTTTTATCGTTCATCAGCCGCTCTTCTGTGTCGTTATCGTTACAGCGGTTGTGGAATTCTCAGAGTTGACTATTAAAATTTGATATTCATAGTTATCATTTATAGTTATTGGCTTGATGTGACTGCCCTTTAATCTGTGCATTACTGGTGTTTTTTTTCAGTGACAAGTGACTAAGTCATTTAATCATTCATGGAATCTAGGGCCTATTCATTCAAAAAACTGATTAATTCATGAATGCTACTACGGGGTTGCTTTAAAGGGTACGTTCTCCCAAAAATGAAATTTCTGTCATTAATTACTCGCCCTCATGTTGTTTCAAACTCAGTAAGACCTTTGTTCATCTTCAGAACACAAATTAAGATCTTTTTGATAAAATACAAGAGCTTTCTTCTGTGCCTCCATTGACAGCAATGCAACTACCACTTTCAAGGCCCAGAAAGGTAGTAAACGCATCGTTAAAATAGTCCATGTGATTACAGTGGTTCAACCTTAATGTTATGAAGTGACGAGAATACTTTTTTTATTCAACAATTTCTTCTGTTCCGTGTCTTCTCCGACGCTGAACACGTGAGCAGCACGACACATGCGTATGATGCTGACGCAGGAGCCGGACAGTAGCCGGTCTGATGTAGAACCTGGAAGCTTATGTTTACGCTACGTGAATAGCGTCAGAGAAGTGAAGGGAAGAGAAGAAATTGTTGAATGAAGTCTTTTTTTTTTTTAGCACAAAAAGTATTCTCATCACTTCATCATAACATAAAGGTTGAACCACTGTAGTCACATGGACTATTTTAACTTTACTACCTTTCTGGGGCTTAAAAGTTGTAATAACGTAGACTGTCAATGCAGAAAGCTCTTGAATTTAATCAAAAATATCTTAATTTGTGTTCTGAAGATGAACGAAGGTCTTAGAGGTTTGGAACGACATGAGTAATTAATGACAGACTTTTCATTTTTGGGTGAACTATCCCTTTAATAACTTTAACAGAATTTTTTGAGGGAAATCACCTACCAATGGTTGAAATCAACCTAAGGCCCCGATATACTCACGGCAAAGCTGTTTTTTGTTCTTCGCTTAGGGGTAAAAAGAAGTTGGAAATACCTCTACAGCGATATACTGTTAACGAACACACCGTCGCTGTCCACACTGCTGAGAGCGTTATTTAGATGTAAACATGTTTTGTGCGGTTTCCTCAATAACAAAATAAACACAACAAAACTGTGACAGCGGTGAGAAAACATCAGCTCAGAAAGCATCTGAATATAGTGATGTGGAAATGTTTGCAGCAGCTCTGCGATTCAGCACTCCAGTCACGTTTATTTATATGCCACTTTATACAATAGATTGTTTAATTCTGTAAAGGTGCAGCTTTGAGGCATTGCCAATTAAACATAAAACGGTGTTAGTGTAGCTTTCAATAAAAATTACTTCTTAATTTTCTACTGTAAAGCAGCTGTCCAATGTGTTTGTTTTTACTCGTGTCTGACCTCGACGGACTGAAAGAAGAAATGAACCGGAGAAGGCGGAGCCTCAGAGCCATACCAACCTATTGCATCATCACCATGGACCAATGGCAGTTCATAGTTCAATCTTCATTTTGGCCTGATTTTGTTCAAAATGACGTCATACCAGTTCGTTCTCCAATTTGGTCTTTAAGTTTCACTTGTGAACAGTGCACTGTACCCTGCAATCACTTTATCATTCAAACAACAACATTATCGTTCCTCTGTGTTGTTATCGTTATATCATTCACGCGATTTGCTGTTTGATTCTCAACCCTTTTTTTTAAGTGTCATAATTACATGTTGTAAATGTTGAGCTTATTGTAGTATCAGTTTAGCTTGGTCTCAACCTTTTCAGCCCTGATTCTCAGTAGTTGTAGTTTTGCACAAGCGTCCTGAGGCCAGTCAGAAGGTCTTCTGTGCTGTAGATCCACAGCTGGACAGACACTCCCTTCAGGGCCTCAGAGAAACCCAACATGGTGTGGTCATGAGCCATACACCACTGTTTCCCATCATGCATCACGCGTCTCAGCACAGAGCACTTCATGCATCGCCTCTCTGTCCCTTACTTTTGTAGAGCTCATAATAATTCTTTATAGTTTGAAATGAATATGTGTCCTTCACATACAGTCAAACCAAAATTTATTCAGACACCTTCAACATTTCTCACATTATCACAGTTATTCGCTATAGTTTAGAAAATGGTAATAAAATGACAAGAACTCAGAGTTATCAAATCAATTGATATTTCACTGGTTTTGTCCATCCTTCTGTTAGACTGTCTCACAAATGAATTGTTGAATATCTGTCAGCTGTTAAATTTAAATACACAATTAGATCATACAAATTTAGCTCAACCAATTACCAAGCAGTGCTTCTTTTTGTTCAGCCTGTGGTGTAAAAAGGTCGCATTAGCAATTAAAGAAAAAACACTTCAGCAAAACATGGTCAGGTCAAAGTGTCTGAATAATTTTTGGTCCCAAATTTTAATACATTTTACTGGTAGTCACTGTATGAAGAATTTTTGGGTATAATATGTCACAGTTTACTTTATTTTGCCATCCTCACTTACATAAATTAACTAGTGTCTTGCACCCACTAGTAAAAAAAATGATATCTGGTTTCTGATTAATTTTTGGTTTGACTGTAGGTCTTGAGTTCAGCTACAGTTCGAGGGAGAGGTGTGGTCACTTTCAGTTTTATAGTGGTGCTCTTAAAATCAATGAAATGTTCTAGTTGTGGTTCTCACATGCCAGAAGTCACTTCTCTCATACCAAACAATAACTAAATTTGCTTTAAAAATAGTTCCATAAGATTTAAAAAAAAAAAAAAAAAAACTTTGTCATCATTATTGTAGGTTATCTGTGATTTTCATACTGGTAAGCACAGGATCTCTGTTGTAAGAAAATTAATTATTAATTTATGTATCTAGATTAGCCTACTATCTGAAACAAAAATAAATCACTCTTTTAGTAGGTTATGTTTAAAGCATCTACTCATGCGTACTTCACACACATTAGCATACTAGTTACTTTCCTCCTCAGTCTTCTTTCAGTGGGTTTGAGGAAGAATAGTTCGCAGAGGATGTTCCCGCTCTTCTTCTTCTCCTCTGAGGTCTGGCTGGCAGAAGCAGGGGTTTGTGGGAAATGCTGGAGTCGAGAGATGAGCAGCAGACACTAGTATGCGCTAAACTTTAAACAACGCTTTATTTTCCTACTTTAACCGGCGATGTGTGAACTTTAACGACGCGTTTTAGCTCGCGTCTCAGTCGAGATGTTCGTGAAAGCGCCGTGTGAGAGCTGGAGGTTTGCGCTCTGGACGTGTACGTGAAATCTGCAGGTAAACAAAGACACTAGTGAAAGTTTGATAACTGCACGCGACGCGACGCAAAACATCAGAACGCAACGCGCGCTTTATAATCGATGATGTTGTGAATAGCTGACGCGCATGGGTTATTCATACAACAACTTAGGTCATTTTTAATGGGAGCGTTGCGTTCTATTGTGACGCGTCGCGTCGTGTGCTGGGTAAACGTTGGAGTGAAGTGTTTTAATATTTCTCTCTTTGGTAAATGACATTGAGTCTTCCATAACGCAGAAACAAACTCCTTTTTTCATTTAAAACACTTTTTTTGTCAAACGTTTATCAGAGATGTAACGTTACACAACGCGCATACTTGGATATTTGGAATATCATCACTACTGTCTATTATTATTAGATACTCTTGTTGTGTCTGACCATGGCCCAGTGAATTACACACACACACTCTGCACTCGCCCAATAAGTTGTGAAAAGGAACACGTCAGTCTAAGCTTTAAACACATGCACTTGTGCACTAATGCCTAGTTGCTATGTTTAACCAACTGCTGAGGCGTGTGTGTGATAGATATGAAGCTGATATCAAGGGTGTAAACTACCCTGTAAAAATGTGAGGATATGAGACATTCTGCCTGGACATCTTCATTGTTTTCACACCTGGATTCATGTGTGCTGTAGGATGTTTTGATGGACTGGTATAGTGTGAAAGCAGATGTGTTTATGATCTGTTAAGACTGCCTCCCTGTGGTGAAACACTAGTCTTACAACACCTTCAATATCAGAAACACTTCTCTTTTTATTCGTAACTAGATAAGAGAACGTTTGGAGTGTGTGCAGTTACGCTGTAGAACAAAACGTCAAAGTTCTGTGAATTATTGCTTCAGTTTTAATAATCAAGTTAATATTTTGCCATGCTTTTGCTCTTATAAATGTCATGGTAATATTAATATATTTAAGTGCTTGACTTTAAGATTATTATTTACTGATGGTTAAATAATTTGAGAATGAGGATGACAAAAACATAATTTAATACCCTGCATAAACTTATTTTTAAAGATTTAAATAAAATACTGCTTGTATCCTCTCCGGGTTGTAAGTATTGTAGCTTGTGTAACTACCCGGCAACATTATGAAAATATATTTAAAACAATAACGAGAAAGGCATTTTAAATGCATAAATGGTTTTAAATAAGACTTTGCCTTTGTCTAGTTTTTCTACTTCTATCGTAAAGCATAGTGTAGAGAGAAAAGAGAAGAAATGGGATCGGCACTTGAACCTGGGTCCAGGGTTCCGAAATGAACTTTTTGGCTCACCTGCCACGGGGACTGGTAGATGAAAAAATCCACCAGCCAAGCATATTTTTTACCGGCCAAAATAATAAACAGCCTTTTTGTGTCACATATACATTCATTTCAGTACATTTAATTGAGATAAGGTATTATGTTGAATGACTAGAGTAGAAGTCAAAACAGAGCAACAAATAGTAAGACATGGAAGATGTGAGCATCGAACTAGTGCTCATAACAGAACATTTGAAGGTTTTGTAAAACTATCAGATACTTTACCGAAAGTAGAAAAAAAATTACAGATTAATACTATCAGTTAAACGGTTTAAAAGTATATATATATATATATATATATATATTTACTATATAATATTATAATATATTATTAATAATATTACTATATATATATATATATATATATATATATATATATATATATATATATATATATATAGCTTTTTTGTTTGTTTGCTGCATGGTTAAAAAAAACAGTATGTAGCCTATATTTGTTAAATCCTATTTTTTTACAGTCTATGGTTAAATCACGGGGCGCGTCCATCGACACGCGCAACAACACGCGCCTAAAGACATATTTCGCAAGCAAGCAAAATGAACCAAGCGAAAAGAAGTAGCTACTGTGGCACCATTTCGACAGAAAGATCGACGAATACTTGGAAAATATGCTACGCGGTATTAAAATAAAGCAGTAGGCCTAGTGCAAGTAGGCTACAATGCAATATCACTTGCGATGCAAACATCCACAAGCAAATGAAAGGCGCTTTCCGAAGTTGGCCACTAGCGAGACGTTATCTCTGTATTCCTGGGACATCTGTGCCATCGGAGACCCAGACTCACCCCACATCATGCAGACATTTTACTTTTTTTAAGTAAAAACTAGACAAGCTGTGGATTGAGGTAGGTCTGCTATTTTTATTTGACGAAAAAAACGTAGTCTGATGAAACAAAGCTGTTTTTTCAAAGCTTCAAATTGATTCAGTGTTTTATTTTTTGTCATCTTAATTTGTTAATTATTTAAGTTAAAGAAATATATTTAGTGTAGGTCTATTTTAGGTGTGAAGAAGGTTCACACACGCTTCTTGAGGCACACACGCACACACACGCAAGGTCTCTCGCTTTCTCCCTCTCAGGCGTGCGCGCGCTACACGGTTTGGAGCTCAGTATGTGCGCGCTCTTTTTCGCTCACTCTAGATTCCAGGAGATTTGAACTAATTTGCGGACATCAGGGAGCCGCTATCAATATGCGGGAGACTTGCGATGTCTGGAACATTCACCCGCCAGTGTGGCGGATAGCCTTTTAAGATTTACTCGCCAAATGGAAAATCTACCCGCATTTGGCGCTTGGCGGGTGTTAATTTCGGACCCTGCCTGGGTCCACTATTATTTACTGTTTTACCATTATTTTGGATAAGTTTAAATAAACAGAAGGTTTGATCTCAGTCTCTCATCAGTCACTCGTCTCAGCGCTGTGTTTGTGTCAAACTCAAACGGCAACATTCTAATCTAAAAAATCAAGTCAAGTCAAATATATTTATATAGCGCTTTTCACAATACAGATTGTATCAAAGCTGCTTCACAGTATCAATAAAATACTTAACAATGTTTGTTTATTACTGGGAAAAAAAGACATCCAAGTTTGGTAGAGCTGATCAATGGTATGATTGGTTAATTAATTTGAATATCCCCTACCCAGAAGTGCGAAAAACTGCAATACATCGAAAATCCGCTAGGGGCAGGTCCCAAAAGGGAGAAAAGGTCCATAGACCGCCATGTTAAAATGTCCGTTTTCACAGCATAAATTAATGTTTTTACAGGTTGGTCCCATGGACTTTTATTGTATTTTTCGATAGGTTCCGAGTGGGTGACAACTGTGAGGGGGGTGAATTTTTTTCTAACTCATTAGTTTAGATCGTATTTAGATATAAAATGTATGACAAATAAGGACGTGGTTAACTTTGATTGACAGCTGATAACGGGCTGCGCCGAGTGGAATTCCTGAAATTTGACGTCTCGGCCATGATCTGACACAACACATCATACCACCTCTGTATCCTTTCTGAAAAGATTTTCCAAGGTGGCGCCGCCCATACCCCCCATAAACGGCCTCAAAACCGTTCTTCAGAAAGTCTATGGGTGACGTCACAGACGCTTTGTCCATATTTTTTACAGTCTATGGTCAAACTCTACAAGTATCTGCACTAGAGCCCGACCGATATATCGGCGGGGCGATATTATCGGCCGATTTTAGGCATTTTCCTAACTATCGGTATCGGCATTTATAATGGCCGATAAATGAATATTTAAAAAAATGCGGGTGCGGTGATTCATGTAAGGGTGGCGCTGCCAATAAAGCACCTAAAAGCTGTCACAAGAACTGGCAAAAGTAATGATTATGAATACAACAAATATAGCAAGGAGACATTTTAATTGTTTATTAACAAACAAGTGTTTTCAGTCAGTGTCAGCCAAAGATGAAGTTGACGATGCTGACTCGCGATCTTCAGTGAACGCGTGCCAGAGAGAAATGCACATTTCATACGATTACATGAGTCTGTCTGTCTTTCGTTTTGATTTTAAAATGTCTAAAAGTAGACATTTCAATATAGATATATTTCAATTCTCAGGTCTATACGCTGAGTTTCGGTTCATGAGACGAGCTCCAGTTCACCCGCAGGCGCCTCCGTGTCGAGATTATCTATCGTCTGCTATCTACTTCTTATATATTAAATCCAGGCAATTGGTTGATGAAACATTGATTAAAATTAAGATACAATTAATACAAAACGAAATTCACTTTGAAACGAAAGGTTTTGTGCTTTCTGTTTGATGTCTATGTGAAAGTTTCAAAGCATATTTTCGTGCCGCTTTCAGAGCGCTCACGTCCGTAGTGCTGAACTGTCGAGTCTGTAACATTGTTTTTTCCTCATAAATGCGAACACGAAAAATAAAAAAAAATAAAATGAATATTTTATGTAGCCTGTGGAGACTGAGAGCCAACCCTTCTTCATCCGGTGGGTAGTAGCCTACTTGTGATTTGCGCAGTGTAATTCACAGAATTGAATTCTCTGCTACAAGCCTCTGTCACGTATTGTGTGAGCTTGTGACTATTGCAAGCGCACAGCTGAGAAGTCCTTAATAAATAAGAAGTAAATATAGCAGACAATATAATAAGGCAATTGGTTGATGAAACATTGATTAAAATGCGTGGCGCGAGCGATCTCCGACAGTAAACCGATTCTGCTTTGTCTAGGGTAAACAGCTGTTGCGACGCGAGCAGTAACGGCCGCGTCCGGTGTAGACACAGTGTTAAAGCTCATTCTGCCTGATAACGCTACGTTACAACATCAAGCAATATTCCAAAAATTTATATAATTATAACACTTTATATAGGGCCATTTTGCATTAAGAGTAGCCTAGTTTCACGTTTAGTACATTTTGCTTACTAATTATTTAAAATAGTATAAAAGTACTGTACATATGTAATTGAAAACGTTTTCATTATGATATTATTAATTTTACTTTAGTAAAAAGATCTGAGTTCTTCCTCCACTGGTAGAGATTAGAGGAATTAAGAGTAAAAATAGAAGATAATAAGGTTTTGTCAGTGACACTTTTTATATATTTATTGATACAAGTTATGACTAAATTAAAAGACAAAGTCGTTAGTGAAGATTATGCAACAGTATTTATAATATAATATAATATAATATAACATGCAATGCAAACTAGTTTGGTTACAGCTCAACTGTATAATTCTCATTCTATCATTCCCCCTGCCTCCATTACATATCTGTGTCACACAAGTGTTTGATCACCACATTTGAGTGATCATTGCAAAACGTGTGTATAAAATATATTTATTCTGTTTATAGCTACTGTGTAAAGTACCCATCAAAAGTTTGTACACACCAATAGGAAAGTGTCCAAACTTTTGACTGGTATACTGTACTATAATACACACAAAAAATATTGCTACTGTATTATAGTATACACATAAATAATATCGGCCGATATATCTCTATCGGGCTTTTTTTACTCCCTAATATCGGTATCGGCATCGGCCCCCAAAAATCCATATTGGTCGGGCTCTAATCTGCACCACAATAACCGTTTACCCTGCAGTGAATTGCCTTTATGCAAATGCTTATTATTAGCTATTTGCATTCCTGAACTTAATGCTGAAGAGGGCAAACAAATCCTAGACGCTAATAACTGGAGACTGGAGCCGGCGTTTAGTGCTTGTATCGATTATATCCTTCTTGTTTTTTGAATGTATTTCCAATAGGATGTGATATTGAACCCTTAATGCTAATAGTTGTGTGTCAATGTTAATATTAGTTTTCTATGGATCCCAATGTAAAAAAAGTAATAATTTTGTAGTTTCAGAAAATGTAAATGTCTGTACTGTTACAGAGTGATGGCCTTTGAATAAAAGTTTGGCAAGATACTTTCTGAATAGATAAAGATAATCAGATTAGTGTTGGCCTATAGTATCAGTGTGATCACAGCTGTAAAATATTAGTGATTGATTGGTAACAAACTCATGTTACTGTGCACACAGGTTTGGTAAATATAAACGGGTAGGACAAAAATATCTTGGTTGGTATCAAAAACACAATTGACCTGCTGCTGTTAATTATGACAAATATTAATCAAACAACTATAGTGACTAAAGAAAGAAATTCTGTTTTTAATTAATTTTTTACTGTTTACTTAAAATTACATTAAAAAGCTTGAAGCAATGTTGACTTCATTGAGAAACACTTGAAGGTTGAATACATTTAATGTGTTTTTGATTACAGTATTTAGACTGTATTTCTACAGTACTTATGTGATATTATGAATAATTTGTGTTTCTGAAGACAGTATTAGCATATTTGTTGCATATTGAAGAAATAATTGCCTTCAGAAAGTGAAATTGAGAAACGAGTTCAGCCACAAACAGATGTACAGATATAGTGCGTCTCTGTTTCATAAGACGCTTTCACACATTAAACTTGCTAAATTGCTGTAAAATTGGCAGATTTAGTAAAGGCATCACATTTGCTGCTTACACAAGCAAGAGCTTTCAGTCTTTTACTGCTTTCACACATCAGCAGCAAAGCATAAGACTAACTCTGAGACGGCAGTGATTGGAAATGACTGTTAAATGCTGCAGCGTTTTCTTCATCGTTTTTACCACTAATGATATTCTCTGTAAATTGATTTTTCATCAGTTCACACATGAACTACGTGTTTAAATGGTAAAATGCCTTTAAAAAGTATTTTCTGGATTAGTATAGATGGCATTAATGTGTCTCAAAGTCTCGTGCAAGTGTCTCAGATCTGGAGTTATTCGGCACATTCATAAACTGCGCAATCTCTTCATTCATACTAATATCATTTTGTTTTGTAGAATATATCATGAAGGTAAATTTAAATTCTGTCATTGTCTATTTTTATGTGCCATTGTTTGCATGTAAATCAGTATGCTATATTGATATGCCCAGTATTTTCAATAATTAAGAAGTTCTAATTATCTTATTTTCTAATTCTGTATAATGTATGGTACATTATCTGTGCAGTATTAGTCCTAAATCATTTAAATCGTCAGACTACAAAAGTTTATAAAGTTTTAAACTGAAATCATGGACAACTGTAATTTTCTTTCCCTTAAAAAAAGGAACTTTATTTTCTCTACTTTTCTTCACGTCACAATGAGCATCATTTACTGTGGCCGTTTTTTAAACTAGGGAAGCTGATAGTAGTGTAGGGAAATTTCTATTTGTTTTTTTGTGTCTCTGTTTATACAGTGAAGAAGAAGTGACCGCTCTTGTCCAATCAAAATACAGGAGCAGAAGAAGCGGTTGCATAACTGCCTCTCCTGCCAATGAGCGGACACAGGTCTTTCTACAGTAGATCAGGAACTTCTCTTTTCCTTTTTGTTGTCATTTGTTCAGGCACTCAACAGATGGCACTGTTGTGTGAGGAGTTGAGGAAAGCTGATGCTGTACTAATACAGTAAATATTAGATGAAATGAATTACAAACAAGCTCTTCAGAAACCAACCTCAGTGAACAATACTATTTAATTAAAGTTTTCATGGTCATTCATCTTATTCACTCAGCCTCCTCGTTGCATCTCAGTGTCACGTCTCTGTGTGAATGAGCATAACCTTCTTCAGATGCTGTCCTTCATGACACAGCTCGTGTTTGTCTGTATTATCCTTCAGTGGCCCGAACAGAAGAGCACAGATTGGACTGAGATCTTGGATGATGTCATTGATGTGGGAGGACAGCGGGTGATGATGGTTACATTAGTTTTGGCTGTCGTCTCTATTGGCAGAGGCCTGTGGTGACATTGGTCTTGTATCGTCGGGCTGTGGATTTGGCTTTGCATTTGCTTCTCTCTGGTGAAATGTGTATGATGATGCAGTCTAGACACTGATTTCAGATTTGTCTGTTACTGTTAGAGATATCAGACGGTTCCTCAAAAGTTGTCTACAGAGTTCAGTGGATGAACCGATTGAGATGTTTTTTTTTTTTTTTTTTTATATATACTTTGAGTTTCAAAACAATATTACACCAAAGCAAAACAAAAGACAAAATCATCTCAATCAAAATGGTAAATAAAAGTTTGGCTTAAAACAATGAAAGTGCACAGTTTGCATGATTAACTGCGTTCACACCGCCGGAAGTCACTCATTCTCTCTGTGAGCCGGCGGCGCGTCTTGGATGGCGAGAGCGTCGAGGACAGTTGAAGTCAGGTCAACTTTATGGTAATGAGCTATGGCGCGGTTCGGCGGCAACCAGTGGGAATGTTGAGAGGATTGCAGAGAACGCAGTCCTGTAAACTTTGAGACCGACCACATTAGTTCCCAAGCAAAATAGAAGAGAGGTTGATCATGTGAATTTGATTAGGCGCGCAACACTATTTATAGGCAACATTTTTGCGCTAGAATGCTTAGCAGATTAGCACTTAACCATGAACACAAAAGCCACACCACACAAATAGCTTTTAATTGGTTTATTTCATTAGCAAACATGTCACTATAATTAAGTTCTTTCCATCGATCAATTTCTTACTTTCACATTTAAAAGATTCATTGAGGAACCCTACTTGGTCAGTCTGCAGAAATAACGATCAATGTGCTTGTTTGCTCTGCGGCCCCTTTAAATAAAGTTTACAAAAAGACCAAGCATTGGATGATGATCTACATCTGAGCGTCCACAAATCGTGGACGAGAGCGAATTTTGCTGCTCTCGCCAGCGGTGGTGTGAACGCACAGTAAAGAAAATTTAACAGAAATTGAATTCTGGAAATAAAATTCAGTCTAGGTCGCTCATTTCAGTCTAGGTCACTAATACTTTTTTTTGGCCAGCGAGTTATTTAGGTGAATCAATGAGCATACTATTCATAATTCTCTTCTGATGTATGCAAATCTGCTCTACAGTTCAGCCAATCACAGTCAGATCTGCAGTGCTCATTTGTCATGACTCTAACAGCCACTGATGGATAAATCTAGTCCCATCCTAGATTTATTTTTATTGTTTGATGAAGTTTCACTCGGAATTACATAACAATATGGCAGTAAAGTAGGTGGCAACTTAGTTTTATTTCGATTTCAGAAGGGCAGAGATTTTCAGGGAGGGTTTGTCATGTGCACTGACAGCCTATTAAAGCAGTGCCACTAAAAATACTAAGGCTACGTCTACACTTCTGACAGGATCATTTTATTTAGCAGAATATCTCAGCGTTCACTGATGCGTCCAGCAAACTCACTCACTGAGTTATATATATTAGAAGTTGGTCTAAAACGCTAGAGCTGCTTTCATGTTTTGCCGAAGGACAGCAAATGCGAGTGAATTTTCTGTCATCTTTGCAGGACTGTGATATGATGAGTGCAGAGTAACACATTTTAGCAACTGTATGAAAGTGAACAGGCACAATAAACATGAATATTAGTGCAATATGCGTCACTTGACTAAACTTACGTCATCGTTTTTAAATGCCTCCGTTTTGATAGTCAACTCTATAATGCTAAAAGAGCGTTTTCAAATTTATCCACTTTGAAGAGCGTTTTCAAAAAGCTTCGGTTTCATGAATAAAAACGCCGTCTCAGTGTGGCAAAACGGAGAGAAAAAGATGCGTTTTCAAACGAATATAGGTATTAGTGTGGACAAGGCCTAAAAACTTAGGAAAAAAAACTTTTTTTTCTAAATGACTAGCCAGTTGTTGTGTGATTGTACTGGTGTAATGTGCGGTTGTGTGTTGTGTAGCAGCGATGCAGGGCTGAAGGACGTGCTGTCGGACTGGGACTCAGACATGGATGCTGTGGACTGTCTTAAGGACCCAGATGTTCTCCACAATGGCAGCCGGAGTGACCATGAAGCGGCCCGGCGTCTGGCCCGACGGCTTTACCACCTCGAGGGCTTCCGGCGCTCCGATGTGGCCAAACACCTGGGCAAGAAGTGAGTGCTTTCAGTCATAGATTCAGTTTGGGGTTTTCCTGCTTTTTTTGATTGGATACCTGTTTTATAACCACAAACCAGAGGAATATGGAAACATTAGCCTCTAACTTGAATCTGAAGAACGACAACCTGCAGAAATACATGTAGATTGAGTAGAAATGTAGAAATACATGCTTTGAGTCTGATTGGTTGGCAGGTAGTTTTGGGTTTGTTGACCACATTACACTTCTGTATCACTTCACCGTGTTCTCTATAAAGTCTCTCTGATAAAGCCACTGCAGAAACCAACTAATCAACCGTTTAACCACTGAATGAGTCCGGCATGTACTTGTGCTGCACGATTAACGACATATACCACGACTCCGGCGAACCGAGGTCGATTCCCAGCTCGAGGTCCTTTACCGATCCTGTTCCCCTCTCTCTCTACCCCACGCTTTCCAGTCAAAATCTCTACGGTCCTATCCAATAAAGGCACAAATAGGCCAAAAGCATAATTTAAAAAATAGCATGTTTAAAAGCATTCCCAGGTCATCAATTTGCTCACAATAAAAGAGTATGTAGGCACAGTCCACATATTTATGCCAGATTTAAAAAAAAAAAAATTCTGAAGTTTGCGTAAAAAATGGAGCGTGAATGTTTCTAAAAAAATATTTTGGCGTACATTTACACTTCAGACGCCTGTTTCACTGTACCCAATTCACTGTATTCCCACTTGATTTTTAAACTGGCACAGCTCTGTCCATGCCTTCATCTTGTAACTACAAGCTAATTAATGGGATTCATACATTGCATAGCCTGTATGAGAGCATCCAAAACAGCTTAATTTAAGTCATCTTCTAGTTTACTGCGGTAAACTGTGCTCAGTGTTTTCTCAGATATGGTTCTCAGATGTGTGTGTGAGCTCAGGTCAGTGACTGCACTGGAGCAGTTAAACAGCCTCAGCACTCACATTCACACACACTAAATACAGTTTTGAAAATACAGGCACTCATCCTTATTCATAAGCAATCTCAGTGCCAGACACAGTCCTCCAGAGGAGAGCATCATTACTCCAGTGTGCTCTCTAGCATCGCCTCCACAGCTGTCTCACTCTCCTGCTGTCTCACTCTCCTGCTGTCTCACTCTCCTGCTGCCTCACTCTCCTGCTGCCTCACTCTCATCCTGCTTCACTCTCCTGTTGTCTCACTCTCCTGTTGTCTCACTCTCCTGCTGCCTCACTGTCCTGCTGTCTCACTCTCATCCTGTCTCACTCTCATCCTGCCTCACTCCTGGTATCTCACTCTCATCCTGCCTCACTCTCATCCTGCCTCACTCTCCTGCTGTCTCACTCTCATCCTGCCTCACTCTCCTGCTGCCTCTCTCTCATCCTGCCTCACTCTCCTGCTGTCTCACTCTCATCCTGCCTCACTCTCATCCTGCCTCACTCTCCTGGTGTCTCACTCTCATCTTGCCTCACTCTCCTACTGCCTCACTCTCATCCTGCCTCAATCTCCTGCTGTCTCACTCTCCTGCTGTCTCACTCTCATTCTGCCTTACCCTCCTGCTGTCTCACTCTCCTGCTGTCTCACTCTCCTGCTGTCTCACTCTCCTGCTGTCTCACTCTCATCCTGGCTCACCCTCCTGCTTCCTCACTCTCATCCTGCTGCCTCACTCTCCTGCTGCCTCACTCTCCTGCTGCCTCACTCTCCTGCTGCCTCATTCTCCTGCTGCCTCACTCTTCTGCTGCCTCACTCTCCTGCTGCCTCACTCTCCTGCTGCCTCACTCTTCTGCTGCCTCACTCTCCTGCTGCCTCATTCTCCTGCTGCCTCACTCTTCTGCTGCCTCACTCTCCTGCTGCCTCACTCTCCTGCTGCCTCACTCTCCTGCTGCCTCACTCTCCTGCTGCCTCACTCTCCTGCTGCCTCACTCTTCTGCTGCCTCACTCTCCTGCTGCCTCACTCTCCTGCTGCCTCACTCTCCTGCTGCCTCACTCTCCTGCTGCCTCACTCTCCTGCTGCCTCACTCTCCTGCTGCCTCACTCTCCTGCTGCCTCACTCTCCTGCTCCCTCACTCTCCTGCTGCCTCACTCTCCTGCTGTCTTATTCTCCTGCTGCCTCACTCTCCTGCTGCCTCACTCTCCTGCTGCCTCACTCTCCTGCTGCCTCACTCTCCTGCTGCCTCACTCTTCTGCTGCCTCACTCTCCTGCTGCCTCACTCTCCTGCTGCCTCACTCTCCTGCTGCCTCACTCTCCTGCTGCCTCACTCTCCTGCTGCCTCACTCTCCTGCTGCCTCACTCTCCTGCTCCCTCACTCTCCTGCTGCCTCACTCTCCTGCTGTCTTATTCTCCTGCTGCCTCACTCTCCTGCTGTCTCTCTCATCCTGCCTCACTCTGTCTCTTGTCGCTGTCTCTTGTGCAAACCTCTCCACTATAGAGGTGTGTCAGGGTAAATTAGTGGCTATTCAGGGTTGCTCATCATAAGCTAGTGTAACGCTCTGAACTTCACTAGATCTGATTTCTATGTCACTGATATTTCACATGTACAGTCAGTGCGTATAAAAAGATGTGATGTGTTATTATTGTGTCCAGTTGAACTGTTGCTAATGTTTTTTTGTTTTCTCTGTAGTAATGTAATATAATTCTTGTGTTTGCATCCACAGTAATGACTTCAGCAAGATGGTTGCAGAAGAGTACCTCACATTCTTTGAGTTTACAGACCAGACATTGGACCAATCGCTCAGGTACTTCTCATGTCATCATGTGGGTGATTCATCATCTGATGTGTGATTGACTACATGCTTCACTGTTAAGGTGGAGCTCATTAGAAGTGGCTTTTATTTAATACATACAGTATTTCCATGTTAGGACTGCTGGGTGGTAAAACATTATATACAGTGCATCAGTAAAATGCAAAGTCTGTCTCAAGTGAGTGCTTCTAGTGTAGTGCGCGTCGTAAGGCCAGTGATGTAGTATTGATGCTTTAACTGAAGGCTGGTCATAGTTGCCAAGCAGCGTCTCAGCTAATGTGCAGTCATACGGTCCATATCACTGCTGTTTTGCAATGTCTAGAAATGTGCTTCATCTGGTTAAATGTTTATAGTCTTTCATTTTTAACTCGTGTTAAATAGTACAAATTAGTTTTTCTCGCAATGACGTCACTGATTACATATAATCTCATTAAATATATTATAATCTTGCCTTGTGGTTGTCTCTTGGTCCCCCAAAAAATCTAATCACATAAAGTTTAATTTGTAATATCAAAAATAGGAATACCGGTAGTTGTGTAATAAAAATTAAATTTCCAGCAAAAATGCAATATTGTGATAGATACTGTTATGTAAGATTAGTCATACTGCAATGTGATTTATAGAACATAGGTTTCAAAGTTGTGAAAGGAGTATGTGGTGTTTTTGATGCAATCTACATTGCTGTTTCAAGATCATCAATCAAAATCATCCTAGGCAACCAGGGCTTGACACCCGCCAACCCGCCTAATGCGTGTGTATTTCAGCAGTGGAGTTGGCTATATAAAACAGTATAATGGGTCCGTGCATCAGACCTTAAAGCGACAGTAGCCTAATATACCGGCTGCCAAATTATGAGATATTAAAATCTATTTTAAATCTATATTAAAAATATTAAAAATATCTCAATGGCCGTTTTTTCCTATGGTCCTATGGATGTCAAAATTGTGGTCAGTGAAAATGCTGAGTGGCCAGTAACTTTGGAAAACCAGTAGCCACAGTGGCTGGTGAGCAAAAAAGTTAATGCCAAGCCCTGTAGGCAACAAAAAAATGATGAAGATTATTGTGTTGTTTAAAAAAAGTCTATTTTTATTTTTGTTATAAAGTTACTTTAGGCCAGTGCCGGATCATAGTTCAGGAGTTTGTTCAGATAATCAGCCAGTGTTCACAAACTTTTTCATTCATCTGTTTGTGTGGTTCTGAACCTTTATTTCTGCCCACACACACACCGTTCCTGTTTTCTGCTGTGATCGGGGCACTTTGTTGCTCCACAAATAAGAGGCGTCATGTTGGTGTGCCTTGTGATGGTCATGTTATATTGCTGTTTTTCTGTTGCAGATGTTTTCTGAAAGCATTCCCACTAATGGGCGAGACTCAGGAGAGGGAGCGGGTGTTAATTCATTTCTCTAATCGCTACTACCAGTGTAACCCCACCGTCATCACTGCACAAGGTACTGCATGTCAACCTCATGCATTCACTACTTACAAGATTAATATTTTACATCAGTATGAGAATATGTGGTACAGACGTTCACTTTGTGTTTGTGTCCTGATCACCCAGCTGGAGTTTATTTCTCTATATTGACTGTGTGACTGACTGTACATTATGCTGCTTATTGCATGGCTACTTGCCAAATAATACATAAATGGATATTGATATGAGTTGAAATGAATAATGCAAGAATAGGAGAGGGTGCTGTACCAGTTAAAATGTTAAACAGATATTGATAAAACTGTTTCATTTCAACGTTCATGACTGTTTAAGTAAATCTGTGTATAAATTTGTGGTAATTTCTTCTATTGCATTTCCAAAAAAAGGTGTATATTATGATATATATTGTTATGAACTGTATTTTAAGATTATTGTGATACATATATTGGGTAACACTTTAGTTTAGGGTCCAATTCTCTCTATTAACTAGTTGCTTATTATCATGCATATTACTAGGATATTGTCTGTTTATTAGTACTTATAAAGCACATATTAATGCTTTATTGGCATATAGAATCCGCTCCATATGAAATAAAGCATGATTGAGTCTAATCGCTCATTCAGTATGACAGTGTTGCGTTTCCTCCATAGCAACCATCTTAGTAACCGCTATGACCAGTATATGGGTAAAAAGCTAAACCATCTCCTTGTTGCTAAGACTGTTGTCATGGAAGTGATGTTAGATTTTCTCCTGATGCAGAGATGAATGTGTGTGTGATATCAGAAGTCATGATAAAAATAATGTTCTCTCTGTTTGCCCTGTAAGTAAGTGTGTTGATAATGTTTCATTGATGCTTGCAGATGGAGTTCATTGCCTTACCTGTGCGCTAATGCTGCTCAACACTGACCTTCATGGCCATGTAAGTGACCTCTGACCCTCTGGTAGGGTTGCTCGTATTAGCAGCTAAATGAGAAATGACAGTGTGTTCCCTCTTTGCCACAAGCACATGAAATCAGATGCCGTTTGACCTTATCAGTGTATGTAAAGATCCCACTGTTGGAGGATATTGCTGTCTCATATTTAATCCAAAATCAAAAGACAAAATAAGCTTTTTGGGCAGGGTGTGACAAGGATGTCAGATTTTGTGATTTATTTAATAACCTGTGATCAAATATTGAAGGTTAAACCTGTCAAATCTGCAGCTGGTTGTAACAACAAGAAACAAAAAGAAATGATTCAGGTATGTGCCATCAGTAACTACAGTGAAGGAATGAGAAAGTTTCGCACCCCCCACTACTTCCTAAGTGAAAAGTGAGGGGCATTGTGGGTACTCTAAGAATAGCTCCTCTCATTGGTCTCCATGGAGTTTGATCATGTGTCTTGGAGTTAGTTTGACACAATCAGTAGGACGCATGTGCCGTTGAGACGTGGAGATCTCATGCCCACGCTGCAGCACTTCTCTAGACGCGTTCATTTCAAACATTGTTTGGTTTCGTGTCATGTGGGTGAATGCAGCTGAAAGTTGTGCAGCCGCGGATCTGTTCAGAAATTTATGCCAGACACCCACACACACATACACACACATACACGACTGCGCTTGTGGAGGGAAGCGTTGTGCACATCACACAGGTTTTATGAGACCGAGCAGGGAATCTCCTCAAAGCCTGTCCCGGGCCCATTACACCTCAAAAAGACAAAGTTTGAAAGATTAAAGAAGATATTTGTGTTTTATGTAATAAAATAAAACAAACTTTTTTTGTTGAACCATTTTTAGCTTTAAAGTTGCAGTAGGGAGTTTTGAGAAAATGTTGACTTAGCCTGAAAATTTGAACAAGCACAACTTCCAGCTCCAACCCCCTTGCTCTCTGCTGCGCTACAGCCCTCCCTCCACAGCTCCTCCCCCACAGCGGAGCCTGCCGTGAACGCGCAGGCTAGTAAACACTAAACAGGACCACCGATGATGGCAGATTATAAACAGTTATGGAACATTCACTAATAGGGACGAAACATCAACAATATGCTTTACATTGACTATGGCCTGCCCATACTTTGACTACAAACTTGGTCCTCAAATCATTATGTATTTTGCAATACAAGTAACTTTATAACGTTGCACTCTTTCTATAAGTTATAAATAGCTAGTAAGATAACGTTAAAGGATTAGTTCACTTTTAAAAAAACTTTTGCTGATAATTTACTCACCCCCATGTCATCCAAGATGTCCATGTCTTTCTTTCTTCAGTCGAAAAGAAATTAAGGTTTTTGATGAAAACATTCCAGGCTTTTTCTCCATATAATGGACTTCAATAGGACACAAACGTTTCAAGGACCAAATGACAGTTTCAGTGCAGCTTCAAAGGGCTTTAAACGATACCAGACGATGAATAAGGGTCTTATCTAGCGAAACGATCGGTCATTTCAAAAATAAATAAAAAACTTTAAGTTTTATAAGCACAAATGCTCGCCTTGCTCTGTTCTGTGATGCACGTTCGTGACTCTCCTGTTTGAACTTGTTCATCAAAATGAACAAATCTTTTTCGAATCATTTCGTTCGTTGAATGAACGAAATGACTGCGAAAAAGACTCGTTCGAAATGAACAAATCTTTTTGCGAGTCATTTCGTTCGTTGAATGAACGAAATGACTCGGAAAAAGATTCGTTCATTTGGATGAACGAGTTCGAACAGGAGAGTCACGAACGACGGTACGCGGTCGCGCTGTGCAAGAGAGGGGTAATCAGCGCGTACACGAGCGTGATTGACACTGCTAAGACATTCCTCCTGGCTCTGATTGGTTGTTTCTGACCGGGAGCGGTGTATTTCTGCAAATGGCAATAGGACCACAGGGAGGAGCCAGAGGAGCTCGATTTTTTCCACAGATTATCTGTCTCATATTCTACTGTGAGGATAATGACAGTTTTAACAAATATTTGTTTACAAAAAGCTACCTACTGGAGCTTTAAGGTCAATTAGATTACGCTCAGACTGCTGGAGAAATGGCCCAAATCTGATTTTTTTTTTTCTCTCGGACCACATGGGATCTGATCTTTTAGGCTGCGTTCACACTGCGAGTCTTAGTGCTCAATTCTGATTTATTGTTCAGATCTGATTTTTTTTGTATAGCTGTTCACATTGTTGTTTTAAATGTGGGCAACATCAGATTCCAGTGTGAACAGATCCTGGTCCTGGACTTACCCGCATGTGCAGAAGAACGATGAAACGTCTCACGCAGCACGCTGTCTTATGGAAGCAAACATTAAAGTGAGTGATTACACATTTATTTATAGGGTGATCTGCCGCAGGAGCCAGCAAATTTATGCACAGGCAATATAAAACACAAAGGCTAGGATAAGGAAAAAAAGTTTATAATGTTTTGCTTGTATATAGAGCTGTCACTATAATACCTATGAGTTCTGATAACTTCTGACACATCACTGTCCTTCACTTGACTACCTTTCACAACTGTTTTGATAACGTCGGGTATGTAAAATCTTTGAAGTGACTCCCATGAGCGCAGAACTGTGACGAATCTCGATCTAGAGTGGCGTAATAGTCGCATGAATCCCAATATAACTATTCAGACTGTGGTCACATTGCAAAACATCTGACCTGTATCGGATTTAGTGCCACATATGGAAGTGCCACAATTCTGAATTGAAAAGAACTAGCCTTGTTTACACTGTCAGTGAAATGTGACCCAATTACGATTTTTTTGCTCATATGTGTTCTATGACTGTGTAAACAGGAAAAAAACGCATGCATTCGGATATTTCGAGATCGGTTTCAGGCCTCGTTCATATGTGGAAATAAATCAGATATAAATCAGATATATGCCAATGCGACTGTCATGTAAACGGGCAGATCGGATTTTCTGAGGCATTACATCATACATAATGACGAGAGAAACCCCGACGCGCATCTGAAAAGGGACGGATGGCCCAACGAAACGTCATGTCGTCAGGAGAGGAATGTGGACACCAATGACACAACATATCAAAGGTTGGCTTGCTCATCCTAAAATTTCAGACCCATTGCTCCTCGTTAAAGCCCACCACAATATGCTCCCGCCAGTCCTGAGATCTTTCTCGCGCACAATAACTGAAGCACATGCGCAGGCTGCAATGATGGCCCTTTTCCTCGTCCTCCGCCTCAAAATCATGGGGATGTTTGGCGAACTTCACATATATCGCAGAGCTAGCATCAAGCATATTTCGTGTTCGTCCATCTGTGAAAGAACCCCCTTTAAGCATGTACGATGTTTCAGATAGTATGTCGAGTGTAAACGCATGAATGGATATGGCTCACAATTGAAAGAATGTGTAAACGGACAGTCAAATAAATCGGATATAGGCAACAAATCAGAATTGGGCATCAAGACCTGCAGTGTAAACAAAGCCACTGTCATGACAAAATCAGACCTTAGTCGCGTGTGAGCAGAACAATCTGATTTGGGCCTCTTCCATATGTGGTAATAAGTCAGATGTTTTGCAATGCGACCGCAGTCTGTGGGATTCATGCGACTTTTACACCACTCTAGAGCAACATTCATCACAATTGTACACTCATGGGAGTCACTCCAAAGATTTTAGCTCTTTAGTCACTGGGTTAATAAGGAAGACGGCAGTGAAGTTAGTCAGTGGACGGACAGTGAAGGAAAACTCTCTCTTTCTCCTCCTTTTTGCCTGCGCATGAGTTTGTGGACTGCTGCGGCACATCAGCTTATAAATGAGCCCGTAATACTGACTTCAGTCAGCTCAGTGTTTGCTTCCACATGACAGCGTGCTGCACGCACTCTTGTTGTTTTTTTCCAGGACCAGGACCTGTTCACACTCAAATCTGAGATTTGCTGCATTTAAAATAAAAAGTGAGCAGCCAAACAAAACAAATCAGATCTGAGCAATTAATCAGAATTGAGCACTGAGAACGAGGATGTCTCCAGTGGCAAACAGCGGTGACATTACTGAAGCGCATTCAAGAAAAGGGTCTTTGGTATTTCCCGACCAAATGTCCTGTTTCAGCGGTACATTACACTACCATTCAAAAGTCTGGAGTCAGTAAGAGTTTTTGTTTTTAAATTAATACTTTTGTTCAGCAAAGAATGATTAAAATTGATTAAAAAACAATAAAGACTTTTCCATTGTTGTGAAAAATGTCTAAAGAAATTGTTCATTTGTTTGGTTTCCACAGAAATATGAATCAGCATAACTGTTTTCAACATTGATAATAATCAGAAATGTTTCTTCACCATCATCATATTAGAGTGATTTCTGAAAGATCATGTAATGATGCTGAAAATTCAGCTTTGATCACAGAATAAATCTTACAAAATGTTCACATAGAAAACAGCATTATTAAATTGTAATAATATTTCACAATATTCTTGATGTAATTCTTGATCACATAAATGCAGCCGTGATGAGCATAAAAGAAACAACAGTGTACATCAATACAGGAGAACAAAACCGTACTCATCAAGCCATATCATGTACATTTCTTTTTATTAGGGCATTGTTTGTGACAGGACAATTAACTGCATTTTACCATAATGCAATTTCATTACACTTACTGTAAAACATAATGGAACTCATCCTTTATGAGAACAATGTTTTTAGTAACATAAATATCATTCAGTATAACAAATCCTAACATGATTAATTCAAAGTGAAATAAAATATGAGATGGTCCTTTCTTGCATTACAGTAATGAGAATTAAACCATTTGCCTTGTATTTATGAGTATGATATATGGTTACTGGGCAAGACTCAAATGTTTCTTTTAAGAATTATTTATTGTCCTGGCAACATAGCGACTTTGCTGATTTTGTGATCTGTGTGCATTGCAGATCCATGTCAAACACAGAAAGAGAGCAATGGCTGTGAAAGTGCTGGATGACGCGAGGCTATAGCATCATTCGCAGTGCGAGATCTTGAGTCGTGTTTTTGGAAGCAGCCTGTGTGTCTCTCTTTGATTTCTCGTGCCAGTCTGAACATTTGTCAGTGCCATCCACCTACAAACTCGACTGGTGCTGGCAGGAACAGTAAAGTCAGTGGAACAAACACCGTCTGCGCTTTATTTTAGAAGGCAAGCGGCCGCTCCTGCAGTGTTTCTCATGACTTTATAAAAGCAGCAATCTGAGGAATCAAGGTTCAGACAGAGTAATTGTAGACGTGATTGTCTAATAGCTGCAGTCAGTGTATGTGGTTACTGTAGGCGCTTGTGAAAAGCCTATAGCTCACTTTAAACGGTGAGTTATATTGCAGATCTGACGCTGGTCTCAGGATTGTTCATATGGTGAGATGCAGCTCTGGACATGAAGAAGGTGTAGAGCTGAACCGTTCTGCTGTGACACTTTCTGTGTTTGTTTCTGCGTGATCTGTTATATCAGCGCTGGTATGAAAATGGTTTGGTGCTTATTTTTTTTCCACATCTATTTTTGCACTTTTGCTTTCTCACAGACCAAACACAAAACAGAGAACTATTGTGAACAAAAGAAAATAACATATCGATGAAAGTCCGCGGTCACACGCAAGCAGAATGCTGTTGTCGGTCCTGTATTTGAGTCTTTAATACAGTTACGTTCACACATAGTTCAGATATTTACAGGAATGAAAACCACTTTCTATAACTGAACTCACACCTGGAAATTTTCAGGGCTGACAACAGCATTCTAGGAAAACCTGCGCTGTGTGAACCGAACCGGACTGACATCTGGTTTCTGTCAGTGTTCAAGACGCTACTGTAAGTCACTGTTTGAACGGGACATTTTGGCTACGTTCACACTGTCTGTCCAAATCCGATTATTTGTGTATCCGATTGTAATCTGATCTGAAATTATTGATGTCCACACTGTGTATCGCAACGGTTCAGATCCCATTTGTGTGTCCATGCAGCTCTTTCGTTTTCGAGAAGATCTGCATTGGTTTCTGTGGCAATGAAGTTACGTTGGTAGGAATACACCAACAACAACAACAACAACCGCAACATGGAGGAGTTTGCAATAGAGATGTTGTCTTATTTCAATTTTACAACATGGACATGTGTAGATGTGCACTGGACTATGTGTCTTCTGAGTCAGTGGCAGAACCGGAGGAGGCTGGTATGAGCGGCTTTATTCTGTTTCTCCGTCTGTCTCAAAACATGTCTCCGTTATATTGTCATTTTCTGCTCGTCCGGCACTTTCCAGCAACACAACCTTGTTTCTGCAGTGACTTTCACTAGTTTCCTATAACAACGTCTGGCGTTTATGTTTTACATGGCGTGAGAATTTCACATAAACCACATGAAATCCGATCAGAGCAGTCAGACTGAAACGGATCTCCAGAAATGCGATTTGAATGGGATGTAGCTCGAAACTGATTTGAGCTAGCTGTTCACACTGGCTCATTCTGATCGGATTTCAAGCGGATATGCACAAAAATCAGATTTGAGCTGACAGTCTGAGCATAGCCTTTTAGAGACTGTCAATCCCAAAAACAGAGATACTTTTCATTGGATAGTTAATGCTCTTAACATAATGCAAACTGTTTTAGTGATTCAATGAACAGTTTAATTTTATTATTAAATGTTTTATTTTAAAACATTCACATTTCTTTTTATGTACACAAACTGAAGAAAAAAAGAGCAAATATTCATGGACCATCAGTAATGATGGTGATTTCACAGTACAGTTAAATAATATTATGTTATTAGATCAGATCAGTTCCAGCGCTGTAATTGATATTCTTAATCCTGTACATTATGTTATAAAGACGTCGCCACCCCCAGCAGAGTTTAATCCACTGCATCAGTCAGTGAATTATTACACGAGCTTGGCATTATATGATGTCACACATGCATCTATAAATAACCTTTTGCTTTGCATCCATCAAGTTATACACATGTGGAGAGAAAGCAATCAAATAATATGAAGTTATTTATTGAATTATCCAAAGAGAGGCATTAATACATACACACAACCGTTCAAAAGTTTGGGGTCTATATTTTTCTCTTAATGTTTTTGAAAGAAGTCTCTACTGCTCACCAAGGCTGCGTATATTTGATCAAACATACATGATGAAAATTATTTGGTTTAAAACAGCTGTTTTCTATTTGAATATATAGTAAAGTGTAATTTATTCCTGTGATCAAAGCTGAATTTTGAGCATCATTACTCCAGTCTACAGTGTCACATGATCCTTCAGAAATCACTCTAATATGATGATTTGATGCTCAAGAAACATTTGTGATTATTATCAGTGTTAAAAACAGCTATGCTGCTTCATATTTTTATGGAAACTGTGATACTTTGTTCAGATTCATTGATGAATATAAAGTTCAAAATAATAAAATTAATTTGAAATAGAAATAGTTTATAACATGATGTTATTTGTATTGTCACTTTGATCAGTTTAATAGATCCTTACTGAATAAAATTATTAATTAATTTATTTATTTTTTAAATCTTACGCTAATGTGTTTAATATATAAACTGTTTTAGATTGAACTTCCAGCAAAGACAACTACGTATTGATAAACACTGTGATATAAGATCTCACCCCAGCAGTGAATATGGCTTCTTATTTTACATACCAGATTCTATTCAGTGTGTAAATGTGATGAGAAAGCAGGACTGGCTGATTCACTGCCATTGCTGAGATATCAGCATGAATGCATTAGAGATCAGCTCCGGTCACGTCAGGCTCACAGGGTTACATCAGTGCCATCCTGTCCCATTAACAGCCCAATAAATGTTTCTCATGCCCCACAGAATATTGGGAAGAAGATGACATGCCAGGAATTCATCAATAACCTGGAAGGACTCAACGGAGGACAAGATTTCCCCCGGGAGCTGCTGAAGGTAAGAATCAAACACTTCTCCCAGCATTCCTCTGTGAGATCACGTGTGAAAGGATGCATTACATTAAAAACCGACTTTGATGGATACAGAAAACTCCAAATTGAAATCAGCTTCTCCAGGTGATATTCCATAACACACAATGCCGTCTACTTTCCACTTTTTTCAAAAGATCATCTGATCCTTACTGATCAATCACCATCAACCTGATGTTTGTACACCTGATACAAGTTCAGGACAAAAGCGCTCTTGACTTGGATTCATTAGTAATGGATGCTGTTATTGGAGACCGACAGGGACGTTTGGAGGCTTTAACTAATGGTTAAAAGTGAAAACTAAAGTAAAAATACAAATATATCTTGTGGGAATGCTGAATGCAATGATGTATGATATCAAACTTGTGTGGCTAGACGCATCTGCATTTACAATAAGGCAGAACAGGATAGAGAGAGCGGGAGAGGATTTATTTGTTTTACACCACAGTCTTTTTCCTCTTTATATGGAGTTAATAGTTTATGTAAATTATTTATGATCGTAAGTAACGCTCACACAGATTTAAACATGTGCATTTGGCAGGTGCTAATCTAAAGTTTTCCGACATTACGTTGTACGTTGTCAAATTACCTAGAGCTGAAATTTGATGAGCAGATTAATGCTGTGGTTATGAGAGTTGCTTTTTCCAGATTAGGTCTATTGCTTGTTTAAAGCCTGTTCTGTTGAGGAAAGATTTAGAAAAGGTTATTAATGCCTTTGTTTGGTCTCGCCTTGACTATTGTAATGTTTTGTACGTGGGGTCCTGTCAGACCACTATATCACGCTTCCAATTAGATCAGAATGCTTAGAAAAGTCATCATATTTCTCCTGTTTTAGCTTCTCTCAGGGATTTCAGGATCAAATATAATATTAAAGCAGTGCATGGGAAAGCTCCTGCTTATGTATCTGAGCTTATTGCTCTTCATCAAGCACCTAGGTCTTTAAGATCAAATAATAAGTCATTGACTACATTTACAAGCAGCCAATATTCGGGTTAAGGTCACTATTCGGGTTTCTGAAACATTAGGAATAACCCGTTTACATGCGTGAGCAGAGAGAGTTACTCCTGTATACATGGAATTGCAACATCCCGATGTAAACAGCGACGCACGGTTAGCGTCTGGACGTACGGACAACCTTAAGACGCAATATGCGTCATTTCCGATTCTTCTTCCTGTATCCAAAGACAACAACAACAGCAGCAGCACGCGGATAATGAATAGTTCGGGGCAGATAGCGATCGCTTTTGTTTGCGCTTTGGTGCTGGTACTGACCTCGCTCCAAAAGTATGCTGTGCTGCTTCTCGCCATGTTTACTTCCGGTATACTGCACGCGGGTTTTTGTATGCGCCGAGAAGTTCCTCTACTCAAAAGACCAAGATTCCTTGTGAATAGAACATGCACAGAACACAAATCACTATGGGGATATGCCGATACGCGTTTACACGACCAAAAATTCGGGTTAGAAAAGGGGTACCCCAGGGATCATATCCGGCTTTTTAAAATCCGGGATATGAGCATATTCGGGTTTTTGCCGGTGTTTACATGGCCGTGCGCGATTGGGTTATTGCTAATATTCCGGTTTTGAACGGGTTATTGGCTGCATGTAAACGTAGTCATTGCTTTCTGTCCCTCGATCTGATTTACAGTTAAAAGGTGATCAGGCCTTTGCTGTTGCGGGCCTGGGGCTTTGGAATAGTCTGCCTCTTGAACTAAGAGAGGTCACATCTTTAAATGTTTTTAAAGCTCATGTTAAAAATTACTACTTGTAACTTCTACACTTTTGAGAGGTTGGGCTAGTATCTGTTAGGGATGCTAACCGATGACAGTTTGACCGATGGTTGACCGTCTCAACGTTAACCGATCAAAGTTGTCGGTAGTAGGTTAAAAAAAAAGTGATCTCTAAATTAGGCTATTATAGACAGTGGACTAAACGCTACTACAGTTAGCCATCTCATTCCAAGATATTTTTGTGTGAAGTGAACAAATCCCTCACACTCGCCGGTTTGTAGGCCTACTTAATAAACCAATAAAAACATTTGGCGCGAGGTCACAGCGTTTGGGTTCGCGCGCTCACAGGGTTTGCGAAAAGCAAAGGCTACAGGCTAAAACACTCGAGGTTAGAGCCAGGGCAGATTACAGGATAAAGCGTGCAAATAAAAGTAGTGTGTGGGACCATTTCACCAAAAAGAATGACACAGATGTAAGTTGCTGGGCTTAGATTTGGAAATACATTACATCTACATTTCAGTGTGTTAACAGATAAGGTGATGATGATCATCATCTTTCTTTATTATTGTTAGCACTACCTCAAACTAAAGCGGCGTCTCTTCGGAGCTGTCATTTTCTTGAATGAGCCGCGGCAATGTTTCAAATGAGCTTCTAAGGCCTGGGACACACTGGCTGCGTGGCGTAAGCGTCTCAGCTGCGTGGCGTGTCCGTTTTTATTTCGGCTCCCATGTTAACAGGTTAGAGCTTGCACACTGCCTGCGTGACACGCGTGTCTCAGGCGCGGAAAACGCGTGCATGCTCGAAATAGAACCGACGCCTATTTTTCACGCGACACGCAAGCATGTTGGAAGCGTTTCCAGGCAAAATAGAATAGGAAAAGATGTTTATATGTTATTTTGTACACGAATACATATTCATAAATTACATTTTGACAAATTTAGATATAAATATAGGCCTAATTTAAAAATAAATAAATAGGCCTAATTATTAATTTACAAATATTCCACTAAGGCCTGGGACACACTGGCTGCGTGGCGTAAGCGTGGCGTTTCTGTTGCGTGTCAGCTGCGTGGCGGCTGCGTCCCGTTTTCTGTGTCTTTGCACACCAGACACGTGTCTGACGCGGCGCTGCTGACACGGATCACCCTTGTTCGACATATGGGAGAGAGATGTGGAAGCTCATGTTAAGCATAAATATAAAGCCTAAAGACACAGTCAGCAGTATTGACAGCAAAATAGACTACAGAATATTTTGTTCTGTATTGACAGGTGCAATATTTGAAAATTGATAATTATTTATTTATTTTTAAATTATATTTATATCTGAATTTGTAAAAACCTAGACTTTCAAACATCAAAATGTAATTTATTAATATGTATTTGTGTACAAAATAACAAAAACATCTTTTCCTATTCTATTTTGCCTGGAAACGCTTCCACACGCTTTGCGTGTGGCGTGAAAAATAGGCGTCGGTTGTATTTCTAGCATGCACGCGTTTTCCGCGTGGCTCGGCCGCGCGTGTCACGCAGGCAGTGTGCAAGCTCTAACCTGTTAACATGGGAGCCGAAATAAAAACGGACACGCCACGCAGCTGAGACGCTTACGCCACGCAGCAAGTGTGTCATGGGCCTAACGCTAGACTAACGCCTTTATTTTCAACGCAATCACCTCGTACCCAAACCATTTCGAAACTAACGCCGGTTTCACACTGCATGCGTTCGCAGAGCGTAAGTTTGTTTTTGGACATTTTGGACAAGTTTGTTTTTGGACATTTGTTTTCTTTTTAAATTGATGAAGGTCATTTGATTGACTGTTTAAAACACAATAGATATCATCAATGCGATTTTTGGGTAAAACTGCTGTGTATTTTGGCCATGATCAATGCATTGTCACTTTAATTCAGCGTAAGCGGCGCGGCAAAAATAGACTGGGCGCCGAAACTATCGCGGCACTGCTGCTCCTGCTCTGCTCCTGTAAGGAGCCATTTGTCCTCCGATTACATACAAGCTCCTCGGCGGCACGTTTGCGGGACTCATGTTTCGCGCTGTATTGGATTTAAAAAAAGTGACGTGAGTGGAAGCGCGGCGCCGGGGCAGTGTGTGTGTGCATAGATATCATGATGTCTGTGTGTGTGTGTGAGCGGGAGGCAGAGAGAGATGCGACAGAGTTGCGAAATGGCTGTTATTTCAAATAGCGTGGCATATTTTAAACTAATCGGTTAACCGGTTTCAACCGGCTAATGAGGCTCGGTGGTCGGTCAAGAAATTTTTTTGTTTTCGCCATCCCTAGTATCTGTATTAGTAAGTTGTATGTTGTTTATGTTTTATGCTGCTGATTGCACAGCACTTCGGTCTGCAGGTGCAGTTGTAAAGTGCTTTATAAATAAAGTGAAAGTAAAGCTTCATTACAAATTGTTCTCAAATTGGCAATAAAAAAAGCAATTAATTCATGAAAAGTCCTACATATAGCCCCTTTAAATACTGCATATGTACCTTCTAGGGCCACTCAGCAATTACAGTATGTTACTCAAGGTAATATCATTTGTCAGTTCATGACGTAACATAACACGAGTGTTCAGATGAGAGATTAATCGTAAATGCAATCACCATTTTGGAAGGCTATTCAGATATCTACCGGAAACTTTGATTGTGCTTTGTAGGGTCACTCCCCTACGGTGGCCGAGAGGTGCAAAACAAATCACAATTATAAAAACAAAATAACAAGTCAGAAAACACAACGACAATTCAGAAAACAAAATAACAATTCAGAAAACACAACGACAAATCTGAAAACAAATTAACAAATCAGAAAACACAAAAACAAATCTGAAAACAAATTAACAAGTCAGAAAACAACAACAAATCTGAAAACAAATTAACAAGTCAGAAAACACAACGACAAGTCAGACAAAACGGAAAAGGTAGGTATATGTGGCGAATGTAATACTGACCGCTGATTGGACGAGACATCTGTCAATCAAGACATGCAGAAAGTACAGCAGACTGCGGCAGAAGAAAGATCGATTCGCGTGTGCATGTGTAAATATTAGAGCTGTCTATTTAACCGGCTAATTTAGTGAGATTATTATGGGGAACAACTTTTTAAATTAAAATCTTCCTACCACTATCTGGTTTGGTCAGACAAAATTATACTAGAACTCGATCTGGTAAAGTGGGAGAGTGGCGTGTTGGAAGAACAGCAGATTTAGCTTTTGACGCGAACAACCTGAGTTCGAGTCTCCCTCGAGCGACAAATTGTAATTCACAATATTAACTTCTTGTTTATTGATCTGTATAAAACCACATGTAGAAAAAACAAAAGCTCATGCAGGGGCATTGCCCCTATATTTGGAATTTTTAGGGCATTATAACTGCATTCTAATAGTGTTTATGTTTGTTTTTTGCAAAGTGAGGGACCTATTCGATAATGTCAGCTCACAGCCTCGCACATAATTAAAAAATTATCGTAGACGATACAGCCAATATTTACACATGCACACCCGAATCGATCTTTCTTCTGCCTGTATTATCTGCATGTCTTGATTGACAGATGTCTCGTCCAATCAGCGATCAGTATTCCATTCGCCACATATACCTACCTTTTCCGTTTTGTCCGACTTGTCGTTGTGTTTTCTGACTTGTTAATTTGTTTTCAGATTTGTCGTTGTGTTTTCTGACTTGTTAATTTGTTTTCAGATTTGTTTTTGTGTTTTCTGATTTGTTAATTTGTTTTCAGATTTGTTGTTGTGTTTTCTGAACTGTTATTTTGTTTTCTGAATTGTCGTTGTGTTTTCTGACTTGTTATTTTGTTTTTATAATTGTGATTTGTTTTGCACCTCTCGGCCACCGTACTCCCCCCATTTTTGAGGTGGTTTGATTCACCGTCAGATCTCAGGCCCTCCTGCTAGACTATCTTTGTCCCATGATGCATCTGCAATGTCCGGTGCTGGCACAGTCACTGCAACACAATCAGCTCAATCAGCAACAGGCCAAAACTGCCCGCACGGACTCCAGCTCGAGTGAGTGTGAGCTGCCAAAATCAGTGGGCATAAATAATTAAATACCCCCCAACTACCAGCTCTTCCGGATAGTGCACCTCCGCCCCTTTCTGTCCCGCTTTATTAAAATGAAGACACTTCACACACTAACAGAATGTGTATGTGTATTGCATGCTTAATAAATTGGCAGTAACTTCAGTGCGCACTTTATATGACGTTATGTAAAGCTGCACCAAAACTGAGTGCCCTTGCCGAGCGTCTGTCGTGAATGTCCTCTGCCAACTCCATGAGACGCCTGCGTTTATGAGCTTCTCATGGCCTGATCGCAGGTATCACATTAATCGCAGAGAAGGGAAGGAGTGCTACGTACTAGGTTCAGGTTAATGTTAAGATTTTTTATGTTTTTAAAAGAAGTCTCTTCTGCTCACAAAGGCTGCATTTATTTAATAAAAAATACAAAAAGAACAGTAATATTGTGAAAAATTATTACAATTTAAAATAACTGTTTTCTATTTTAATATATTTTAATTTATTCCTGTGATCAAAGCTGAATTTTCAGCATCATTACTCCAGTCTACAGTGTCACATGATCCTTCAGAAATCACTCTATGATGATTTGATGAAAAACATTCATCATTATTATCAATGTTGAAAACAGTTGTGTAAAGCTTTTTTTAACACAGGATTCTTTGATGAATAGAAAATTCAAAAGAACAGCATTTATTTGAAATAAATGTCTTTACTGTAACTTTTGATCAATTTAATTCGTCCTTGATGAATAAAAGCGTTGATTTCTTTTCCTTCACCCAAAAAATAAAATAAAAATTCTTACTGACTCAAAACGTTTGAACGGTAGTGTATAATGTTGCAAAAGCTTTCTATTTCACATACATGCTGTTCTTTTGAACTTTCTATTCATCAAAGAATCCTGAAATAAAAATGTAAATAACTGTTTTCAACATTGATAATAGTCAGAAATGTTTCTTCAGGATCAACTCATCATATTAGAATGATTTCTGAAGGATCATGTGACACTAAAGACTGGAGTAATGATGCTGAAAATTCAGCTTTGATCACAGGAATAAATTACACTTTACTATGTATTCACATAGAAAACAGTTATTTTACATTGTAATTTTTCACAATATAACTGTTTTTACTGTATTTTTAATCAAATAAATGCAGTCTTGGTGAGCAGAAGAGACCCATTTAAAAAACATTCAAAATCTTACTGATCGAAAACTTTTGAATGGCAGTGTATGTCTTTTTGATGTTTGTCTCAAGAATTCTTGTAATGGACGCAGATTATCTTGTCTAGGATGAGTTAGTTGTGGAATGAAGCATCTTTGCATCTTTGACAGACGTTCCTCGGTCATATTGACGTATCAGACAATCAGACAAGTTTGAGAGTGCAAGGTCGGAATCATTTAAAGTTGTTTTCAGCCCATTTCAGTGACACACTCTGAGTACAAGGTCAAGTTTTTCTGTAGTGTGACTCACGGTCTTGTTTTCTGCAGTGAAATCAACCTGCCAAAACTCTAAATATATTGCTGGATTTTATTGTCCTTTCATATTTCTAGGCTGGTATCTGAAGGAACTCTGGTAAACGGCAGACTGAGTTTCATAGCTCATAGATTAATCAAACTGTGTATGATTATTTTGTATATATAAATACACACACATGCATGAATATATTTAAGAAATATTTGCATGTGTATATATATTTATATATAATTTATATTATATATAAATATAAATATTTTATACATAAAACATTTTTCTTAAAAATATATGTGTGTGTATTTATATATACAAAAGAATCATACACAGTACACACACACACATTATGCAAACAAACTTTTATTTTGGACTTTTATTCTAGTTTATTTGTATTATTAAGCCATAATTTTGGTTTATTTTATGTGTCAGTATCTTGATAGCAGAGTGGCTGATATATATTTTTTGGGGCCATCAACTTAAACGATTTATTACATAAATGATGCAGAAAGACACTTTATTTATTTATTTATAACTAAAAAACAGACAGGATGTCTGTTATTTGCAGTTCTTAGAAATGTACTCTTCTCTTTGTAAGACTCAACACCTTGAATACAAGTGTATTCATCTTGATCATAAATATAGTTTTTAAATATATTAAAAGGTGTAGGTAATTTTTTGGTTTAAATGTGTCTGAATTGGTAATTGATAAACATCAATAATAAAAAAATTCTTTTTGATCTTTTGACATATAAGAGGTCATTCTAATATAAAAAAATACCACGTTTTCCTCAACAATCAAATATCCAAGCTGCTAAAATCACTAGTTTTCTACTTCCTCCGCATTGTGCCGTCCCACTGTGGCAGATATTAGCATCTGACCGCCTCCACAACACATCAACACCCACTTTACCTTATCAGTTCCATAGCCAATCCAGCATTACATTTACATTTATACATTTGGCAGATGCTTTTACCCAAGCCATTCCCTTCCTGTTGCTACTGGCGAGTCAAGACAAGCACCAAATATAGTGTTTCTGACAGAGGGTCAGGGTGAGGGTGGAAAATAAGCATGCTTTGCACATTTGTACACTGTATTTTGTGCAGAAATCTTTAGACGTGAGTATCAAGCAACATACTGCAAAACAGGAACGTAATGACCCCCAAGTGTTTAGGGAGTCGCACCACATGACCTTTTACAACCTGTGCTAAAAAGGCCTGATATTTGAAGCTGTATTGCCCTCGACACACAGTCATGAAGGTCTGCACGTGTCCTCTCTGGTTGCTCTACATGCATTTTGTTGATTTTATCCCACTACATTGCAGATTACATTTTGCAATTTTTTCAAATGTTATTATAAAACGGATAGTTCCGGTCCTTGATTCTGATTGGCTGAGCAACGATCACCTGTGACCTCATGACATCAGTATTACTGTGCCACTGCAAAAAATATTAATCTTTTTATTGATTAACCGATTTATAAATGCAATAAGCTCTGTGAAGCTGTGGTTTACAGTGAACAGCTAAGCTCCGCATCGTGCTTAATAACGCTGTTATGAATTCACTGTAAACCTCTGCGTCACGGGGCTTATCGCTTATTAAGCACTGAAACAGTTTTGTTAATGTTTCTTCCTTTAAAATATTAGAAGAACATGCCAAACTATTTAATAAGGTTTTCTTTTCAAGAGTTCTTGTAACGAGGCATTTTCCACTGTGATTTAAGGGCAGTTTTATCACCCTGAGAAACATTGTGGCTTGTTAAGAGCATCTTTTCAGAAGGACTATGGCTGTGGACACAAATAAACTTGAAAGCCTCAGTGTCTGTAACTGTGAAGGTCTGTAACTGTGTGACTTCGTGTCTCCAGTTGATTGACAAACACCGTACACATGGAACAATTTCTCATATCTCACATATCTCTTGCAGTCTGCTTTGATAGATCTAATATCTGATTTCTCATCTGCTCTAGTTACATACTGTAATTTGGTGGCGGACTGTTATGTATCATTTACAAGTTTAATGTTTCTGTGTTTATGATTATAGCCTTGTTTGTAGTGGAGTCACGATGATCAGCCATGTACGGCACAACTGACCTCCAGAGGAAACTTCATGCCTCTATATTTCATCACTGCTACCATAGTCACATTACAGTTTCATGTTGCTGATTAATGACTGTGTGTTCATGAGACGGACAGCATCACTGAATATTTCCATGTATATGTGTATTTGTCACTAACCCTAGTTAACCATAGCTGAGCCTGGTTTGCTGATTAGTGTTGCTTTATTAGTGTTTTATTACAGCTGCTCATTATTAAGTTTTGGGATTTGTTCCCTAGCTCGAAATATTACGCATTCACACTGATAGCATTGTGTCAGAGTCTGTAAAGGTCATGTGATCCCTCTGTCGTCCTTCAGCGGACTTATGCGAGCTCAGCGTTATACTTCACTATGTAACCTTAGCCCTGTCTTAGCACCGTAAAACTGTGCGTAGGATCCTTACTAAAAGTGTACGTGCGCCCAAACGTTAAAAAGGACATACGGAAAAAATATTCAGAGTAAGGTAAATATGAGATACCAATGTGCTGTCGCATCACAATGCTAAAAATCATTTAGTTTTTAATCAATTAGTTTTAATCATTTAGTTTTTCTCAATCTTTTAAAACACAATTTTTTTGGTGCTTTATATTTTTAATGGAAACAGATAGGCCTTATTGTGCATTATTAACACTATTTGCAAAGAAAGATCTATTCGAAGATGAATGACAAAACTACCTTATGAAATTCATACACTACACAGTTGAGTACATAGTGTATAGTGCGTCATTTGGGATGCAACTTGAGAACTCCCTAGCATCAGATTTACACAGGCATCACTCACATTCATCACTCACACAGGAATGTGTTCGAGTCCGGGTATATTGAAGACCCTTGGATCTTTGGATTTGCCTGAAGTCTGGCTTTGAAACAGAGAGATGATTGACAGCTGTGTAATCAGACACCGATCACTGCCGAGACACACGTATGACGCTTCTATTCTTATCAGACCTATTTTAGCTGAACTCAACACACATAATGCTGAAGGTGTTGGGCAAGACAGTGACCTGTGATGAATTCAATAGAAACACAAAACTTTTCAACACTACATCCATTGTATTTTCCTGCCTATTTTCCTACAGTTTAATATTTTGTTAGCAGCTTCAATAAACGCATTGATTTGGTGAGATCAGTAACTGATCCGAATGACTCTGGACGATTCCTGCTTGTCCAGAATAGGGATGCAGCAGGGTCCGAAATTAACTTTTTGGCTTACCTGCCACGGGGACTGGTAGATGAAAAAATCCACCAGCCAAGCATATTTTTTACCGGCCAAAATAATAAACAGCCTTTTTGTGTCACATATACATTCATTTCAGTACATTTAATTGAGATAAGGTATTATGTTGAATGACTAGAGTAGAAGTCAAAACAGAGCAACAAATAGTAAGACATGGAAGATGTGAGCATCGAACTAGTGCTCATAACAGAACATTTGAAGGCTTTGTAAAACTATCAGATACTTTACCGAAAGTAAAAAAAAAATTACAGATTAATACTATCAGTTAAACGGTTTAAAAGTGTGTATATATATATATATATATATATATATATAGTAATATTATTAATAATATATTATAATATTATATAGTAAATATATATATATATATATATTTACTATATAATATTATAATATATTATTAATAATATTACTATATATATATATATATATATATTAGGGCTGGGCAAGTTAACGCGTTATTATCGCGTTAACGCATTTATTAATTAATGCCGACAATTTTTTTATCGCACGTTAACGTTTTTTTATTTATTATTATTTTGAAAGCCCGTTGCTCACTGGCTCTGAATACACATAGGCCAACAGTCAAACCATGATCACAGGAGGGGTGGGATGTTGGTCAGGCAGCAAATAACCCACCCAAACAAGCAGTGGAGAGAGGCAGGTTCTCTCTGGTGAACAGTTAAAGGGTTGCGCTCCGCGAGTGAATGACAGGCGCTCTATGGATAGTACCTATAAACCCTATAGATAATAACTATTTAGATTCTGGAAACTCACTAACAGCGAGCCGAGGATCAGTCTCTCTTCTAATGATTTGTGCTGCGCGTCCTTTATAAAAAGTTATAGACAATTCAACTTCGGCAACGAGCGGGCGCGTGCGTGAGTTTCACAGGAACGCACCCGCTTGTAGCTGCACCTTGTGCTCGACCACTACACCTCACTCTTGGCTGATTTATACTTCTGCGTCGGACTTACGCCGAAGACTATACGCTATAGACTACGCGTTGGTTTTCATTTATATCTCTGCGTCGTTGTCCGCGTTGACGCGCAATTACACATGCAGAGGGAGCATGTGAAACCCGGGGAGCGGTTGTAGCAATCACAGCGCTTGCGGTACGCGTAGAATTGACGTTACATTTTTGGAGAGGTGCACGTCAGGGTACGCCGAAGTGTACGCGCGCTACACAGCAACAGCGTGAGTATAAAGTATAAATTGTTTTTTTACTCTGTTTAATGTAATCTTAAACCATGGCATGACCAAACCTAAGCTACTATAAGTAACGTTGGTCAACTTATATCTGTAGTAGTGATCATGACCTCTGACTACTACATAGACTGTTTCTGCTGCTCCCTGATAAAAGATACCTGTTGATACCTGTTCAGAAAAAAAAAACAAGAAAACTAGACTCGTTTTAACAAACTAGATAAAAGTTAATGCCCTGGCAGTGGCAAATAGCTTTGTTTAAATATTTGATTCGATTGCATTAATGTTTAAGTTGAGATTTGAGATTACTGTGTAAAGGGAATACTGCTGGTATAAAAGCACCTTATTTGTTTAAAGTTATTGCACTTTTGTGTATATAGCAGTACATTTAAATCAAAAGTGCGCAATACACTACTTTAGAAGTCATTATTCAATTTTGCGCATAACAATGCGATTAATCGCGATTAATCGCAAGAGAATCATGCGATTAATCGCGATTAAAAATTTGAATCGTTGCCCAGCACTAATATATATATATATATATATATATATATATATATTTAGCTTTTTTGTTTGTTTGCTGCATGGTTAAAAAAAACAGTATGTAGCCTATATTTGTTAAATCCTATTTTTTTACAGTCTATGGTTAAATCACGGGGCGCGTCCATCGACACGCGCAACAACACGCGCCTAAAGACATATTTCGCAAGCAAGCAAAATGAACCAAGCGAAAAGAAGTAGCTACTGTGGCACCATTTCGACAGAAAGATCGACGAATACTTGGAAAATATGCTACGCGGTATTAAAATAAAGCAGTAGGCCTAGTGCAAGTAGGCTACAATGCAATATCACTTGCGATGCAAACATCCACAAGCAAATGAAAGGCGCTTTCCGAAGTTGGCCACTAGCGAGACGTTATCTCTGTATTCCTGGGACATCTGTGCCATCGGAGACCCAGACTAACCCCACATCATGCAGACATTTTACTTTTTTTAAGTAAAAACTAGACAAGCTGTGGATTGAGGTAGGTCTGCTATTTTTATTTGACGAAAAAAACGTAGTCTGATGAAACAAAGCTGTTTTTTCAAAGCTTCAAATTGATTCAGTGTTTTATTTTTTGTCATCTTAATTTGTTAATTATTTAAGTTAAAGAAATATATTTAGTGTAGGTCTATTTTAGGTGTGAAGAAGGTTCACACACGCTTCTTGAGGCACACACGCACACACACGCAAGGTCTCTCGCTTTCTCGAGCCTTTTAAGATTTACTCGCCAAACGGAAAATCTACCCGCATTTGGCGCTTGGCGGGTGTTAATTTCGGACCCTGGGATGCAGCGATTACCGGATTTCACAATTAACCGCGCTTTAAAACGTCACGGTTAATTAATCGTAAAGACTATGCTACACCGAGTGTTCTGCACGGAACAGAAATTTTGCAACTAACTAAATAAATAATAAAACTAATAAACTAATGACAAAAACTATGAAGAAAACCTTTTGACATTTTCGTCAATGAGTAGCCTAAAAGCTAGACGAAAATGACTGATGTCCTGTGTTTGTGGTAGATGCGCACATTTGTACTGTAACGTGCTGATCTACCCAGCGGTCCCATAAAACGTTAAAAAAATTTAAACGTCTGGGAGAATGAGTAGAGCAGACATATAGATATGAATAAGAGTGACGATGCAAAAAAAGAGCTCTATTCGGTACGGTTTTCTGTGCGCACACACCTGACCCGAAGCGTGCAGCCGTGCACAATAGACACCTATACAGCGCGCGAGTACTGAATTGAGCTCTCTTTCGTGTCTGAATAGACAAATACACACAACATTATGTCTAAATGTCCGTTTTGGAGAGTATTCATGTAAACTATGTCGGTTATGTCTTAAACAGTTGTGAGTGTACCGGATGTGCATCAGTGCAATTGTATCCGCATGTCATTGGACATGATCCGACGTCTTAAAGTGACAGTGGGTAATAAACCTAATGCGGTCTGTGTCCTCAATATTGATCAAGCAACAAAAGAAAAAGAGAAAAGCATTCACTGTTTGTTAATAGCTTTAATAAGGATTAATTATATTCATACAAATAAATATGTCTGCTTGAAAGAATAAAGAATGATGTATGCAAGTAGTTATAAAGAATGCATATATCATAATATTTAGCTTACAATTAATTCAATAGATCCAAAGACTTTGTTTATTCTTATTTTCATTGGGATTTATTATCCCTTTATAGTATTATTTATGTTTTTAAGTCAAATACCAACAAGATATTGTTTTCATGTTTTCAAGTTTTCTACCTCAGGTTGAAAATAAATTTAGAACAAACTAAACGCTTAATAATTTTGTGATCTATTTCAATCAAAGAGCCCTGCAGCCTTTGACTTAATTTGTTATTTTTAAAAGGAAAATACTGGATGTTTACAAATCACTTCTCTTTAATTCCAAAGAAAGAGATTGATTATTGTTTGTAATTTTATAATTTTGTACTGTGTTGTGGCAGCAATAAATAACACATTAAAATCTAGGGTTGAATGTGATATTATACATTAGTAGTGTTGTGAAATTAATTGATGCATAATAATCGTGATAATCGTTAAATCGTGATTATTTCTCAGACAATAATCGTACTTAAAAAATCTGTAATCGTTGCATCCCTAGTCCAGAATTGTTTCAAGTGTGTCATTTAATAGAGATTGTTTGTCTTCACGGCAAGATTGTCGATAACAGGTTTATAAACGCAGACAATGTGGCGCAGCTCGTCTGTCTGAAAATAAAGCGTTAAATCAAAGGTCAAAAGATTAATAACTGTATATTAGATGGAAAATCGCAGTGACTATCTTTAGACAACGGCTGCTTTGCACAAGCAGGGGAGAATCCTTTGAGCTCATTCTTCAGGATCACACAGCACAATGTTGTGATGCTTTTGTTCTTTTATTGCTGATAGGAGTTCAGAGGTATGAACCGTGCATATAGAAAGTATTCATGTTTTTTTTTTTAATACACCATTGAAGAGGATTCAAATATACAGTATCAGCTGAAAAAGTGAAAGCTAACTTCTACAAAAGATTATAAAAAAAATTGCAAGCTGGCCAGAAACTTTTTATTACTCGCACTTGCCACTTGATGTGTTTTACTTTAGTCTGGTTGGACTGATGGCATCTAACATGAAGCGTCAGTGTTGATGTGGACGCATTAAAAGCCTGTTCATCGTGATTTGCAACACTGCCTTACTGATTAAGTTTTTTAATTATTGGTTTAACTGTACTGAAAGTGGAAATCTTCTTGAATCCCCTGCTCTGTGTTTTTCAGTCTCCTTTCCTGGGAGTTGCTTGGAGGGTTCATGTTTCTTAATGTGCTTATGTGGTCATGCAAGCGCACAGTGCATGAAGAAGTAAACGTTTCATTCTTAAAGGGCACCTATTATGGCCCTTTTTACAAGATGAAATATTGGTCTTGGGTGTCCCCAGAATGTATTTGTGAAGTTTCAGCACAAAATACCCCCCATTTAATTTATTATAACCATTTGAATGTGTCATTTTTGGGGCCTGTTTTGAAACGAGCTGTTTTGAGGCAGACGACCTTAAATGCAAATGAGCTGCTAATCCCCACCCTGCTGCTCGATGTGCTGGCCTTTGTAGAAACATAGTAATTTTGATGTCTTGTCTTTTTCAAAAACACACACACTTTTTAATACAATATCTTAAAAAACATATGAAAACGTGTGGTTATTTAAAAGGTTTAAATTACATAAAACATACGACGACGACGACAACAACATTTGTTGTCGATGACTATTAACGTTACCTCAGAAATCATAAAATACACTTACTTCTTCAGGAATTGTCGTTGGATCGCGAACACTAGGCAACGATCCACCCTTGAGGATTAATTTTGTAGCAAGACCTGCTTTGAATTGACCGCCGTTCAAAAAACAGTCACTCTCAAAATGATTTGAGCAAACATAAACGTACTTCGGGAGTGTAAGAGGCGCATTTCCTTCATAAATAAAATCCACCCACTGCGTTTTCAGTGGCTCTGATGTCGGAAGCAAGTGCAAACAACTATGCGAAGTATTACAGCCCACAACAAAACACTTATTTTTCTTAGGAGGCATTTTCTGGAAGGAAGCACAAATCTTCAGAACAGCGGTCCGGCTGTCGTTGAAACAACAATGGAGGATCAGATCACCGAGGGAGGGGTCTGCCTCAACCACACTCTCAATCAAACCCCTTTCCCATGTTCTATGTCACAAAAAGCTGAATCTTAGAACAGCACATTCTGAGAGAGTGCATATGAATTATTGACATTCTTATTCTTATGATTTTTATCATCCTAGGGTGGTTTTGCTCACACACTGCCAACACACATTTATGTTCAAACAGCATGTAAAAGTGAATTTTGCATAATAGGTGCCCTTTAAAGGGGCATTCGGCAACTATTTCAACTTAATAAAACCGTTTACAAATCATTTGGATGGTTTAATAACCTGTTCTGGTGAGAATGGTGACTTTCCCCGCTCCCCCCAGCGTTCATAGGCGGAAAACCAACCTTGCAACATGAGGATTAACGTCCCGGTAAGTTGGAAATAGGAAGTCTCGTGAGAAGCGAGAACGAGCGAGAAACACAAACTGCTTTACGGAAATTCGAAATAAACTCACACGCCCGCCTCAATGTGTATGATGGATTACCCACCTCGGTAGACATAGCTCCACACGATAAAGTTGGCCGGCTCCGATAATAACAAATGCACATGAGCAACGGTAGAAAGGGGGAGGAGGGTGCAGCAAGTGAGTTTTTTTACAACTTTGTTGTGAAATATACACCTTACAGCTGTAGGGGGAGCTCGTTGAGAAAACATGCAACAACAAAAGTGAAAATCAGCTAAGAAATAGCTAGAGTTGCTGAGTTCCCCTTTAAGCAGTTTTATCACTGTAACTGGCTTTCTGGTTCACATGTAAATGTACGGTCTTCAGGAGGTTTCTCGAGGAGGACTGATATGCTGAATGTTTTTCTAAGAAATCTAAATGTGATCTTTAGCTAGTTGTGGAAGGTGACCATCTTCAGAGAACAACATTACTGAAATACTGATATTCTTGTTGATGAGATAAATTGACGAAACTCTGCTCATTCATCGGTCCACTGATAAAGCTCACATTACTTGCATCTTAATCTGTGTAAGAACTAATGAATCACTCATTAAGCCATGTAATTAAAAGCAGTTTTTACAACATCCCCAAAGATTTTGGATCATAAAAAAAAAAAATCTCTAAGAGATTAGAGAAGGCTGAGTTTCCACATGACAGAATCGATGCTCTGGAACCCTTTTGCTTCATCTTTACTGTAATGAATAACGTGATTATCTATCCACTACCTTTGCTCGATTGCTTTTGTCCGCCTCGCTGCCTGCTGTGAGCTGTGAGTTTGTTTGCGTCGTGGCTGTCTAAGCCTCGTATTAGCTTCGTATTTCCTTTTGTTTTTCCGTATTTCTCTCTTTATTCTGTTCTGAACCATCATTTAACTCATAATTACAACTCGGACTGTTGGCCAGACGCGTCTCAAGCCATTATACGGCTGGAACCGCAAATACGGTTGGAACATTGGTTGTTGGTCGTAGAGCGAGACACCGCTTCACTGCTGTTCGCCCTGCGATCGACTGCTTTTTTCAGCCTCGTTGCCCGCTGTGAGTTTGTTTGTTTGCGCAAATACGGTTTGAACATTGGTTGTTGGTCGTAGAGTGAGACACCGCTTCACTGCCGTTCGCCCTGCGATCGACTGCTTTTGTCAGCCTCGTTGCCTGCTGTGAGTTTGTTTGTCACACGGGAGCTAACGACATTAGGCTGCGACAGACGGAGGTTCTGAAGAAAGACTTCAGGAGCCTTATCGATACGGTACGCAGCACATCGCCTGAAACATCGATTATTGTGTCTGGACCGCTTCCTATGTACCGACGAGGGCATGAAAAGTTCAGTAGATTATTCGCGCTAAATGAATGGTTATTGTCATGCTGCAATGAGCAGAAACTGATTTTTGTAAATAATTGGAATCTGTTTTGGGAGCGACCAAGGCTCTTCAGCGCTGATGGCTTACACCCAAGTAGAATCGGTGCAGATCTTCTGTCGGATAACATCTCCAAGATGTTAAATACCATTTGACTAGTAACCAAAAATCCAAATCACAGTCTCTACTGCACCAATTTAATTGATATTAATACTAGTGTAGAACATTGCATAGAAACTGTGTCTATTCCTCGTTTACTAAGATCAAATAATAAATCTACTGCGGGATCTAGAAAAAATCGAATTGCTATTAAAACAAAAAATCTCGCTATTAATGAACAAAAACAATTTCTAAAGCTAGGTCTTCTAAACATTAGATCGCTCACACCTAAGGCGGTTATTGTAAGTGAAATGTTCACAGATAATAATTTCGATGTTCTGTGCCTTACTGAAACCTGGCTTAAACCAAATGATTATTTCGGTCTAAATGAGTCTACTCCACCAGGATACTGTTATAAGCATGAGCCCTGTCTGATCGGTCGTGGCGGCGGTGTTGCAACAATCTACAGAGATATCCTTAATGTTACTCAGAAAACTCGTCATAGGTTTAATTCGTTTGAAGTGCTTGTGCTAAATGTTACGCTCTTAGATGTAAGAAAAAAATCCCTATTATCTCTAGCATGTAGACCTCCAGGGCCTTACGCCAATTTCCTAAAAGAGTTTGCTGACTTTCTATCAGATCTTTTGGTCAACGTCGATAAAGCATTAATTGTTGGAGATTTTAACATACACGTAGATAATTTAAATGATGCGTTAGGGGCTGCTTTTACAGATTTATTCAACTCCTTCGGGGTCAAGCAAAACGTCACTGGACCAACTCATCGTCTTAATCATACACTCGATTTAATTATATCATATGGAACCAATCCAACCGATATAGATCATTCCACAAAGTGATGATGTCACTGACCACTACTTGGTTACGCACTGCTGTAATATGTCATGCTGCGCCACGTTATCGACCAGGTAGAACAATTCGTCCATCCACCATAGATCATTTCTCAAATAGCTTATCTGATCTGTCTCAGCTGCTGCCTGAACCCAAACAAACAGATGAATTAGACGAACTAACTAGCACTATGAGCACCATTCTCTCTAGAACATTGGATATTGTTGCACCCATTAGATTAAAAAAGGTCAGAGAAAAAAGTATAGCACCATGGTACAATAATACTACGTATGTTTTAAAGAGAGAAACCCGTAATTTAGAGCGTAAATAGAAAAAAACTAATTTAGAGATCTTTAGAATCACGTGGAAAGACAGTATGTCACTTTATAAAAAGGTACTTAAAACGGCCAGGGCTGAGCACCTCAGCAAATTAATAGGAAACAACCGAAATAATCCAAGGTTTTTATTTAATACCGTGGCTAGACTAACAAATAAACAGACGTCGTCTGAACAAAATACCTCGTTACAGTTTAGTAGTAATGATTTCATGAACTTCTTCACCGAGAAAATTGAAAGCATCAGAATCAAAATCGTAAACGTTCGATCTTTGCTCGCGCCTTATAATTCGGCCGCAATTATCACCCCGCAAGAACAATTACAATGCTTTACAACCATAGAACAAAAAGAGTTAAATAAACTTATCACTTCATCTAAAACAACAACATGTTTATTAGATCCTATACCAACTGAACTACTGAAAGAAGTGTTACCTATAGTGGAAGAGCCTCTTCTCAATATTATTAACTCATCTTTATCTTTAGGTCATGTTCCAAGAACGTTCAAGCTGGCAGTTATAAAACCTCTTATTAAGAAACCACAATTAGATCCAAATAACCTAGCAAATTACAGAACCATTTCAAATCTTCCATTTATGTCAAAAATATTAGAAAAAGTTATGTTCGCTCAACTCGGCTCTTTCTTGCAAGAAAACGACATGTATGAAAAGTTTCAGTCTGGATTCAGGCCACATCATAGCACTGAAACTGCGCTTGTTAGAATCACAAATGATTTACTTTTAGCTTCGGACCAAGGATGTATCTCAGTACTAGTTTTACTTGATCTTAGTGCTGCGTTCGATACTATAGATCACACAATACTCTTAGATCGACTACAAAATTACACTGGTGTTCAAGGACAAGCATTAAGCTGGTTCAGGTCATACTTATCAGACCGCTACCATTTCGTCTACTTAAATGGAGAAAAATCGATTATAACTTTTACAAACTATGGAGTGCCGCAGGGATCTGTGTTAGGCCCTTTATTATTCTCAATATATATGCTGCCACTTGGTAATATTCTAAGGAAACATGGAATTAGTTTCCATTGTTATGCTGATGACACTCAAATATATATTTCATCACGGCCAGATGAATATGCTAAATTATCCAAATTGACAGATTGTGTTAAAGATATAAAAGATTGGATGACTTGTAATTTTCTTTTATTAAATCCAGACAAGACAGAGGTAATACTTATCGGTTCTAAAAACCGTCCACAAAACCTTTCCCAGCACGACTTTAACATAGTAGGATGCCCTGTTACTTTATCCGCTACAGTAAAAGACCTGGGTGTTACATTAGACTGCAACCTGTCTTTTAAAAAGCATATTTCATATGTTACAAAAACTGCCTTTTTCCACTTTAGAAACATTACTAAGCTACGTAATATGCTATCAGTCTCTGATGCAGAAAAGTTAGTTCATGCATTCATGACCTCGAGACTAGATTACTGTAATGCTTTATTAGCTGGTTGTCTTGCATCTTCAATAAACAATCTACAGTTAGTCCAAAATGCAGCCGCTAGAGTTCTTACTAGATCAAGAAAATATGATCATATAACACCGATTTTATCATCACTTCATTGGTTACCTATAAAGTTCCGTATTAAATACAAGGTATTGCTTTTGACTTATAAAGCTCTAAATGGTTTAGCTCCAGTCTATTTAACGGATCTTCTATCGCCTTACAATCCATCGCGCTCTTTAAAATCACTAAATTCGAGGCTTCTGGTCATTCCTAGGATATCCAGATCCACCAAAGGAGGCAGAGCATTTTCACATTTAGCTCCGAAGCTCTGGAATAGCCTTCCTGATATTGTTCGTAGCTCAGACTCGCTCTCCCAATTTAAAACTAGACTGAAGACGCATCTATTTAGCCAGGCATTCATATACATTTTTTATCTTACAGTTACTGTAAATTCGGCTTCTAGTTCATAAACGCCAGAGGAGAACTGGCCCCCGACTGAGCCTGGGTTCTCCCAAGGTTTTTTTTTCTCCATTGGGTCATCTGATGGGGTGTTAGGACACCATTAGGTCACTGGATGGAGTTTTTCGGTTCCTTGCCACTGTTGCCTTTGGCTTGCTCAGTTGGGGATATTCAAATTAATTAACCAATCATACCATTGATCAGCTCTACCAAACTTGGATGTCTTTTTTCCAGTAATAAACAAACATTGTTAAGTTGTTTTGATTGATACTGTGAAGCAGCTTTGATACAATCTGTATTGTGAAAAGCGCTATATAAATATATTTGACTTGACTTGCAAATGTTTCTTGATCATGTAGTTGATGTCATGAAATTAAAGGTAAACTGTCGATCTACACTAGAGCAAAGTGAATAATGTGCCAATGTGTTTTTATATATGTTGTATATTGTCTATTTGTACCTTGTATTTGTCTGTTTTGCACACTGTAAATTGACATTTAGGCTACAATAAAAAGAAAAAAAAATGCATCATCTTGATGTTTTTCATCTATAAACTGTTCCCACAAAGTTGGGAGCATGAAATTGTCCAAAATGCCTTGAAAATAATAAAAAATAATTTAATATATAATAATAGTAAAGATAATTTCTTTCTTTCTCAAAACTGAGTTTTGATTTCTAAGTGATCCATTTATGTTTGTGTTTTCCCACATGATTATTGGCTGTAGGTCATCAGTAAATTAATGTGCCTTTTAAATGGCAGTGTTTCCCAAATGAAAGACAAGAGCTGTTAGTTTTGAATGATGTCTGTAATGTAGATAAATGTGTTTAGAGTTTTACAAAAAAATTGTTTTTCAAATGCAAACTGAGTGCAAAGCATATAATGTCCTTGTATTATTGCAGACTAGGTCTGAAGATTCGGTACATGAGTGAATGGTTTCACCGAGTGAGCCTCAAATTCCACTTTTAGTGTCTTAGTAATTTGAAAAAACTGTAAAACAAGCTGACAGTATGTAAGCGTATGGAATGAACCAAGAAAATCTTAAAATTGCATGGAACTGAGAAGCATGAATGGAAGCAATAAAAAAGACTGCAATAAAAAAACTAAAACAAGAGACAATTATTTTAATGCAAGCAAAAAAAAATAAATTTGCACACATCAGCTTTGGAATAAAAGAAAAGAATTCTGGAAATCTGTTTGTTAGTAATCTGTACTTAATCTGTGTTTTTAAAACATGATTAAGTAGATTAAGGCCTACTCCTGTCTTAATATAAACGCTGTCTGGGAAACCGCCCCTAAAGGTTTAACAAAGTTATTCTTGCCACTATAATTTATGGATTCCTAAAGACAAGTTTATGGTTAAATAACGTATTAATAATAAAAGTATAATGAATATTAAAACATGTTAAATATAATGTAGTAATTTTATTATAGCACTCATCAGCTTGCAGCAGCCAAGATGATATTCCTGGAAACAATACAGACAGATCAGCATAAACAAACTATACAACCAATTTAATGCCAAATTACAAAACATTATGAGGCTATGTGAAAGTGAATAAATTGATGTGTGTGTGTGTGTATTTAGTTATAAATATGTGCTGTGTAAGTTAGCCTATAATACTTTTGAAAAGTATAACTTAAAACAAAAAACAAATAATAACCCATATAGGTTACATTATAATAATTGTATAATATGGATAATTAGCACTTCACTTACTTAATATACAATGTAAACTGATTACTTTACTCTAGCACGGTAGTCAGTAATGTACAGCAATGGCACAATAAACTAAAGGATTAATATTTAGGTACGTATAAAGGTAAGTCTGCTTTTTTAAAATATTACACTTCAATACGTACAGGATGTGCGAGTTAAGAAACACGTTCAAATTGGTCGTCTTAACATGGTAAAACTGACAAATGACGCGACCAAAATGAGCGTGTCTACGCGTTCAAAAGAAACACGTAAAAAATTGCCGCGTTAACGTGGACAAACAGTGCGTGTTGACGCGGTCAAATTTCACGCGTTTCGTTTGAAGATTATTGGCCCCGATCGCGTTCCATAGAGAGCAGGCGTCGATTGCAAGTGACGTCACTTGCAGAGGAAGCGCTCGTGTCTGAGCGTGCAAGTCCGAGAGTGCAAGTGACGTCACTTGTCTGCAGCCAGACGCTATTGAAGAATCCTGCTAAATTAAATGTATCATTGTTTCCACAAAAAAAAAAAATCCTTGACATTAATAAGAAAAATTAAGCTTTGCCATCGTCGTAATAAATTACATTTTAAAATATATTAAAATAGAAAAGTTATTTTAGATTGTAATAATATTTCACAGTTACTGATTTTTACTGTATTTTTGATCACATAATGCTATGCAGTCTTGGGCACAAGATACTGAACGGTAGAGTGTGTGTATGTATATATATATATATATATATATTAGTGATGCGCGATATATCGGCCGCCGATATAATATCGGCCGATATGGTCAATTTTTTACACATCGGTATCGTTCCGATGTCAAAAGAGGGCCGATGTGAACAGGCCGATAATCATTCCTGTGTATTTGACGTGTGTGTAGGCTTATGTGGGGGCGGGGATGTTTGTTTTTGCACTAGCACGTACACATTACACACATAATGTGCTGAAGCAGGTGCTGGAGGCGTAAATTACGGCTCTCTGCCTTGTTCTGACCGACCATCAAAGTATTGTCGCGCTGGAGTTACGGGGTTATGATGTAGCAATTAAATCACCTCAGACACACACGTAAGTTACATGTTTCACAGTGATTGCTTTTGTTAGATTACTGAATAATGGCATATACTCTAGGGGGAAAATTATGGTGAAAATGATCAAGGTAAGAATGACACACGACACGGGTGCATAAAAAAGATAATCTTTAAAATCCAGTAATAGCTAGTGGTAGCCTTTAGCTAGCGATGCTACGACACAAACACGTTTCGAGCCATAATCAACAACTTATCTAGTAACAAGCGCTGCATTAGAGCAGGCTTGTAGGATATCTTAATTCACAGCCCGTAATACAAGGCTACAACTGAAATAAAATGCTAGCTCTCGCCAGGGGCGGACTTAACCATTAGGCAAAGGTCGGCAATTGCCTTGGGCCCCGAGCTACCTAGGGGCCCCCAAAATGCCCCATTAAATTATGCTTAAGTTTTTATTTATTTTTTACTTTTCGCAAATTATATATTTCTAAAAAAACATTTGCGAAAAAAGGCATCAAATCATTAGTGTCGCAGACAGGAGGGGGCCCCCCCACCTCACTACATTGGACTATTCCATTATCTCACTTTCTGCGTGCGAAAGTGACAAGGCTAATCCGCCAAAAAACTGACGGAGAAAAATAAGTTATTGACAGACAGTGTAGGCTACAGAGTGACAGACAGAGAAGCTACCCAAGCGGTGCTGAAAAAGCAGGAACCGGGAGGAAAGCAAAGCGTTTTTACCAAAATTGCAGAAGGTAACAAACTTTTTTGTGATGCCCGGTATGTGCTAACGATATGTTACAAGTCCATGGCCGTAGCCAGCTATGAGGTGACCGAGGTCCGGAACTCTGTCATATCTTACATTCAAAAATAAAATGTCAAGCTCTCTGAATGATTAATTAGCCGTTTAAACCACCTCATATGAGTGTTTGCAATGCATGTTGCTGCGAGAAGCTAGCGCAGTGAACGGGGCTTGAGAGTGTGTTGTGAGTGAGGGCGCGGGTGCAGCCTCCGCGTTGCCAGATCCACCTAATGGAAAGGTGGCAGTAGTCTTCTGGACTTGTTTTTTCTGATTTTATGTGACACTTTAGGAAATTATTAAGTGGAAAGTTGCATGTTAGGGTTAGTGATATATTAATCTTATTTCCAAAACACAGGCTTTGAACTTATTTCGGGTTATTATTATTTTGTTTTCTTGTTTTTCGTAGCAATATCTGGCAACATTTTACTGTCGGCATTAATAAAAAAAAAGCTTATAGACAAACTGTAATTGCATAAAGCTACCACATTCGGTAAGACAAACGCAATGATCATCGTGATTATCTGTAAGAAATGTATAACACTATCAAAAACTAGCATAATACAGATCTGTATGAATGAAATTTGCCAAATAACTTACTGGCCAGCAGGAAGACGGCTCATGCTGTTTAGTTAACCTTTCACAAAGTCATCATAAAAACATTAATTAAAGCAGTGTTTCTCAACTAGCAATCTATTCAGTCAGCATATTTGTGTTTGATCTCTGTGAATTACAGAAATATAAGACTTGCTAGACCTACTTTTTTTCTAGATTTCTTTGCACAAAACTCTCCAGAAAGTGCCATGTAATAGTTTTTTTTTTTTTTTTAAATTCAGAATTTTTTTTTTTAAGATTGGATGGGGGGCCCCATACTACCTTTGCCTTGGGCCCCCAATTTGCTAAATCTGTCACTGGCTCTCGCTTGTCAATCAGTGGCGCAAAAAGTGGGTATGCGCTATATGCGGCGCATAGGGGCGCAGCACCATGGGGGGCGCCAAAGCGATGGTAATTTTTAATTTTTTTTAATTAAAATTTCATTTAAAAAATAATAAATATATATTGTCTTTTCTATATGTAGCTGCTGTTGTGCGTTTCTAAATCATTTCTGCATTTATTCAATGTTATATAAAATTTTAGAGGACTAATAACAGGCTAGAGTAGGCGCCCTCATGGAGAAGGGGGGCGGGGTAATATCGCGAGCGTGCGGGGGCGCCGTGAGCGCCGAGCAAGCAGGTACGAGTAGTGAGTTGTCGTCGAAAAAGATGGATAAAACAAAATGCTGTGGGGCTAAAAATAGAAAAATAAAGAGGGAAAAGGAGATGGCATGTCAAATGATGCGACAGCAGCTAAATAAGTGCATGCTGAAAGCCAACAGGTAGGATTTAAAGTGTGACATCCAGGCATGTAGGCTATTTATATCTCTGTGGCCATCGGGACTACCGGGAGATTCCCGGTGGGCCGATGTGCTTTTTCGGCCGATAGGCCTACATCTCATACGTTTTTTTTGTTTTGTCTTAACGGCCCATACAACTCGTACATCGGTGGCCCATTGGTTTTTTTATTTATTTTTATCAATTTTTTTGCTTAATTGGCGGCGCTGGGTTAGTGTCGGTGTAATGCATTGGTCAAAAAAAGTCAGCTTAGTTTTTTTTCTGACACACCGGCCCATGAAACGTCATCACGTGCTCATATCTTTCAAGTATAGAAATTAGTGCATTTGTTTTACAATATATGGCTATTACTATCATGGGATTCATATTATAACTATTATTATGTAGTAGTGTAATGTAGACAGACACTAAATAAAAGAGGTTTGAATTTTTCTTTGTTTAATTTGCACCCTGAATATGGGTTGGAGCTTTTAATTTTGAACTCTCAAAGTGCACCAGACTGATGAATTTAACATGATTAAAGAACACAAAATTTTCTTACGGGGGGGCATGCCCCTGAACCCCCCTAGACAATGGAGCTTATAGTTTTTTTTAGGGGGGTTCATCACGGTGGAGTAGCTATAGTTAAATTGTATTAATAAATGACAATTTTGCACTTATTTTATCTGTTAGCTCTCACTCGTTCCTACTCACTTATTACAAGGCACACTTATTTATTTATTTTTCTTTTAAGGGGGGGGGCGCACATTTTTTTGCTGCATACCCCTCTGACACTGGGTAGTTGCGCCCCTGTTGTCAATGACAGTCCACTGACTGAAAACTACGCGAGTTGGTTGGTTGGAGCCGCAACGACACACCCATTATACACCAGCAGCAGGAATGTAGTAAGTTAGAGCCTACCTTTTGTTGAACCCTGGTTAAAATCCATGTCAAACAACCGACGAGAAAGCAAATCCATTACAATGCGGAACTACTAGATAGTTCTTTAGGGACACCTAATCTGTAGCCCCGCCTTAGCTCTGAAGCTCTGTGACTATTATGAACAGGTTGCGACATCAAGATTGCAATGCTGGAATATGTTGTGTGTGTGTGTGTGTGTGTGTGTGTGTGTGGTTGTGTGTGTGGTTGTGTGTGGTTGTGTATGTGTGTGGTTGTGTGTGTGTGTGTGTGTGTGTGAGAGAGAGAGAGAGAGAGGCGCGGGCGCGATCGAACAGTGGAAACATAAAAACATACTCCGTCATTTTGTTCATACAGGACATTTTAACTATTCTTACTACTTCAACTTCTTGTTTATACATGTGAAGCCATTTTTATCATAGTGAGTCTAATAGGGTTGATATTGCTTACATTTTAAGTGTTATAACATTGTGCTATAAAATAGAAGTTAAGGTCTTTTGCCTTAGTAGGACAGTACTGTACTTTAAAGTTTTAAACTGTTGTACAATGTTCACAGAATACAGTGACTTGGTCTCAAGTGAGTTAGATGTTTATTGAGAATACTCAGGGTTGGCTTATTCATAGTGTGAATTCAGGACACACTTGTATCCTTTATAAAAATGTATTTTTATATAAATATTTATTTTTTCTTCTGAAGATCTGATGACATATTTTGCACAAAGGTAAAGGTGCCCAATATCAGTCATTTCTGAAAATAAATTACAAAAGTAAAAAAAAAATAGCTGTGTTTTTTTTGGAAAATAGCTTTATTTGATTATCATAAAAATGTGTTTTCTATACAGAGATATCGACATCGGTAAATATCGGTATCGGCCATAACAGCAATATTAATATCGGTTATCGGTATCGGCCACAATTTTCACATCGGTGCATCACTAATATATATATATATATATATTAGTGCTGGGCAACGATTAAATCGCGGTTAATCGCATGGTTATGCGCAAAATTGAATAATGACTTCTAAAGTAGTGTATTGCGCACTTTTGATTTAAATGTACTGCTATATACACAAAAGTGCAATAACTTTAAACAAATAAGGTGCTTTTATACCAGCAGTATTCCCTTTACACAGTAATCTCAAATCTCAACTTAAACATTAATGCAATCGAATCAAATATTTAAACAAAGCTATTTGCCACTGCCAGGGCATTACCTTTTATCTAGTTTGTTAAAACGAGTCCAGTTTTCTTGTTTTTTTTCTGAACAGGTATCAACAGGTATCTTTTATCAGGGAGCAGCAGAAACAGTCTATGTAGTAGTCAGAGGTCATGATCACTACTATATAAGTTGACCAACGTTACTTATAGTAGCTTAGGTTTGGTCATGCCATGGTTTAAGATTACATTAAACAGAGTAAAAAAACAATTTATATTTTATACTCACGCCGTAGCTGTGTAGCGCGCGTACACTTCGGCGTACCCTGACGTGCACCTCTCCAAAAATGTAACGTCAATTCTACGTGTACGATTGCTACAACCGCTCCCCGGGTTTCACATGCTCCCTCTGCATGTGTAATTGCGCGTCAACGTGGACAACGACGCAGAGATATAAATGAAAACCAACGCGTAGTCTATAGCGTATTGTCTTCGGCGTAAGTCCGACGCATTAGTATAAATCAGCCAAGAGTGAGGTGAAGTGGTCGAGCACAAGGTGCAGCTACAAGCGGGTGCGTTCCTGTGAAACCTTTGCGGTCATGCTCGCCTCACGCCCGCGCCCGCTCGTTGCCGAAGTTGAATTGTCTATAACTTTTTATAAAGGACGCGCAGCACAAATCATTAGAAGAGAGACTGATCCTCGGCTCGCTGTTAGTGAGTTTCCAGAATCTAAATAGTTATTATCTATAGGTTTTATAGGTACTATCCATAGAGCGCCTGTCATTCACTCGCGGAGCGCAACCCTTTAACTGTTCACCAGAGAGAACCTGCCTCTCTCCACTGCTTGTTTGGGTGGGTTATTTGCTGGCTGACCAACATCCCACCCCTCCTGTGATCATGGTTTGACTGTTGGCCTATGTGTATTCAGAGCCAGTGAGCAACAGACTTTCAAAATAATAATAATAAAAAAAAACTGCGTTAACGTGCGATAAAAAAATTGTCGGCATTAATTAATAAATGCGTTAACGCGATAATAACGCGTTAACTTGCCCAGCCCTAATATATATATATATATATATATATATATGATGACCTTGGCATTGTTAGCACCATGCTCTACTGTTTTGTCTTAAAGGTCCCGATGGCAGTGTGTTGATTCTTTGATATTTCTCGTGAGAAATGACAGCAGCTGTGACATTCTCAAAACTGGACTGGTTTATTGTGTTGTTGGTGTGTGCTGCAAGATGATTGCATCATTCACTGCTATACGGCATGTACCCGCTATAAACTGGTCGAAGCGAATGGTGGTTTATTCTGAGCATCAGTGGATTGCCCCGTCTGTGTGTGTTCTGAGACGGGCCCGACTGCTGCCAGCGCTTCATCCTACACAGGGGGTTTATTTTTATAGATCATACAGACACTAACACGGTCTCCTGTAGATTTTTGTTAAGCATTGTGTTTTGCGTCTGCATGTCTTCATCACTTATGAGCTGCATATAGACATTTAGCAACAGTGGAATGCTTTCACTTGATGTCTAATAAAACTAGTTCTTTGATGTCATTCTCAAAGTGGCCAAAACGTTGTTAAGAGTGAATCTTTCTCAATGCTTGAATGATCAAGTAGAAACACAGATCTAAAATGCATGTGCGCTGCCCATTAACCTGCAGGTCACACTGAGCCGTGCCGCTTTAATGAGGGTATAAAATAAGGTGAGTTTAATGGTCAGCAGGAAATAAACAGACCCTATAAAGATTTCATTCAATTAGAGTGCATCAGCTGTGAAGTGCTTTATTTCAGTATATCAGACACTCCTGACTGCGGGATGGAAAGTGTCCACAGTTCACCATGTTTAACCAGGCGATACATGAGTAATTTTTTTGTCCTCATTAAATGCCAAATGCAGCATGAAGTAGCAAAGTCACAGTCAGTCACAAGGTTATGCAGCCACAGAAAGTTTAAGACCAGTGAGATTTCACTGTGGGCGGAGCTATTAAACTAAATGAAAATATACTATTAAAATGGATTTTTGTCAGTGGTCGACCAATATATTGCCACAGGCGTTATATTGACTGATATTTCGCTTTTATTTATTAACAGCACAATACGTTTTTCTGTTTGGCCGATAAGTGTGTGAATTTTATTTTCAGGGTTCCCGCGGGGTTTTAAAAAGCCTTAAAAGCATTGAATTTATGAATTTGGAAATAATACCTTAAAAAGTCTTTAAAAAGTCTTGAATTTTGATGTCTGGGTCTTAAAAATTGTGTTGTATGTCAGTGTTCATTTCATTGACTAAAATAATAACTTTTCTTCAACGACATTTTTCACTGACGAAAACGAGACGCTACCTAAATAAAACCTAGTTTTGAATGACAAAAACTATGACGAAAATCTATTTACATTTTCGTCAACGAATAAAAACTAGATGAAAATGTTAGATAGTGTCGATCTGGGAAGCGATCCAGTCAGAACTGATGTCCTGCGTGTGTGGTAGATGCACACATTTGTACAGTAACGTGCTGATCTACCCCACGGTCTCATAAAATGTTAAAAATGTAAACCAACCACGCACCAACCCGAAGCGTGGAGCCATGCACATATTCACCTATACAGCGCGCGGGTACTGCACTGAGCTCTCTTTCGTGTCTGAATGGACAAATACACACAACATTATGTCTAAATGTCTGGTTTGGAGAGTATTCATGTAAACTATGTCGGTTATGTCTTAAACAATTGAATCGGGTGTGCATCAGTGCAATCGTATCCGCATGTCATTGGACATGAGCCGATGTCTTAAAGTGACAGTGGCAATAAACATAATGCGGTCTGTGTCATTAATTTTGATCAAGCAACAAAAGAGAAAAGCATTTACTGTTTTTTAATAGCTTTAATAAGGATTAATTATATTTAATTCATCCAAATAATTGTCTGCTTGAAAGAATAAAGAATTATGTATGTAAGTTGTTATAAAGAATGCATATATCATTCATTGAAAAGAAGACTTTAAAGAAGACTTTTTTCTTTTACTTTAAAAAAAGTTTTTTTTTAAGTCACAGTAGTTAAATCTGTATCTGTATTGCTTGTTGAAACTTAAAAATCATTCATATTAACAGGTTAATATATGTTTTCTCCAGGAGTATATGGGTTTGGAAATTTTAGAGAAATTCTAAATTGACACATTACAATTGACCTAAACCCATTATATTTTAGTCGACTAAATCTACTGTAGATTTAGTTTACAGTAGATTTCGAAAATCTAAAAAAACTAAAATCTTATTGTATTTCGTCAACTAAAACTAGACTAAAACTAAAACAATTCAGATGACTAAAATATGACTAAAATTAGTTTTTCATATTTTTAGTCAAAAGACTGAGACTAAAGCCTCGTACACACCGGGACGAATATCGGCTCGCGTTATTCGTCAGCGTTTTTCAACGCGTTTTTTGTGTTCACACCCAAGCGATTTTCGCTGACGATGAGCCGAGTAAACATGCAAATTTATTCCCTGACATTAGATGGCGCTTAATGTAAAACAGAAATACCCCGGTCCACAAAGTGCTTCTGACACTCGCTTGTCACTCAGAAGAAGAGAGCAAGTTTGTCGCGTTTGTCATATAGTTCTTTATTCTCGTTGGTGTCTCTTTATAAAGACACCAACAAGACCAGCAGCTCTACATTCATCTGGCCTTGCATCTTCCTCGTCTTATTTCTTCCCGGCAGAGTGTAGTAGACGCTGTATATCTTCTTCGCCATTACGTATGTGTGCTCGGCAAGACCGTTTTGTGTTTGAGCGGCCCCAAGTTGTGTTTTACTGTAACTTCAGATGCTCCAGACACGTGAGCAAAAGCGCCAATCTCATTGGTCGGATAGTTTTTGACACGGTGCGTCAAACCAAAAAAACGAACCCGAGGCGTTTTTAAAAAAATGACGCTTTTACGCTTGGCGTTTTACGCGTCGGTGTGCACACTCACATTGGCGCCCATTGTTTAGTCACGAGGCGTTAAACGTTGCCGAATATCGCACGCGAAATTCGTCCCGGTGTGAACAGGCCTTAAAACTAAATCAAAATTTGCTGTCAAAATTAACACTGCTGTATGTAACTTCTCCGTATTGTATTTTTCCTCAAAAGTTTCATTTGTCAACCACGATTATTATTATTATTTTCGATGTTTATTGTTCAGGGGTCTCTCAGTTCCCCATATTCCCAGCATAGAATAAGTAGCTAGCTAATGTTAAAACACAACTTAACATTGTTCGGCAAACTTTCTTGTGGCCTACTGAAATGTTTTTATTTTTCACACCTGCTTGGCTTATCATCTTTTACCCATTCCATATTTGAAAAATAAATGAACACAAGTTGAAGGATTTTGTTTTTCTTTGCTGGTAGGGACGTGAAATAGGTATTAATTTTTTTTTATATAAATGGTCTTAAAAAGGTCTTAAAAAGACTTGAATTTAACTTGAAGAAACCAGTAGGAACCCTGTATTTTGCCAGTTCTACAAATAGCAGTATGTCTAATTGGAATTGCTAAACAATGGAAGTAAAAAAAGTATAGTGATTGCCTTTCTTTTATTATTAATAGAAATGCAAATGCTATAATACCTTCTTATATACTGTCGGCATTCAGCAAATTGCATTTTAAGACATTTTTGATTGTCTAATAGATAGACCATCAGTTCCCAACAGGGGGGTCTCTGCCCACAAGGGGGCCTCAGCGAGCTCTTTGGGGGATTGCGTTATATTTTGAAAAGTGTTGAACAGTGAGCATTAAAGCAGCAGTCCGTAACTTTTTTTGTGTTCAAAATTTACTAAATTTATACATCATGAATCCATTTTTCAAACTGTGTTTTTGTCTTATCCTGAGTCACTATGGTACACCTATAATAAGTGTTCATATTGGGACTATTTTACACTGGTTCGGATCGTACCGCTGCGGTGTAGCCCAGAGTCTGCGTGACTCGTCATAGACACAAACAGAGAGAAGTAGCTCCGGCTACAATGTTCTTCTGCAAGATGCATTATTCTGTAATGGCCTACTGATGTTTTTGTTTTGTTAAACTATTATTTGTGCATAAACATATCTGGTTATAGTAATAAACATACTGTTTGTTTAAAAACAAAACATTTTGTCATCCTTGCTGCAAGCTTACAAGAGTGACAGTGAAGGGGGGCCCTAAAATATTTTCTTGGGAAAAAGCGGGCCTCAGACAAAAAAAGGTTGGGAACCACTGTAATATACCATTTGGGAGCATCATTCGGTCACTGCACTGCAGTTGCGCACGCATTGTGATGGAGTAATTTGGGTAAGAACAATGGAATAAGAGAAAAAAGTGTGGTTGGAATGCAAAAAAAGGAGATGTTCTATTTTTACAGAATGTCATCGTCAAAGATGCCCTATAAATATAAACACAGACGTTTATGGCTTCAAGCCATTAAACTGACAGACTGGACTGATGAAACCTGTGATGATTAGTCTATTATTAAATCATGAATTTGATGTAAACCATAGATCTACATAATCACAAATGCAGTTCATAGGGGACATTATGTATAAGCCCTTTAGTTACAGCATGAAATTATATTTAAACATAACAGTTTACTTAGATAATATTTAAATTGTAGCATTTAACTTTTTGTAGCACTTTATAACTCATAATTGATAGTTTATAACACAATTAGAAAGAAAAAATGTAAAATTGCAGGATAAAAACTCACAATTCTGAGGAAAAAAGACAGAATGACGAGTTAAGATCTCGCAATTCTGATTTTTCTTCTCTTAATTGAGATTTAAATTAAGAATTGCAAGAAAAAAGTCAGAATTGGGAGGAATAAACCGTGAAATTACCTTTTTTGGTCTTTAATTCCATGGCTTCCATAGACAGCTCCTGCATATCTGTCACTTTCTGCCATCAGGCCCACTAAACACGTCAGTCATCACACGTCAACACCTAAATGCACTTGCACATGCTTTAAACCCTTCGTTTCAAACTACACTGCAATATATCCAGTTTGCCACTATCATATTCATGTCATATTCACTTTGTACTGTATATAAAATTAGGGTTACCTGATCTTTATTTGAGAAATATGATGTTGGTTACGGTGTTTACTTCGTTTTTAAGAATTTCTTTATTTGTGAAAATACCACAATATAGGGAAGCTTGTTTCCGCCACACAATAAAAAATAAAAAAGTTAATTGAGACATTTTATCTCACAATTCTGACTTTTTTTCTCACAATTGCGAGCATTATATATGGAAACAAGCTTCCATAACAAAAGGATTACACAAACAAGAAGTTTTTTAATTTCTTATTTTGTAAGTTTTATGTAAAATAAATATAAATTCCATAGCAGCATGTGTTATTTACGGTATTTAAATGTAGTAAGCAGCTTTATATCAGGCATCGGCCACCCTGCTCTTTAAAATCTTGGTATCGGCCATCAAAAAAATCCATATTTCTACCACCAATTTATGTGCTTCAGTTATCATAGCGGGTTATAAAAAGATGGATCAAGAGAGTGATCACTTGTTGTGCTGGTCGAAGTGTAGTTCTGTCTGCGCGCTGACAGCAATTAAATCATTGTGCTCAGACATTCATCTGCAGTGTCCGGTTGCATCCGCTCCACGGTCTTCACACACACTGGTGGCACATGCACTATAACCATACAGCTACACTCCTACATGAATTTATAGAGAAAGTCACAACCCTTTATATGCCTCCTCTATTCCCAAATTACATTCAAATGTCAAGTTGTTGTTGTTTTTTTAAAGTAGAATGTGCATTAGCTGATCTGGCCTTAAACACGTTGATATTAAGAAGCACAAAATATCATAGCATTGTTATCTTGGGAAGTAGCTGGCCAAGGTGGTTATGAAGATAGCCACTTAATGAAACGACTTGATGGTCATCGCCACATTACTGCTCATTTACAAAGTTCATATAACTCCCCTTTGTTGCATTGCCAGAGGTCGTTGTTGCTCATGTCACCTCAGAACACAGACTTCCATGGCTTTGTCTCTGTAGATCAGTATCACATGAATGCTGATGCGTTGCGTGACATGGCGTCAGTACCAACATAGTCCAACATTTACACTTGTCAGGCACTCAATGCAAAAAAATAATTGGCTTTAATCAGTGAGTGAAAATACAGAGATGCTCATGGATTCTGAAAAATGACCCTATTGAGCTTAATCAAAATCTTGTTTTTGTGTGTTTACTTTATGGCTGCAACTAATGATTATTTTAATAATCGATTAATATGTCGATTATTTTTTAGATTAATTGATGAATCGGATAAAAAAAAAAAAAAGCATTAATTTCCAACCGTTTATTCAAAAACAGAACTGACAGTGCAAATTCACAGTGCAAAAAAATGGACTAACACAACAAACATACACATGTATGATTTACATCTGCCAAATATATAGGCTTTTTAAAAATAAAGTGCACAAAAAGATGTATATTTTTGTTTTAAGGGACCCGAGCTGTCAGAACAATAAATAATTTATAAAAAATAAAGAAAAATACAAATCAGAAAACTTAACAGGATTTGTTTGAACGTCAGAACTTGTTCTCTACACTACACTCGCACACACTCACAGATGCACACACTCACGAACTTGTTTTTTTTTTGTCAAAGATGTTATAATCTTTAACAAAATTTTTGACATTTGACAAGCAAATGCACACAAAAGACAAGTCTTGCGCATGGATAATAGGTAATAATAATAGCAATAATAATAATTATAACAGAAGATAATATCTCTAGTCTATCCTTATATTAATTATAAATACAATGTATATAAAATTTAAATACAATATAAAATAATATCAAAAAACAAATACAATGGATTGACCACCTCCTATGGTGTGTAAGGTATTTTGCAGCTCATCCTTTCCGAGCATATAGTGAAGTTTCTCTGAGTCATTTAGAGTAAAGATTGAAAAATTCAGTGCTGCAAATTGTGGGGAAAATATTACTTGGGACAGACAAGAAAGTGTTTTCATCTTCTGTCTATCTGATTCAAATCACAGTCTGCTAATTCAGTGGTAAAAATTTTATTGTTTTTATTTATATTGTTGTCCATTTATCGAACTTCCATGCCTCTTATATAGTAATTATATATTACTATGTAGTATGTACCAATTTACTAATGCTCAGACACACTCAGTCTCTCTCGGTAAAGATATCTGAATTACTTTCCAAAAGATGGGGTATTAATTAGAAGATTTATCTCCGGCAGATCAGTCAGAGAAAGTAGACCGGTCAGGCTGAAGTCACACTACTGTAAAAACATTGTTTTAGAACTCACACTGCTCATTTCAAAATCAACGTTTATTGTTTTAAATCTGCTAAATTATTTGCTTTGAAATCATCCGTATTGTGATGTCAGGATGTGGTGTTCATTTCAATATCCCCACCTCCACGATATAATGTTCACAAGGACTTAAGAGAGTGTGAGCAGCCACGGTATATATATATTTTTATATATATTTACACATATAAGATTGTTTTGATTTGCTAATATATTTGATTAAGAATTGTGATTTATCACAGATATCTGTGTTTAATGAGTTAATTTATTCACAATCCTACAACATACTTAAATACAATTATACACTTTTTCCAACTTTGTTTTTATAATTAATTGTATTCTATTTTTAACTAATTCTAATTATCGTTTAATACTTTGTTGATTATTTCTGTGTGACTATAAGATGATTCTGCAAGGAGTGAAGCATTATTGTTGTTCTTGTAGTTATTATCATATAGATGCAGTGCGATGAGCTCCTCCATCTTGTGCGAGTGACTCGAGTGTTGCTCGAGGAGACACAGCTCTGCTTCTCACTGTTGGGAACAGATGGACATGATGATGCATCGACCCGTTGGCTCACTCCTCACATTAAGGCATATTGTCTGGCAAGTGACCATAACGTCTTAAGCAACCCGATGACAAACCTGCTGAGAATAATATTAATAAAACCTTTCAAAGTGCTCTGTCTTTTGCATTATATCCACTGTATAGTCCATATGAACTAATAAAGTAGGATGTACATTTCAATCCTCGGGGTCATAAATCATCTTCTGACTCAAACTCAACTAGGGCCGGTTTGGATGTTCTGAAGATGCAAAACTTGAGGGAGATTGAGCAGATTGCATAAATCGGAAATTCTGACAAAGCAAAATCTGAATATAACTAGTTGACAAAGTAGCATCCATTCATTCCTCCATCCATCCGTTCCTCTATCCATCCATTCATCCCTCCATCCTTTCCTCCATCCATCCATCCATCCGTTCATCCATCCATCCATCCACCCTTCTGTCCATCCACCCTTCCATCCATCCATTCATCCGTTCACCCATTCAACCATCCATCCGTTCATCCATCCACCCTTCCTTCCGTCCATTCATCCATTCACCCATCCATCCGTTCCTCCATCCGTACATCCATTCCTCCATCCACCCTTTCTTCCATCCATCCACCCATCCATCCGTTCACCCATTCAACCATCCATCCGTTCCTCCATCCATCCACTCTTCCGTCCATTCATTCATCCATCCATCCCCCCTTTCACCCATCCATCCACCCATTCATCTCCATCCGTTCGACTATCCATCCATCCTTCCATCCACCCTTTCGTCCATCCATTCATCCGTTCACCCTTCCAACCATCCGTTCTTCCGTCCATCCATCCATTCCGCCATCCATCCATCCGTTCCTCCATCTGTCCATCCATCCATTCCTCCATCCATCCGTTCATCCATCCATTCATCCATCCATTCCTCCATCCATCCGTTCATCCATCCATCCATCCATCCGTTCATACATCCATTAGTTCATCCATCCATCCGTTCCTCCATCCATCCAGCCATCGGTCCATCTATCCATCCGTTCCTCCATCCATCCGTCTGTTCATCCATGCATCCATCCATCTGTTCTTCCATCCATCCATACCTCCATCTGTTCATCCATCCTTTTGTTCATCCATCCATCTGTTCATTCATGCATCCATCCATCCATCCGTTCATCCATCTACCCTTCCATCCATCCGTTCCTCCATCCATCCATTCATCGTTCATCCATCCATCCATCCATCCATTCCTCCATCCATCCATCCATCCGTTCATCCATCTACCCTTCTATCCGTTCATCTGAAATAAAGTTGCTCAGCACATTAAACAGAGTAAACCATCACTCACAATTATTTTATCGCCATAACATGCCTGTGCTGTATGTGTCTATAGAAAGAATGATACCAAGACTTGTTTGCCTACAGTGCCTTTGTGTTGTAAGCATCACTCCAGAACTGACATCACTTCCTGCTGTTCATGATCTGCACAAGCTGAGCAGCTGGAGTAACTGATGCAACCCTTCTTTCTGTGACTGCCTGCTTCAGATCTACATTAAATTAGTCATTTTCCCCATTATCCATTTGTCCAGTAGTATTTTCTGTTAATTGGTCACATAACACACACACACACACACACACACACACACACACTCTCTCTCCAGTTTTGTTCTTTAATAGCTCAGATCTGTAATATCAAGTGTAGCATGGGGTTTTGCAACAGTCAGTCCTGTCTGTCAGCTCTAGGGTTTCATGTTGAACATTTTTTACCTTTTTTTTTTGTTGGTAGAATTGGCTCCAATGTCATGTGACTGGATCTGGCATACAGACAAGTGAATAATAAATGTACATGCTACTTTTTTGGATTGAAAACTATCAAATGAAGTATAATAAATAAGTGTGCAGGTTTAGGATGGCATAATTCTCTCTTCAGATCCACATGCTGTCAGAAGAGGAGCCAGCCGCCATGTGCCACCTACTCTGCTGGCCATGAGCAGGCTTTGGCTGCCATGCATACTTTAAATGCAGACTTCAACTTTCCCAGTTGAGAGGGAACCGATCAGTGTTTCTACTAAGAGAGAAAGTGCTGTTTTTGACAGCATTCTCGTATGAAAGCCATAGTCTGTGGACACGCAGAAAACACACATGATCCTCAATACCCTTTATGCTGCACTGTCAGTAACTCTTGACTGCAGACACCATCCATCATGGCACGGATACTGTAGTCCAACTTATTTACATAGAAAGTAAACTACAGTCAGTAGTAGTAATGAACAGTGAGGGGGAGATATTTTTCTCTAAAAGAGAATCGTAAACGTGGCGGATGGCAGTTCAGCCCCATTTGGCTGGTGAAGAGTGCTTATTTTATACCATTCTTGATGCGACAGCAACCTTTGATTATGACATTTCTCATTTTACATGCAAACAGGTTAGCCAGTCATGTCAGATGTCATTTACGGATCTTAAAGGTACAGCTGCAAAAGCAGACTGTGTAATTGTCAGAGAGAGGGTGGAAAATGATCATGAAAAACTAAATTGCAACATTTTAATGCAAGAAACCATATATAACATTAAAGTGGGTGGGTGGGGGAATTTAATGCTTTGTAGGAACCAAAAGTGTTCAGTCACAGCTTTGCCAGTTTTGAAGCCCTATTTTCAAACTACTTCATGCTAACATAATGTTAAAATTTGTAAAAGATCCCTGGATGAGGTCATTTTTTGATTGTATTTGCACTCCACATCCTAGTGCCTTGCTTTCCTAGAAAGCATGTGTGAATATCATAGACTAGTTCCAAATGCTGCTTTCTTCTTTCTGCTTCATTCCCGTGGGATGTTTTGTTGCTGTAATTAAACTGTATGCAGATCTGATGCTCTTCTTGAGTTCAAACAGACATTCAGAGAGGAGTAAAATGTATGAGATATTCCTACACATGAAGCCTCTGCTTGAATCATCATTCATGAAGTCAAATATAAAATCGTCTCGCAGAGACTTTTGACTGTTGGCATTGAGTCTGGTTCCCATTGTAGCTTATTCTGGCCAAGATCTGCCCATTTGGACAGGAACAGAACGTGAGACCTGAATCTTTATCATGACAATCAAGGTAGGTCAATGATAAAGAATGAAAAACTTTAGATAATGACTCAGGAATTATATTTTGTCCCCAAAATATCGTATGATTTATAATGTGTGTACACTTTTCAACCACAACTGATACTGTATGCATAGATTATTTCACAGCTATTACTCCGAAATGAAAGTGGAACAGTCAAAAACAATCTTTATAGCTCTCAATAAGAAATGCAAACAATATAACAATTTTGGCTGATAATCATTACCTTATGCACAATAACCAATAAATGGCCAAATTTAGATATCTATAAAATTTAAGCACACTAACTCACAAAAATTACAAACAGTAGTTCCAAATGCTGTGAATTTAGGCATCACAACATTATAATGTACAAAATGAAAGAAAATATTGAGATCTACAAAAATATATGTTAAATGGTTTACTGAAGGCAAAGTTACCTAAATGTGACCCTGGACCACAAAACCAGGGTCAATGGGTCCATTTTCTGAAATTGAGATTCATACATCATCTAAAAGCTGAATACATAAGCTTTCCATTGATGTATGGTGTGTTAGGATAGGAGAGTATTTTGGCAGAGATACAACTATTTGAAAATCTGGAATCTGAGGGTGCAAAAAAAATCTAAACATTGTGAAAATTGTCTTTAAAGTTGTCCATTTATGTTCGCGATTGTGCTGCACTCACTCACAAAAATAAAAGTTTTATATTTACAGTTGGAAATTTACAAAATATCTTAATGGAACATGATCTTTACTTAATATCCTAATGATTTTTGGCATAAAAGAAAAATCGATAATTTTGAACCATACAATGTATTGTTGGCTATTGCCACAAATAAATGACTGGTTTTGTGATCCAGGGTCACAAATGTAAATATTGGATGATTAGAACATGCACAGTTAAACATCCAATATCAGCCAATACTGTATATGTACAATACTTGCTGATACTGATACATTTAAATGAATATAAAATCACTAATATCAGCTGATAATTGATATGGTGGCAGTATATAGTACATCTCTAAATCTCATCATCTTATGATCCTCACAAAGTTTTCACGCAAATTGAGTTATTCCTCCAAAGTGTCCATTGTAGCAACCTTGTAAACATGACTGTCAGCCAATCAGATTAGAGCTTTTGCCGTTTTTTGAGCTTAAAATTACAATTTCACATCTGAAACTGAAATGATTAAACCTGCCTGCTTATAATTTGTTTTATTTCAGCCAGTCATGGTGTGTTTACAGAGCATTAGTATGCGCTTTGAACGCTTTGAATTATAGATTCAGATGAAATCAGACTGAGGTGATGGATTTCTCACAGTAGATCTGTGAATTACTGCCTAGAGCAAGGCATGTTTGGAAGAATGCAGGTCTCAAATTGCCTCATTATTCCAGATCTGTTATTATTATTATTATCATCATAAACCACCTCAAGACACCCAGAGTTGTGCTCGAAAGTCTTATTGCGTTCAAAAGCAGAATCTTATTTGGCCGTTTCTCCAATAAACTGCATTATTACCATGCGAAGTGTATGCATGCCTCAGGGGCAGCACTGCGTTGTCGTGTGGCGCGTGATCATGTGAACGAGAGTTAATCTGCAGCCAGTGCTGGTGATCTTCTGGTTTACATCTTTGAGCAGGACCAGGAGTCTGTTGGGCAGCTCACATCGGCTGTGTGAAATGTAAATGAATCGATCTCAACATTGGCTCACTTCAGAATGGGAGGAGCACCTCCTCTCTCTCTCTCTCTCTCTCTCTCTCTCTCTCCCTCTCTGACTCTACCAGTCACTGACGTGTTGCTCCCAGGGAAACTCTCGCTCTGTATCCACACACTCCGGCGAGCGATGCGGGAGAAAGAAGCTTTGCTCGTGTCTTGAAGGCAGGGACGTTTGTGTGGCGTTCTGCTTTGCTCGTCTGTTGGTATCACTCTTCTCCACTCCGCCACCTCCTCACACACTAGATCTCCTCTCTCGCTCCGCGTGTGTGTGTGTGTGTGTGTGTGAGGGCTCTAAGCGCAGGAGATGATTGGGGTGAACAGTGTTCAGGGCACGGGGAAGGTCCGCATGCGGCCCGGCGGGTCCGTGAAGTACGGCAGGGAGGAGTCGCTCAGGCGTCAGCCACAGCACCGCTCCAAGTCCCTTAAAGTGTCCAATTCTGCCGAATTCAACACTGGACTGCCCAAGAAGGAGAAGGTAACCAGCCTGACTTTTGCTGTGGTGTTTGTGTGCCTGGAATGGAGATGATTTATTGGGCATTGTGATGCTGTATTAACATAATCTCTGTGGTGTTTGTATTTAATCAATGACATGGAGCTGCTCTCCTGCACGCGCACTAACGCTCTTCAGATAGCGCTGTTATTGAGTGCAGCCCTGGTGTTGTAGTTCAGTGTGGTGTGATTATGTCTGCAGCACTGGACGCAGTACTTGCACTCCACAAAATACTGCATTTCCCACTGGATGAGACATGTCTGTGTTCTTACACTGGATTTATGTCTGTACCTGAAGCCAACAGTCATTAAACCATGATAGATGGATTTTCTGCTGTTATTGAATGACAGGCATGCTGTTGTTAACATCTGTTATTGTGATGGCATTAACGTGTCACCTTGACCCTGGTTAACAGCGTCTCTGCTTTATTGGTCACTGTGTTTGATTTATGATTCACAGATATAGTTCATGCCAGCGTAACCCGCTCCCTCTTTCACACCCGTGTGTTTTCTGTTCGGTCTGATGTGTGTGTTGTCCTGCGGGCGGCATCCCGCTGCCACTGACACACAGCTCATGTGAGAGGAACATGGCTTTGTGTTTGTACACACATGAACAGTGACACTTGTCACTTTGGGTAAACTAACATGGGAAAATTACTACACACGCATACAGTAAATGGCTGTGGTAATTGTTTGTGCATTGGTTGCAATTCCTTTAAAGAAAATTGATGATTTAGCTGGATTTAGAGGCTTGAGTGATACGAGTTGGAGCATATTGGAGTTTATGGGTATATTTGACCATTTTTGTACTGTATAGCTTTTGTTAAATAATCACCGATTCAGATTTGTTTGAGTGTATGTACACATGTATGTGCACACACAAACTGTAATATTATAATATTATTAATTATATTTAAGATTTTATAATTGTTTAATTGTATTTAGAATAGATTTTATGTAATTTTTAGCATTTTACTCCTTTAGACGTATAGTACAGTATAGAGTTGGTGGAAAGCAATGTGGGAGACAGCGAGAGGGTGATGAGATCGGAAACCCCGTGAATCGAGCATCCGCTATATGTTGGACTGGAGTGACGCCCACGCGGCTATTGACTCCGACAGATTTTTTTTAAACATGGTATTACTATTTTGTACATGCATCAGATCACATTTTTTAAGCTGAAGGCTTGAAATTATACATCACTAGTGCCAAATAGTAAGAGAAAATAATATTTTCAAACAGGTTTCAATTCCATCAGTACACTTAGTCATTCAAACTCACGCTATTGGTTTGGTCTCAAACAAACATGTCAGTGTTTTGGAAACGCCACATTGTTTACACTCTTCTGGAAATCAGTCTACTTAGTTTTATTATTTAAATATACAATATAATAGAGGCTATTTTCTCATTTTGCTAATTTTCTTCTTACTGTACAGTATGCATTATGCTTTGCAACTTAAAACCTTCCAGTTACCAGACTAGATTATTAACCACTAGGCCACATCACCCACTATTGCAACATAGATAAAGCCGGGTTCACACTGTACGATTTTGCCCGTGATTTGGCCGTCTGAGACTTATTTTGTGAATCCTGAAAGATTCCTCGGATGCTTGGCCAAAATCTGATCCTAGACCAAAATAATTTTTACATGTTCACCGACAGCCGATTAATGACCATTGTGATCAAATTTGACCTCAGACGAAGTTCTGCCTGTGTCAGAAGGTTTGAGGCTCAGTCCTGCAATGTGACTTCTCCTGCGCCTGCAGTCAACTCGGAGACCAATAGGAGCGCAGAACCTGATGATGCAATCAGTGAGACAACAACAAACAACACTCGCTGGAGATTGCTGAATGCTGCTCGCATCACAGACCGATGATGTTAAAACTCTAGACGAGTCTTCATGTGTGCGTCAGCAAAAGCTAATAAACGAATGAGCACACTCCATTTAGAAAGGGAAATATAAATATTAAATAATTAAATTAAAACAATGGCTGGAATGTAGCTTCAAGTTTTTGTCAGTAAAGTAAACGCTGCATCAGATTTTTTGTGTAATTATTAAAGTCAGTCATAAAGAACAAATAAATAAATTCTACGCAGTGAGTGTTCTGTTTCTTGCAAGTATTATTGTTTGATTAATGTTAGATATATCTAATGCAAAGATGTAATATTCTTACTAGTGCTAGACAACAATTAATTGTGTTTGTGTTTACATAATATATGTGTGTGTACTGTGTATAATTATTTTGTATACACACATATGCATGTCTATATTTTAGAAATATTTGCATGTATACTGTGTATATATATATTTTTTTCATAATTTACATTTTTTTCTTAAATATATACATGCATATGTGTGTATTTACAGTATATATACAAAATAATTATACTCCGTACACACACATATATTATGTAAACACAAACTTTTATTTTGGATGCGATAAATCGTTGCCCAGCACTAATTGTGACACATTGAACTGGTTTGGCATTGAAACCTCGCCACGAGTCCACGACAGGCATGTAATCATTCACATCAGTGTTCACCGATCACGTGTGCACTTAGACATACATGCGTTCAAAAGCAGCCATGTGTCAGTCAGAAAGCACAGACTGGTTTCATGACTCTTTTTATTTTTTTGCACCAGTACTACAAGGGAGTGTGTTGCACACCACAGACATACGGTCATGACCCGTCACGTGTGGTCTAGCAGTTTCACGTAACATCAGCTGACGTGTGTTCAGTGTTATGAGAGATCAGCCGTTTGAGTGTCTTCTCAGGGTCACATCAGTGTTATGGTGAGGTTACTTCATGTGAAATGTGTATCAGATGACAACCTGTCTATTGTATCTCGCATGCTCATGAATGTAGTGAAGCCCTTTTTGTCATTTGAGACCTGCACGGATGTGTGCTTCTGAACGTGTGCATGTGGTCTGTGTCCTAATATTCATGCTAACAAATGAGATATCTGCAGCATTTTGAGGTTTAGCTTGACCTTTTCGCTCATACTTCACACAGGAGTCTGGGTGTGCATTTGCATAAATACTGCAAATGAATTGTGTGACATTTTCACAATGAATTTCACTGATGGCATTGCATGAGAAAGATCCATTAGTGTCCAGAGGAGACAGTATTTCATTATAACCAATTCTACAGTGACTGACTTCATAATAACTCAGTGAGATGGTATATTAAATTAAAGACCACAAGCATCGTTCTGGTAGGTTTTACACAGCCATGATGTTACAGTTACACAGATCACACATAACATGGAACAGATTTCACATGTTCAGAACAGTTATTTCAGGAGGTTAAATTAATATCTTCTACTTCAGGTGAATATGAATTCTATTAAAATTAAATGCATACCATACTAAGCCTTTTTCTTTTCCTGTTTTTTTTCCATGCAGGTGTTGTATAACTCCATCAAGAATGAGAAGCTGGAATGGGCCGTGTAAGTACTTAAACATTCACCACAACCATTCATGTCTTTTAAAGCAGAGATAAAAAGAGTTCACAGAAAATTGTGCTTTATAAGATCAGGAAATGTGCAGGCTGGATTCAAGCTGGCATTCCCATGAGCACATGCAGAGGTGGAAAGTAACGAATTACATTTACTCGCGTTACGTAATTGAGTAGTTTTTTGTGTACTTCTACTTTTTAAAGTAGTTTTTAAAATCTGTAATTTTACTTTTACTTAAGTACGTTTTCTTTGAAGTATTGTACTTCGCTACATTTGAAATCATATCCGTTACTGAGTAAAAAATAATAATACAAGAAAAAAAAAAAATTCACACACTACGGAAACTACTGAATTGATTGAAGGGGGGGAGAACAAACGCGCAAAAAAGGTGACGCAGACCCAGCTGAAGCTGAAAGCGAAGCGCCAAGCGAATTATGGCCAGTATGAAAAGTAGAAAAAAAGCGTGGTTGTCCTCGAGGATAGATATCCAATTTGCAAAAAATGTGGACGCAAAGTGGCTGCAAAAAGAGGATATAGGACACCATCCCTCCTGCAGATAAAGGTATGTCCCGATTTACGTGATGCAAAGGGAATCCCGGAATCCAGTCATGAAAATGGAATTCACACATAATGCAGATGTCACGTAAAACATGCAAAATAATGGATGGATGAATACATGGAAAGTAGAACTGTGCAATAAATCCAATCGCGACATGGTCTGTGAATATTTAAGCTAAGCACAAAAATACTGCATGTAAATATATAACCCTATTTGTTCTGCTGAGCTGCGTTTGTCTACTACATACTCAAGTAGCCTACTCGTGACGTTCATGGTGTTTTCAGTGTCTCACAAACAATTTGAGGATATGAATACATGAACATTTCCAGAGCTGCTCTGAGAGAACGTCTAATGAGCATTTTCATAATTTTATTTGGGAAAAACCATTGTCAAATACACTTTGAAACAGGTCTTCACTACAACCCGTCAAAATAAAAGTTCGGTTTTACTAGGAGAAATTATGACAGAAATATATTACTATTGTAGGCATACAATAGAACGTAGCCTACTTCTCAAAATAATAATAATAACAACAATAATAATACATTTTATTTAAACATTATTTAAAGGAATATTTTTTTTTGTCCATGGTTTAAAGGGGTCATGAACTAGCTTTTTAAAAAATGTTATATTGTTGTCTGAGGTCAACTTATGAATTTCGCTTGGTTTTTACATTCAAAAACATCAAAATGAATAAGTAATAGGCTATTTTCTACCCTAGTTTTGAGCCTAGCTCAAAAACGCTCGGTTTTTATGTGCGTCTCTCATTGAAGACTTGGAAGTAAACGCCCACTGGTGTGAGTGGATAACAGTTTTGCATATTATAAGGAGTTTCAACTCACTCGTCAGTAACGATTAGACTGATACACATGTACACATAATTATTAGATATCAAACGATCTGTAACAATGTAATACTAGCCTATCAGATTATTAATATTTTTTAAATAAAAATTTTACTCACATAAGTGTGTTGCACCATTCCTGTCGGATCCAATATAGAAGGCACAGCACCGTTTTCTAATCTTAATCGGTCTGCAAATCCAGTCTCGACGTGTGTCTTGTTTACAAAACAATCCTCAGTGAAATGAAGCGAACAAACGGACAATGTTTTACCCACATCAGCTGGAACGTCATTAAAAATAAAGTTTAACCAAGCATTCCTATTGGAATCCAGAGGAAGCTTATGCAGCGACTGTCTTCTTCCACAACCAGGCACTGCACAATATTTTGTAAATGTCATGTTTATTGCTCGGTAGCTCGATCCGGTTTGTCATAACGAGGTAGGCCCGTGTTATTTAGCTATGAGTGTAATGCGCGAATCGGTGGGCGGGGCTAAAGTAGCCTTGTTGAAGTAGGCGTTGATCTTCTTCAGCGGGGGTGGTTTTATCCTCTTTGACGTCATAGTTCCCCACTTTGAAAAACGAGTCGTTTGCTGAGCCTGGTGTCAATAAAAGCATTTATTGGACTAACAAGGACGTTTTCAGTTCTGAAATTTACAGGATATTCTTATAATATGATGACCTCTTAAATGTCAAAAGCTCAAGGAAAATTTGATTTCTCAGTTCATCACCCCTTTAATATAGTAAATCTGTTTTTGCAGCGCTTCCCCAAAAAATAAAAGGACACAAGTTTAAATTTACATTTGATTACCACCGTTTTTGATAATATATTTGGATTAAATCATAAAAAGAAACATTAATTTTCTGAATAAAATACATTTCATAGGACAATATTATTCTCAAACATTTTAATAAATTATTAATGTTAAAAATAAGTTGTTAATCTAATTCATTATCAATTATTGAATTTAATTGATTAGACATGTTTTATTGAAATTTTAATAAACAAACAAATTATTTCAAGTTTGTTATAATAAAAGCATTTGTTCAACCAAAAAAAATTCCTGTTTTCATTAATTTAACTGTCATTTTAACTGATGATAATAATAATAATACCCATAATTTAATAATACAGTTTATTTATTTAACAATTGATTAATACTGTAAACCGTGATATTTTCTGAGACGTTACCATACTGTGAAAATCTCATACCATTACAACCATACACGGGAGGGTCCCCCACCCCACCCCCGCTGTTAAAAAAGTAACTCAGTAACTTTTACTCTGAGTAAATTTTAAATGAGCTACTTTTTACTTTTACTTGAGTAGATTTTTAGACCGGTACTTTTACTTGTACTTAAGTAAAATTTCATTGAAGTAGTAGTACTTTTACTTGAGTAGAATATTTTATTACTCTTTCCACCTCTGAGCACATGCAATATTCACTGCCCCACAGATCCTACACCACCTAGGCTTTCTAAAGCCTCAGGCCCTTTCACCAGGAGTGAAAGAAATAACTGGTTTTATTTTTATCTTCATCGCTGGCTCTGGTGCCCGAAACTCACCAATACACATCAAATACGTGCTCCAATTAAGGCCCAAGTGTGTGATGGTGTGCTTTTCAGTCAAATGATTAGATTGGTGGCATTTGAGACATGAGCTGTAATTATGATCTTGAAAACATGACATTAGACTGACAGTGTGCCTCACTGATAACAGTCATAGAGCGAGACATCGTCCCATTGTGCCAAATTACAGCCAGCCCTCACCAACTCTCTGCTCCAACCTAGGGGTGTGCGATATTGACAAATTATCTCTCTCGATATTTTCTGGGATTTTATCGATAACGATAATTAGACGATATTTTGCTGAGTGTATTTATTGTGCTGGTACCTTGAGTTTTTGATATTCTTCATATTCTGTGTGGTGGTCAGTTCACAGCAGGGACAGAAATATTTTTTTTCCAATATGGTTTAATTGATTTTTACCTTTTATGGGCATTTTTTCTTTTATAAATATATATTTTTAAAACCTAATTATATGCATGCATCATCTTTTGTGTCAATTTCATAAGTTTAATCAAATTTAATTATAATAATATTACACAATAGGGCTGTTACCAATCAAATTAATTATGAACAAAATTCATCTTTGCATTGCAAAGGAAACACAGAAGCTGCATTTGAAGTGCATTAAGATGCATTTACACAGACTGTTTAATGAAGCTCAGAGGTGACAAACGATTCATTCAAACAGCTGGAACACGAAGCATTTGACTCCATTTGTTTTAACCTATCTTAGTCATTGATTCAACTGATTCATTAAAAAAGCTGATTCATTCAGTAAGGAAACACCGCTGTGTGTTGCTCAGAGATTCAATTACAGTGCTGTGGGTTTTTTGACAATATTTGTTGGCGATATAGAGCAAAAAAAGGCAATATGGCAAATATTAACCCTCTGGGGTCGGCGGTATCGCTGGCGATAGCAGCTCACTTTTTTTCTTATCAGTGCAAAAGAGACTCAAAATACTCTGTTGATTTTGATCTTACATATAAGTGTTATACATCATTCGATCCTGTTAAGTGTCTATTTTTTTGTGGGTACTCACAATAAAAACAAAGTGTTGTGCTTTTTGTCAAATAAAGAAAAATAAACATAATGCGAGTTTTGCCTTCTCTCTGTCAGTGAAGTCCATTCTGAAACGCGTCTGAAAATGAACTGTAACTCCGCGAATACTTGTCATACAGGCACGAGAGATTTTTCTTTATGAAGCTTGAATTCTCTTCTTTTAAATGAAGTAATTTATATAAAAACAAATATTCTCAGTTTATGTAATCTGTATGAAAAGAGAGAGATGTCAGTCTTTTTCTTTTCAGCTCATAGCTTAAGTGTTAATGTGACCACGCCCACGGAGAGTGCGCGCTATTCAAACGCAAATGATCTGAGGCAAGCAATGCAAACATGCCAACGCCCACATCAGCTGGATTATAAAACACAAGTTTAATAAGAATCATGTACTTTACCTCGTCTTGCTACGCTGTGAGGAATAATACTATCTAATAACCCTGGAAAATGTACCAGAAGTGCTGGTAGTTTCATTTCGAGGAGCAACGGATCCAGCTGATGTAGTAAGTTATTTATTCTTAAGTGCTTTGTTCTAATTCTAGTGTCTGTAAACCGCAAAAAGACTGTTTAAATATGAATTGCGTGTCTGTGTGTGTGTGTGTGTGTGTGTGTGTGTGTGTGTGAATGAATGGCACAGACGCGCGCGCGCGCGCTGTTTGTTTACTACAGCTGTACAGAGCGCAGTAAACATGTTATTTTTACATGAAGACATCCAAACTATATTGCTATAGCCTACTGAGATGAGTAAAAATAGACTGAAATATGTTGAAATAAAATGTCTTTGTATAAGCAACAAACTGCAAATTAACATTTATATGCTAATATATCATAAACACGATATGTTAGACTAAATATGAATGTTTAAGCAAGATTTCGTTGATTAGTTTTGGATAGATTATAAAGTTTTTACTGTAAACAAAAAAAGACTACTGCCACATCAAATAGCTTTTGTTCGCCAATTTCTGCTCAAATGTTAAATATATAGTATGGGGTGTTTGTCAAAAATAAAGTAGGTATATTGAATTATCAACGAAGATGTTATTATAGTGTTTGTTCCAATATTCAAACTAATGAATCCTTACCTTTGTAATACGTATGATAAAATGTATACATTTTACAAAGAAAGATTACACTTTAAATATTGTTAAAATTGTACTTGTTGTTGTAATTGTAACCTATTTGTAATTGGTGACAATTTCTAATTGTAATATATATATATATATATATATATATATATATATATATATATATATATATAATTTCTTTTGTACTCGCATTCTTTGGTACCCAGTGACACACTTGTGTGAAAGGCTCATTATGCAGCTCATTATGCGGCTCATTATGCGGTCATTGTCAGATCGTCACATCGTTAAAACAACAATTACCATAATATTGCAGAAGATATATATCACACACCCTGTGACACACCCGGCTCTGCCTGAGCCGGAGGAAACGATTCGAACCTTTAAACCCATCCCTGTTTCTGAAACATGGAGTATACAGTAGTTATTTGCAAATTAAATATTAAGTGATATCATGTTTGAATATATTCCGTTTATTAAAGCAATACGCTCTAAGAAACCATTGTACCAAGAAACCAAAGCAATAAACATTAAAACATACACTGTTTCGAACATATAAACACAAGATAAGAATACAAAACATATACATATATGATTGTGTAAACAATTATGCTGCGATTATTTAATATTGAACCTGGAATGTTTCTTTAAATCAACTTTTCCGCCAAGCAGTGTTTAGCAGAAAAGTTGCCAAACAACACACCGACCACAGTGGTGTAGTAATACTGAATTAATGAGGTCACAGGTGTGTGTTTATAGTGTATTTTACAACAGCGGCAAACATCACATTGAATATTTTGCAAAGAGGGAATTTGGTTAAAAATTAAACTTTCTGTTTTAATGCCTCAAGTCGGACAAGGATGAAAGAATTTACATTTTTGGATGAACCCTTGCTATTTGTTGAAGATTAAAAAATTTAACCGTTGCAGAGATTTTGAAATTTGGCACATTGATTGAAAAGGGTCTGAACATTTTTCATTTTGTTCAACCCTTGAACTCACACTTTTGAAACTTGTTCTGTCCACATTCAGTTTTTACATTCTTTGGAACTTTGCATTTATAAAAAAAAAACACACCAATTTTGTCCAGTATGCACAAATTTGGCTAAAAGGTTCTTTAGCGCAAACCTCACAAAAGTTACAGTTTGTATTTTATTTTTTCAAAATTGTTGTTCAGCAATGCCCTCATTAACAGGAGGTGAGGCATATTGAAATGGTACTTAGTACATGTTATTGCCATCTTACCCTGAATGTACCTGATCAGTCAGGGTACAACACCACCTACTCCCCCAGAAACTCATTAGAGATGGTTAAAACATGAGTAATTACAGTAGGCATGTCAAGTTGTGAGAGTGGTCTCTTTAGATTTCTATGGCCCAAGTTAATTCACTAATAAAGTCGACCGTGAAGACAAGTGCTGCTGTATTTTAGCAATGCTTTTACATTATAAGGTGACCTTGGGACAATGCCACAGGGTTAGCACAAGGTGCTTAAAGTGCTTGAAGTACTTGAATTTGACTTTTTGAAATTTAAGTCCTGGAAAACCCTTGAAAACAGACATATTTTTAAAGAGGTACTTGAAAAGTGCTTGAATTATTACAAATAGGGATGCACAGATACCGAGCTCATGTAAAAATGCCAACAACCGATAGGCTACCAGGCAGCGTGTGTACAGTAACACACAGCTGTGGTGCGCGAGCTGATCAGACAAAACCGCGCAGTGGATTGAGCGCGCAGCGGCACAGACACGCGAGCTGGTCGAGCACATCCCTAAACATACATCAGTGGAAGGTTTGTAGTTCAGTCGGATGTCAATGGCAAAGAAAATAAAACGAGGCATGTAGCTTATTATTGACGTTAACTGACGAGAGAGAGCGCAGTTCTGTTAAATCCTCTTGATTGCTGATCGTTCACTCAGCACGTATTATTTGGATGAAAACTAAATCGTATATGTAAGTAAAGTAAAACATGAACTCTTACCTGATTTATGTATAACGAGTGATTCCCTACACTATTAATGGACGTTTGCAGTCAAGAAGTTCCATGAACGCAAACATCAGCGCGCGCCCCGCAAACCAGCGTCTCCGCACGCGAATACTGAATTAAATTGTCTTTCACGTCTTGCGCTTGAAAATTATGTAAAAACGCCCATCTTGGCGAGTATCCTAGTAAACAAAGTTAGTTATATCTCAAGTGAACGTAGCTATGTTCAAATGGGTCCGTGCGTTCGGTCTTAAAGTGGCAGTTTAACAAACCCATTGCTGTTTTAATGTTAATCAAACAATGGACAAATACATTACTCACTGTTCTTGACTAAATAGGCTACCCTTTTTAACTTTACAAAAAGATCCATCTATATTTAATTTATCCAGTAATGAATATGCAGTTTTTTCACATTTTATTACTTTATTCAAATTTCGGTACCTGTTAGATCTACCCGAAAAACTCTAAAAACACTGTTTATTTCATTTGTAGCCTTTCTTTGTTCTATTGTATTTATTAGTAAGTTGATTATTCGTTCTTATTTTGTTGCTGGCTGCTTACCTTTAATAACGTTTTAAATTCACATTAATGAGGCTGGCAGTTTTTGTTGTAGTATCAAAATTGGATAAATAATTGATATTTCACTGGTGTCTAAACATTTGAACCACTGACCCAATCTTCAGCACTGACCCTTCTGGAGCTGCTCTAGTCTAAATATGTGCTGTGCTATTCAATGAAAGATAAAATATGATAGAGCAATAGAATGTACAGTAACAGAAGCTCATACAGTACAATGCATTTTAGCAGGCTTAATTAAGCATGAAAATAACTGAAAGAAATATATATTTGATGAACAAATTAAGCCAACTAATATGATTTAGATTCTTTTGGTTTATCTACTAATACATTTGAAAATTACAAATGCAGTGAAAATTCAGGGATCGGTTACGGTATCGGTATCTCGTTCTGCAAAAAGTTGTATCGGTGCATCCCTAATTCAAAATATTGTGATTTATTATTATTTTTTTTTTTTTTTGTTGAAAAAGTAAAATTGCTTCACACCAAATCAACGCTGCAGCCTGTCTGAGATATAGAGCTATTTCTCATGGCTATGAGCATGATATTAAGTATATAATACAACTTTCATTCTTCAGGTCAATCATATTTATTGGAATATATAATGGAAAAAAATTCTGTTTCAATATCCTTTCAATGGTTAAGGGGATTTCCCATGCCTGACAGCACTGGTCAATGGATTGACCTCTATGAAGTGAAACATCAGATACCATACGTTTAATTTGAGTAAAAATAAAATAAAGATATTATTTGATAAGTGCCGATTGAAGTCCTTGAAATCCAAAAAAGTAGTGCTTGAAAAGTCCTTGAAAGTCCTGGAATTTCATTTGACAGAGTCTGTACGAACTCTGATGCCATGAGGGCCAATATTTTCACCACAATAATGCCTTCTGCGGTAGATATTTTTCTTTCGCACCTGACTTAAATTTAACCGCATAAAATGCCTAAGAATTATTGTTACCTGCCTAAGAGTCTCACACTGAGTCCAACGACGTCTCGTTCCTTTTTTGAACACTATCAGCCAGCAAACCCACCAGCAAAAAGAATACAACCGTTTTTATAGAATAGGAGCATGGCAAAGGTGACATGATTCATTACATAATTTTCCTACAATGTGATTGGTTCTTTTTCAGCAAACCCTTCTGTTACTAGGTAGAAGCTTTGTTATTCAAAGTCATGAGTTTATAAATTTAGATATGTCTAGTTTAATTTCACCTTTTGTTATATTCGGACATGATTCAGTCAAACTGACTGACTGACCAAAGTGTTTGGAAACATTTCAGGTTTCAAAAGCATATAGTTGTTAATCCTGCAATAAAAATAAATGTTAGTAATAATTAATTGAAAAATCCATCACACTTCTTAGAACCGGCAGACAGTGTTGGTAACATTACAGATAACACAAGTTACTTTTTTCATACTTTCTGAATTCACATTTCCTATTCATTTCACTTTTGGTGTGAAAGGGCTGTTACATTTACCAAAAATGTACTTTGTGTGTGTATGTGTGTGTGTTAAAAAACAAACAAACAAATAGCCCAGTCCAGGAGAGAAAAAATTACGCTAAACTAACGTAATGCATTACTTTCCATAAAAAGTAACTAACATAATTAGTTACCTTTTAAGTGCGTAACGCAATATTGAAAGGCATTACTTCTAAAAAATATCATTCCCCAGCGTTGCCAGCAGAACACCAGAAAATACCGTAACGGACTGTTGTTAACCTCTCAGTCAAGAGCACTGTGATGGAAGTATGTGCACTCTCCGTGTGACATAACTTTTGTCATCAGCAGGGTCCGTCCGCACTGTCGTGTGCGGCCCGATTTTTGTGTCCACGCGAACAACCGCACATGTGCAAGTGACTTGAGTGCTTGAAAACAAAGTCCACTGTAACGCCTCTTTCCACGCTCCCGGCCAACGGAGTACACTTTGAAAGGCTTGCGTGCTAAACTGTGCGCGAGACGGAGCGTAACGCGGAATATGAAGTATACCTTGGCCTTTAGGATGATTTTAAGGGATGAACAGACCCAAACAGGGGCACATATCAGTCCCTCACCCACAATCCAATGTAGATGTCTCTATATCTCACCCCAATCTCAGCCATTCAGCTTGATCTATAAGGGCTACAAACAGGCCGAGAGCAACACACTGTCACAAGCCCATAATTCCTAGTGACTCCCCTGCTGCCAACAAACAAATATGTCTTGCTGTCTTTGTTTACAAATCGGAGTTTTGAGAATATATTTTAACATCTAAAGTAATTTCATTACGTTTTCAGATATTTTATATTGTCTTGGGGTAAAATGGACACAAATGCATATTTCATTTCTTTGGTGTTGAAGGTTACAATTATACATTCTTCACATGTGAAATAGCCTTTGCCCTCCAACAACGGTGCTACTCTTTCTGATTGCTTTGCAAGTCTGGCCCAGTCTAGTGTAAATCAGAGTAATAGCCAGTGGAAACACATGCAACCTGTGAACTTTTGAATAGCTGTAAATAATCGACTCATTTAAAAATGTTTGCTGCTTGCTGCTGTATTTTATATTGTATTAGAAAATCACAAACTAATGCAAATGAAACCGCTATCGTCAGATGTGTGAAATGTCAGTTCCACTTGATATTTTAATATATTGTCAACATTTCTCATCTGGTGATGGCTTAATTAGTAAAGTATTTCTTTGTGTATGTTGCGCAGACATTTCCAGCCCTATTTCATTACATGGTTTTATTTAAATGTGCAAAAGTGCGGAGAATTCTTTGACTCTTTGCCTAAATCAGTATTTAATAAAGGGTAACTAAACACTAAAACAACTTTTTTTAGTTAATGGTCTGTAAGAATGGAGCTTCATACATGTTCATTGATTCGAGTACATTTTTTGACATTTTGGTTTAAAGTGTTTTAATTCTACAATATATGGTGTAAAAACGTCTGAGTGCTGCCCTCTTCAGGTTGAACTGTGGCTACTGCAGTTGAATTTTCCTATTGGAAGTTGTGGTACCCTCTGACATCAGAGGGTACCAGCTAACCACGCCCTTGCCTACAGAGAGATGCGTCTCAGGTGCACGCCCCCCCTCCGCTGGGCTCTGCCCACTTTTCCAGCATTTTTCAAATATTGCCAGTGGGTGGAGTCAGGCTCTGACCAGGGGTTTAGTTACCCTTTAATGTTTCTTTTTGTCAGCTTTTCTTTTTTAGAATATTCTGTGTACGTAAAGGGCATCTTCGAGCATTTATACTCCTCCTGACACTCGACTATTGTCACAAAGGAAATAGTGGTCTCAAGCTAAATGGCTGCTATTGGGATTGTTAGTTTCCTAGCAACGTGACCGACAGAAGCTCAAACCTTCAGGACAGAGTCCGGCAGAGTGCTCGTATTACTGGAGAACATAGCAGTCTTTGTCCCATCATGCATCTCATCAACCGTTAATATATAGACACGAGGTAGTGAAGTGTCCGTTTAGTGGCATGTGTCCAGTTACAGACCCTCTTCAAGTTGTGACCTCTGATGGTCATGCTGCTGTCACATGATTAAAGCTGTCTGTCTTTAATCTTCTCCTCCTGCTGTGTGAAACAGAGAGAAGGACACCAGATTTACCACTGTTGTCTTCTACTTTTAGATGCACTTAGATTAAAACTTAATGGATATTTCACCCAAAAACGATTTTTAAAAAACCTTTAAACCGTTTTGCACCTACTGAGGAACAAAGTTTTAAAGAACTGGTTGCAGTAAATAAATGGGCATAGAAACTTTCAACCCTTGAAAAGGATCCAAAACACCTTAAAAGTAGTCTATACAAGCTTCTTCAGAAGCCTCTTCTCAGAACAGACTTAAACTAAAGTCATTACACGCACTGCTGTTCAAAAGGCTGCACAAATACAGTAAATACTGAGAAATATTATGACAATTTAAAATGTTTTTTATGTAAATATATATATTAGAGGTGGGCATAGATTAATTTTTTAATCTAGATTAATCTCATTGTAATCTTGGAATTAATCTAGATTAATCTAGATTAAAATGGCTAATTTGAATTCTGCCGAAGGCATTCAGAATATGTGTACTACCCAAATAATGACTAAAAGTAAGTCTTTGAGAATAGTTCGCCTCAGGTAGGGATGTGAATTTCTGCCAAAAATGCCATTCGACAATAGAGAAGCAATAGTCGAATATCGTTCAAAAAAAAAAAAAAAAAAACGCTCACTCACAATGACAGAAAGGGAGGCCAATTTCATCTTTGGCGATTTGTCATCAAACAAACTTTTTAATAATTGAACAAGTAACATGTTTTCGTCGTTTTTTTTTTTTAACATAGTAGGCTAATTGGAAGAAGAAAAAAACAATAAGCACGACGTAGCTACAGTCCGTTTTTGCATCGCCAAACCAGATGCTCGTTAGATCAAAAAATAATGTAATATGTCATAATGATTTTATGTGAACCTGCCTTTACCGGCAATAGCCTCCTCCTTTTTAAACAAATTAGTTTCAATCAATGTAAACTATTCGTGTGACTATGCCCTTGCGCAATACACACACATTACCGAGGGATGGCGGGTGTTCATTTCATAAACTGTACACAATGGTAGTTTATTTAACCTGTTAACCTTTGCCAGTGCGCCGACGCTCTGAAGCCTTTTTCTGTAGCCTATAAATTAATGTATATGTCCAAAAAACGGATAATGTCATACTTTTTAGTAGTGCTATCGTGGCATAATAATCTGTTTGGTTGTAAAATGTATTACCTGAATGAAATGAAATCGAATGTATCGTCCTGTGGAATCATTCATTCACAGACAGCTTACGAAGATGTTCAACTAATAAAGATCTTCATCGCTGGCAAAAATATGATGCATTTGCAGATTTGCTTTCACTAGACTAAACTGTAGATCCACGGCCACTTCATCCAACGCTCTTGATGTTCTTAAATCTTCCTGTTACGACTCCGAGTCGAGTGTGATTGAACGCACTTCAGACGATTCAGTGCGTGAGGAACTGAACAGATCATTCAGACTGATTCGCGAACCGATTTAGACAGATCTGCCAACTTTGATGAAGTCTTTGAACAGAATCGACTCAAAAGAGTGATTCATTTGTAAATTGAGCATCGCTCATGTCCATAAAAAGATACAGCGCACTTGGAATAAACTCATTTAACAACATGTAATTGCATTAAAATACAGATAAGAGTCTCACGTTAACGCAGCACGTTAACGCCGATAACGGCCCACCACTAATATATATATATATATATATATATATATATATATATATATATATATATATATATATATATATATAGTAAAATGTAATTTATTCCTGTGATCAAAGCTGAATTTTCAGCATCATTACTCCAGTCTTCAGTGTCATATGATCCTTCAGGCAAGAAACATTTATGATTATTATCATATTTATCATTATTATATTATCAGGATTATTTAATGAATAGAAATTTTAAATGAACAGCATTTATTTCAAATAGAAATCTTTAAAAATATATATCTTACTAACCACAAACTTTTGAACGGTAGTATGCATTCATGATGTTAATCACAAAAACAAATTTAAAGTGTTAAAGTTGGAAGTAACAATACAAATGTGGCACACGGGAATTATCTTAGATTAATATCTTTGCATTATCTATACGTTGTTTTTGGATTCAATTTACTATTTTGCAAATCAAATAATCACACAAACATGGGTAAAAAATTACCATTATATGTAATATAATACATCATTAATATAATATAATCTTTTTTATACAAAATTCAGTTTAGTGTGTTAATTGCAGCAGGCATATAGCTGACTTTTGTAAATAAGAGACAAAGAGATAATCTATAAAAGAGCACATGAATTACACAATTTCACACTGGCCAGGTTTGGTTGGATTAAAGCGAACTCTGGTGCGATTGCTCTGTTAGTGCGGTTCATTTGAATAAGTGTGAACGCTGCCATCTGAACCCTGGTGTACACCAAACAAGCGAACCAAGACCCATCTGAAAAGATGAGTCTCGGCCCGCTTCCAAACGAACTCTGGTGCAGTTCGATTGAAATATGAACGCAACATGGACCAAAGACATGTAACGACCCAAAAGTCATGAGATGCCACCCTATAAAAAAGACACATCTGGTCATAGGTGCTCTCGTCATAGTCGCGATGTTGCCCATCACAGTTCGGTTCTCAGCTGGTCAAAACACCATCGTATGTACATGCAGCGAGTGCATTTAGCCCAGAACACAGCATTGTTTTAGATGCTCAGTAAGTTCAGTCGCAAAATTTACTTCATAAAAGCTGACCAATCAGGATGTCAACATATCCCATATCCTGTGCCTTTAGGTTCGGTGTTAAAAATGCTAATGTGAACGCTAAACAGACCAGGACTAAATGTGTTTATTTGGTTCCGGACCAAGCAAACCGATCTACACACCCTTAACTACACATGGTGCAGCACTATATCTGGTTGAATTGATATAGTGTACATTTTTGTTTTTGCTGAAATTCACACCAGTTTCATCCCAATTCTATTATTGGGAGTATTTACATTTGGCTACTTAATGCGTTTCTATTGATCGGACAGGTGTCTGGTCATAAAAAAAACCAAGTGTAAAATCCTGCCAAGACTCTTTCGAGATAGACAGGAGGATGGATAGATGTGTAAGAGCGCTGCCATCCATACATGAGAGAGCAGTCATGATGGAGTGACTGAAACACTAACTGCCATATGGGGAGGATTGCAGAAGTGAACTCTGTGATAATTGCATATAGTGCATTTATATCCATTTTGTGGAGAAACATCTATGTGACATAATATAAATTGGACTATGCATACCAATCAGATGCATGAATTGTCTTTATTTGTTTTTTGCTGTCATTTAAATGCATGCAGAAGAGACATTTAGATGCAGTCAACTGCTTTTCCCTGCAGATGACAGATGAGTCAGTGTGTTTATGTGGGGATTCCTGCAGTGATATTAAATAACTGCAGACTCTCCCACACATCAGACCATCCGTCTTTTACATAAATGCACACAAGTTGTATTTCCACACGTACATTTTACAGAACCTGTTCAAACTCTCACTATAGATGCTTTTTTTGTAGATGGCCATGGCTTGAGTTGTCATACATGCATTGATGGGATATATGTGTGTGTGTGTGTGTGTGTGTGTGTGTGTGTGTGTGTGTGTGTGTGTGTGTGTGTGTGTGTGTGTGTGTGTGTTTGTGTGTGTGTGTTCTAGTGATGGAGATGAGCTGAAGAAGTCTCTGTCTGAGCTGGCCGATAAGAACCATCACTCTCACACCAAGAGCATCAGTCGCATCAGCAGCGGCAGTAACCCGTTCCTGGACATTGCACATGACCCCAACGCTGCCGTCTACAGAACCGGCTTCCTGACACGCAAAATACACGCCGACATGGACGGGAAGAAAAGTAAGATTCAATCCAGAGTTCTGAAGTTTGTGCTGTTCACATTGAAACATCTCCAATACAACAACTGTATGTAAAGTGTATATGATCCATGCAGCATGATTTTGATACAGTAATACAGTAAAATACTCTGAAACTGTATTGTTTTACTTGATTTAATACTTAAACTGCTTTTTATCATGGTGTTTAACTAAACATTTATTTTGCTAAAAAGCTGGCCAGGTCGTTTGAATGACTTTGATTTAGGAAAGCATTTTGATGTATTAATTCTTTGTGTAATTAAAAGCCTTTTTCATAAGCAGGTTATATTTATGAGTCTTCAAGTAAAGCTTCTGGGTATGCAGGGAAAGAGCATTAAATAAATGCTGTGTAATGTGAATGAGGGTAAAGCAGGTGTGATTCAGTGCTTTGGCAAGCACACATGGTGAGATGGGATTTTGGCCGTAGTCTCTCATATATTATGCCCACTTATTTTTCCTTCCTAATGAGATTCTAGAGTCACTTGAAAACCTGCTGAGCTGTTTGTGTTTGTTTGAAGAGACGTACCGATTTCAGCTCGTCCAGCAAATGTGCGGGAAAACAATCTCAAATACGGACAGTTATATGAGCAAAAGATGATTCTTTCAAAAACTAAATATTTCTGGTTTCGTATTATATACACTACCGATCAAACTTTTGGGATTGTTACAATGCGTTGTATTCAGCATGAACGCAATAAATAATCAAATGTAACCGTAAAGACATTTATAACATTAATTATTAACAGTAATTAACAGTTATTCTTTTGAACTTTCTATTCATCAAAGAATGAATAGAGAAAATTCAGCAAAAAATTTTTTCAACATTGATAATAATCAGATATGTTTCTTGTGCAGCAAATTATCATATCAGAATGATTTCTGAAGGATCATGTGACACTAAAGACTGGAGTAATGATGCTGAAAATTCAGCTTTGATCACAGGAATAAATTACATTTGACTATATATTCACATTGAAAACAGCTTGTTTAAATTGTAATAATATTTCACTGTTTTTACTGTATTTTTTGATCCAATAAATGGAGATTTAGTGTGCGGAAGAGAAAACCTCTTACTGACCCCAAACCTTTGAACAGTAGTCTGTGTACCCTGTCTAACAGGGTTAGATGTATAATAATATAGAGTAGGCGTTTGAACATGTCTAACAGGGTAAACTGAGACCTGCACTGCTGTAATGTACTGGCCGGCTCTGGCAGAAGACACGCTCCAATGCCAGCCATGCCAGTGCGGTCTAATGAGCGCATTACAACCAGGATAAAAACAGCAGGGCTTTAGTGATCTGATGCATCACATGCTGAGCGCATTCAGGCCAGGGTCCCAGAGGTGCCATCAGTGAGACTCGGCACACTTCTGAGATCCATAAAGCGTTCGGATGCTTCCCAAAGCTCCTAAAGCACTGCCATAAATAAAGCTGTTCTGCAGAGACACCATCACGGGAATCATTCGACAGTAAAAATACAAGTAATATCCTTCAGAGCACTGAAATGTTTCACTCGAAGGAAAATGCTCATCCTATGTTTGACCCTTTCTAACACAACAATACAGGACTAAAGGAACAGTTCACAAAAAAGAAAAATGTACTCACCCTCATATCAATCCGAATCCAATGTATTTTGTGCTTGAGTGGAACACAAAGTGGATGAGATGGTATGAGAACAGATTATGTTGAGCTCCAAAGGCAGGACATCCTACTTTTACTGTTGTTACTGCTTGTGATTAGTACGCAGAAGCATGCTATCAGTGATTATCCGTGAATAACATCTTAATTAGAGATGCACCGATATGAACATTTTGGCTGATAACCGATAATTCTTTATATTTGAATGCCGATAATCTATATGTTGGCTGATAAATCTAAATCCAAATTTTTATATAATTTCTTAGAGCCTGATTACAAGAACAAAAGTCTCACCATTAAAAGCCATGCACACAATTATAATGTTCTCATTATAATTTTATGTAGCCTATATGACAGACTTGCATGTTGCACTTCCCTGTATTTTCCTTTTTTGAAGGGATTCCAATATATTTCAAGCGATTCAAAAACATAATGTTGAACAGTGCGCATCTGAAGAGTCTCAGCTGAAGGAAATAATACATTATTTATCAACTTTAATATTTCTGCCTAATTTTCTCATCGGGCCCATAACGATAACATTAAAAATGAACATATATCTACCGATATGGTGGCCGATATATCCTTAATCCTTAATCTTAAATTTGAATTTGTTCCTCACACAAAGCATAGGACTTCAGAAGACTTGAAAAATGGTGCATGGAGTCGTATATGGTCTACAGTTATGTTACTTTTATTTAACAGTTTAACAGCCATGGACACTGAACTGTTATTGAGTGAAAAAGAGTAGCATATCCATTGGATATAAAAAGTCCACACACCAGTTTTTGTGATGTAAATCATCTGAATAAATAAATCTGATCATTTCAGAACTTTTGCATGTTTAATGTAAAATTATAACCTATGCAATGCCACTGAAAACCAAAATGACACATTTTGCATGTCCTGTGCACAGCCCTCTTCAGGTCTCCGCAGGTTTTCAGATCTGGACTGGGTCAATCCAAAACATTCATCTTTACGGAGCCATTCTGCTGTTGATTTAAATATCTAAATATGTCACTTTGGTTTTCAGTGGCATTGCATATAGGCTGTAATTTCTACATTAATGGAGCAAAAGTTCAGATTTTTCTTGTCATTTTTTTACATTAAAAAACAGTTGTTTTTAATGCCATGGAGACATTTTTAATTCCTGTGTAATAATGTTGCGGAATATTATCATCATGGTTTTAATATTTACATTTTTTGTATTCTCTAGCACCAAGAGGAAAGCGAGGCTGGAAAACCTTTTATGCTGTTCTCAAAGGCATGATCCTCTATTTGCAGAAGGTTTGTTTTTCCACTCTTTCATTTTCCCCTCCTCGCACTGCTGATTAATCAAATTTCCATAATTTCCTGCAAACATGATCAATAATAATTCAATTTCTCCTCCTGGGAGACTCAGATGGTGAGAGGTAATCACATTCACACGTTTATTTCGGGTCTGACAAACCTTTTCAGAGCCCATCAAAGAAAGAAGCGTCCCGGCGCCACACATTCTCCAGTACAATAGTTTATTTATGTGCTCCATTTCATCTTGCATTAGTTGCTCAGTTGTGCAGCGATGCAGAAGTCACAGGCGTGAGATACTGACGTGAAATGTCTACCTGTGCTTATATTAGTGCTGGTGACTGACCGTCCCCGCAGGTTTTATCAGCTAATGATGCAGCAATCACACTGACGACTCTCATCAGAGGAGCAGGAGATGTGCTGCCTCCTCATTATCATTTCAAACAGGCCCGTTACTGTGGAGGAAATAATATGCTTTGAAAGATTATACTTGCTTCCTTTTGCTTGTGGCTGCTTCTTTATGGGAAAGTGTATTTGATTCTACGCCAAACCAGTTTGAGCAAAAATTTGTTTCAAGCAAGTAAACACTTGAAAACAAAGCTATGAATATAGGTGGTTTTAATAGAGATAAAAAAAAAAAAAAACTCTCCCTTTGCACTCCCCCTTCCCACATCACTTCCTGTTTTAAATGGCTGTCTGCAGGAAATGCAAAAACATGCAATTCATCCTGTTTACCACTGAAAACTAAGACATATAATGAATTAAGTAATAGACTATGATGAAGACATAGTGTAACATTATTATATTCTGTCTTTGTAACTTTATGGCTCCAACATTCTGCTCCCTTAATTGACAATAATTTATTTTAAGGCAATTAAATATGAAAATATTTATATATTGAGGAACCATGAAAAATACATAGTAAAGTGTATTTTTAGTTTAAAGATCTTCAAATATAAAGTGCATACACAAACACACTCTCAAACACACACATTCACTCTCTCTTTCTTTCTCTCTCTCTCTCTCTCTCTCTCTCACTCTCTCACACACTCACTCACACACACACACACTCTCTCACACACACACACGCACCCACACACGCTCACGCTCACACACACACTTCTACTGAATCTGTAAGGAACTGTAATCTGAAGCAGTCTAGTGTAATTCCTCCAGTTCCCTGTGCCGATCCGTTGTTCATCAGTGTCGTGTGTGTCTGTGTGTGTGTTTGCAGGACGAGTATAAGCCGGAGAAGGCCCTGTCAGAGGACGATCTGAAGAACGCCATCAGCGTGCATCACGCTCTTGCCATCAAGGCCATGGACTACGAGAAGAAGCCCAATGTGCTGAAGCTCAAGACGGCTGACTGGAGAGTTTTCCTCTTCCAGGCCCAGTAAGATCTGCTCGCAGACACCAGCACTTCTACACAGAAACACTGCAAACGCAACCACAAATCTAATTTTATGCTTCAGTTCAAGCTCAATTAAGCCTCGTTTATCTCTTCCGTTGGTCTTTTATTCCTGCGTGAGGCTGACTGTGAGTTTGCACAACTGTCGCACGGCCTCATGTGAACATGTGAAATCTCTTCTCTGCAGGAGCCCTGAGGAAATGGAGTCCTGGATTGGAATAATTAACTCAGTGGCGGCCATGTTTTCGGCCCCGTCTTTCCCCGCTGCCATTGGCTCTCAGAAGAAGTTCAGCCGCCCGCTGCTGCCGGCCACCACCACACGCATGTCTCAGGTGTGTTACAGTAGAGTAAAGCCAGTGCGGTTTATTATAGTCCTTTACGATTGTTGCTTGTCAGACTGTACGATCATGATCCTCGCTGTGAGCCATGTCACACTGTAAGATCTCAGTTGTCATTAATGTCAGACTGTACGACAGTCCAGATGCGTTACAAACGGACGCACGCAAGAAAACTCTTCTGGAGTTTTACATCATCACGTTCGGTGACTGTGAGCTGCGTTACACGCGGGACTGAAATGGTGGCTACAAACAAATATCTAACGTTAATTTTGGTCATGGTTTTTCTCGAAAGACAAAGTCAAGTCAAGTCATCCTCATTTATATAGCGCTTTTAACAATGTAGATTGTTTCAAATGGCGCTTTTCCACTACACAGTACCAGCTGGCCTCGGCTCGACTCGACTCGCCTTTGTTTGGTTTTCCACTGTGTAAAAGTTGTACCTGTACCTGCTTTCGGGTACTTTTTTCGTACCACCTCCGGCGAGGTTCTAAGCGAGCTAAGGCGATACTAAAATGTGACGTGAAAACAATGCCGACTGCTGATTGGTCAGAGAGAATCGTCACTATTCACTGCATCATCATTGCACGCGCCAGATGGAGTATCCAGAATAACCCCGCCGTTTTTAAATAGTTTAGCCAGAGATAGTTACTAAACTTACTACTATTATTATGGCAACTCGGAAGAATAGGCCGTGGTCAAACGAGGAGGTGCAGACATTCCTTTGTTTGGTTGCCGAAGAGAGGATCCAGCGAGAGCTTGATGGGGCAACGAGGAACGAAAGGCGTCGCTATGACGACCGGGTACTATTTGTGGCGATACTTTCTGCAATGGAAAACGGAACGAAAAGCGAGCCGAGTCGAGGCGAGCCAAGGCGAGTCGAGTCGAGCTGGTACTGGTAATGGAAAAGCGCCAAAAGCAGCTTTACAGAGATAAACATATAATTTAAGGTAACAGAGATTGGTTTGGTTTTATAGTGGTTCTTGAATAATGTTTTTTCCAGCTAAAGTTAGTTTTGATTGATTCACTTCCGTCTAAATGATCATTTGTTATTAAATTAGGGGCCGCGAAGACGTCACCGTTCTCTCTAAACAGACTTTAAACGCGAACCTGTGATAGACGCTGATGGCGTGCACATGCGCATTAACCCTCTGGGGACCAAGGGGTTTTTGGGGCCCTTGGGATGTTTTGACATGCACTGACATTTGTGCTTTTTTCAGTTATTTATAAACATGTTAATGGCAAAGGTGTAAATTCACTCTATATAGCACAAACGGGGCTACCATAATATGTGAGCAACATGTATGTACATGTTTGTATTTTTGAGAGAATATTATTTATGCATGGTTATTGAAAAAAACGAAAAATAACAGTTTCTGAAATAAGGCCACAAAACACATATTGATTATTTCTTCACAAGACTTTTGAAAATTGTATCACATAGTCTAGAAAAAGTCTAGAATATTTGCTCCAAAACTATGTGAGAATCATCCTGACTACTCATTCAGATAAGTCAATAAAGTCTTTTAGAATGTGTATGACCTGTTTTGTTTGAGAAAGCTTTATGCGAAGGGGCGTGATCCTTCATTAATATGTGTGGCATTTCACACCTGAGAAAGACAAAGACCCTCCCATAATGGCCCTATTAGGTGTGCTGTCAGGCCATATCATTATGAGGAGCCTTGAACAAAGAATGAGATTTAAAAAAAGAATGGCTTTTAGATTGTTTGGATTTATTTACAACACACACACACACACATACACACACACACACACACACACACTGCTTAGAATAAGTGAACACACTCATGCTAAAGTTGACTAAAAAGAGGAATAAAAAATCTTAAAATACAGGGTGCATACGTCTGGACACTTCTATCACACACCCTTCACCATATAGACATGGTTTTATTTCAGTTCAAAGTTAGAGTTGGAAACATCTTGAAAAGAAAATTGTCTTTTTCCATAAATGTCTTAGTTTGATCATACATATTTCAAAGTTTAGGATTCATTATTTTGATATAGCTTGCATTGGAACAAACACTATAACATCTTAGTTGATTAGTTTACATTTACATTTATTCATTTAGCTGACGCTTTTATCCAAAGCGACTTACAATTGCTATATATGTCAGAGGTCGCACGCCTCTGGAGCAACTAGGGGTTAAGTGTCCTGCTCAGGGACACATTGGTGTTTCACAGTGGATTCGAACCCGGGTCTCCCACGCCAAAGGCATGTGTCTTATCCACTGCGCCATCACCACCAGTTTACCACCAGTTTATTGACAAAACATACTATATATTTAACATATGAGCAGAAACTCCTAACAAAAGCTTATTTGATGTCTATTTTAGACTAGTCAACGAAATGTTGTCTTTTATTTCGTCTGTAACAGTGCGTATCTGTGTGTTCATTCATTCATTCATTCACACACACACACACACACAGAAACATGATTCACATTTAAACGGTATGCTATTTTTCCATTTACAGACACTAACGTTATTCTATATCGCGATTAGAACAAAGCACAAGCATAAAACACTTACTTCTCAGCTGAATCTGTTGCTCCTCCTCGTGGTGAAAATAAACCAGCACTTGTTCTGAGGTAGGTAAATGTCCCAGGATTGTTCCTCATATAGCCGCGTAAGACGACGGTAGATTAATCTGACTAAAAAATATAGTGTGTTTTCAGAGTTTATGGGCGTTAACGTGTCTCAATGTGTTGCTTCACATATTTGCGTTTGAATTAGCGCGTGCTCTCCGTGGGCGTGTCACATTACCAGAATAATGAGCTGAGAGGAAGATAAGTAGACCGGCTGACACGTCTCTCTTTTTATATAGATGACATAAACGGAGAATATTTATTTTAGTTTTGAATCGGATCATTTAAAAGTACAAACTCAAATGATTTAAAAGATATACTGCTTATGTCTGGGTGAATAGTATTTGCTGAGTTTTGTTGAAGATTAGAGACGTGCTCCAGAAAAAAAGTTCACAGTGACTGAGAGGCAGAACGCACACCCTGTTTATTTTCTTTATTTTACAAAAGCACAATATTTTATTTCGATTGTATGTGGGCACATAAAAAAGTAGACATTTAACAGATTATTTTCTCATATTTCTTAACTCTATATGAACAGAAATGATGGTAGTACTTTAAGTCTATTTTTCTGCTATGTGAAAAAAAACAAGCAAAACGCGCCGGCGCGTTTCTGGTCCCCAGAGGGTTAAGAATTGATACTATAGTTATGTGCGTTTGAATATATGTGCGCAGGTTTGTAATTTATTTTATTTATGTATTTATTTATTTCGATCTCCATTAGCTGCACACGAGCAGCTACTCTTCCTGGAGTCTATACAATCCAACATGCCACTTACAAGACTTTTACACCAATATTCAATGCATTACATTGAATATTGGTGACTTTCACGTGACTAATTTCTTACAAACCATGCCTAAACAAACTACTTGTCTATAAATTTTGATGCAGAATTTTATTTTATTTTATCACTTCGGGTAGGTACATGTACCGAAAAATTCCACAACGCTTTATCTGTAGAGTGGTATAGGGATCCTCCATAGGGAGAGGCTAGTTGGCACTTCAGCACTGCATTGTCATCGGGTCCAGGTGAAGGTCCTTCGTCAGATCTGGAAACGGCCTGGATCCGGCAGGCTGCGGGAAAACCTCGGGATAAACAGAGACACTAAAATTAGCGTAGATGCCATTCTTCTTATGATGTAACGAGTACATCAGGATTTAAGGGAAGTGTTCACAGTTCCGGCTGACCTAATCTATGCAGCCTAATATTGAATTATAGAAGTCGATAATGTGTTATGTGTATGCTAGGTCAAAGAGATGTGTTTTTAGTCTAGCTTTGAACTGACAGACTGTGTCTGCTTCCCGGACAATGTTAGGAAGATTGTTCCTAAGTTTTGGTGCTAAATAGGAAAAGGATCTACCGCCAGCAGTTGATTTTGATATTATAGGTATTATCAACTGGCCAGAACTTTGAGATCGCAATAGACGTGAAGAGCTATATTGCGTTAAGAGCTTGCTCAAGTACTGCGGAGCTAAACCATTTAGTGCTTTGTAAGTAATCAGCAATATTTTAAAATTTATACGATGTTTAATAGGCAGCCAATGCAGTGTTGACAGAACCGGGCTAATATGGTCATACTTCCTGGTTCTGGTAAGAACTCGAGCTGCTGCGTTTTGAACTAGCTGTAGTTCGTTTATTAAGCGTGCAGGGCAACCACCCAGTAGAGCATTACAATAATCTAGCCTTGATGTCATGAACGCATGAACGAATTGTTCCGCATTTGTCAATGAGAGCATATGACGTAATTTAGATATATTTTTAAGATGGAAAAATGCAGTTTTACAGATACTAGACACGTGACTTTCAAATGAAAGATTGGTATCAAAGAGCACACCCAGGTTCCTAACTGACGACAAAGACTTAACAAAGCAGCCATCAAGTGTTAGACAGTATTCTCTAGGTTATTACGTGTGGAAGTTTTTTGTCCAATAATTAGAATCTCAGTTTTTTCAGAATTTAGTAGTAGGAAATTACTAGTCATCCAATTTTTTATAGCAACTATGCATTCCAAAGACAATTTGAATGTCGTCTTAGGAGAATCACACTGCAGGACTGAGAATCGAATAATCTGACGCTGCCAGAATTTCATCGGAGGTAAAATTGGATCACAACGGTCATTAATCGGCTCTCTGTGAACATGTCAAACTAACGATCAAAGACTTCAGATTTTAGCGTAGGATCAGAGGATTGTTTTAGGATTTGCCAAATTTGTCTCAGACGGCCAAATCGAGGGCAGAATCGCACAGTGTGCACCGGCTTGAGACACTGTGACAGGACAAGCTGATAACTGGTGATGGTTTGATGTGTCTGTTGTGTTTCAGGAAGAGCAGCTCAAGTCACACGAGGCCAAGCTGAAGCACGTCTCCACAGAGTTAGCCGAGCACAGATCCTACCCGCCAGATAAGAAGGTCAAAGCCAAAGAGATCGACGAGTACCGCTTGAAGGAGCACTACCTAGAGTTTGAGGTAGGTGCCCTTGCCTTTTTATGATCAAGAGACACAATCAAGCATCTCAGGTTTACCTTGGCCGTATTTTCCACTCGCATTCATAGTCTTTGACGTTTCCTCATCTAGACTGTCAGGGATGAACTCACAGAGAATTGATGGAAATGCGTTTACTGAAGCCGCTTCATTTTCTGGCTGAGATTGATAGTTAAGGTCAGAGGAGGAGAATCAAACTGCACTCTTATCAGAGAGGCTGCGCTTTAAACATTAAACAAGATGCTGTGTGAATATTTGTTTTCATATTTAATGAATTCAGACCAGCGCTTTTTGATGTAGCCTTAATAATTTGATGTAGTCTTCAAGCATAAATAATAATTAATATTGGGGTGGTGATGGCGCAGTGGATAAGACACATGCCTTTGGTGTGAGAGACCCGGGTTCGAATCCACTGTGAGACACCAATGTGTCCCTGAGCAAGACACTTAACCCCTAATTGCTCCAGAGGCGTGCGACCTCTGACATACATAGCAATTGTAAGTCGCTTTGGATAAAAGCGTCAGCTAAATGAATAAATGTAAATGTAATATGGTAACAATTACAAACTTGTTTGCAGATTTTGTTTAAAACATCTCTAAAAATCAAATAATCCATTGATGCACAGTTGCTGTGTTGACCGTGTACATCAAGCTCAGCCATTCAATCCTGTTATCAAAGATGTTTTTGATAAAAAAATCATCAAACAAATATTTTCTGTACATTTCTGTTCATTTTTCGTACCATTATGGTTTTAATTTTTATAAATTATGTTAACATCCATTGCTAGAGAAAGGCAACAAATCGGGGTTTTAAACAGTATTTATACTTGAAATTAATTGAAAATAAAATAACTTGTATGATATAGCAGCATGGTTCACAAACAATTAGTTAAAAACGATTTACTTAAAGCGTATCAAACCCTGTTTTGTACCCTATTAGTGGAAAGTGTCTTCTACGATCATTGAGGTCAATGAGAAGTAGCCTTGAATTATGAAACCATCCCAAACTTCTCCAGCCATATATTTCATCATTTACTCTCCCTCATGTCATTCCAGTCCTGTATGACCTTCTTTCTTCAGTGGAACACAAAAGAAGATGAATGTTGGTAACCAAACAGTTTCAGTTCCCATTGACTTCCATTATATTTTTTGTCCATTTATTGGAAGTCAATGGGAACCAAAGCTGTTTGGTTACCAACATTCATCAAACATCTTCTTTTGTGTTCCACTGAAGAAAGTCTTGCAGGTTTGTAACAACATGAGGCAGAGTAAATTATGACACTGTTCATTTTTGTGTGGACTATCGAGCTGCATTGAGTGAGTCAGTTGAACAGATGGGTAATGGCTCATCATCAAGCGCAGGGGAGGTGCAATGTGTGCCATAAATAATACAACACTGAGACACAAATATATACACATGTAGATTATACACTCTATTATGGTTAACCCAGTGGAATGATGTAATTGGTTAAAGTAAACTCAGTTTTATTAGTTCACTGCTATTGCAGTGTATTTACCCGTCCTAATTACAAACTAGACCAATCACACATCGATGTAACACATCCACTCTGATGGGCTTTCAGCTACAGTTAATAAAAGAAACACCTCTGTGGGAAGAAATAAACCCTTTGAAGTCCTTTGGCCATCAGGATCAATATCCAGTCAGTGTGTTTTACAGTTCAAGGGTAAAAGACCCTCCTGAACGTGGATCTTTAATGAATCACTCCTTTTAACTGTCAGGACCACCCTGAGAAATCTATCCCATAATCAGCACGATATGAGATTTATTTCGCACTTTTGTAAGTTAGAGTTTATTACACTGTGTTTAGAGTTTAGCTCTGTTCCAGACATTAGTGATTGGTGTGTTTAGGCAACATCTTTAGGTGCACCTTCAACACAACAGCTGTTCAAAACTGCTGGCTTTGGCCAATCCCAGAATGCACTGCAACAAGCTCAGTGAATTAAATGAATTCCAAATGGTAGACACTGAGGAAAATTATAATAGATTTATTATAAACAGATTTCATTCAGTACAGAAAATGATCAACAGAGAATAGTCCCACGTAACAAAGTTTTACCCAGTGTGTATTTTTGTGCTAGAAGAGCAACATGCTGCTGAAATCAACTGTGAGGAGTGCTGTTTGTGTGCTTAAGGCAAGACACCACTACAAAACATCTGCGATTCCACCATACTTCCCCAACATGTGTCCACAGTATATTAAGTTGTTTTGTATTACAGGTTTCTGAAATGTTATGTTATATATATGCAAAATGAGCATTATTAAATTAACTTTGCATACATTTCCAAGACAGAAATCTGAACATATTTTATGAAAGTTAAAGTCAAAGGTTTTTACAGAGGGGATTTAGGATCTATTTTTATCATACATTTACTGTCAACGAAAAATAGTCAACATCCAGAAAAAAGATACATTTTCACCAGGTTTTTAGGAATAAAATGTATAACATATACAATCAGGCAAATTATACATGAACAAACCCTTCTGTAAAACCCTTCAGAACACAGATAAGGAATAAAACTGTAAAGTTTGGTGTTTGCAAGAGCTGCTGAAGTTGATATTTTGGACTTTCTCAAAATGCCGTTAAAGATATGTATTGTAATTGAAATCTTCAAAGTGAAAATAGACACTTAAATGTTTATTTTGAATATTCTCTTTCCACTAGTCTGAAAGAAGACTTATGGAAGCAAAATATATCAAGTAAGCAATATCTCAAAATTGGCCAGTGCATGAAGAAACAGTGGTCTTGCCTTAAACAAGTAGTTCACTTCAGAATAAAAATTTCCTGATAATTCACTCTCCCTCACGTCATCCAAGATGTTCATGTGTTTCTTTCTTCAGTTGAAAAGAAATGAAGGTTTTTGGGGAAAACATTCCAGGATTTTTCTCCATATAGTGACTTCAATGGGGTCCAACGGGTTGAAGGTCCAAATGTGAGTTTCAGTGCAGCTTCAAAGTCTCGACACAATCCCAGCCGAGGAATAAGAGTCTTACCATCTGCAAGACAAACCATCTGCCATTTTATAAACAAAATAAACATTTATTTACTTTTTAACCACAATTGCTCGTCTTGCACTAGCTGTGATGCGCCACACATTACGTAATCACGTTGAAACCCAGTGTTTACAAAGTGAATGTGCAAAGACTAAGTCAGACGCCATTTATAACGCAAAATAAAAGGTAAAACAACAATGTCGGCCGATTTTGAAGTTGGAGGTGAAAATGAGAGTTTTTTGCCCTAAATTTTTTAACCGGAACACGCATGACCTTTCAACGTGATTACGTAATGTGTGGCGCATCACAGCTAGTGCAAGATGAGCATTTGTGGTTAAAAAGTATATAATGGTTTATTTTGTTTAGAAAATGGCCAATGGTTTGTCTAGATCAGACTCTTATTCCTCGACTGGGATCGTGTCGAGACTTTGAAGCTGCACTGAAACTTCAATCCGTTGGACCCCATTGAAGTCACTATATGGAGAAAAATCCTGGAATGTTTTCCTCAAAAACCTTAAATTTATTTTCAACTGAAGAAAGAAAGACATGAACATCTTGATGATGATGTGGGGGAGAGTAAATTATCAGGAAACTGTAGTTCTGAAGTGAACTACTCCTTTAAACGAGTGACTGGCGAGGTACTTCTTCAAAGGTTCAGTATCACAGCCAGGGTTCAGAGCTGATGACATGATAGTGGAGTCTAATGAGTTTTCTGAATCCTCTCTGAAGGAGAACCGTTACGAGATGTACGTGAAGCTTCTGAAGGAGGGTGTGAAGGAGATCCTGACGGCCCGGGACGGGGACCCAGCGCTGAAGAAGTCTCAGTCCAGCCCTTCTCTCAACCAAGAGTCTCAGCCGGCCAGCGCCAAAGTCAAGCGCAACACATCCGAGCGCAAGGACTACCGGCCCGAAACGCCCAAGCTCACATAGGCGGCCTTCTGCTTCCTCACGGAGAGCCATTGTATATCACGCGTGACTGTATTTTGATGTAATTTATTTACCTGCCGACAGTTGTATCAGGTAACATTTGTGTAAAATGTAAATTGATCAATTGATTGGAAGTTGTAAATCTCTAGGTCTCCCTTGACCAGCTGGTGCTTGTGGAGCAAATAGTGTGGTTTGCTTTTTATTTGTTAGCGTGTAAAGATTTCATGGTTGCATTTTATTTTACAGTACGAGTGCGAACACAAGCGTAGTATTAGGTAACTACATGGGTTAAGGTTAGTTTCAGGGTTAACATCTAGTTATTACCCAGTTGCTATAGTAAGTGCATGCAGAACGGGACTGTAAAGTAAAGTGCTACCGGTGTCGTTCAGAGAACGTGACTCTCTTGATTGTGCTGTCCCCTAATTTGCTTTTCTTTCAAGAGAAGTACTTTCTTAAATTTAGTGGAAACGTCCACATACATACATACATACATACATACATATGCTAGGCAGTAGATATAGTCTCACTCGGAGCGTTAGCTGTTATTTTAATATACAAACAAGCGGCGGATATAAACTGACAGCGGCCTGATGTAAAGCGAGAAGAGTTTCAGGATTTCGGCGCATGGTTATGATACAGAATTTGTGACGAAAGCCTCCCGTTGTCGTTGCTGATGTAGTCCACTACCGATGTACTAACCACCTACTAAAAGCCACCAAACTCTCAATATAATATCTGCTCACACTTATTGTTAATGGATTGTATCAGCATGTCGCAGCAATGGACTGAAACTCTACATAGATTATTTTCTAATGATGATTTGGAGGTACTTGCTGAGTTGCGGCGTCTCAGACTGTGAGATGATGTTAATCTTGACATCATCAACTGTGCAGTTTGTGCCATTTATTTTTTTATCTGTTTGTTGAAGTAAAGAGTATACTTCTGCTTTTTTCAGTAGTGTAAATGCCAATGCTCCTTTTGTGTATTTTATAATCTTATATATTTGAATTTTTAATTCTCAGTTGAGAGCATTATTGTTGTAAAGATGACAGTAGTATTTATAGTGCACTTTATTAGTTCTTTTGACTCTTTTAGAGAGCTTTATAAAGGGTAGTGATATGTTACTTCATTATATCGCAGGTTTTTCAAGCATAACCAAATCGCTGGTTGATTTTATTGAAGGTACACAGCCGAAGGTACATTTTCACTCGTGTAAAGTTGTGTGTTTGTCTGTGCTTGTGTATGTTTGCTGTCATGTTTAGGTTGTTCAAAGACACGTTTTCTAGAAGAATTTAGAGCATAGGTTGGAAACTGTTGCTTTACGTGATGCTGACCTTGAATTTACGATGTCATTTTCATTACAGACAGAACTGACGTGAACACTTTATGAACGTGTTAATTACACACCAACAACGATCGTCAATGCCGGATCTATTTACTTATTTTACATTTTAAGGGTTTAAAAGGAATCTACATGAAAAGCTATTCACATTACAGATATTAGTCCCTGGTGTCTATAATGACATTTGTTTACTTGAAATATTTTTAAGGACACTTTATTTTTTGTTAGAATTTGACAAATAGAAAGGATTCGTTCATATCTACTTTTGTGTTTTTGTCATTACTAGCTCTTTCAACAGACTTTATATTGTTGCTCACACAGAAGCACTTAGACAATGTTTATTTTTATTTATTTGTTGCTGTTTAGAACAAAAAAATGCAATTACTTTTGAGCAGTATATACACACTTAGTAATGAATACTACAGAACTGTCATCATCAGTATGAATGGTGATATATATGAAGAGATGGACTCTTCCTTTCATGTGTTACTCTGTGTTATGTTGATTGGTGTTCACCGCTTCTCCAGACCAAACAGTTTTCTGTGAGCTGTAACTCTGGCACTAACCCTTTAACAGTGCACGTTGTACACAGATTTAGTCCTTTTAAATAGTTTGTTAATATTTTACATAGGATGAGGAGAACAATAAAAGAAAATCAGAAAAAGTATAACATAAAGATGGTGGCATGCAAGTGCACTGTAGGGTTTCAAAATAAGAACAATAACAACGCAAATGAAAAACCGCATAAAAGTGTGACTTGCATAATTAGAAGCATTGAATAGGTTTGAAATGATAAGTGGAATATCTTTCTTTCTTTGTGACTGGAATACTACTTTTTAATCTCCTGGGTGCAAATGCTCATGTTCACCATGATGTTTATTTTTCCAGGGATGTCATCTTTGTCCGTTTAATCTCTATCAAACCCTGTAATGTATGATCTCCTCTCAAAATGCAATTGTGTGAGTATTGAAGGAGAGCTGCTGGTTTTAATGCGCCTTAGCCATCAGTTGGGCCAATTGGTGTCCAAACTCAGATAGAGTGAAATACCTTTTTTAGCTGTGATCCTGTACCACTCCTTTCAATCTGTAAATGTTGTTAAATATGCCTGTTGCCCTGTGTTCAGAAGACTGGATCTGTTGGTTGTGGTCTCTCGGCATGCGTGTCTTACGTTTGCCCACTAAGATCAGGGACACAATGTTGGCTTTAGTGAATAAAATACTGTATTTAATCGTTCATTGCATCTGCACTCATTTGTCATATAGTGTATGTGGGACAAACTCAACAGCTTATTAAACCAATTTCCTCAAATAAAAGTTAGCCTGCTTATTGTAAGTCAACACATATTGAATTAGCAGGTGTATAAAACAATTCACTGTACACGTGAGGCAGCAAGATCAGGTGAAAACCTTGACCAGCAACTATACATTACTTTAAGCTATTCTATTCGTCAGGATATTGATTAGCAACATTTCTTCTCTATTGTGACGTATATCTGAGTGAAACAATTCTGAAGCAAGAACAAATGTATGGCGGGGCTTGAATTTGTCTGTGGTTTGTTATTGATGGATCTGATGTGATTGACAGGTCATTGCCCCGCCCTCGTCATCAGAGAAAAGAAGAGATGAGCTGCAAGAGGGAGGGGAAGTTATTATTGTTCAAGATTACCAGGAACATGAATTAAAAAAATTGTGTTATAAATCATTTATAATAAACTGCATATTCCATAAAAAAAAGAAGAATTGTCAAGTTTTGTTGACTGTAATTGTCATTCATAATGTTCTTGTCTTCTGAGTGGACATTTCTCATGCAAAACATGCAAGGTCTGAGGTGAAATTAATAGTTTTTTTTTTTTTTTCTCCACCTATCGTCATCACGAGGGTGCCAGCCTACCCGAACGCCAAGACCCCCGTCGGCAAGACATCCGCCATCTTCCTTCATGTCGTCTTCTACTCCGGCACATCCAGCCATCCCTGCCATAGAGAAATGGACAGTTATAGCACTTAGACAAGCTCTGATCAATTCAGACATCCAATTCTCATGCACTATACAGGATTGCTTCTCTGCAGTGTGTTAACCCTTTTCCCAAAGCCATCCAAACTGCCAGTGGAGTGAGTCTGGTTCGTCGGGCCCTGAGCTCATGTTCTGGGGCAACGGGGGACTTCCTCCAGGGGCGAATTCATCCCAACCCTGGTACCTCCTTATTCAGTGCTCATCTTTCCGTAAATCACCCGCTTAAACCACTTCTTGACGTCTCCCTCAACTCCATCCTACAAGCTGTCTCTCCAAAAACCTCCAAACCTTCTGGACAGCGTGGAAGTATTTTAGATAATTACCTCATCTACAACCTGTCATTTCCAGATTTTTCCCTTCTATTAGTTCATTTCTTATCTGAATAAGAAAGCCTTAGCCTCCAAGCTGGATCCATCAAAGGTTATCTGAGCGGAATCCAGTTTTTTCATTAATTATTTTACAGCGAACCCTCTTCCTCAAAAAGCCTTAAAGGTATCCAGATCACCCAACCTGCCTGCCCAGACACTAGACAACCCTTAACCATAGACTTAAGGTGATGATACACAGGGCAACTTTTTGAGCAATGTTGCTGGGCAATGTTGCTGCCAACGTGCAACGTCGAATAGATGTTAAACCTTAAATAGAAATTTATTGCCCATTTTCAATGGGAAAGTGCCCAAGCAACAATCGCTGAGCAACATTGCTATAAAAGTTGCCCTGTGTATCATCACCTTAACTCACCACATGTATCTCCACTCTCGGCCTAGGCTACTACTGTCAATACTGCCTGTACGCTCAACCCAATGTTCATTTTAGCTTTCATCTCCAAAATTTGCCATCACCTCCAGTTTCAACCCAAAGGTCAATCCTACAATTTAAGATCTGCTGGTATTAGACGATGAAACCATTTCCTTTTTCACTAAACAAGCCAAAAAGGTCATTTTGTTTACATTTTCAAACTCCCGAACCATAACATTCGCTCTTATGAAGTTAAATCCCCCTTCAAGCCACTTGTTCATCCCTTACCAGGCCTGCGTGGGCTAATGGTTCCTGTCCCAGCCAGAGAAGTCCAGGCCAAACTCGAGCCCTCCCCGAGGACAGCAAGCCAAATATGCCTACTCCTTACATTATCTGATGGACATGTTAACTCCTGAAATATATATTTTCAATGCTTATATGCTTACAAAAGCCATGTTTTTGTCAACAACATGCTGTTTGCCCTCGGATAAGACACCAGCTTTTGGAGTGAGCAGCGGGTTACACCACATCAACAGCTGTAATTAGGAAACACTTTGTAACTAGCCATATATATCTGCGGGACCTTCACATCCACTGGAAATGAATGTACTGGAGCATTATTGCTTCTAATGAAGGTGGTCAGGCTGATTACACAACACGTGTTGGACACTCAAATGGAAAAGGAAAAGATTTTCAGGAAAAACAGGAAATTAACTTGCCTGGCCATGTGGCGAATTGCCTGGCCATTCTGGGAAAACAAGCGCAGATCAAACTCCAGCACATCCTCTACATATATTTCTTTAGATTTTCGAGTTTTCTAGAAAAGAAGTTTGTTGAGATAAACTTTAAGTTGGCTCGAGAAAGCCGGACCAAGAAGTTTAAAGTAGACTTAAAAGCTTAAGTCAGACGTTTTTAAGTTTGAAGTAGTTTTATAATTGAAGAGAAGGGAATTGAGGAATTAAGGAAATTGAAAGAAAAATGGCTGGATGTGCCGATGTAGTGACAAATTGGGTTCCCCCGGAAATCAGGTCTCCTTTAGAACCCCAAGTGATCCCATTTCGTTCAAATTGCTGTTAATAGGTACTCTCGTTAGCGCCTGATTATAATTCCTCTCTTCCTCGCATCTCCGCTCTTATTCATCCCAAAGGTGTTCTGTCGGTTTGAGGTCAGTTCAGTCAAAATTCTCCACACCAAACTTGCTCATCCATGTCTTTATGGACCTTGCTTCGTGCACTGGTGCGCAGTCATGTTGGAACAGGAACATCCCCAAACTCTTCCCACAAAGTTGGGAGCATTAAATTGTCCAAAATGCATTGCTATGCTGAAGCATTAAGAGTTCCTTTCACTGGAACTAAGGGGCTAAGCCCAACCACTGAAAAACAACCCCACACCATAATCCCCCCTCCACCAACCTTTACACTTGGTGCAATGCAGTCAGGCAAGTACCGTTCTCGTGGCAACCGCCAAACCCAGACTCGTCCATCTGATTGCCAGACAGAGAAGCGTGATTCTACATCCTCTACATATCCATCAAGAGAATGTCAGGTGCTGTTCACAACAATGTGTGCAAATTTATCTAAACGCATGGCTAATATTTCAACCCTTCATGGGGCAAAACCGCTAACAGGTGTTATGCCGAGTTCTGCATGCACCTCATGGGAGGTAACAGTCATTTACGCTGAGAAAAGAGGTGGATGTAAATTTCTACAGGTAGCCTACAACATCTGTTCTGCCAAATTATGCATCACCATTAATGAACCCCACAAAGAATATTATAGCGTTTTTAAACAGTACTTGGAAGTGCATGCAGTTCTTGGCATGTAACGTTATGCAGAACCCAGTATAACACCTGTGGAATATTGTAACGTTAATCAACCATTGTAATTAACGTAGATTTCACATTTGTTGTAAATTCTTTTTGACTCAATAATAAACTGCCATTTCAGAGTTGGATCAGTTTGTGTTTCATTTGCATATTAATATAACATTATGTAAAATGTTAGCTAACAACAGTTGACTAGTAGGCTAAGTTATAACGTTAGTCATCGGGTCACTGAATAAAATTGTCCAACTAAGTTTGCTAATCATAAAAATATGACATACCCTATTAATTTATGAACTTACCTGGTTTTGTTGTTACATTTCTATCTTAAATGTTTACGACAAGGCTACGTCACAACCCGCCACATTTTAAAGAAATTTGATACTGTAAAAGATACTGTACAAGACATGAGACGTGTGACAGCTAGCTAGGTGTGTGACAGTGAGGAAATGGCTAGCATCACTTACTTTGCTACTGGGTAGCGTGGACTCCGCCGATTATATTAAAAAATTTACTCTCAGTAATGGTGAGACATTACCAGATCCCTATGCTATTTCAAGTGAAGTCACCTTTATTTATATAGCGCTTTTTACAATACACATTGTTTCAAAGAAGCTTTACAGAGATAATAGGAAAATAATGTTGTAATAATGTTGTTAAATATAAAATTAAATGTCCCCAACTAAGCAAGTCGAAAGCCAATAGCGACAAAGGCGACAGTGGCAAGGAACCAAAACTCCATCAGTGACAGAATGGAGAAAAAACCTTGGGAGAACCCAGGCTCAGTCGGGGGGGCCAGTCTTCCTTTGGCCAACGAACGAACAGTGTATGATTATGATTCAGGCAGCATTATAGGTCAGAAGTCAGATTGGATCAGAACTTTCACAATATTTATCCAGTTCCATCTGGTTGGGGGTCGGAGTCATCACGGTATGGAGACGAGTTTGTTGAGGTGTCCATGAGGCCTTCACAGGGTTGACGAGGCTGGCACTTCAGGGATGTGTTGTCGTCGTGTCCATGCATTGGTCCTTCATCAGATCTGGATATGGCCTGGATCCGGCGGACTGCGGTAAACCTCGGGATAAACAGAGGGACTAAAATTAGTGTAGACACCATCGATTATGATGTACTTGGTACAGGATTTATGGGAAGTGTTCCCGGTTCTGGCTGATCTAAACTAGTATGCAGCCTAACATTGAATTATAGAAATCTATAATGTGTTATGTGTGTGTTAAGCCAAAGAGATGTGTTTTTAGTCTAGATTTGAACTGACAGAGTGTGTCTGCTTCCCGGACAATGTTAGGAAGATTGTTCCAAAGTTTTGGTGCTAAATAGGAAAAACATCTACCGCCAGCACTCAATTTTAATATTCTATAACTGGCCAGAATTTTGAGATCGCAATGGACGTGAAGGACTATAATGCGTTAAGAGCTCGCTCAAGTACTGGGGAGCTAAACCATTTAGTGCTTTGTAAGTAATCAGCAATATTTAAAAATGTATACGATGTTTAATAGGGAGCCAATGCAGTGTTGACAGAACCGGGCTAATATGGTCATACTTCCTGGTTCTAGTAAGAACTCTAGCGGCTGCATTTTGGACCAGCTGTAGTTTGTTTATTAAGCGTGGAGGGCAACCACCCATAAGAGCATTACAATAATCTAGACTTGATGTTATGAATGCATGAACCAGTTGTTCTGCATTTTTAATTGAGAGCATATGACGTAATTTAGATATATTTTTAAGATGAAAAAATGTGACGGTCCTAGTACTGAGCCTTGTGGTACACCATACTGAACTTTTGACCTATAAGACATCTCTTTATTTACTGCTACAAACTGATAACGGTCAGATAAGTATGATTTAAACCATGCTAGTGCAATTCCACTAATGCCTACATAATCTTCGAGTCTTTTCAAAAGAATGTTGTGGTTGATAGTGTCAAATGCAGCACTAAGATCGAGTAGCACTTATAGAGAGATACAACCACGATCGGATGATAAGAGCAAATCATTTGTGAGAATAATGAGAGCTGTCTCAGTACTATGATACGGTCTAAATCCTGACTGAAAATCCTCGCAGATAACATTTCTTTCTAAAAAGGAACATAGTTGTGAAGATACTGCCTTTTCTAGTATCTCTGACAGAAAAGGTATATTCGAGACATTTTAATCATAGCCAGCTTAAAAGTTTTTGGTATGTATCCTAGTGACAAAGATGAATTAATGATATTAAGAAGAGGATCTATGACCTCTGGAAGCATCTCTTTCAGTAGCTTAGTCAGTATAGGGTCTAGCATACATGTCGATTTAGATGATTTAACGAGTTTATAAAATTCTTCCTCTCCTATAGCAATGAATGAATTGAATTTTTCATCAGGGAGACTACAATGCACTGTCTGATGCGTTACTGTAGTAGACGGTTGCATAGTTATAATTTTCTCCCTGATATTATCAATCTTGTAAGTAAAGAAATTCATAAAGTCATTACTGCTGTGCTGCTTGGAAACGTCTGGGCTTGAAGCTTTATTTTTCGTTAGTTTAGCCACTGTTTCAAATAAATACCTAGGTTTTTGTTTATTTTCTTCTAATAGGGTTGAAAAATAAGCAGTCTTCAGTGTCACAAGATCCTTCAGAAATCATTCTAATATGGTAATTCTTTGATAAATAGAAAGTTCAAAAGAACAGCATTTATTTGAAATAGAATCTTTTGCAACATTATAAATGTCTTTACTGTAACTTTTGATCAATTTGATTCATCCTTGATGAATAAAAGTATGGATTTCTTACATTTTAAATCCATCTATTTGGCTGTTAGTGTAGTTTACATCTACACCATTTTGTATCACTGCTACAGTTAACTTAGGCATATTTACAATGACAGGGTTTAAAATATTGGTTGTCCAAAAGCAGATTAACTGAAAAGTACATTGAAAGTCATGCCTAAATACTTACACCTAGTACATAATACAAAATATCTTCAGTGGATTGATGTTCTTTTTTATTTATTTGCATTTGTGTAACCAATTTACATCAAAACTGTCCTTTTAACATCACCCTCTTTTCACATATTTAACATTTCATATTTATACAAGTAAAATATGAATGATCTTAAATGTTGTAAGACTTTTGTCATGTAGCTTGTAGTACTGCTAGCTGGTTCAGTTCAGTTTTAGTTTAGCTTAGTCTATTTTTCTATGGTTGTTACATTTTTTGAGTAGATTTCCCAGCTCTGTGGACTGAGAAGAGGTGGAGTGGGTAGAAGAAGAGAAGGAATAGGAGGAACAGATGAAGAAGAGAGGGGGAATGGAGGAGGAGGAGAAAGATATGGGAGAAAAGAGGAAGGGATGTGGATGAGCAAATGGAATATCATTGGTCTGACAAACTAAGGGGACGTTCACACAGAACGCCTTTTCCCACTGCACTACTTTCCCAGTGTTTTTCAATGTAAACGTGCTAGACGGACGTGTTTGACCGTTGCACCATTGTGTCTTTTGCTGCTGTGTCTGAAATCACCCTCTATACCCTCATTCACTATTCCCTACATTACTCCACTAATATAGTCCACTTGAAGGAGTTGATGAAAACGGGTGAGTGAATTCAGATACTGCTGCTTTTGCATAGTTTGTGCTGTTTAATAATCATATAAAAACGTAGCAAACTGGCAGCTCCAGTATATGAAAAGATTTATGTTGAACTCTGTCATGGAAACTAGCATCAAAGTCCCTTTAAGACAAGTCATTTCACTTGGCTGCCATCTTTGAAACGCCTCATGCAAGTACAGCTCTTGAATCTTTTTGAATGGGGAAACGTCAAATTGTCCAAAACTGTTCACCAAGCTTACGATTAAATTTCATTTTAGATTTCACCAATGAAATCAGACAATAACTGTCTCATAAATTTTGTTTCTACATGCTCAAATCATGACAAAATTACATTTTTCAGGCTGGATCAAGCTCATGCGCAGTGGAAGCGCGTCTGACTGGAACTGGAGCTTCTAACGGCAGCTTTAGTGACACGATGAGTTTACCAATCAGCGAATGGCTCTTATTTAGAAGTTGAGCGTTGCACTTTTCCCCATGAGTGACGCATCTTGTGTGTTATTCTATAGTCTTTGCTAGCATGTATAAACCGTGATTAAACAATTAAGGGGCCGTTTACACAGAAAGCCTTTACCCATTCCACTGCGCTACTTTTCCATTGTTTTTCAATGTAAATACGCCCTAGACGGACATCTTTAAACGTCTCTATTCTAGACCGCTTTTCCGTTCTACTAACCTGCGTCTCACATTTTTAACAGCAAAAGCGTGTTCTGTATGAACCAGCCCTTGCTCTCAAGAATTTTAGCAGAAGTGTGTTTTAAGTAGAATATTTGCAACCCAGTAGCATGTTTGGTTTAAACAAAATATACAGGTTTATAGTCTACTTTTTTGTTAAACATGGCAGATATGTGAGCATTTTTCAGTTACAGATCATCATTCACTGTAAACCCTCTGAATTTATCATTGGGTGTCAATAGTAAAGGTTATTATGCCAAAATAGCTTGATAATCCCATTGTACACTATATTATTATTAAAGGATTTAGGGGGAAATATTATGTTAGATAAAAAAATTATCATTGGCATTTCTTACAAAACCTCCATCAAATAAATTGCACCATTAAACACCCAGAGGAGATGAACAAAAGGTAGAAAAGGAGAAGAACTGCAACAAAAGGAAGTTCTGGATGTGAAATCTCATCCTCTCTCAACATTAAACGGCAGAAGCCTCGTGTGTAAGGATCCTCATGTACCTCGTTGAATCAAGAGATTGTAAGAAACAAAGCTGTAACGTTGTCTTTGCCGTCACCTGATGCGGTCAGAAGAGCTTCTCTCTGTCTTTAATGGGCGAGAGAGACTTTGATGAAAGTGCTGATTGGAAACAGTTGCTTGGAAACCCGATGTCTGAGATGCTCTTGAGATGATGGAGGAGCTAATGGATAGCAAGGACATCTGTGTGGGTTTGCTTCTCTACACACAAGCACTTTGACATTTATGGACAGGGAAGTCACTGAATGTCTGTATGTAGTTTTATTTACCTCAAAGTAAAGAGCGATTAAAGGGTTTCTGACCTCAGGACACAGTATTTCAGTTTCAGAATCGGAAACTTGCACAAAATATCTCTCAATGTGATACTTGAGTATGTCTAATGCTTTATATCATACACGCTCGGAAAAAAAGGCACAAAAGGTGTCTCTGGGATGGTACCCTTTGTACTTTTTGAAAGGTAGACTGCTTTTGTGCCTGTTTTTCTGAGAGTGAAGTAGATTATTTACTGTAGGATTGAAGATAACTGTATTGTGTAAGGCGCTATATAAATAAAGGTGACTTGATTGTAATTCATGCAAAACGGGCCAATATTATAACTCAACACTCTTATGTTCTAATGATATGTGCAACGTTAGAAACTCCATTAAATCCAGGCAGATTTTAATGTGTGATTAATGTGTGTCAATAGCAGACACAAAATCAAAGTCAAGCAGAGCGCTGGTCTTCATATAAGTGCCCATTGTGCTTCTCATAATTGGACTCTTATGTCTTTCTTCAGTGTATAAATCTGTGGCCACCTACACATGTTGCCACTAGCAACCAAACCCAAAACATGCATTTGCTCTAGTTATAATTAGCAGCTCTAAACTTTCCAGAGAATAACATGTTGCTCTCTTTCTTGTGCTGTTTCTCTGATAACTCTTAGTTTAGTTCCTCTTTTTCCGATCACATTCACAATGAACTTGTGTTTTCAGACTGTAAAGGTGATGATACACAGGGCAACCTTTTGAGCAATGTTGCTGGGCAATCTTGCCTAGCGATTGTTGCTAGGGCACTTTCCCATTGAAAATGGGCAATACATTTTTATCTGGATAATTTAGATCGGTTGTGGGCCCTGCATCTCACCTGGTTGCCGTTTACGGCAACATTGCCCAGCAACATTGCTCAAAAAGTTGCCCTGTGTATCATCACCTTAATGCTATATGATCCTCTGGTACAGTTGTTAATACGATATATACATTAGAGAGTGTTGCTAACATGAGATTTGTGCTTATTTATACACATATGATGTTTGGAGTCAGTATCATTTTTAATGTTTTTTGAAAGAACCGCCAATGCTGTAGCCTGGGAAAACCCAGACAACTTCCGGCAAATTTAGATTTGCTCTGAAAGTTAGTCTGGCAAAGAGCTCATTCAAACCCATTTCCAATCCGTTGAAATCGCGGCACCAATCAGAAACGTTGGGGCGGGCTTTACACGATGACGACAGCGCTGGGATTTTGAAGCAGATTTTGTAGCCTACATTACAAAGATGGATGCCGCCGTCGAACATCACTCGTTCGAATCAGCTATCGCGTCTGTTTTAAGCGATTTGAACGTTTCCTTTTTGTTAAAAACCGAGCAAAGAACAACACTCGGAGATGTTTCTCCGCCGCTCTGCATACGTCATCTCCTTCATCGCTCTGATTGGTTTTAGGTCTATCCGCGACGTCCGATGGGGACGCCCCTCTGGAAATGATTTGTCTATGACGCTTTGCCAGACCCTATCTCAGTTACAACTGAGAATGGTCTGCTTTTAACCAGGCTACCAATGCTGCATTTACTTGATCAAAAATACAGTAATATTGTGAAATATTATTACAATGTAAAAACAGCTGTTTTCTATGTGAAAATATTCTAAACTGTAATTTACTCCTGTGATCAAAACTGAATTTTCAGCATCATTACTCCAGTCTTCAGTGTCACATGATCCTTCAGAAATCATTCTAATATCATGAAACATTTCTGATTATTATCAGTGTTGAAAACAGCTGAGCTGTTGATTCATATTTCTGTGGAAGGATTCTCTGAAAAATAGAAAGTTTAAATGAACAGCATTAATTTTAAATTGAACTCTTGTAACAGTTTTACAGCTGATCTGAATTGCTAAAACACTAAACCTCATTCTGTGAACCAAAGGCCTAAACCAATCAGTCGAATAAATCGCTGTGAAACATTAGACAAGTTCAGGCAGTTAGACACCGTTTGCAAACCTCATGCAAAACTCTGAACAAATTCTCACTCACTACATTTTTTTTATTTTTATTTTTTATCTTACAGTTACGGTAAATTCGGCCTCTAGTTCATAAACGCCAGAGGAGAACTGGCCCCCGACTGAGCCTGGGTTCTCCCAAGGTTTTTTTTCTCCATTGGGTCATCTGATGGGGTGTTAGGACACCATTAGGTCACTGGATGGAGTTTTTCGGTTCCTTGCCACTGTTGCCTTTGGCTTGCTCAGTTGGGGATATTCAAATTAATTAACCAATCATACCATTGATCAGCTCTACCAAACTTGGATGTCTTTTTTCCAGTAATAAACAAACATTGTTAAGTTATTTTGATTGATACTGTGAAGCAGCTTTGATACAATCTGTATTGTGAAAAGCGCTATATAAATATATTTGACTTGACTTGACTAAATCACAATTGCACTGTGATGCACTTGTGTTGCAAGCAAAACATTAAACACAGGCAGGCAAAAGTTAAACACAATAACACACAGTTGTCATGGTTTACACACAACGACTCAAAATACTTCACAATTGTTTGTAATGATGTGAGCATTACGAAGCATTAATGATGTGACATTAAGAAGTTCAGGTGCACAGATGATGATATGAACATATGAGAGGATGAGGAAGAGGAAGGTGTGAAGGGTTTCCCCATCGTCTGCTGTGAAGACTTGATGCTGAGACAGAATTAATCTCTCATTACTGTAACGATGCACAACTCTTTTTAGTCAGAGTTTTCTTTGATCTTTTGAATTTTTAGAGTTGGGTTACTGTATTTCCACAGTATGCTGTGTGTATATACAGACATTCATTACTATACAATATTCAATACTATACAATAATACAGGAACAGTATATAATATATTCACCTTATACTGTAAGTTGCGATTACAGTATTTTCCCCTGTAATTAATGATCTGTAGTGTGTGTATATTGACGGATGTGCGTATGATCTGAAAGCTTTGGTTGTTTTGAGCCGATTGTTTGATTTTGCCAGAAGACTCAGATGTTCTCTGAATGTGGTTTGAAGGTTTGGTTTTGTGTGTAATGTTGTGAGAAGTGTGTGAAGGTTAGGAGGAATGTGTGTAATGCTGTACTGAGTGTTATTTCCTCAGGTGTGTGTTCTGCATTGAGGACAGTAGTGATTGTGACATGATTTTATGATGTATTTCTATGAGAGAGTTAATGATATCCGTACGTTGATACCCCAGGCTGAGGTTGGGGGTTTAGATTGCGTTATTACAGGACCATCTTCTATTGGAGAAGGGCTATTATGAGTTTGAGCCGATTTCCTTAGCTGAGTTGACTAAAATTATTGTAACTGCAAGAGGGACCACTTGCTCTCTGGATCCTTTGCCTGCCTGGGTTGTTAATGAACTATGGCCAACATTAGGACGGTATGTTTTAGCTGTTTTAAATCTTTCACTCTCCACAGGAGTTTTTCCAGCTTATTTTAAATCTGCGGTGGTTAAACCACTACTGAAGAAACCAAATCTGGATATAAACTCGTTGGAAAATTATAGACCTGTTTCTAATTTGGCCTTCTTAGCTAAAGTATTTGAGAAAGTGGTCTCAAGTCAGCTTTTAAAGTATCTGTCATCTAATAATCTTTTTGAGCCGCTGCAGTCTGCTTTTCGAGCAAAACATTCGACAGAAACAGCACTCACAAAGGTGGTAAATGATTTGTTACTGGCTGCTGATTCAGACTTAACATCAGTCCTTTTGTTGTTGGACCTTAGCGCAGCTTTTGATACCACAGTATTCTTTTGGACAGAATCGAGAAATTCTTTGGCATCTCTGGTCAGGTGCTTAAGTGGTTAAGGTCCTACCTCTCAGAGAGATCTCTGAGAGCAGTTTTATAATGTGTGTGTAGTTTTATAATGTGTGTGTTTTATAATAACACATTTTCAGACCATTTTCCTCTTCAGCAGGGGGTCCCACGGGGTTCAGTCCTTGGTCCGCTACTGTTTTCGTTATACTTAGCGCCACTGGGTCAAATCATTTGTTCTTTTGGGATAGCTTTTCATTGCTATGCTGATGATTTACAAATATATATGCCAGTTATTGCAGGAATAGCATCTGATTCGGTTAAGTTAGCGACTTGTTTGGCTGCTGTGAGAAGCTGGTTATCAGCTAACTTCTTGTTACTGAATTCAGCAAAAACTGAGATGATAGCTATAGGACCAACTAGATTAGGACATTTGTATGGCAATTTTACTCTGTCCATTGATGATTCGGTCATTCAGTGCAAGGATAGAGTAAAGAATCTTGGGGTAGTTTTCGATCAGTCATTGTCATTTGATTTGCATATTAAAGAGGTGACTAAAGTAGCCTTTTTCCACCTCCGAAAAATTGCAAAGATTAGACCAATATTAACACTGAAAGATGCTGAGGTCCTTATTCATGCCTTTGTTACATCTAGGCTTGATTATTGTAATGTATTGTTCTCGGAGTTGCCTAAGAAAAGTTTGCGAGGTCTGCAGATGGTCGAAAATGCTGCAGCTCGTATTCTGACTGGATCATCTAAATACATGGCCTTGCACCATTGTATCTGTCTGATCTTTTAAATTCTTATGTGCCTACGCGGGTGCTGCGCTCCCAAGGGACAGGACTTCTGACTGTACCAAAGGTTAGGAAGAAAACGGTTGGTGAGCGAGCCTTTTCGTTTCGTGCTCCAACATTATGGAACAGTCTCCCAGCTGATATTAGGCTGGCAAGTTCAATTGATGTTTTTAAATCTAAGCTTAAGACCTATTTATTCATTGCTGTGTATGAGTCCTGAATGTTCAGTGATTTCTGATGTTTCTGTATAGTGGTATTACTTCTTACTATTTCTTATTTTACTGTATTGTTTGCAATTTAATCTTTATTCCTGTTGTAAAGCACTTTGATGGAAAGCGCTCTGTAAATAAATGTATTATTATTATTATTATTATTGTTTGAGTCACACACCTGAATGAGAAGCGTTGAGATGTGGATATCAGCTGATCTTCACTCTGACTGAACTACACTATCTGAACTCATCTGAACAACTTCTGCTGTTATGAATGGACTGGACAGGAATACGTTTGTCAAAAACTACTCATTTATGAATTAAAGACACAATAATATCAAACAACAGCCAGTCGTAATATAAAAAACCCCTCAAAAGCATTTCTATTTTGTAAAGTCTTTACGAACAATAATGTGCCTTTGATATGTGTATGAGTGTGAAGTGTGTTCGTCGTCTGCTAGAAGAGAAGGATTTCTCCTCTCAAACACATAGACTGTAAAAAAATATGAAGGAGAACAAACACTCAAAGTATTTATGTTGTTGCCATGGCAGCAAACAGGTATGACTCACTGTTGCCCTGGTGAACTTCATGCTTAATGCAGATGTGTGTGTGTGTGTGTGTGTGTGTGTGTGTGTGTGTGTGTGTGCGCGCGCATCTCTCCCCCCAATAATTCCATGAGAATTCCATTTCAGACGTCTTCTTTATTTTCAATTAAAATATGGGGTACTATTAAACATATATTCCTATGCCTGTCATAGAATAAAATCACTTTCAGTCAAATCCTGTACTGGGATTCTGCTTTGCCTGTCATCGGTTTCTTAATTATTCAACTAAATTGTCAAAACAGAATAGTTGATTTATTGTAGGCCTACATAAATTTTTTTATTGAACTGAACACTGACTTGAGCTGGATAATGAATAAATAAAGTAATCTGTATTGTATAAATCGCTATAGAAATGAAGGTGACCACTTAGGTCTATATGAAGGCCCTAATTAATTAGGCTATAGGCTATATGTAAAAAATAAACCGATTGCAAGGGGTAAAAACATATTTATTTCTCAAACATTGGGCATTCCCTAATAATTGCGTGGATTATTTCTTATTTGTACACATAGGATTCACAAACACATGAATTTGTTAGTGAATTTGAAGTGCTCTACATGAGCGGGCGCGTGCACGAGGCGAATCATTTGCATAAAAGACGCTCAACCATATCCATATAAGGATTTTCCGCACAGCCTTTCCGCACAGCCTCTCGTCACTCTCGTCAAACACACACACTCTCGCCAGATCCTCGAGCAACGGCTAATAACTTCACAATAAACTCCTTTTATACAGAATCTCATTAGCCAGCTGTACATGCGCGTACATCTGCGTTATATGGCAGCTTTTCTTGCTCTTTCACTGTATATGATCATATATATATAGGCTATATATATATATATATTCTATTGTATTATTTATTAATTCTATAATTTTTTATAAAATATAGGCTAATATAATATAGACTAATATAATTATTAAGAAAGTGCTTTTTTGTGTACGTGTGGTTTCAGTTGTTCCTAATTTTTTTTCGTAAATTTAGAATAAATTTTAGCACTAAAGTTTTAGGTGAATCATGATCTGCTTGTTTCGCAGATTTGGTCTGAATATTATGCAGGCTATATGAGTGAATGTATATTACATGGCATTAAATGTCATGTTTAAGGACAAATCATCTATCACTAGATAAAATAAGAGCACATGGTCAAATGCACAGACTGTGACGGAGCTTCATATTTCGCGTGATGTGTGTTATGTATGTCAAACGTATACTTCTGTACACACCTGGTTTAGTGTATCTTCAGGAGGACATCCGCAGCTTCCATGAGTAAATACATTTTTTTGTAAATATTTATATCAGGCTATTAAAAGTTGTGCGCAATATTTTTCTATAGACACTATTATCACACACAGCAATTAGCAAAACCTGAAACTTTCGACATCACTCGCCTCAAAGCATGTGTTTCCATGATAACCGATGATAACACCCCGAGTTGTAACTTCCTGACTGTAGTTTAAAGGGGCGCATAACGGAAGTGACGATAAGTTAATACGGAAAGACGCTCGTCGGACAGCCGCTACAGGATCAATATAGTTACAGAAATAAAACATACAGATAGGCCTATTTGAAAAAAAAACAAAAAACATAGAATTCAAATAAATAAGCTGGAAGTATTAACTTTTTAATGTTACGCTCACGGACAGCGTATTTGATATGTGGCGAATCTCTGTTAAAAAACTTTGTGCTTTTTGTCTCTGCGCGTGTGCGTTTGTGTTTTTAATCATGACATTCCAGGTAAAATATTAACCTTATCTTTTATCTGAAGCTTCAAATAGTCGGCAAATATTTGCACACCTAACAATCAAATGTTGTTTTATGGCGAGAGTCTGTGTCTCTAAACTTAGTAAGCGTCTCACCTAGTCCGTGCACGCGCTCGATTCCGTGCCGTGAACACGCCTACTCGTAGCAGCTCACTGGTGTTTGAGACACGGCCATGCAGAACTGAACACAACCATAAGTGTGCTCGCTTTAAAGTGTCTCTTGTTCACAGGTGGCTCTCGGGATCTGCTCAAGTCTCTCACTAACACCTGGATAAATCTGTCCTTTTCCTCATCCCTGGTATTTCCTTTTTACTGAAATCTCCACTTTTCCATCCTTGCAACCTGACATATGAAATAAATAACTGCTGATTATTGGTTGATATTTTCACTATTAGATGCATTGCATTTCTCATATAGGAGTTTTCTTCACTTCTCTAACAAATAACACAGCTTGTGTGTGTGCAGACAGTGTGAGATGTGCTTGTGTGCATAAAGCCTGTTTTATGCTTCTGCGTCGAATCGACGGCGTACCCCCGCAGACCCCTCTGCGTCGCCGCGAACCCCTCCGCCGTAGCTCGACGTGCACCTCCAAAAAATTGTAACTATGCGTCGAGGCGACGCAGACCACAAGGGCTGTGATTGGTCAGATGCACCGCGATGCAACTCAACCTGACGCAGAACCATAAAACGGCCACGACGCCGTAGGAGTGACGGCGTAGCTACGCCGTGGAGTTGACGCAGAAGCATAATGAGGCCTTTAGTCTCAGCTGTCCTGCTCTCTCTCTCTCACTGCAGGTTGTTGAGGAGCTGGGCCGGTTTGAACAGGCACACAGCAGACGGCAGGTCCCGGGACAGGCGCCTGAGGGCCCGTACCCTGTGGTTGTGTGGTGGTCTCCTCTGACGGGGGAGCTGGGACGCCTCGGACACTGTGGCCGCAACAGATGCTTCTTCACTGTTAACAGGTCCTATTATTCACATCCACAGACAAAAGCTTTTCTTTTCTATGGTGAGTTGTGGTGTAAACATACATTTTATTCCAACATTCATTTTCATTTGGTATAAATATATTGAGGATGCACCAATATTACAATTCGGTCCAATACCAACAAGCCGATATTAATATTGTCTAAATAAAATGTTTTAAACGAGTATTATTGTTTTAAATGCTACAAATAAATTTAGCCATCACAACATTATGATGTACAGTATGAAAATTGAAATATATTTGGAGATTTGCTAAAGATTACATGTAACAGCGTAATTAAATTGTTAGTGATTAACTTTTAGGTGATTGTTAGATGACATCCAATGTTATCTACATGTAAAAATGTGTCAAATGAGCATGCGCAATTAAATATCTAATTACAGCCGATATTGATAAAAGGAAGAATCTGTAATATTGGGAATATAGTATCAATATATCATGCATCCTTAATATATACCACATTTTATATGCTTTTTATTGAATGGACAGAAATTTCTGGGTTATATGGGGTTAGTTTCCAAACATAAACACAACTTAAACTTTGTTTATTCACTGAAAATCATGCTTATATTATTCTGGTTCATTGTTTTGTTTTTTTTACTTTTTTATATATTCTTTTAGTAGGACACATGCAAAAAACCAAAACAGATAGTCACTAGGGGTTTCAGTTTTTACAATAAACCAAAGAGCCAATAGCATTCAACACAAATAGTGTTTACAGACCTAGTACTGAACTCAGCCAGTTCCTTCTACTTGTTTTTTCATCAGGTACGGTTTTCAGCGTTGATAGTCTCCCTCTCCCTAGACACGAGCAGCACCATTGGGCGCTGTTTCACGAGGAGTCACCCAAGAATAACTACAAGCTTTTCCACGAGCCGCTCATTACCCTGTTCAACCACACGGCGAGCTTCAGCCGGCACGCTCACCTGCCCCTCACCACACAACACCTGGAGGACATCCGCGCGCTCACCGCACACACACATCTGCTCCCTCTGGCCTACAAAAACCAGCTGAGGAAAACCCTGGCGCCTGTGGTGTACGTCCAGTCGGACTGCCACCCGCCATCCGATAGAGATGTCTACGTTCAAGAGCTGATGCAGCACATTCAAGTGGACTCGTACGGGCAGTGTCTTCATAATAAAGACCTGCCGCCCCATCTGAGAGACTCCACTGCAATGGACGATCAGGATTTCTACCAGATCCTCGCCCAGTACAAGTTCGTCCTGGCCTTTGAGAATGCCATCTGTGACGACTATATCACTGAGAAACTGTGGAGGCCGCTCAAGATAGGTGTTGTGCCAGTGTATTACGGAGCACCCAACGTACACATGTGGCTGCCGGATAACAGGAGCGCGGTCGTGGTCCATCCCCACGAACCGCCGGAGAAGCTCGCTCAGTATTTAAAGAGGCTGGACGAGAATGACTGGGAATATCTTAAGTACCTGGAGTGGAAGCACAAGCGTGAAATCTCGAATGTGAATCTGGTGACAGAACTGAAGGAACGTCCGTGGGGTGTTCAGGATATCGGTCAAGATAACTTCATCGACGTCTTTGAGTGCATGGTGTGCAACAGGGTCTGGGAGAATATCCACAGACAGGAAAAGGTAATGACTTGATGTTTCTGAGAGGATATGTACAGTTGCAATGTCTGGATCACTCACCTATGCTTTTCGCTCATCATTTACTTGTTTTGAGTTAAGATAAATTGTTGTACAACATTCTGCTTTATATTTTACGAAAGGCTCTCATGATGAAAACGCAACATATTCCATCTTAACTGTATTTGGTTTTGTGTGTGTTATCTTTGGCCAGGACACTCCTGTAAGATAAATTGTTGAGTTGACTTGAGTTGAGTTGTCTTGAGTTGAGTTAAGATAAATTGTTGAGTAAAGTTAAATTATTGAGTTGATTCAAATTTGAGTTGAGTTGACGTGAGTTGTGTTAAGATAAATTGAGTTGAGTTGGGTTAAGTTGAGTTGAGTTGATTTAAGTTGAGTTGAGTTGAGTTGAGTTGTTTTGTTGAGTTGAGTTTAGTTTAGTTTGGTTTAGTTTAGTTGATTTAGTTTAGTTTAAGTTGAGTTAAGTTGAGTTGATTTAACTTAAGTTGTTTAGTTGATTTAACTTGAGTTAAGTTGTTGAGATGATTTAACTTAAGTTGAGTTAAGTTGTTGAGTTGATTTAACTTAAGTTGAGTTAAGTTGTTGAGTTGTTAACTTAAGTTAAATCAAATCAACTCAACTTAAAGGGGTGGTAAAACACGATTTCACTTTTCTAAATTTAGCTAGTGTGTAATGTTGCTGTTTGAGCATAAACAACATCTGCAAAGTTACAGCGCTCAAAGTTCAAAGCAAAGGGAGATATTTGCTTTTAAAAAATTTAATTTCTAAGGACTACAGCAAACAGCCGGTTTTGGACTACACGACATTCATCGGGAGTTGCTGACCTCAGCATATCCCATTATTTACATAAACCCCTCCTCCGAGAATACTTAATAAGCGGGGCGAGGCCATTTTATATTGCTGTTTTGGAGATGAGTTGTCACAATGCCGTTGAAACGCTGCTGTTATTTTCATCCGGATTGCAGGTCCACTTTGTTCAGCCTTAGTAAGTCTGTAGTAAGGCCTGTCTTCGGTCCAACGAGGAAGTTAGGGATCAATGGTTAAAATTTATTTTTAACTCGGCCCCTCATAATTATGACCCAAATCTTGCTCTCTGTGCTGCACATTTTACGGAGGAAAGCGTTCACAATCTTCGCGAGCTCAATGCAGGATTCGCACATCGGCTTGTCCTGAAAGATGGAGTAGTTCCAACTTTAAGAACAGAAGCTGTTGTTTACGGGCCACAACCTGTAAGTATGATTTATTTTTCGTCGATGTGTTTTCCTGTAATAGTTCGTATTGTTAATTGTACATTGTAGCAAGGAAGTAAACAAATGACAACGCTGTTTGGCTCTGCTGGTTTGTTAAATGCTCATTCATACTTAACGTTATCCGACAAACACCTAACGTTACAAACTTTTTTTTAATCTCAACAGCGAACTTGGAATTAGTGTAAATTATTCTTTGATTAGAGCTTTTATGTTTATCCACATGCTTGTTTATCTACAGGCATGCTAAACATGATTCTGTGTTTGATTTGGCAGCCGATGTTTAGTGTTCGTTTTGGGTTAATAGTTCTGGCAACAGATATTTGGCTACAATCGTTCTAAAAATACAAAAGTAACGATGCCATACAGTCAGAAACGATCACTATAGATCCGCAGTCTTTACTCAAAAAAATCCCTTTGAGGACTGTAGTATAATTTGTTAGAACGATTATATGAAATTCTTGTTTATGAAGCTTATTTTTTTGTAATTCTATAATAATTAGTACAATTAAATAACAGCGTATCTAAAAAGTAATGAGAGAACAGAAAACAAACCTTTCTGAAATGTCGTTTAACAGCCGTTCTTGAACAGGTTCTGCTCGATCATCCTCACTAACATTCTCTGGGTCCGACTGACGCCATTGCACAAACTACCGGTAAAGGTACGGGGCGTGACGTTTCTGGAAAACGTGCACTAGTCGGTTAGCCACACTGGGCCAGCTAACCAATCTGAGCCCATTGCTTAGTTTTGAGGGACTGGGTTAATAGAACCCGGAAACCATCTGACCGTTTTTACAAGGAGGGGCAGAGCAGTGTAGAATAAAGGTAAAATATATGAAAAATAATGCAACTTTTAAAAAACGAAGCATGAACACATGTTACAGTGCACCCCACAAACACAATCAAGCCTTTGAAAAAATGCGTTTTACCACCCCTTTAAGTTAAATCAACTCAACTCAAGTCATAACGTTTTGCTATTGTTAACTGGTTCTCTTTTATTGGGTCGATGGCAGAAGCTGCCGTGTAAAGTCTGGCGGGCTGAAGAGAGCCACCTCAAGTGCCCATCTCCAAAACTGTTTGACTTTGCCGAGAGCTCGAGCTGGCCTCTTCGGCAGATGTGGAGATCCAGTTATGAGCAGTCCAAGAGAGAAGCCAGAGCGCTCGGACTGTTGCTGCGCAGGAACAGAAACTTCACCGTCACACAGTTCTGGAGAGAAGTGTTTACCGACCCAGAGCAAACCGATACCTGAACTCTAGTCATCATGTTCATGTTAATGGTAAACCTGTGGGCTGCATTTCAGGATGAGAAAGGACTTCAAGGTTATGTGTAATTTATAGGGCTATTTTCATGTGGAAAGTTATGTCATTCATAACATTATCACAAATAATCTTTATGTGGACATGATATTTTCTCCAACAGTCGGTGCAATGCTCAGGATATGCACCATGTATTACTTAATTACTCCTTTACAGTAACACTTTACAATAATATCCTATTAGTTAATGTTAATGCATTAACTAACAATGATCGTTACATTTGTTACAGTATTTATTCATCTTTGTTAATGTTACAGTTTATTCGTTTTTTGTTAATTTTAGTTCAAAAAACACTGTTCGTTCAAAAAATGATTAAATAATATTAACAGATGATGGAAAATGTATTCGTAAATGTTGAAATGAATACTTTTGAAGTATTTTAATTGTTCATATTAACTAATGTAGTTGACTAGTGTTAACAAATGGGACTTATGTTAATGTGTTTCCAAAATGTCTTCAACAGGGGTGTCTGATCCTGCTCCTAGAGTAACAGTAAACACACGTGATGCCGCAGTAAAGGTCTTCAGGATCATCAGGTGTGTGTGAGCAGGACGAGGCAGGATTGGACACCTCTACTCGACAACAATAGTAAAACGGGTCAAAAAAAAAATCTTAATTAAAACAAACTAACATGCTTACAGGTGAAACTCGAAAAATGATATCGTGCACCAGTTCATGTATTTCAGTAATTCAAATTAAAAGGTGAAACTAATATATTTAGTATATACAACTATATACATATGCATGATTATACGTTTCAGAGGACCGTCATTTCTGTATTTAAAATCCTGTTTTTTTATTGATTTCATGTAATATTCTAATTTTCTGAGATTTTGAATTTGGGGTTTTCATAAGCTGTAAGCCATGATCATCAAAATTATAACTTTTGCACAATATTCTAAATTTTTGAGTTTCACCTGTATGGTTATGATTTATGCCATTTATTTTGAGTAATTTCTAATTATTAAATAAAGAAGTAGATTTTTTTTTTTTTTTTTACCAGTTCATAAGGTGCAATCATTTCACACTGGGTGTTGTATAACTCTCTGTAATAAAAACATAAAAGATGTGTGTCATTGTGTTTTTTGTTCATGGACTGTGACGTTCATAGATTCTGGTTGAAGATCTGCAACCAATCAGAAAATCAGAGAGAAGCAAACTTTTTTTATATATATATATATTTACTGCACTGTGTTTCCTGAGCATCGCCTTTGTGTTAAAATGAGATTGCAGAAGGTGGAACAGGTCTTGTGTGTTATTCATGTTGTCAATATTTAGTACTCAAGCCAGCAGACGTTGCCTTATTACAGTTGCCTTTAAACAAATGACAACATCATAAATTCTATTATACATATGAATCACATGTTCCTTGTATAAAAGCTTCTCAAAAAATAAAATCCCCTCGTTTATTGTAGTGTAGTCTTGAGAGAAGTGCTTCCTCTTCACCCTTTTTGACACTAGATGGAGACAAACATCCACGATATGTACATATGTGCCATTTTGTTTTTGTTTCTGTATGTACACAAATTTATTTAATAGTGAGTGACGTTGATAATATTCTATATATTTTTATTAGCAGTATTGCTGCTCGAGGTGCTACTTTTTATTTTTGTACCTTTTTGATAGGTTATTAAACTAGAATAAGGATTTGGCTCTTCAGTACAATATTGAAAAAGTGTACAAAAAATACACTTACTGAGCAGTAATGTTTACAATGAGTTGTACAGCGGTTACATTTTAACCAGCACAAATTTGTGATTATACACACTCCGATGAGCCAAAACATTATGACCACTTAGCCTGGTATGCAGTTGGTCCTCCGTGCACTGATTGGATCGCATGACCCGCCGAGGCCTGGACTCCACAAGAGCCCGAAGCTGTCCTGGGCTCTCTAGCACTGAGACAATACGCCGTGGATTGAACTTGTTGGTCCAGCACATGCTCGATTGGATTGAGATCTGGGGAATTAGGAGGCCAGGGAAAAACCTCAAACTCATCATCATGTTCCTCAACCATTCCTGCATTATCCTGCAGAATGAGGCATGTCCACCAGGGATCAGCGGTGTCCTGAAGCAGTGTTTAGGCAGGTGTAGGTGTCAGATTGATGTCCACATGAATGGCCAGACCTAGGGTTTCCCAGCAGAACGTCTCCCAGATCATCCCTCTACCAGCTCACAGTGATTCTGATGCATCACTTCCCAAGGTAAACGGCACACATGTAGGTTACACTGCAGTCCACGTGATGTGAAAGAAAATGGGACTCATTGGACCAGACGACCTGCTCCAGGGTCCAGTTCTGATGCTTTTGCTGGTGGACGGGGGTCATTATAGGCTCTCTGATTGGTCTACTTAGGGTCGGGATAGCCTTCACTGCTCAACACCCTGTCTCCGGTTTGTGTTTGATCCTCCTTGGACACTGTTGGTAAATCCTCAGCACTGCTGACTGGGATCAACACTGGGGTACTCTGAGCCATTCGCCTTGCCATAACAATCTGGACCTCAGATCTTTATTCCTGCCCATCTCTCCTGCATCCAACACGTATCCAGATGCTAATATGTGGCCTTGTCAGGAGATGATCAACGATATTCGCTCCACCTGTGATTGTTCTTAATGTTTTGGTTTGTCAGTGTATATTTGATATTGAAGATGATTCTATAATAGGTTTAAAATGAAATGTATGTACTATAGGTGCAATTATGGATTCAAATGTTTTGATAACTTGTTAAAACTTAAACAGCAACACGTCACTGCTTCACTTTTATCCGTCCATCTGATTATTTTGATAGTCACCAGTGGCATTTCAGACAGAAATACCTTAGATACCTAAAACCTGGAAACTGGAAGTGCAGATATTTTTCAAATATGAGTACTTGTTATCTCTACACAGCTGAACAATGTAGACAGTATGAATCATTGCATACTTTTCTTTGGTTAAGTCCAGAAATCATCATTCTGGAACTACAAGTTTTATCTGTTGGCGAGTTTTTACATGTAATGATACACTTCTGATAGGTTGATACCCAATTTAAAGGAATGTTAAACTGATGCAAAGATTACCATTATAGTGATATGTGAAGGCCAAGAATGGTAAACCATACTGACACTGGAACATCAGTCTGGAGGTTAACATGCTCCGATAGGATGAATGCAGTGCTGTTTTCTGGAAGGAGGCTGGGATAAGTGTCACGTTGAGCCAGATATGTCCCTGGAGAGCCAGGGTTATTCTACATGTGTGATAATCTCTTACTATAGTTGGTCACCAGGAAACCATTGCGTTGGATGCTGGTTGTTTCCCCACTTGGATCCTTAACTAGCCTGACCATCGTGAGCTCAACCGGCTTCAGCAGAAAGACTATGGTGGCTGAACAGAATTTTTTGCATTGAAATTCATACTGGTCAAAGTTGGTCTTTACTGTGGAGTCATGGTGATGCCTTCAGCAGTAATCCAAGCTTAATCTAAAAAGTGTGGAAACTATAAGTCTAAGTCTTCTTCATATTAGCCCTAGATTTGAAGGGAAAGATAGAAGTGGTTAAAGAAGAACAGAAGAGGTTTCTCTGGTTGTGGTCTCTTGAGGAGGGATAAACAACAGCAGACCAACAGATGTCTGTCACCAAAAGAGAAAGTACAACAGTAATGTCTATATTTGATGTAATTGTAGGTCAGAAGAACTCTTCACTGGTTCTCAGTGGACACCAGCAGATAAAACTCATACTGTGTCCAGCACAGATGCTGCTGCTGATGATGGTTGTGAGAGAAACAGCCTGTTTAACCACTGTTATCACAAAAATACACCCTCACGCAGGTTCATTCTTGGGAAGCAAAGTGGACAAAGAGCAAACAACACTCACACTTGCAGAATAAAGAAAAACTGCTCTACTTCAGATGGAGCTAAACTGACTGACACAGAGCGAAGCATAATACTTACAATATTAGATATGAGGAGTAGAGCCCACATGAAAAGGTATAGATATCTAGTTCAGTCATGAAGCTCAGGCTGATTGGTCCTTAATGCAATCTGCTAGCTATCACATAATCCACTACATGGTACAAACTGATTGGTCTCTGTTGCATTTGCATCCAATGAGCTTCTTAATCACCCTTTAACTCTTTCCCAGCCACTGACAGAATTTTCCAGCTTTCCGTGTTTTCATTGTTATACGGTAGGTGGTGCTATTACACAACTTCTGAGTACAGAAGTTGTACTCAAGTTGTACACAACTCAAAAGAGTACAGAATCTCCGGAGCAAAACACAGGAATAAAAGGAGCAGAAACAAGCGATAAAAGCATTGATTATGCACGTCTTTGAAAAAAAAGATATTTTTTAGCTTTTTGTTCAAAATGTAGTTTTTAGTTTTTATTTATTAAGTGTTGATACAAAATAATACATGAAGCTAGAAAAAAAAACTCTGTTTTTTCTTTTGTTATATTGCATTTTCAGATTTTCATACAATAGAATAATCTGGGGACCATGAAAGTTTTGTGAGAATTATCAAAAATACTGGCAGTGGTTGGCAACTTTTTAAAAAACGTGGGCGGGGATAGAGTCAAATCCTTTGGTTCAGTGTTCGCTGTAAGCAGGTCTTCAGGAACCCTCCACCTCCCCCAGCTCCACCCGTATAGATCTGCTGTGTGTAATTTCATGTGTTGTTATTGCAGAAACAGTCTTACATGCTCATACCAGCTTATCTGTGTGGATGTATTTGCAATAGCAAGTCTCTGTAAAACTCTTGCATCAGAACAATAAAAGGCAACTTTAGGAAAAAAGTAACTAAAAATACTGATTCTCTACTAATCTGTGCAACAACAACAACAACAACAACAAAAAAAGCTGCAAGAACAAAGAGTAAGAATTGTAGCATTCTTGCGTTTTCCTATAAACCAATCACATGCCAGTACTTGCTGCTGATGAGTCATGTTGCATATCTGCAAATGCATTTAAATAAATCATGCTAAAATAAATTCTGGGTGCTTCTCAGGACCAGTTACTCTACATAACTTGTAATGAAGAGAGTAATTATTTCAATGTAAAGCCTTGTAATGCATACATAATTACTTCAGATTTCTCAAATTACTAGTTTGAATTTTGGTATGCAGTGGAAGATTAAACTTTTTCTGGGTTTTTCTGCTAACATTTGTACGAATAGAAGTGTTAAGTAAACATCCATGGTTATTTGCACAGAACACCATAGGCGTGACAGGAAAGTACACAATTATTTTGTATTGTTTTCTTTAAACATTGTCTTTTGATCCGTTTACAACCTTGTGTGGCAGATCAGACATTTTCTCCTGCCTAACAGTGCAACAAGTAAGGCCTAACAAGTTATTTTGGTCTTACAACATTACATCCACTTTGGCTCTTTGCAATATCACACTAGTTCTTTCAGCCAGTGAAGCAGTCATTCTTTGCATTATTTTCCTGTTATCACTGTAAAGCTGCTTTAAATCAATCTGTATTGTAAAAAGTGCTATATAAATGAAGGGGACTTGACTTAATGGCTCATGAGTAATAAGGTATGGTTGACGTGGCTCATAAGTAATAAGGTATGGTTGACGTGATTCATGCACAAAATGGCTGCTACTGAAGATGACAACATTACTGACAACATGTCCACTGTCAAATGATGCAAGTGCAAACCACAGCTGTCAAGATGCTGGAATACAAGTCGGCCAAGGCTCGCGTCCAATTATTTTAGCTAGCATGATAATGTCGTCCAAAGAAATAAATCTCAGATTATTCCACTGAAGTCCACAATGAACATTTCCCTCATTGCCCTCTTGAACAAGGATGGGCAATTCTGGCCCTCAAGGTCCTTGAGGTTTGCTCTGAAAGGTGACAACATTGCACAAACCAAATGACACGAGGCTATTCAGAAAGATCATAACTGAAATGAATGGTATTTTCCTCTCTCCAGCGCACCCACTGTAATCCACCAGCGCTGGGCAAACCTGTCCCTCGGGATCTCCTCTGAACCAGATAATCAATGTCTTTAGCAGCACTATAAAGTCCTTCAGTCCTGCTCCTGAACAGCCACAGTCCTAGAGAGTTTAGCTCCAATGTCCACTAATTTTCATCCTTGCAATTTATAAAAATTCTGCTTAATACAAAAAAAAAAAAAAAAAAAAACCTGCAACTTAAAACACAGAGTACCTCAATTATCACTATATTTCATGCTTGACTTTTCTGTTTTCAGCATCTATATTAGGAGTCTGAATCATCCAGGGAAAGTTCAGTCCATTCCACCTCCAAGGGAGTTTTCCAGTAATTCAGCAACAGCTGTGTCAGTAGAGCAGTGTGAAACAGTTTGACTGGACTCTGGAGGGTTACTCACTCGCTCACTCCAATCAGGAGCTCAGGACACCAGCGCAGTCATGGAGCCCTTCCACCAGACGCACTCAATGACATTTCTGAAGGCAGATCCTTCTCGGGGAATTTCTCTCTATCATAAAACTAAGTTGCGCTTGTCCATGGAGCTTAGTGAGCGGAAAAGTTAAACCAGAGCATTTCCTAAGGATCAAGACATTTATAAAGTGCCATGTTCAGTGTTTGAGCCCCGAACATTATCAGGAAAGCTATTCCAGAGTTTAGAAGCAAAACGTAAAAAAGCTTTACTTCCTTTCGCGGACTTTGCTATAGGTACAATCAGTAGTTTTTGACCTTAAAATGGATTGTAGCATAGAAGATTGGTTAAATATAAATGAGCTAGGCCATTTAGAGCTTTATAATAAGTAGCAATATTTTATATTCTATGCAAAATTTGACGATAGAATTTGGGGTGATATATGATCATATTTTCTCACATTTTGAACTAACTGTGTAGCTTTTTTATGGACAATGCAGGACAACCAACTAGCACATTACAATAATCCAGTCTTGAAGTCATGGTGTAACAGTGAAAACTAATGCCATGCTTCCCACTGATATCTCCCAAGGGTAGCATGTACAGAGTGAACAGCAACAGTCCTAGTACTGAGCCTTGTGGTACTCCATACTGAACTTGTGATCGATAAGACATCTCTTCGTTTACTACTACGAACTGATAACGGTCAGATAACTATGATTTGAAACATGCCAATGCAATTCCACTAATGTCAACGTAATGTTTAGGAGCCTAAACTTAAAATAGGTTTTGTTTACTAATTTAGCTATCATCTGGTTTAATCACAATCAGATTTTACAGACCACAAGACATGCAATCAGTATTATGCTAAAGAGTAGGTAACACTTTAGTTTAGGGTCCAATTCTTCCTATGAACTAGTTGCTTATTAGCATGAATATTACTAGGATATTGTCTGTTTATTAGTACTTATAAAGCACATATTAATGCCTTATTCTGCATGACCGTATTCTACATACTCAATACCTAAACTTAACAACTTACTATTAATAAGCAGTAATTAGTCAAAAGTCATAGTTAATAGTTAGTTATTAGTGAGAATTAGACCTTAAACTAAAGCATGGCCAAAGTGTATTTATTCACAAGGGTAGAGACAGTGAAGAAAAAAGTAACTTTTTAGTATGTTTTCACCCCAAACTGATTAGATCTCTTGAGAAGTCATGGATTACTTATACTGAGCCGCAGAGATGTTGTTTGTGCTCTGGGATTGTATGGGATGGCATGAAGGTGAGTCAATGGTGAGAGAACTTTCAGTTTTGGGAGAACTATTCCTTTAATGAATGAAATCCTGACAGACCAGTTACAGGTTAAATCAAAAACATTTTATTCATTTTAGATATCTGATAGCACATACCGGATGGCATTAAAGAGTTTCCATCCCACGAGTTAAAACCTCATTCTTTGCTTTAGTATAACAGGAACATTCCTGTGACTTTTGAAGCAATTACTATGATTGTGCTGTAATTTACAGATATACATCTATAAAAGGTTTATCAAGTCACCTTTATTTATATAGCGCTTATTACAATACAGATTGTTTCAAAGCAGCTTTACAGTGATAAAAGGAAAATAATGCAAAAAAGTTTGTTTCTGCTGTACAGCAGATCTAGAAGAAAATAGCATCACAGTCCAGCTTAAGTAAGTTCGGTGATGGTTCATTTCTGTTGTAAAAAAGTTAATTTAGTTAATTTATATATATATATATATATATATATATATATATATAGCCACTCTGGAGAAAACAGTGATGTCATCGTCCAGCTCAGTTCAGTCCTCATATAATGGTGTCAATGCAGGCAGATCAATATTATTGCTGAATATAAAGTCTTTCAGTCTTTCAGAAAGCTATTCTGGACAAGACACTTCTGTTATATTCATTATAACCAGGTTTGACAAGAGAATGAACAGGAATAAAGAGTTTTTAGGCCTATATGACTGAAGTTAGTGTATTGCTCAGTGGGATTGGTTAGCCTACATAAGGCTGTCACTATTTTGATTTTGTTAAAAAAAGTGTAGAATGTTTTAGTGTGTGACAAAGGAACTGATGTTTTTCTGTTGTTTTGCCAACAAAATGATGTCACTTTCTGGAGGATATCATTAAGGAAGAGCTTTTGGTAGTTAAACATGAAATATGTGCAATTTCTGCACCACTTGCATCACCAAACACAATGCCAAAATACTGAATGCTTTTAAACAGGTTTCCAAATCAATTTCCTCGTCTGCCGTGGGTTGAATGTTCTTCTGTGAGTATCTTCAGCAGTTGCAAGAGTGATAAAAAAAACACAAGTTATGAGAGAAATAGGCTTGAATAACCCAGCTGAAGCAGAAGTGTCGTGTGATATGTGCTTGAGACTGCACATTGATTTTCTTTCTGTGTCTGACCCGTGGACAGACATTCACTGCATGTGTGGCCACAGGTCTGTTCACAGGTTTTGTTTGAAATTTGTTAGGTTTCATTAACTTTACACTGTAAACACAAAATAAAACATTATTTTAATATTAATTTAACAATAACTGCTGACAGCTCGCAGAGCTTCATACATGTTCTATGTGAATTTCACAACTTGCCATTTCTAGAAAGGCCACACTAGTAAAAGTCTTTATGTAAACTATTTATCTTAGCCTATGATCTGATGTACCAAGTCGGCTACCATTGCTCAGCCAAGTATGCACTTTTCATTGGCCATTTGAATCATGTCTTCATCTTGAAGGTCATGAAACACTCCTGCCTGGTTATGGTTTTCACTTTTAATGTGTGACCTTGCGATGGCTTGTGATGATAAAACAAAAAAAAAAACAAAAAAAAGATTATCATGCATGCCCATTTTTCAATATACACTGGAATGGGAACCAATACTGCATACATGTTCCACAGTTTGGTTAAGTACTTTTCATTGCTGGTTTATCCACATGTTGAGAGGATGTTTGATTTGTCAAGTGATGTCAATAGTTATTTGGACCACCGTTGTGTTTTTGCTATCATTGTGGACAATTGTGGACAAATTCTTCTTTTTCTGGGAATTTTTGGGTTGTTCCCGTTTCTGGCAAACTGGATTGTTCTTGTAAATGCCACGCGCACCAGACATGCCATTCACATAATTTGGTGGGGTGTGTGTCAACATCGCTTTTAGTCAGGGAACCTGCAAACCATTTAATCCATTTTACTTCATAATCTGAACATTTTGCTACCATGAACTGCATTAGGAACATTCTGAAAGACAGACTATGCAGAAATAACTAGTCCACCCTGCTAACAGGGAACGTTCCCATAACTTATGGAAATGTCAGGACAAAACCCTCTTAAAATAATGTTTATGGAACGTTCTTATATTGCTATTAGTAGTTAATATGTGTTCTCATAATTTAGAAAAAAAAAGTTCTTAGACCAACATTCTCAGAATGTCTTTATGATGTTATTAATATTTGCTAAATGTTCTTGGAATATTTGTATAAAACGTTATGAGAACAATTTTAATGAAACATTTTTGGAGTGTTATTTTTCAAAGTAAAAAAAGTTTTTTTTTGTATAGGACTTTTCACAATACACATTGTTTCAAAGCAGCTTTACAGAAAATGATGATGTTATATTATTTATAATATTTTAAAATCTTCATGCCTTATAGTCGCATTTAGCAGATTCCCAGCTCAGGGAACGTTCTCATAACTTTAGCTAACGTTCTGGCAAGGTTCTCTCAAAGTTATGAACAAACTTTATTCCAGTTAATAGAATATTCGTTCAATTTCGGTCTTTCTCGAAACACTAGCGCAAAACCATTATTCATATATTGTTCATGGAACATATTTTTTGGTTGGACGTTCATCTAACATTTTAAAATATACTACTTATTTGATCTTTAAAGAGAATAAAGAACAAACAATGAATGCAAGCTGTGCATAAAATATACAGGCAAGCATGAATAATACACTGACTTCATCCCAGCTAAAATGTTCATGCTAACATTCCCATTAAGTTATGAAAACGTTATTTCTGCATGTATTCCGAACGTTGAAAACATCCATGTTTTTAAATATTTTAAGAATGTTTTGTCCTAACATTTACAGAATGTTATGGGAACGTTCCATGTTAGCTGGGATTGAACCTAATGCATTACACTAAACATTCAGGACTTTCATTTGTCGTGTGTCTGTAGTTGTTTGTTTGATATTTAGAAAATGTAAGCTTTGCTCTTTACGATTCCATGTTTTGGACTGTATATACAGTAAAATATGAATCTTAAATTAAAGTCTTATCTCTTATTATTTAATGATATGATAATATTTAATGCACTTAGAAACTTTTACACATTTTTAACCTTTAGGGCCCTATCATACACCCGGAGCAATGCAGCGCCAGGCGCGACGCAAGTGTGTTCTGTTTCAGCCCGACGCAGTTTTCATTTTCACATCCTGTGCCACGTTGTTTAAATAGCAAATGCATTTGTGTGCCCATGGGCTGCTGGTCTGAAAACCTGGTGTGTGTTCAGGCATATTGTTGGAGCGTTGATATTTTGAGGAACTGAAATAGACTGAGCCATGAACTGAAACCTGGTCTAAAGTGCGCAGTATTTTTTTTGTTATTTAAAGAGCGGGTTAGTAATGTGCGCCTATAGGCGGGTCCACAACACGACCACACTCGCTTATTACACACACAGGGACACGCAGCAGCACACAAACTAGACAAATATTTTAAATAAGAGGATTACAATGCAAAAGATTATAATTGTGTACACAAGATATACAGAGTTGCCAACTTTTGAGTTTTGCTTGGAGTGAGATTTGTTGACGGGACGGGGGTTTTGGGAGTGAGATTTGTTGACGGGGACAGGGGGGGGGCGGGGGGGTTGTAGGCTACTGTATCACGTGCCGTTTGAACTGACGCGCTACAGCGATCTGTCACATTTAAAAGTCCCAAAACGTTGGAAATATTGACAGAATCTGACAGCTGAGAATTTGTTCCATATCAAAAGTAACCTTCTCTGTCTAGTCTGTCGGTGTCAGTGTCCTCTTTGTCCGCGATTTTTCTCTGCATGAGAAAATGCAGTGGTGCAATCAGTAGTTAAGAGCCTGAACTTACTTATAGTAATTCGGAAATTAGTGCACATGAGTGAAAAAAAATACAGCACAGAAAAATGTCTAATTTAGCGTGAGATTACTTTGTTGAGACCGTGAGATTGAGGCTGAATGCGTGAGTGTCACGCCAGATGCGTGAGAGTTGGCAACCCTGGATATAGCGGAATCCGGCTTGTCCCGTATGATCAGCTTGCGAGCTTTAACCTCGCGCACGAGCAGATCTGTCTCCACGCTAGAGAAGCGTTCAGTTTTTCCACTATCAAATTCTGCCATGTAAAAAGCGAATCTGCCATGGCGAGAGCGCAACTGGCTTTTAAAGGGAATGTGAGATGAGACTCTGATTGGTTTATTGCACGGTACGCCCAAAACACACCCATTACTCATCAAGAGAATTGTGACAACCCTTTTAGACCAGCACCGGGAGCACCGACCATTTTCCCCATCGTTAAACTAGCAAAAGTGGATTCAGACACTAAGTGCGCTTGCGCCGTGCGCTTTAGACCATGCACTTACTCATTGCCGTAATCACACTCTAGATCGAATATTATGACATGGAATCAATATTGATGCTGTTGAAATTCTGCAGCAGAGCGACGACATCTCAGATCATTATCTAGTCTCATGTAAATTACATTTAGCCAAGGCTGCAAAGCCGACTCCGTGTTATAAATATTTTAGATCTATCACTTCTGCCACTAAAGATTGCTTTATCTTCCTAATCAGTTTTATCATCTCAGCATCCCAGATAGCTTAGAAGAACTTGATATTGCAACAGAAACTTTTAACTCTCTCTTTTCCAGCACTTTAGACACAGTTGCTCTGTTGTGCTTAAAGAAGATTAAAGAAAATAGTCCAACGCCTTGGTACAACGAGCACACTCAGACCCAGAGAGCAGCCAGAAAAATGGAGCGCAACTGGAAGAAAACAAAACTAGAGGTATTTCGGATTTCATGGAAGGAGAGCTCGATTGCTTACAGAGAGGCTTTAAAAGCTGCTAGATGAGCTTATTTTTCAACCCTATTAGAAGAAAATAAACATAATCCTAGGTATTTATTTGAAAAAGTGGCTAAACTAACGAAAAAGAAAGCTTCAAGCCTAGAAGTTTCCAAGAAACACAGCAGTAATTTTTCTGATTTGGGGTTGTACGTCATATGCTCTCATTGACAAATGCGGAACAACTAGTTCATGCGTTCATGACCAAGGCTAGATTATTGTAATGATCTCCTGGGTGGTTGCCCTGCACGCTTAATAAACAAACTACAGCTAGTTCAAAACGCAGCAGCTCGAGTTCTACCAGAACCAGGAAGTATGACCATATTAGCCCGGTTCTGTCAACACTGCATTGGCTCCCTATTAAACATCGTATAAATTTTTAAATATTGCTGATTACTTAAAAAGCACTAAGTGGTTTAGCTCCGCAGTACTTGAGCGAACTCTTAACGCATTATAGTCCTTCACGTCTATTGCGATCTCAAAGTTCCGGCCAGTTGATAATACCTAGAATATCAAAATCAACTGCTGGCGGTAGATCCTTTTCCAATTTAGCACCACAACTTTGGAACAGTCTTCCTAACATTGTCCGGGAAGCAGACACAGTCTGTCAGTTCAAAGCTAGTCTAAAAACACATCTCTTTGACCTAGCATTCACATAATACATTATCGACTTCTATAATTTAATATTAGGCTGCAAAGATTAGGACAGCCGGAACTGGGAACACCTCCCTTAAATCCTGATGTACTCGTTACATCATAAGAAGAATGGCAACTACGCTAATTGTAGTGTCTTTGTCTATCCCGAGGTTTTCCCGCAGCCTGCCGGATCCAGGGCGTTTCCAGATCTGACGAAGGACCTTCGCCTGGACCCGATGACAATGCAGTGCTGAAGTGCCAACTAGCCTCTCCCTATGGAGGATCCCTATACCACTCTACAGATAAAGCGTTGTGGACTTTTCGGTTCGCGTACTTACCCGAATTGATAAAATAAAATTCTGCATCAAAAATTTATAGGCAAGACAAGTAGTTTGTTTAGGCATGGTTTGTAGGGAATTACAAACCTGCGCACATATATTTAAACGCACATAACTATAGAATCAATTCTTAATGCGCATGTGAACGCCATCAGCGTCTATCACAGTCTGTTTAGAGAGAACGGTGTTGTCTTAGCGCCCCCTAATTTAATAACAAATGACCATTTCAACGGAAGTGAATGAATCAAAACTAACTTTAGCTGGAAATAACATTATTCAAGAACCACTATAAAACCAAATCAATCTCAGTTACCTTAAATTATATGTTTATCTCTGTAAAAAGCTGCTTTGATTCAATCTACATTGTTAAAAGCGCTATATAAATGAGGATGACTTGACTTGACTTAGATTGTCAAAAAAGAGCCCTTAATGTTAATACAGTTTTTGATCCTTGAAAATTATGTTAATTTGAAATACATTCCCGTGGCTCTAAGAAATGAATTGCTTACATCTTATCTATTTTTATCACTTGAATTCATATGCAGCAGTGGGTATCACTGTCACCTGACGGGTTCGAGTCCCGCCTAGCCATCAGTTAGTTAGATCCTCCATGTGTCAGTGTGGGTTTCCTTCAGGTCCTCCAGTCTCCACCACGGTTCAGAGACATGCAGCAGAGGTCAAGAGAGCATCGCTGGTGTGGAGAATGATGGAAGAGTAAAAGCAATGTTCCTGGGGCAATGTTTGGAGGATTTTCCCAAAACCAAGAATATTTTTTTCTTAAAACATTTAAAAAAAACAGGACTTTTTAAACATTCTTAGTTCAAGTAACGTTACATTTGGGTGTAGAATGTTTTAAGAAATGGCCTGGTAAGTAACCTTTAAATATCATTCTAATCACCACAAGAACATTTTAGGAACATTTCAAAACACTGTTTCCTCTACGTTTATATAACCTAAATTTGTAAGCTGGGCAGTTATCTGTGCTCTACAACTAATGTAGGCATTTGCTTGGAAATATGGACTATGTAAGATTTTAATCTTACTTGTGAGTGAAAACAACAACATAACCTTATTGAAAGTATTAAATGTATAAAGAGCATGATTGAAATCTTACTACAGGTGAGCCCAAGCACATTAGTGTAGTGCTGCCCATTTGTAGTAGTATTAGAGACTAACTGAAACGTACATCTCCGCCAGTGTTTCCCAGCCCTGTTCCTGAAGGCACCAACACTGCACATTTTGGATGTCTCGATCTGACTCATATACTTCTGGGGCCTCATGTATCAATCTTGCGTACGCACAAAAACTTTGCGTACGCCAGCTTTCACGCTCACGGTCGGATGTACTAACAGTGAAATTAACGTCCCGATGCATAATATTGAAGGATCCCACGTTAATTTCACTGTTAGTACGGCCCTGTCCCAAATGGCACACTCCGGACTTGTGGACTTCCTCAGAGTCCACACTTCGGTGACGTCATGTAGTGCAGACCTATAGGGCCCTTAGCGCGAGTCCGCGAGGGCGCATTGAGAGGTATTTTTGGGACAGACTCGATCGTCACGCCGGAAACAGGAAGAAGGTCTCAGCTCAGACGTCGAAGCTGAATAAACTTAAAGGTCATCTCATCAGTCCCTTTATTAGAAAAATATCACAAATATCATTAAAAAAAATTACAGTCTTTAGCATCGAGAACAGGATTTATTTTATTTCCCCAAATCTTATGTCCATGTGAACTACACAGCCTGCTTTTACAGTTCTATAATTGTATATGCCACCTGGGCATTAGAATAGATGTCATGGTTATGTAAATGATCAATACAGTTGTACATAATAATACATAATGTTCAATTTTAACACAAAATTAAAATGTAAATGAGTTTAAGAAAAATGTATAGGTTTCAATATTCATACTACGTTTATATGACTCAGTAAAGCCATGACTTTCGGTTCTATTGAGATCCTCAATAGATGAATCATAATGAATCATAATGCGATCGTATTATTTAACACGCTATTATTATGTTTGAGATATCAACCACTGGTCGATAATGTTTGTATAAACTGTAAGTAACAACTGGTAAAATGTACGCCTATATCATAAAGCCATGTTAACAGTCCGTGAGCGAAATCTCCTCCCATCCGTTTTCTGATTGGCATTTTGCAAGGATTCCTGGGTAGTTAAAGTGCGTGGAGCCTGCATCTATGCGGGCTTCGCGGAAGACCGCTTCAAGGGTACAAAGGGGGCGCTGCTGAGCACACTTCAGAGCGTTAAAATGCTAAATGGGACGGCCTACGGACTCGTAGACTCGGCGAGCACGCGCAATTTAAGTCCACGAGACCGAAAGTCCGCATGAAGTGCGCCATTTGGGACAGGGCCTACATCTGACCGTGAGCGTGAAAGCTGGCGTACGCAAAGTTTTTGTGCGTACGCAAGATTGATACATGAGGCCCCTGGAGTCTCTGCTGATGAGCTGATGAATGGATTCAGGTGTGTTTGATTGGGAAGAGTTTGTGCACTGCCGGACTGTGTCTGAAACCGCCCTCATTCACTGTTCCCTACATTACTCCACTAATATAGTCCACCTGACGGAGTGAATGAAAACGAGTGAGTGAATACATGAGTGCCGGAAGAGCTGGTACTTGTACACAGTTTGCACTGTTTAATAATCATATGAAACTTAGCACACATGGCAGCTCCAGTAGTAATGAAAAGAGTTATCTTGAACTCTGTCACAGAAACTAGCATTTATAAACCTTAATTAAACAATTAAAAAGGAGTTTGTACCTGTATGATTACGCTGTACTCACATTGGACCAGCGGTTTGGAAAACGGATGGATGGATGATTCAGCTGCGCGTGCGTCTCTCACAGTGCTTTGTGGGTATTCTCTAGCCGTTGAGTTGTACACTCGTTATTGTGGTGCATTGTGGGATTGAATGAGTGCACTAGATAATGTCCACTATGGTTTCAGACACCACTACAAATGTCTGTCCCCTAAAATAGTGCCCTATTAAAGGGTGTAGTCTCGATTTCAAACACAGCCATGGTGTGCCTCCAGTAAGCTCAAGGGTTTTGTGATGACACGTACCAAACTTTATGTCAATATGCCGAAGCATTGTGAAGATGTCTTCACTTCCTGTTTTCCATCCTTACCTTAACACAAACAGTTTGGTACATCAGAATAACTTTATCGTCTGACCCAAATTTCTGAGATTAAAATTTTAAGTAATGAGTTTAAAGAAAACCCCTAAAATTGTCACTAGCAGAACTGATACCTGCTCCAGTATAATCCAAACTTCATGGCATTCGGCCATACAGGTCTATGAGCGGAAAACAGAAGGTACATCCATGCAGAGGAAAAGCTAATCAAATGTCTTTAGGAGTTAAGATTGCCATCAAATGTTAACAATAACAGCTTACAATTTGTTCGGAGAATAAGACATTGCAAAAATAAGGAGACCCAACACATAAAGCTATCATACATAGCGGCCAGACATTTTATAGAGTTGTTCACACAAGAGCAAATGAAACTGAACATTTTGGTGGTCATGTTTGACCGTGCTTGTTTTGCATGCCTGTGTGTGTCCTCCTGCGCTCATGCAGCGTTCAGAAACACTTTATTTGTCTCTGTGGAGAGCATCTGATCTTCCTTTATCTTCATTGGCAATCAACCAATAAGCCAAAATCTGCTATGCTGGAACACTGATAGTTTAGAGATCACACGTCTAATTTCTTCCAAAAAGTAAACGAACAGTCATTTCTGAAAACAAAAATATGTACGATGATGGAAGATCAAAGATCACCTTTAAAGCCACCATCTGTATCACATCCAGCATCAAATAGCTCAGAATGGTCGGAATAGTTACATAAAGGCTTGCGTTATAGAAGCAACAGAAAAAAGGCTGTTTTCAAGTGTCCCAGAAGCAGTTCAGCTCATTTTTATTGTACAATCAGTTTCATGGATATTGGTCATGGTGAACATTTATTGTTTTTGTTTTTTTTCTGAATGAGTTTGAATGACAGAATGTTGAATAACAGAGTCTAGGCCTAAATGGCAAAACAACACACAGATATATTATGGAGTGATGAGGAGAAAAAAAAAACATTAAAAATAAGGTTTTGTTGATGTACCCAAAGATTGCAAATATCTCCTATTGTCAATGCTATTAAAATATAGATTTATAGATGCTAGATTCCATAAGGCCCAGATAATAAATAAATAAATAACAAATAAATAATGAAAATAAATACAATAAAATGGGCCACATTCGATGGAAGAGGAAGCGTAGGGGAAAAGGCCTTCACACAAGCTTTATAGTGAGCTCTAGGTTAAAAGTGTTGTCTGTGAAACCAGTTCTTCTCTTCAGCAAGCTGGATAGACTATTAGAGGCTATTTTCAGTAAAACCTTGTGAATAAATAAGTTACTGTATTAATCTGGTGACGCAAACATAACAAAATACTGTACAACAGGTGATTTGTTCTTTAAATGATCACACATATATACATAAACATGATGAGACATAAAGGAACACTTTGAATATAATGTAACGTTCTACATGGATAGCAATGGACAAATGTAAAAAAGTGATCTGGACAATAACTAATAAAATAAAATATAGGAATAAAAATGTCGGTGTCAGTATCATAAAAGTGGTGCTATAACTTTCCCACAATGCATTGTTAGAGAAGCCAATGAGCATGATGGACAAAGTGAGCCATATATTCAGTCGTGAATCAGTAATTAAATCTAAAGTCTCATAGAACTAATGTCTGCTATACATGACAACCGTAATATTAAATGATTATGTTTGATTAATAGCGATCGTACATGATTTGCTTCCTGTGTATTTTTTTTAGCATTTTTGTCTAATTCTATAGCTTTTGAATTGTCTTGTTTTAAGTTTGCAGCAGCCTCGCATTGATATTTTAAATCAAAATGCAGAAATAAGTATCAATGTAAATAAAACGAATCAAGTTAAATCAAGTTTTTAAGCCCGCTCTGGACGTCTCTCTCATCTGACACAGTTCAGGTCATGGAGCTGATGATCTGAATCAGATGTGTTAAATAAGAGAGATGTACAAAATGGACCAAGATCAGGACCGAAAAGACCATGATGCACTTTTACACACTTTAAATCGGATAGCAAGAATTCAGACATGGAGTGCTGGTGGATTTTTTTTTTCTTCTTTTCTTTCAGTCACAGAGAATGTATTTTGTTGCCCCCGAGTCGTGAATATATGGCCCAGTGTCATAATGCAGTTCTTCTTTTTCCCAACTGAAATTAAAAGGCACCGTTGATTATATTTTTTCTGCCATTGAAATACTGTGACCTCAGCTACATGTGAATGGCACTTTTTTTTTCCATGACACAAACACGTTGCACACATTATAAAAGTCTTTGTTTCACTAACATCACTAAAATAAAAGTTGAAGTTTTTCTTTTCGCAATACTTAATTATAGAAAATAAAGGTTTAGTGGTGATTCTTCTTCTTCTCTGCATGTCTCACACAGCGATGGGGTCTTGTTTGGCCATGCGGGCCGTGAGTCTGCTCTGCAGGTCGTGTTTGGGCGAGAGGAGCAGCGCAGGGTTAGGGTTAGTTCTGCTGCCCGCCAGCCCGTCCTGAACCAGCCCGCCGGACACCGCAGGGTTCTGGGAGCCGAGAAACGGCGTGTCCTCGTCCTCGCTCTCTGAGCCGCTGCTCTCTGAGGGACTGCCGCTGAGTTCGGGCTCCGGCGCCGCCTGAGTCCTGTGGGACGGGGAGGACGGGGCACCTGTGCTTGTGAACCGCTGTGAGGTACTCTCCTGCTCCTCAGTGTGCACAGGACTGGGCAGATCCAGCCCGTGGTTATAGTGGGCCGAGTGGCGTAGGTTCTGGCCCGTCTGGCTCTGGTGTGCGCTGGGTTTGTCCCGCAGGAACAGCAGGGGGCGCTCCTCCTCTCCCGAGGGACTGGACGGGACAGGGGTCGCCAGGCTGGAGAGAGGAGCCGACATCTCGGAGGGCGTCGTTGGAGAGAGGAGACCCACGGGGGACACACAGGCCGGGGTAGTTATAGCCGAAACATACCTGTGGAGGAACACACACACACACTCGCTTTACAGCACATATCACAACTACTGCCTCTCCATCAGCTGATACTACGCTGTGTCTCGCTTCAAAGGCTCGTCCTATGGAGGCTGCATTTATTAATTACTGAGTTTGGCATGTAATGCGTACTTTTCTGAGTTTCTGTCTTCTGATGAACACAAAAGAAGATATTCTAAAGAATGTCAGTAACTAGACAGTTTATGGACCCCATTGACTTCCATACTATGAAAAAAAAATACTATGGAAGTATGCCTCAGTGACCGTGACCGCGGATGGACGTGTCGTATAGTTCATATGGACAAAAACAACAACAAACAAAAACAGGCTGCAATCAGACAACGCACAGTCATAAGTGGACTTGGTGACAAACATTCGGTCACATGCACTGTCCATGAGATGAACACAAACAAATGAAGCATGGAAGGGCTACAGGTCTGCGGTGGGACAGAATCTGAATTGCTGAGTAAGGGAGGGAAGATTTTGAAGTGTGTACAGGAAGTGGGAGAAAGAATTGACTCAGGGAATCCTACAAAATATAAAATGTCTAAAGATAAAATAAAAGTTACTTAAATGTTCAGTATTTTATGTTTGTATGGTACAGAATGTTATTAGTGTTATTAATAAACGGTTAGCATGTGCGGATAAGGCAAAGCATCTTTCTTGTGCCTGCTGTGACAAATGCAACAAAGCAAGTTCTGAAGCGTTGTGTGTTTGGGAGAGTTGTATAAAATAGCCTATTGCAGCAGAGCCAGACAGAATCTCAGGAGAAATTACTGTAAATCTACTCACGCCTCTACCTGCGGGCATTTACGGGCAGGAGCGGACAAAACGTGAAAGATACAGGCAGAAGCAGGAGAAAATATCACATGCGAGTGGGAGAGAATCCTGTGGAGGCGGAACCAAAAATGTCATTGCATTGAAGCGTCCATTGTAGCGCGTTGCAATGCAAGTACCCGTTTGCTTTGGCTTGTTCATGTCTTTATCTTACAGTCTTCACAGTCATGGGTGTTTGTAGTGCCGTCAATTTATTTTCTTTCAAGTGAAGCCGATTGAAAGACATGGGGTGATGTGAATTCTCGTGCAGAACTCTACTTAGGGCTGAAGGCAGCGAACGCTACCTCTCGCTGTAGGGGGAGTCTCTGCAGGACGCCTGGGTGTCTCCGCAGCTCGTCAGGTGATCGTTGAGCTGATGGACGCCTCCGGTGGCATTCAGACGCCCTCTGGGACCGGGCGTCCCATGCCGGCTGTTCTCGGACTTCACCAGGACTGCATGAGTGTCAGAAACCACACTGTCTGCTTTCCCATTACTCCAGCTGTGAGATCAAAAGGCAAACACGCTCATCATACACATCATCTACTCACGTGTTCTTATGAATGTTTATCAGTGAAAATTATAAAATTATATGCTATACCATAGCATATTTCAAAGCTTTCTTTGAAAAACAAAACATTGAATTAAAAATGTTCTAACCAGTTCTGTGATGCTTGAAAATCGAAAAATGACAAAGGCAGAATTTGTACTTATGAGGGAATGAATGAACTTTCTCATTCCATAAAGCAATATATATTAAAGTCAAGTCAAGTCACCTTCATTTATATATCGATTTTAACAGACATAGATTGTTTCAAAGCAGCTTTACAGTTATAATAGGAAATTAAAGTAACAGAGATTGTTTTGGCCTTACAGCAGTTCTAGAATAAAGTTATTGTCCAGCTAAAGTTAGTTTTGATTGATTCACTTCCGTCGCTAAGATCATTAGTTATTAACTTAGGAGCCGCTAACACGACACCGTTCTAACAGAAACGTGCACCCTAAACATGCTCATTCGCACAACAAGCTTGAGATCGCAAACCTTGATTTACAGTACCTTGAATTGAAGACATAATCAAGTCAGTCTGAGGTTTAATGTCACATTTGAAAACACCTCTGCGGTTATCCAACATCCAATACTAATTAACATTACTTAGTTAGCTAGCTAGATATTTAACAGGCACTGTTTAAAGTTATATAGTTATAACTTTTTTTTTAAACCTGCTTGGTAACAATTTCTCTGGATCTCAGTTCAGGATTAAGGGTAGTGTGGTACTTAGTCACTTCTTTTTTAACTTGTGGCTTCCATAGATGTCAACAACCTCAGGAGCTAATGGATGGTCTGTGAAATCCTAAATCAATGGGCCTTTTATGTCAGGAAGCTTTGCTGTTGCACTCTGTAGGGACTTAAAATACACTCTAATATGACTATCAGTTTTCAGTATAACTGTAATATAACAATATAACTTCCCGCGAAGCTGCTTTGAAACAATATGTACTATTAAAAGCGCTATACAAATAAATATGACTTGATTTGACTCACATTTCATTTGGACAGTTTCTCACCAGTAATCGTGTGTGTATGATGTGTGATATATGGGACTGTCCAGTACCTCAGGCTGGAGGAGCGAGTGATGGCGCTGGACACATGTGTTGATGATGTGAACTCGGTGGTGGACAGAGATGTTTCCGCTTCTCTGTCTGTCACATGAACGTGAGGAGGGACGGGATTGTTCGGCATGTAATGCTGAAATCAGACAAAAGTTGATTGGTCTATCACTGTTTTTCTTGTAGTGTATGATACTGTACACTTGATCAACTTTAACTGTTTAAACACATATTAAAAACCCATTTTATTGTAAATTAGCTTTAGTCGATTGGTACAATACTTGTTGACCACTAATCTTAAAATCCTTTCAACGTGATTACGTAATGTGTGGTGCATCACAGCTAGTGCAAGACCAGCATTTGTGGTTAAAAAGTATATAAATGTTGATTAAAAAAAAACAAAAAAAACTGATGGTTTGTCTTGATAAGACTCTTATTCCTCGGCTGGGATTGTGTCGAGACTTTGAAGCTGCACTGAAACTCACATTTGGACCTTCAACCCGTTGGACCCCATTGAAGTCACTATATGGAGAAAAATCCTGGAATGTTTTCCCCAAAAACCGTGTTGACCTCTGGTGACATTGGACATGGTTTTATCATGTCTACATGATGTTTTAGATTCAGTGACACACTCACATTGACCAGCTGCAGGTTTTCGGGTGGAGGCTGGGGTTGCAGACCGCCTTTGGCGGCAGCGTTTCGCTCTCGTAAACTTTGCCGCAAACGGTCATGCAGCTTTTTCCTCTGTTTCCTACGGTCGCAAAAAAATGAAAAAGAACAGCTTAGACTTTAGGAGATCAGATATCTAATCAATAATTAATATGGCTAATTTTAGTTTTTGAGTAAAACATTAGTACAAACTAACTGTACAAAGTAACTTAGTACAAACAGACATTTCAAAAAGTGAATTACTTTGTTTTGCAGTAAGCCACCACACACATGATGCCAACAACTAGAAGAGCGATGCAGATGCCTGTTATAGTCAAAACGCGTTTCTGATAGAGCTCCTCAGCTTCTGGAAGAGAGGACAGACTGCTTTTCAAGCTTGAACACACACACACACAAACATTACATCTCAATCATATTCTTACTTGGAATCATTTTTTTATAATAACAATGTTATTTCAATAGATTTCCAAGTAAGAACATAAGCTAGCACACATGTATGTTTCCAGTGCCGCTGATGCTTTAATTAGACAGGGTTTATTGATCTCAGGATGTAGTTTTGCTGAGAGGGGAGGGACAACAGGACAGGCTAATTCAAGGTCAGTTTAGAAAATCATCATGTCGTCACAAATTACATGAATTGCAAACCCGGCCGGGCCTGAGGCCTCTGGGATGCCTGCAACACTCAACACTCATGCATTTCACTCATTTCATTATGAGGTTTAGATCACAACAGTGACAGACTGAATTTATTAAAGCCTTAAGTAACTATTTTTATGTATATTTGTGTGAATGGTCAATAGATATGGAATGCTAAAGGCTTTAATAAAAAGTCATGAACTGGTAGCAGCACAAACTCACAGGCTGCTAACACAAACAACTGGTTGGCTGGGAAATGTGTCTGTTATTTCATGCTAAAGACCCCATGAAAATGTTTGATGAGCATATTTTTCGCAATTTGATGGAAGCTTGAGTGGGACATAGAAAAGGGTCCCTCCCCTTGGGTAAAAATGGCATTTAGTTTACATGACATGAAAAACTGTGACATTTCATGTAATTTTACAGTAAAATACTGTTATCATTGCCATTTTTTCTTATTTTATTCTCAACAGTTATGTACATTAGGATTTTATGTTATGTTATGTCGTTAAATGTTTATTGCATCATTTTAGTGTCATGATGGTGTTTCACTGTGCACCTTCCTTTATTTACATCAGCTTGTGGAAAAGCTACATGTGATGCATTTTGGTTGATCTTGTAGCTTTTTAGTCTTTACCAGTTCTGGCAACCACAGCTTTTTTTTTGTTTTTGTTTAGTCATGGTGCTATTAGGGCAGGGGTGTCCAGTCCTGATCCTGGAGGGCCACTTTGCTGCAGCTGTAGCACCAACCCTAATTAAACGCAGCTAATCAATTTTGACTGGACACAAAACTGTATACGCCCTTGAGTGCACAATGATGTCATCAATATTTTTGGCCCATTTCATCTGCCTTCAAATTTTAAATTTCTTCATGGGGTCTTAAAGGCACAGAATACTGTAGGTTCCCGTCACAACAAAGCGTATTGAAGCCTGTGAGCAAACGCTACCACTCGTTTGATTTAGAAACTTCTATCTTGAATCGTTGTTTTTAGAGTATAGCAAACACATTCTTGATGCACACAACACAACGGCAATCACTATGTACAGACATGGATAAAACACTGATGAGAAGTAGAAAAGGGGGAGAAAACAAAGAAGAAAGTGAGGAATGAGATATCATGCTGAAGATAGGGGGATGCATGAATGGAGGGCAAAGCAAAGCTGAAGGGATCTAAACACAGCATAACTACTGCAGTACGGCTTCTCTTCTGCACCGCTGAACTGTGTGTGAAATTTAGCTGTCTCTCTCTCTCTCTCTCTCTGTGTGTGTGTGTGTGTGTGTGTGTGTGTGAGAGCTTTTCATATCTGCCTTGAATGGAAGATATCAGAGGTCTTGATGAATTATTAACAACATCCTTCCTAGCATGCAGGCTAATGCCCCCCCGCACGTCACATGCTTCGGAACGGATATCCACTTTCTTGTCTAAAACCCTAGAAACCCTGCAGAGTGGCTCTAAGCAAATTAATATAATAAAGAATCTCCAATCATCTGTTATGGCTGTTTGATCCCTTCATGAGCAAAAGGAAACCAGCTGAAGTTGAAGGAAACAGGCTCAAGCTTCTAGACCTACGAATCTGCAAACTAGGAGGAAAGAACGATTCATACCCATAAATTCAATCCCAAGATGTTCTGCCAAGGCAGACAAGGTGATGAAAAGAAAGCAAAACACAAACAAACAAAAAAACAGTTGAGCGGTGATGTCAACTCTGACTGACTGCACACAAACACGCAGGTCAGCTCCACCTCAAACCACCTCCAAAAACACCTGAAGTCTTCTCAGCATGTATATTTTGCATGGTACATTACACACATACACAGATACATATATGAAAGCAGAAATGATTCAAACCTATTCTGTTTGACTTTAAACCCACCATGACAATGCATAATTTAATGCTTTTAGAAATCATTAAGAGATATATGGATGGTTTATCACACGTATATAGTGATGTACATCTCTATATACAGACACTTATGGTTGGTCATCATTATGACACAAGGACATGCACATGCAGACGTCACTGCGCTCACGTCATTATATACACTGACCCTCCACACATTTCACTACAGACAGAGTCAGACTTAGTTAATTCACGTGATTACACCAGCACTTGTTAAACATGCTGTTAAACACATGCATCTCTCGGTCACCTAAACTATCTGACGGTCACCTCCATACATTAAGAACAGGTTTGCAGAAATATAATCCTGTTATTTCAGAATGCATAAAATCGCACTACAGACATAAAATTGGAGTATCATTACAGGGTTAAATCACCAATAAAAATAATTAAAATAATATCAATTGTTTGCCTGTAATGCTGACCTAATAATGACGTGTTGTTAGAGGCCCAATGATTTGCTCATTAACTGATAGCCCTGATCTTTCCTACGGGCGGCGTGTCGTGATAAAACCACTGGCACTGAACCAGAGCATCTGTACTGATGAAGGTCATTCTACGAAGGACACATTAGCAAATATTATTAATAGCTGAGAATTGATTGTCATTGCAGATTTCCAGTAAATGTAGCTATTTTAGCACTTTAGTTAATCGATGGAGATTTTCTGTCTGCTCACTGTCTTATTTGAAATGCAGAAATGATAATGAATATCAACTTAAACGTATGATATAGATGTCCAGTTCAATATAATAGACGGAACTCTCTTTTGAGCAACTTTCACTGTGATCATTGATGGGTCTCAGCTCTTATTACATGGCTGTGTGTCTTAAAGGGAAAGTTCACCCAAAAATGAAAATCACCCCATGATTTACTCACCCTCAAGTCATCCTAGGTATATATGACTTTCTTCTTTTAGACGAACACAATCAGAGATATATTAAAAATATCCTGGCTCTTCTCAGTTTTATAATGGCAGTAAATGGAGGAAGAGATTTTGAAGTCCAAAAAAGTGCATCCATCCATCATAAATGTAATTCATACGGCTCCAGGGGTTAATAAAGGAACTCTGAAGCAAAGCCATGGGTGTTTGTAAGAAAATTATAAATATATAAAACAGGGGTTACTCTTTTGCCTTAAATTAATGCGTACGGCTGTCTGCCAGAAGCTAGTTATTTTAGTTTTTAAAGTTTTAAATATGGATATTTTCTAACAAAAACCCATGGCTCTGCTTCAGAAGGGCTTTCCTGGAGCCGTATGGACTACTTTTATGATGGATGGATGGATGGACTTTTATGGACTTCAAAATCAGGACCGCCATTCAATGCCATTATAAATCTGGAAAGAGCAATGATATTTTTTAATATAACTCCAATTGTATTTGTCTGAAAAAATATAGTCATATACAGTACACCTAGGATGGCTTGAGGGTGAGTACATTTTTTAGTAAAAAATTTTTGAGTAAAAACATTTTTAGGTGAACTATCCCTTTAAGCATGTTAATTAAGGGAATTGTGATTATTTCTGTGGTACTGTAGGTCACGTCAATAGTTTAAGAAGACTCATTCTCAGGAAAGATTCTCAGATTTACTAACGCTCTTATGGGGTTAAAAACTTATGTCAGGATTTGTCAAGATGAAAAACAAATGAAAAGGTCTGGACAATTACTTTTACTGCTGATTGCATATGCATTTGTAGAAGCTTCCCTTTCAGATGCAATATTTATGAGAGGAGAGTATCTAAATGAATCATGCACCATGATTTACTAAGGTTTGCTGTAGTCAATTTACTGGTATTTGTGCCATTATTTAACACCCAAAAACGCATGTCTTAAGCCAGTTTGCACCTGTGTTGCCATCAGCCTGACCGGTATCTGAAGCATGTCTGACAAAAGGCAATTAATTGGCTGACGACAGTCCATGACATCACAAGGCGGAGCACCCATGAGTATAAAAGTTTGCCTGTAATAAACAACATCATTTTTTGTCTTCAGGAGTCGCTTGTTTGTATACGCGGATAAACACTCGGTTGGAGCACGTTCGACTCCTGAGGGAACTAGATGCGCTCATTTGCGTTATCCCTGGATTAAAAAGCTGTTCTTGTTGATTCTCTCCCGGGGGACAGGAATCTAGCGTTTGGACGAGCGTGTTCTGCTCAGCAATATACTGATCTAATCAACTGTTTTGTAATATTCTACTCCTCTGCGAATCGATCAAAACTAACTTTAGCTACACAATAACTTTATTCTAGATCTGCTGTAAAGCCAAAACAATCTATGTTACTTTAATTTCCTATTATCACTGTAAAGCTGCTTTGAAACAGTCCATATTGTTAAAAGCGCTATATAAATTAAGGTGACTTGACTTGAATATAGAAGACCTTGCTATAGAGCCTATATTACCCCAATGTAGAGACTCTACATTATCTTTCATGGACCCCTCCTAAGGGAGGAGTTCAAAGCAACCATTGCCAAATCGGCACAGAAATGGAGCAGGTTTTGGTTAACAGGAAAACAGAAATCTGAAACCACTCTCTCTGTTGCTTGTTTCATATTGTGGGCTAAGCAGAGCTTGATGGCTTATGCATGCTGGCACGTTTTCCGGATAAAATACTTCAGATTAGGTGTTAGGATGGGCACATGCCTGAGGACATCCTTCACATGCCCCCAAGGTGAGAATGGTATTGATCAGTGGTTGTGGGCAGAGGTTTATTGTCTCTGGCATCTCTCTGGCTCCACTCTGAAATCCTGAGCTATCTTTTTCCAGGGTCAGCTATATTTTCCCCTATGTCTAAAGTAGAATTGTATGCTCGGCTATGTTTTATTGTTTGGTAGACACCCCTGTAGGGCTGATGCAGGGTGAATGGAGTAGGGGCAGTATAGATACCCTATACCTCGTTTACCTCGTTCCCCAACTACTGTTGTGTCTTGAAGTAGTGATGTATGCTCCCCTTGGGATGGGTGATTTATAGGCCTCTCTAATATGACCCATGTTCAAGAACATGACAAGTAGAGGTAGACTGTCTTTGTGCGTCCCTCCCGGTTATCTATTGCATGCTATAGTTAGCGCTAGAGTAAAGCGCTAGCTATAGTGTGTCCTGGAGAAGTACCTATATTTTAATCAGGGTTGATTTGCTCTCCCCCAGTGTACTGGGGTATGTTATGTAGGGCATAAGCTTCTCTGCATCTTCCTTGAGGTTGGCTTATGCTGGATGAGAATTATTGGCAAACTAAAGAAAAAGCAGACTGCCTTTCTCTTTTCTGAGACATATCTCCCCTTTGGATGGCCTTAAGGGTTGATGCTAGGTGATTGGAGTTATGTAGGGCCGTTTACATTTTCTCTACTTTATTTACCTCCCTCATCAACTGCTGTCGGGTTTTCAAGTTGGGATGTCGCTCCCCTTTGATGGGTGCTCTACTGTGGCCTGGTTTGACAATGCTAACAAGTAGAGGAAGTTCGTCTGCGGGGCTTCCCTCCTTGTTATTTGTCACAAACTATGGTCTAGTGCTAAAAGGAAAAGACGAAGCGCTAGCTATAGCGGATCTTAGGTAGAGTGCCTTTACTCAAGGTTTACTCAAGTGTCGAAGTTCGACTTCGAAAAGCAATGTCTCAGGTTATGACTATAACCCTGGTTTCCTGAGAAGAGGAACGAGACACTGCGTCTCATTGCCATACCTTGGGCCTGCCTCAGACTAAAGAGTTGATGACGTGTATTACAGGCACCCTTTGATACTTAACAGTGCTCCGCTTGTGACTTCATGGACTATGGTCAGCCAATAAATTGGCATGTTTTTCACACATGCTTCAGACACCAGTCATGCTAATGGCGTTCCCCATAGTGTTATTTTGTTTTATTAATTTTAGTACTTGCCCAGGCAACATTTCTAATTTTCTTTAGATTTACATTTTTTCATCTAATATTCATATTTTTTTTTAGCTATTAAAAAGATTTTTAATAGTTTTAGTTAACAATATCAACACTGAGAATGACACTTAACAATAATAACAATTTCTTGAGAGTGACCCTTGGCACAGGTTTACAGGACTTAGTTATCCATGATGACTAGCTCACAAAATATGTTGATGTGCTAAGAGTAAAGTCAGTTCATAACCTCTTGAGCCAGGTGGTGTGATGTTGTCTGCAGACAGAGCTTGATACACTCATCTCATCTGTTGCCAAAAAAGTCAAAGATGATGTGAATAAGGACAAACCTGGTCTCCCCTAATAACTAACGTGTCCAGACTGATGAATCTCAACCCTGTCTAACTATTGTCAGCTAACTAGCATCCAACATAACAAAACTAGATTAATAAATGCTAAACATGCAAAGAGAAGGAATGGAAAACATAAAAAAGATCTGATCTTTCTAATCTGACTACCCGTTGGTCAAGAACATAAAACCAAAGCAACAGGAGGTAGCGCTGATTGAGCATGCTCCAATCCAAGCACAGACAGGAAGAGGAAATAGACGTACTGTAGAAGCTGGCCATTACGTAGCTTTGGCAGCGATCACCAGTAAACTCATTGGGGCACCTGAGAGGGAAAGACAGAAGTCACAGAGAGAAAGAGAGGAAGACAGGAAGTGAGTTTGACACCCAAAAGTCCCCCTCACACACGCGTGTCTCCGGTGTTGCTCGCTGAATGTCTCGCAAACGTCCGCCGTTCCAAGAGCCAATTAACAGTTTAGACATGACTAGTCTCTGAAGAGTGGGGAGTATCTCTGGGGTAAATGTTGGCAGCCCATCGTGCACCTGTCCACATCTGACGCCGGGACAGATGGGCGGCCTGGCAAACTCTGACAGAAAGAGTGCTTTCTAAATGGCGGAGGTGGCGAGACAGCGTAGAAACAGCGGCGATGGAGTGTGTGTTTGGGGGTGAAGGGGGCGTTCACTGACTGCACATACGTTTGGGGTCTACGACTCTCACAGGGTCTCTGGTATGACAGCGGTTCCCTGTGAATCCTGGAAGGCACCTAGGTTAGAAAGAGGATGAACACAGCACAACACATCACATCACAACACAACATTACACTACAACACTAGACAAACACACGCACGGGTCAGGATCGTTTCAAGAACAGGGAATATTCTCTGCTCTTCACAAACATGAGCTGCCCCTCCGGATTCACTTCTGCAGTCATGTCATAATTTTACTTATTTTATGGTAAAAAAAAAAAAAAAAAGGTCCAGGGTTGAGATTGTTCCAGTCTTGATCTTTCAGCTGACCAACTGCTCTCTGATGACATTAAGAGCACTCAAAACCCCCGCCACACACCCACACACAGCCGTAGAGCTCCAGCTGTTCTTCTGAAAGGGGCTTAACAGCTGGGGCAGCTGTCTTTCTCAACAGGCCCTGATATATCCCTGATATACTTCAAGTGAAATCAGAAAAAAGAACTGGTGTGATATTTTAAACTTTCCGGCTAGTAAAAATCTTCAAACTGCCATTGGTCCATGGTGATGATGCAATAGGTAGGTGTGGCCCTGAGGCTCTGCCTTCTTTGGTGTGGAAATCTTCTCCGGTATATTTCTTCCGTTCAGTCCGTCAAATTAAGACACGAGTGAAAACATGAACAATGGAAAGCTAGATTGACAATGTATATTTTAATGGTAAAGCTGCTGCTTTAAAGAAATCTATTGTATAAAGAGCAGTATAAATAAACGAGACTTGATGTGACTGGAGTGCTGAATTGCAGAGCTGGTGCAAACATATCCACATCACTATGATCAGATGCTTTCTTAACTGCTGTTTGTTATTGAGTGGAAAGCGGGCAGCACATATTCATCCAAACGTCGCTCTCAGCAGCGTGAGCAGCATCGGGATGTTTACTGAGAGTATACCTAACCCAATCTCACGGGAAATTAGAACAATTTTATGAGGTGGCTATTTTATATGAATTCATATGATGTGAAAAAAGGTAGTATGAAGTTCCACCCAAACCCCAGAACATAACCATCACTGGGGCATAAGCAGATCGTACAAAACCATATGAATGAAATTAATTTGGCACCAATTCTCTAAAATGTTAAATAGTTATGATTTGCCTCAACTTGAGATTGTGTTGGTATTCCGGTCCTCAGTCAAAAACTGTTTCAGATTCATCAAAAGTCATGAGAAACGTTAACAACAACTCGATATGTCGCATTCCTTGAAGAAAAGGTGAATGGTGCTCGGACATCCAACAGTCGCTTTGATGCTGGGGTGTTGTGGGTGGTTGTCAGGGTGTTGCTAAGTGGTTGTCTCCAATGATAAAATCCATCCTATGTGATCTTCTGGTCTCTAAATAAGCCTCCTTCAATGTGCATCTGGGACCCCCCCCCATCCCATTTTACTGCAGTGAAAAACAGTGAATCCGATCTATTGAATCTCCTCAACATGAGGAATTATTCATGTCTGGAGCACAAATGCTGCTGGATGATGCACACAGTCCGCTTTAATCTTAGTTTCACAATGTCTGATCAAATTATTATGAGCACTAGTACAGTCATACTTGACTTAGCACTAATTCCACATGTTGGTGAATGGTCACGTGACCACTGCTGGATGCTCAGAGATCTGCAGGCCCTGAGGAGCGCTGCTGTCTGTCTGCCCCTGCATTGAGAGAAGCGTCTCTCGTCTGCAGTGCTTACTGATGAGAACAGAGCCCTGACATCAGCACTACGGTTTGTGCTTACTCACTGGATTGGACAATAAGTGTGCCGTCAGTGTCCTGCACGCATAAAACCTCCGCTTGCAACATGGTTTTACATTTACATTCATGCATTTCATACTTTATCCAACATTGCATTGAAGATATTCATTGTATCACTCCATGCATTCCTTGAGAATCAAACCTTGGTGTTGCAAATGCAATGCTCCACTTTTTGAGCTAATACCTCATTAATTAATTAAACCTATCTAAGATCTGTAGAATGACAGTGACTAGCAGACTGAATGTTGAAGCTGTAACACACGTGCGGATGTGAGCTGTACCTGCAGAGGTGTCTGATGTTTCCCGGCGTGACCTCCAGCGTGTAGCATTTCCCTCCGTTCACGCAGAACTTTCTCTCGCTCTCGCTGCAGGGCGTCATGTGACTGGAGGTCTTGGCCGAGGGAGTGGTGCTGGTGGCCGCTGCACAGAACAACACAACACAACACATAAGAGCACTGAGAAAGGAGTAGGTTTACCCCAGAGGATCTTATTTAGGTGTAACACTAATCTGAGATCAAGAATTTAAAAGCGTCTGAACCTGAGCTGCAGCTCGTGACATGCACAGTATGTGTGTCTGATCCAAACGACCTTCACAAAACATCTGCTAAATATTAGAAGAGACCGGCTATTTTGAGCTATTGATCAAACTGAAGTAAATGGGGTCGTCGCATTTCACTAAAAAAAGAATGTGAGCGTACAGGTAGAGCTATACTTCTCAACAAAACAGCTACTTCATTACGCACCTACACAGACTAAAAGATGAGCACCAATGTTTCAAATGCAGCCACTTAACAAAGCAGCAATGAACTATCATGCAACGTCGTAATTTAGTTTAAAGCAAGGGACAATTTCAAAATGAAAACAGCTCAGGCAACCTTGTAAATGTCAAACTATTTCAAGAAATCGTAAGTCAGACAACATCAAATAATATCCCTCCATACCTGTAACATTGCGATAATATCTGGATTTGTGAAAGCGCATGACTCCGGTGTGTCGATAGTCACTGCGATGACAAAGTGTTTCCCCGAGCACTCTGGACCTACTGCCTTCCTCTGCACTTCCGATCTGCAAAACCTCTGCTCATCAACAATTTTAAATGAGCACCTTTACAGCAGCTCACGAGTTCCCTGCACACGTCACGCCTGGCATTGAGTCTCTAACACGTCATCAGTGCAGCGGTGAGCGCTCAAACTCCTCACACGCAGGCCAATCAGCGTGAAAAACAAAAGCACTTAACTGGATTGAAGATATACAATTATTCTTCTGATTATAATTTTAACTATAGTGTTATTCAATATTACATTTAAAGTTAATATATGTTAAAGTTTAAATGTACTAAATTGCAACTTTATGATTCCAAATGTGTAATTTCAAATATATTTAAATACATGACATACAGGTATGAATAGAAATGACATTGGTTTACCATAAAAGCTTGTCAGTACCATATTTCAATATGAAAACAGAAGTATGAAATTTCATATAAAGATGCACAGTAACACTTTAGTGTTCCATCAAATAATGAGTAACTACACAGGAACAAATGAGTAACACATTACTAACACTTTAGTAACTACTATTAACTAACAAGAAACTGATTAATGAATTAGTAAGTAATAGCACTAAGTTTATTGAAAGTAGTTCACTATTAACTAATCAATAACTACTATTTTTTCATGACTCCCAGAGAACTACTATGAACTACTACATACAGGTTCATAATTAATGTGAATAACGCATAATGTATAATTAATTCTAAAGTGAAGATCATGGTAACTCACTATTAAAGGGTAACTAAACCCCTGGTCTTCTTTTTCACAAAGGAAACAGTATCAGTATCGTTCTGTCCACACACACACACACACACACACACACACACACACGCACACACACACACGCACACACACACACACGCGCACACACGCACGCATACACATCCGCAATCCTTCTGAATCTGTCACCATTCTGAGGAAGGGACGGTCAACCCAACCGTGAATTCCTGACCGAGAACCTCCCAGAGTGACTTCATGATCATATACTAATGGCTCTATTTTCTGTTTTAAGCACCAAACCAATTCCACCAGGAAATATTGATAGCCATCTCTAACCACCTCTGACATCAAGTTACTCTCGTTTATGGGCCGGAAAACGTGGCCACATCCGGCCGTCCTGACTTCCCTTCCACACTGTCAGTGCAAGACATGAGCCACTGAACGCTGGGGATATTTCAAGGCTAGAATAAAACTCAGCCTTCATCCTGACAGATAATCCAGTTAGTTTCGTTGTGATTTCATAGGTCACAGACCCCATCAGGTGACCACTGAAGCAGGAGATGTTCTGCCTTTGAGCTCAATGTAATTCAATCTTTACCATCCGAACTGCTGATGTTTGAGACAACCAGAACCTCATGAATAATTGACAGCGTAACAGATTGCTTTTGTCCCGTTAATCTAATTGCCGTTTTTCACTCCCATTAAACCTGCAGCATTAGTGATCAGGCACATTTGATCATCCGTCACATAACAACAACGTTCAGTGTTTTCCGAGGAAGGGAAAGTGATGTGCATTTGCATATGACTGACCATCAGTGCCTGAAAGAAAACGGCTAATGAAAAGACTAAGTAGAACGACAAGACTTTAAATAGACACTATTCATGTGATGTTGGCATCTTGGCACCCTGCGCTCACATTGACGGGCACATCGGTGAAGTGGAAGTGTCATCAAAACAGCAGGAGCACATCTGAGTCTTTTCAAGGTGACAGAAGAGACAGAAGCCTATTCATTCAACTCACGTATGAGCACATCTCAATGCAGTCAAAGTCTGGCCACAAACATGAGAGAAGAGCCAAGGAGAGAAGTGAGGGAACATTGGATTGCTGGGTGAACTTCATGCTTGTACTTGGGTCTTTTTACATGTTAATGAACTGACCTGGTCATAAAGAAGTTTTTTGCTAATTTGCAAGTCTATGTTTATAGTTAAGTGCTGGTTGTAGAGGTGGTGGTAGTGCTTAAGGATTGGGATGGTAATGTGGAGTTGACACATAACAAGTCCATGGACTTGCTGTTATCAAGATCTTAGGGTTAAAACTAGAGATGCACCGATGTATCGGCTGATTAAAGCTATTCACTTTCGGCCATCGGCCAATTGTTTAAAAACAGCCGATGATCAGTGCAGATCCTTTCATTTATCCTTATATCGTATCAATCAAAAGGATGCGGTGCATCTCTAGTTAAAACTAATATGAATATACAGTCAAACCTAAATTTATTCAGACACCTTGCTATCCTAACTTACATAAATTAACTATAGTTTCCTGCACCCACTAGTAAAAAAATATTAAAAATTGTATATGGTATTTTTGAAAACACAAATATTCCATGTGTCTCTTAATTGTAATGTGATCATAAAAGCGGTATGCATAATAGTTAATAGTGGAGAAAAGAAACATGGTAAAACTCGTCACACCACTGGGCATTTCAAGTTCCAAAAGGTATTTAATGTCAAGTAAGTTTGCAGCTTCTCTGTCAGTGAGAATAGCTGCAAGACGCAGTGAGTCTTAAAATAAACGCTCCCTAAAAATAAGGTGCAGACGCATCCACTGCAATGCAGCAGCGCTTCGGTCTCGATCTCCACGCGAATGGAGGGGCACTGCTGCATCGATTTGGTTACATTTCTTTTTTTTTTTGCTGGTGGGAAGAAACCAGAGACGCCAGCTCTGCACAGACACTGCATCATCATCATTCATGCTGCAGTGCAAACCTGCTCTGTGCTTCTGCTGGACCAGCAGTTTCTGCTGCATATGAGGAGATCCACACCCTCACAGGGAGACCAACACACTCCAGTCGCTTTCTGTACATACACTGAGGCGTACTGTACTCTTTGAGATGGGTTTGTGATTTCAGGTGTATACTGCTGACTCATACTGCAGGTCTGATGTGACTCAGGGAGTGCTGTGTGCTCAAGGCACAGGATATCTGACATCTTTATCTTTCAAACAATGCTTTAGAATTAGGGTTGGGTATCGGTTGGGTTTTATCCGATACCAGTACCTACTCTGTATTTTTTAAACGGTTCCGGTGCTTAAACGGTTCTTGAAACGGTACTTAAAGGGATAGTTCACCCAAAAATTTAAATTCTGTCAGTAATATAAAAAATATCTTAATTCGTGTTCCGAAGATGAACGAAGGTCTTACGGGGTTGGAACAACATGACGGTGAGTAATTACTGACAGAATTTTCATTTTTGGGTGAACTATCCCTTTAAGAAAACGAAACCGAACACACTGTCAAAAAATAATTATCCTTTTATTTACAGGGCCAAACTGGACACAATATTAACTTAAATCTTTAAACAATATAAATACAAGTAACATATATGGTAATAATAAATAAACCAAAATAAAATAAAAATTCTCATTTACATAATATCAAATAAAACAATATTGTATCAAACAATGTAATAATACTGGAGATTAATAGAGATTACTACCAGGGTAATCTAATCTCGACATGGCTACAGGTTCCCATGTTTTGTCAGCTTGATCCAGTCATGTAGCCTAAGTTCTGGTCGTTGCACTAGAACGGCAGCGCTTAGCTGAACCTATGAACCTATGAAAGAGAACGTCTCTGGTTACTGGTGTAACCTATGTTCTCTGAATAGGGAACGAGACGCTGCGTTCGCTGTGAAACTCCTCGCGCTGCCGACAAGCTTCCTTTTTCGGCAGAGAAATCAGCAGATGATGCGCGTGCCAATATATTAAGACGACGTGAGCGTCGAGGCAGCGCCCGCGCCATCAGCCAATGGATTGGCGTGATTCTATATGTGCTTCAGACAATCGTCACACCCAGAGGGCGTTCTGACGCGTAATTTTACACGTGAAATGCAGCCAAACCTTGGAGCGTTTTGTCTTCGGCAACTTCATTAATCCCCTCGCAATCAGCAGACGTTCCGGGAGTCTCCCGCATATTGATAACGGCTCCCTGATGCCCGCAAATTAGTTAAAATCTCCAGGAATCTAGAACGAGCAAGCAAGAGCGCGCATGCGAGATAGAACAGACTGTGCTTCAAACAGTATTGTGCGCACACGGCGGAGAGAGAGAGAGCGCGCGAGAGACCTTGCGTGTGTGCGCCTCATGACACAGAGAGTCAGGTACCGAAATCAGGCACCGAAATGTTCGTTCTTATTCGGTCTGGTTACTACCGTTTACGTCGGAACCGGTTCCCTATTGGCACCGCGTTTCGGTACCCAACCCTATTTAGAATGTACGTGATAACAGCATCTGCAATGTACAGTACTGCTGTTTGCTAACATGCTAGAATCAATTGAAGACAGTGAAAGTGTCAGTGCATTCATAAAAACCACAAAATGGTCCACCCCCCACCCCTTAATCTATACTTTCAGAGCAGTTTCACTGTCAACAAACAACTATGAGTTGAAGCGTTCTGTAATACAATACTCTCTCCTTTTCTTTTGTTGTTTTATTAACATTAAATGACAGAGAGAGCAGCAGGTTTATTAGGCTGCTGTCACTTTAAAACTGAATGCACAGACCTAATACACTGACAAGCACTTTATAGCTGTTTGTTCACTGAAGACATAACTGAATGCGTTTAAGTAAAAAAAGTCCCCAAAACGGATATTTTGACATATTTTTGCGTGTATTTCTCTGTTTAAGAGCACACCCGAAGCCCAAATTAGTTATACTTGTCCGTGTTTCTCTTCATCTTGGATCGCGTAGACAGAAAGCCACATGTTGAACAGCAAATCTTTCACAGCTCAATGCACTTTTACACGAGACGTTACATGATCCGAATGATTTCGATGTTACGTACGGGTGAGAGCGCACCGCTTTAAAGGACAGGAACGGAAAGCAGTATTATGTTTTCATAATTGTTAGAGGCCAAAATCAAAAATGAAACTAAAACACAGCCCTAAATCACTCCTGGGAGCTAGGGGCCCCTGGTGGTTTGTGGTCTGGTGGACTTTGCGTCTATACTGGAGGACACACAGGCTGAAGATGAAGATTATGTGCCACACAGCATGTTAACACAGGACATAAACTCAATATTCAAACAAGTGAAACACAGAGAGGCAACTAAATGGATAGTTCACGCTAAAAAATAAAAATCGTGTCTTCATTGACTTGCTTCTGTTGCTCTTTTGCATGCAGTTTTATTCGAGTTAATGGGGACTGAAGCACCATGAAAGTCAGTTCCCGAAGTTTACAAGCATTAAATTGTAATTTTTATTTTTAAAAGAGCAACCGGTACATTATTCAAATGTTCTCCTTTTCATGTAAGAAAGAAAGTCCGGTTATAAGAGAATGATGAGAGAATTTTCCCCTTTGAAAGAACTGCCACTTTCAGTTTCAAGAGAGAACTAATTTACTCTCATAGTAGATAGGAGAACAGTAGAACAAACTGGATCGATAAACCAGAGAAAGCCTAGAGTTGCACAACTCCAGTGTTAGTAGTGTGCAGTGTTACTGCCAGTGTTAGTTCTGGCGTGGCATGTTTCAGAGAGCTGAGGAAGTGTGTCTGATATCACACACACCTCACCTCTCTCACAGCTTACCTGATTCACTTCACACATGCCCAGTCAATGCTACAGCAATGCCATCAGAGGTCTGTTTATTCTGTAACCACGGCCTCTCTCAACATAACCAGTGGGAAACTAATGTGTGTCTTGTGCAATGTGTGTAAAGAGCAGAACTCATCGCTTCAGGCTGTGAAAAACACCAAGAACTTCTCGTGCGCCACGATTGTTCTCTGGGAGTGATTTCCTGTTCTAATGGACCTGTATGGACATATTACTTTTCAGCGCATTCTTTAAAGGTTTTACGTCAGCAAACCATAGACACTTTAAATTAGAGAGGAAGTTTTTACAAAAGAAGCCGAATGACTAATTCTGAAGCAAACCATTACAAACAGAGACACTGCATTAGAAGGGTGTTAAACACACTTCAGCGCCCTGATGATTATGTTTACAGATGTCAGACGGAGAAACACAGCTGTTTCTCATTTTACACTTCATTTGCACATGATTTTTGTCTTTGATATGTGGCTAGGGATTGCTCATCATAATTAGTAATAATAATAATATAATATTTTTTTTGAAGGGCAATCTCAGTTTACTAGTGAATATTTAGCAAACCGTAACCATGACCAGGATGCCTACTTGGAAATGGTTCTGACTGATGACACTAGACCATAATAATCTACAGGATAATATATGGATGCCCCCAAACACTTCCTGAAAATAATTAGGAACATTACTAATTACACGAATTACAACATTGCTGTGATGTTGGCATGTGTACAACCAGGGTGTGATTTGTTAAAAAAACAGAAGACAGGATATTTGAAGGATAACGTCAGCCATCTAACCTGACAATGTGTTTTCTCTTCCTTCCATAGGCTATAGGTTAAGTCATTAGTGTCGCACGTTCAAGCATGACTATAGCTCGTCCACTAGCTAGACCAGCATAAACCAGCTTGGATTTAATGCTGGTTTATGCAGGATTTTCTTACCAGGGTATATTCACAGTCTCATAGGCTATTCAACCTCAATCTCTGTGATCTCTAGGTATGAATCTGTAGATCTAGAATATAAACCTGAGCACTAATAATGTCAAGTTTGAATAGTTAAAGTTAAATTTAAAGTGTGAGGTCATATCGTGCTCCAGCTGGCTGAAAGTTTTGTCATGCGATCAGTGAACGACGGTCCTGCCACGGCCACAGAGGGAACACCACTGGATCATGGGACAGATGTGTGAGGAAAGCTCTTTTGTTTCCAACATCTTAAAAACAATTAGTCTCACCTGAGCTGTGCAGAAAAAAAGCACAGACTGATCATCATTCTGCAGTGACTGCTCATAATTTGCACTGTACCCTTGAAATACTCGTTAAGACCAATTATGGATACTGTGAATGGCAGAACTGTAAAAAGTAGCTCTCAAATAACATGTGCGTGAACTTGCTGAGCTAATGGATGATCTTGGCAAAGCTGCAGGTGTCCTGACCTACATCAAGAGACCCTAAAGAGACCCTAAAGAGACCACATAGAGACTGAACCTCCCCCACCCGGAGAGAGAGAGAGAGAGAGAGAGAGAGAGAGAGAGAGAGAGAGAGAGAGAGAGAGGGAGAGAGAGAGAGAGAGAGAGAGAGAGAGAGAGAGAGAGAGAGAGAGAGAGAGAGAGAGAGAGAGAGAGAGAGAGAGAGAGAGAGAGAGAGAGAGAGCGTGACTGGCAGTTGAAGGGAATGTTTTAGAAGTTACTGAAAGAGATGAACTGACCAAGAGAGTGAAAGAAAGATTACAGATGTTGAGATGTTTAAATAAACTATCACTCTAATTTGCAAATTTGGGCATATTAAATAGATGTTGCACTGTGTGCACAGTACAGGCATAAGTGATTTGCTGGAAGGCTGGTAAGTAGGTCAAGATTACTGCTTACTGCTTGCTCATTCGTCCATGGACTGCTGATGCAACCGGCCACAGTAGCCAATCAAAAGGAAGGCAAAACGGATACAATAAAATTGACACGTTATAATGGTTGCAATGGTTATGACTCATAACCATTGCAACCATTATAACTTAGGTTAGGAATACTTAAGATGCTCCTGAAGAACATCCATGATTCCTTAATCCTAATGGACACCTACAGTAGGCAGTTTTTACACAAAATCTAGAGTTATAGTATTTCGATAGACATTCTACTTGGGCTAGGTTGAAAAATATAAATTTATTGATTTTAATCAATTCTCATTTTGAAGAACCGATATCGATTCTTAAAACCCAAGAATCAATCTTTCAGTCTAGGCTATTTTCAGTTGATCAATAAACAATGCTTTGTAGCACACCTTCCATCCAATAAATGACATAAAACTTTGTGCTTTGTTACATATAATATTAAAACAAAGTCTCAGCTTTTAAATTCTGTCAATTGTATTACAAAATTCAAACAATAAATGCCTCAATTCAAGTTGACCACACGTGAACTGATCATCTATTCTGCTTTACTAGTTACAACACCACATTAATATAAATAAACATGATCAGAAGGAATTTTGAAAGATACAGTACAAATTACTGGAATCCGTATCATGTAATCGTTTAATCAGTATTTTAACCACAGAAAGACGTCAATAACAATGTCACGCAACGTCACATTTACATCTGGAAAGCCATTCAATGACCAAAAATTCAATAGTCAGCTAGAAAAATGATTTTAGAGAGAAACATTTAGCTAAATATATGCACTATATTGCATATTCATTGTATTGTTACTTAAACTGTTCTTCAATACTGATGTATGTTTGTATACGTATATCATGTTTATATGATCACTATTTAAATGTTTATATAAAAGAAAAAAACGAAACGTCATTAGAAATCTATTATTATAGCGTCATTATTACAAAAACGTCCTTATGTGTAATTTAAATATAAGTAGTTAATTTTAACCTTTAAAATTATAGTGATGTACCAACTGTGGTTCCCTATATAGTTCACAGCATTAGTTGGGAGATATTTTTTCCTTGAGGAAGTTTGCCATATACCTAATAGACCCCAATTAATCGATATTGGATTGAATCGTTCTGTTGTACTACGTGTGGTGTGGTTCCTGAGTTTCTGTATTAAATATTCCTGTTTCCTGTGATTCCTCGTCTCCTCGTGCTTCCTGCCACTACACGTACCCTGACAGTGTCTTGAGGAGCATCACAATAAAGTGTTATCAGATATTAGGCAGACTAATACTCTAATGAGAGTTAGTTGACATGTAGTTGCAAAGCTACTCATAGTCTAAAATGCGAGAATGTCTAAAGTGGACAATCAAATTAAAGTGTTACAAATTCTAGGAGCAAAGTTACACCACCGTTTAAGACCTATCTCAGTTTGGCTTAAATGTGAGGCAACATTCCCTGTGTGATACGGTGGTGCCATATGGTCCCGCTGTGAACTTAAACTGCTATAGGTAAGTTAACTGATGTGACACGGCATAAAATACAATTCAGTTTCTCTATCAATGCTGGACATTTTTAAAACACCCAATCCAATGAAAATTACTTTTTCTTGAAACAGCCAATCCAATCCAAGAACTATGGTAACAAATCAGCCCAAAGCAACAAGATACTAGATCACTGCTAACGTCTGATATACAATATGATTTCTCTGAAGAGGGAAGGTATTCAATCTAGGCTTTTGTTTCTAGATGGTATAAAAGTATATACAGTTCTCCCCTGATTAAACAATTGAAGTCTTGCTTCTATGAGTCCCAATAGTAAAGCATGTGCTTTTATAGCTTATTTTCTGATTCTAATGCAATTGCACACATCTACTCAGCACAGGCAATTAAATTCAGTAAATCAACCATGACAATGAGCAAAAACAACACTAAAACCCAGAAAGAAGCGCTGATTCACAAAGAAAGAAAATATGGACACATCGTTTCATGGTCACAATAGTCAGTAAACTGGAGCTTGTGTCATATTTTCAAACTCACAGTCAATGAGTATTATGTGTGTATACCTACTGAGTGACATTGGGCAGGTCATTGTGCTCAGTGTGTATGTGTGTCGTTCTCTATGGGGTTTGAGATGTTCACTGTTGAAGCAGAAAGGACAAACAAACGCAGGCTCACTGGTGCTGAATCCCTCATGAGAGACACATGTCCAGCAACACTCACTAACCAACACATCACGCCTGAACACTGCAGTTAACTCTTTCCACGCCAGCGGTTTAAAAAAAAAAAGCCATCGCCAGCGTTTTTGACCATTTTCACAAAATTCATGGCCCCCAGAATATTTTGTTGTATGCAATATATTAAAAGAAAGAGCAGTGCCTCTGCTTTAAAAAAAATGCATTCTTTTTTATCAACACTTATGTTTCATTAAAAAGCAACATTTTGAGCAAAAAGCTGAGAAAATCATGTTTTTGTCAAAGACTGCATCAGATCTGATTTCATCAGACGGAGTAGATGGAGTCCATCAACACCCCTAAAGCTTCACAGTCGCTCGTCCTGGGTCGACATTTCATTCAGTGACGTTACGCAGTTTTGATTTATATGCTGTTTAATGTTGATGATCACGTTATTTTACATATGATATCCCTTGTTTTTGCTTCTTCTTCTTCATCTGCGTTTTGATCACGAGATTTTGTACTATTTCAGAAAAAGTCATAGCGCCCCCTACCGTATAACAGTGAAAACAGAAATTTCCATCAATGGCGGGGAAAGAATTTTTCTAATATTAATATTATATTTATTAATATGAATATTAACTAATAGTCTATACAGATTTACTAATATTAGAGTAACAGTTGATTTAGCACTCAGAGGTATTTTGGGTTAGTGGTCTGCTTATTATATGATTATTTCGTATTTTATAGTAGCTAGCAGCATAAATAATTGTTACAAACATAATCTAAGCACTTTAAGTCAAACTGCCGTCCGGTATAGAAAAGACTCATTTTTATAATCCCGTGTTAAAGAGAGTGCATGTCTTCTTCTGTTCCAATGGAAACACAGATCATGAGCAGTTTCAGACAGAAGTACGCAGTGTGATCTGTGCTTTCTGCTCATTAGTCTCAGCACTGGCCCGGCATCTAAAGCCTCTGGTTGCTCTGCTGGTCTTGCTCCAAACACAGCACCAAATTATGAGAGGTAGTGATTATCATGTATTAACAACGTGAAATATTGTGAAAAATAAATATACATTAGCATAATTTTACTATAATACTATAACTATGAAAGAATAGTTACGGTTAATTGCATGTTAATTGTAATTAATTGGAAATGTAGTAAAGTTCAAATTTATATTAAATGCAATTAGCTGAACTTTAGAGTGATTTTTGACCCACTTAAGAGGGACTTAAGTTCTTAAGTATCTTTATATGTGATTTCAGAATTACTTCTATTGTCTTGGGGTTAGGGTTAGGGTTAGTATGGTTATGGTTAGTGTAAGTATGGTTAAAGTGTACTGCCAAAACTAAAATATACTGGTTACATTTTATTTTAAGGTGTCTGTGTTACACTGTAATTATAAATTTAAGTACTGAGTAATATTAATTAATATGTATTATAAGGTTATATTTGGGCTTAGTTTTGGGTTATTAAAATTATTACAAATTAATTATTTGAAATTTACCTTAAGCAAAACATTTAATTGAACATTATCACAAAGTTCACTTAAAAGTAAGTGTGTTAAAGGGATAGTTCACCCAAAAATGAAAATTCTGTCAGTATTTACTCACCCTCATGTTGTTCCAACCCCGTAAGACCTTCGTTCATCTTCGGAACACAAATTAAGATATTTTTGATGAAATCTGAGAGCTGGATCACTCCTCCATAGGCTTCTAAGGGGTTGAAACTTGCCGGCCCCCAAAAGTTATTAAAGACATCGTTAAAATAGTCCAAGTGACTACAGTGGCTCAATCTTAAGTTTATTAAGCGATGAGAATATTTTTTGTGCGCAAAAAAAAAAAAAAAAACATCTTTATTTAAACTACTCATTTCCTTCTTTGTGGGCCTCGAGTCAGTTCACGTAGTGTAATAGTATACTGTCTTTATACACTTAAGTGGCCTTTTATCATTGATATTATATTATCTGCAAGAAAAACAGAATTTATTTTTTTATTTTTTGAAGTACACTATATGTGCACATTCAATACAATTAAGCACACTTCTTTTTTCACAAATGAAAAAATGAATTGGATCATACACAGTGATGCAGTAAATGTGATTCATCAGATCAATCTCAAATGTTGTTTTTCTCTTGCCTCACTTTCATTAGTTTTACTCAGTGTCTTTTATCACCTGGTGAATGTTTTGTTGATGTATGAAGTTCATACATGTGAACATGATCCACAAACACATCACAGACCGTGAAAGTTACAATACTTTTTGTCTGCTGTGTTATTATTTTATCATTTCCAAATGTAACAAACTTCTTTTTGTGAAATGTTTTGGTTGCATCTTTCTTTACAATAAATAACCCTTGCTTTGATATTTTGTTCTCTAATGCAATGACATTCCAACAACTACGGTTTTTGTATAATATGAGGAAGAATTGAGATGTGTGTAAAGCATATGAAGCACACACATTAAAGTTCAGCCTGCAGTGATCAGGAGAGAGGCGTGATGGCATGTTTTTGTGTAATCTCAGATGTCTGCTCATTAGCTCTCAAACAGAGGAAAACACACAGAAAGACGTGTGTTATGTGGACGGCTGGGAAATCAGGCGCTGCTAAGAGGGGAATGTGATTTCCACACACTCTGCTTAGACACAAACACATGCATGTCCCTCTCTGGCTCAGTGTGTGTGAGTGTGTGTGTGTGTGTGTGTGTGTGTTAATGAGACTCTGAAGGTGATCGTTAGGAAAACCCAGTTCAGCTCTCCACAGATTCAAACATCTCTCTGTCAGTGAGCACTATTTCTGCTCCATGATATACAAAGAAATAAACATAGACTATTAGAGATTATTAAGATATGATGCTTCAGATTCAGAAGAATCCGCCATCGTGTGACGTTCACACATCCAGAAGATGAGCCGCTGCTGGCGTAGCGTTTCCGGTCTCACTGACCTTGTCCATGTGCATTGTAATATAAGACTGATGTGCATCTCACCAATATCATTATGCAGCAGAGACTCATGGGACGTCTGTTCTCAGGAGTGTATCATATATTCGCTGTACCCACAATGCCTTTGGCAATCCATTCAAAGCCTGTTACCATCCACCAAACAAGGTCATGAAAAGACACATGCGATATCTGCATATTCATGAGGTTTCTTAGCTAAATTTCCTGCAGTCAGTCCAGGGCCTTCAGAGGGCCAAATCACATGTGGACATATAAAGGCTCCACAAGATAATAATGTGAAATAATGTGCACAAGAAGTGTGAAATCCACCATCAGACACCTCGACATCACTGAAAGACTGTTGTTATCAGTTTCAGATCTAAATGCCAAGAACCGCACACATAAACAGGAAGAGATGTTCCACAGTTATTTTATTTTTACTGGATGTTTAAGGGCAACTTCTTCTGAAATAAATGTGGGGTGGGGGGTTCTGGTAAACCCTACATTATAAGGATAAAATGTCCCCACTAAGATGGGATTATCCAAAATCTTTGTCCTTGTGGGGACATGTTTTGGTCACCATAAGGAAAACAGCTTATCATACTGTGATGTTTTTTGAAAATGTAAAAATGCAGAAAAGTTTTCTGTGATGGGTAGGTTTTGGGGTAAGTTTAGTGTAAGGGGAGTATAAAAACCATTACGTCTATGGAAAGTCCCCATAAAACGTGTGCGTGAGTGTGTGTATGCGTGTGTGTGTGTGAGTGTGTGTGTGTGTGTGTGTGTGTGTGTGTGTTGTCTGAGACGATTCACATCTAACAATGTGCTGCTCAAATTTTGACAGGAAAAATTGCTGCAAATGATGTTGATGAAAAACTTTCAGCTAAAATCTAACGTAAGGACATTAGTGAGGCGGAAGCTGTTGACTCAAAGACTTTAAGGACAGATGTCCAGCATATTTTATCAGAAGACTATAGTTTATGTGCTGAGTCACTGGATCGAACGGGCCATTAGAGGCTTCTGTTCGGGACGGCACCGTTACCTTCCTCATAACTGCCAGATGCCACTTCATTCCAGCATAATTAAATCAGAGATGTTTGCCTCAGCTGGTCTCTCTCCATTACAGTAATGAATTCATCAACCCCACAGCCCCCTTTCACAATCACATCTCTATAGACTGTATGAATTTAGATTGGGATTTGTTGTAGGAATGGAAGGGGTTAATAACACTTGGTGATCAATGCGATGTGAATTATCAAAATTAAACTTTACCACAACAAAGCTCTTCTGAGATCCTGTGATGGGCTTGATGGAGAAGAACTCATTGTGGTGTTTGAAACATGTTTTTGCCGTGTCCTGGGGTGTTGTGTGTGTGAGACTGCTGCTGAGACTTTATGAGCTTCATGAATTTCAAACCACGTACAGATGCGTCTCGTGGGACAGGGAACGCCTGAGAGACAGCTAATAAAAGATGATGTATGCTTACATGCTGCATGCTATTATAGCACATTATCCCCATTGTCAATTCACATTTATGTGCACAGGTAAAGATGCATTTATAATTTAGGTTCAGCCTTTGGATAACGCTCAGTATAGGAGAGCTTCTTATGACAGTTCATCTGTTCAGTAAAACACCTCACTCTCCTGTGGAGTAATACAAACACCACCATCTCCACCTCACTTTTACAACACTTCAAATCCCTCAGGTCTCTCCATCTCCTAAAGCCAAGCTGATGTTGATTCTTGTTTTATTACGAGCTCTGTCTCGTCCTCTTTTCTCCAGCAGACTCTCCTCTGTTCAGCGTTTGTTTAAAGGGTGATTCTCTGGAGGTTGGAGATTTGGCGTGCACACACACACACACACACACACACACACACACACACACACACACACACACACACACACACACACACACACCAGACACGTGTCAAAGCAGCTGGAGCAACTCTACTCTATTTACGGATATTATGAGACACACACAGGCGAGAGACGTTTGTTCACAATATCCAGCGAAAACCTACCTAACCATCCTAACAAGTCTAAAATATAAACACTAGACTTACCATAGTGAATCAGGGTAAGACAAAAACATGTTTTGGAAGAAAGATAGATTATGTATTGACTCAATTAAATTTTGCTAATTTTGAACAAAATATCTTACATAGTGTACCTTTAAGAAAATGTGTATTATGTAGGTTTTGTAAAATGGAACCTTGAAACCAGTTGAGAAGAACTATGATAGTCTGTTGCCTGTTTGAAGACACCAAAAAATAGAAGTAATCAGAAATATTGGCATTTACATCACATGGCCAATAAAACACTTACAACAGTGGCTGCAATTAAAAAGACGAAACCTTTGCTGTCTAGCTAAAAAACAATCCATAAGACATTCATTATTAGAGGTAAAAGGCTTCGCTGTGACGGGTGGAGCTCATCTACTGAAAGCGGGGCATGAACTCTCTATGAACCTCATCACACCAAACGAAAGCAGCAAGAGAACAGACCCAGTGATGAAATGAACAGCTTCACAGATTATTTCTTAATTAAAACGGATAGAGTGAAAACAACAGTAAGTGGACTTGAAACATGAAAACTGATAACTGATATCAAAATCACAGCACAGAAAGAAGTCTTATTTCGTTGATAAGTAATAAATCATCTTTATGTCTTCGAGATCTGATGGCTATGGTGATGAGAACACGTGAAACATGTCTGTGACATCATAAGGACGACATTTTAAAAGGTTGGTGAGACACGTAGCACTGATCGATAAAGCTGTAGGGAGTCCATGGGAAGTTATTCATACATTATTTAATGAGTTCACAGAGCTGTGCATTTATGAGCAGCACGCTTTACGGGATAGAGACCTATGGCTTATGTATGTTTACTATCATGTACTTAGTGCTATGCACCATTTCACTGTCTAGCATAAGCTAATGTGTTCATCAATACTGTATCACAGAACAGCACAGATGCAAACAGAAGGCTTAACCTGAATTTCGTTACATTTGATTAAAAAAATCAGAATCCTAAAATATACAACAAAGGACCCAGCCATCCAAACTACAATGCCTTTGATCACTAATCCCAAGGAAAATGTATGGACTTCTAGTGCTGTTACCACACAGGACATCAATAATTTCAGCATTGTAGACAGACCAAGCCTGATTCTTGGCTTTAGTCCCACTGAAATACTGCAGTTAGATCTGAATCATCAGTCGTTCGCACAAGGCATCCCAAAATATACAAGAGCGAAGACATATAAAGCTGTCTATCTATAATACAGGTCAGCAGTGAGCTCTGATGTTGAGAGGCTAAATTGTACCTGAGCTCAAAGACACTAGACCAGAGTCAAAAGACAAATTCAGAGTCAAATTTTTTTTCTCCATTATGTCACTGATGGAGTTTTGGTTCCTTGCCACTGTCGTCTTTTTTTTGCCTTTGTCGCCATTGGCTTTTGGCTTGCTTAGTTGGGACATTTAATTTAATATTCAACAATATTATTGATCTACCTGCATTGACACCATTATATGAGAACTGAACTGAGCTGGACGATGACATTACGGTTTTCTCCAGAGTGGCTTTATATATATAAATATATGAACTAAATTAATAACTTACTATTAATAACTTACTTAAACTGGACTGTGACGCTATTTTCTTCTAGACACAAACTTTGTTGCATTATTTTCCTGTTATCTCTGTAAAGCTGCTTTGAAACAATCTGCATTGTAAAAAGCGCAATATAAATAAAGGTGACTTGACTGATGAAGCTGTGACTTCTGTCTGATGCTGAAGGAGAACTGTGTGAAACTCCACAAAGACCATATACTGTAGAGAATCCTCCATGTACTGGTGCTTTGAGGAACGCAGACCAACACACTGATTTGAAGAAACTTAATCAGGAACTTTGTTAATCTCCAAATAACTATTTAGCAAACTAAGATTCCCATACATGTACAAACAAAAATCATTCTTGATGGTTTATTTGCTAAACTACCAAATGTGAAAAAGTTTACAAAAGTCACATTAATACTAATCTAGTGAGGCAGCATTACTAGGTTGGCCCACAGACAGCATGTATACCAGTATTCAGAACCATTACATTAATCCAGCACTGTGAGAATTAAGTCAATATTACTCTACAAAATCCTCTAAAACAACATGCAAACAACTGCAGCTTGGCACATAAAATTGACAAAATTCACTATTTTCCTCTTACAAGCTCACATCCTACTGCGAGATCAGTGTTCATTGTTTCCCATTAAACAGCAAAAATCCCTTTGTATTTGGGAATATTGTGCAGTAAAGCAATTTCTATTTAACAAACTTTTTCTAACAAACTATTGAAAAGACTTTCAATGAGCTTATTTTCATAGAATCATGGGCTTTTGAGTGCTAATGCACAGTACATGTAATGGATTAGTACAATGAAGTACTAATGCAATACATGATGATGTAAATTGCATGTTTAGAACATACAGGCATCACATATATGCACCCATGATGCATTTGCCTCTCATTATATTTCTGTCCTGATCTTTCATTTCACAAAATGCGTGATGTATTTCATCAGGCCCAGAATCACTTTAACTAAAGCTTCCTTGTTAGTCAGCTGATCTGCTGTCTGTTATTGATTTAGACTGAAATGTCCACAAAACCGATTGCATTTCCATTTCAGGCCCAGACGATTGATCACTGTGCTTGCAGTGGGAGGGTCTTTGAGCTTCCCAGCAGCACTTGATTCAAACTGTGCATCTGCAGCCGAACCAGGCAAAACGCTGGGGTGAAGTGAGGTTATGAAGATCGAGGCATGGATGATTCACCACATCTGAAATCTGAGGTCTCAGCAAAAAAAATTGACTATAAAGTCCGGTCAGAATTATTATCATTTAACACAAATTAAAAATGTTAAATTAAGCTGTTAGGGATAGACGTACAGTCCCTTCAGTTAGTTGTACTGTTGTGTACATTGATTATACTGTAGTAATGTAGTACATTTCCAGCCAAAAAATGCATGTCTGTCCTGTTTTCATTCTCATTTTAAATATTGTGTCCACCCTGACACCACATTCTCCATTACATGTAAGGCTAGAAGAGTGATTTAAGACCTCCCAAAGACATCCGGCAGCTCTTAATTCTGTAATAGCTCAGTATTTTACATAAGCAGCTGTCTTAACCTCAGGCAGATGAGGTGAGATAATCCAATCTTTTAAATGGATTAAAGTAGAAATCTCAGTCCCAAAGAAATGAAGGGCTTGGCTCTGTATTTGCATAATGACCTGCAGACACATTCTCAGCATCACTATCAGGCTGGCTTCAGGAAACTTCTCTCAGGATGACAGTGCATCTCTGTACACTGCTAAAAGTGGCAGAGCTGATCACCAAAAAACAAAACAAAAATAACTGGAGAGAAAAAAGGAAAGGAAAGGAAAGGAAAGGGAAGGAGATCCAAGATCCGAGAGTGGAAGTCTGGCAGTCCTCCAGCCATTATAATTCTTCAAGCTCTCAAAGTCACGGTGGAGAGCAGATAGTATTACTGACGATCATCTTTCTGTGGAAGGGTATCGGCTAGTCTGTGTGGAGACTCTGACCTTGAGATGGAGCAGAGCCAATAGGAAGTGTCCTCCTCACTGCAGCACCACTGCATTATCACACACTCGTGTGCCGATGCCACTCATGCGCGCTGCTGATACTGTTCGGATTTGACACAGTAATTGACAGGCAGCTTCAAAGGGACGTCTGCGTCACTATCAGCGCCCATCTCGGTTAGTTATACTTTCAGGGCTTAGTCACAGGAGTGTGCAGCACGACCGACAAGATACAACACGTCTGCTTTGAAGTGACATACTAAACATCCGACTCTTACCTCACTGGGAAACAAGTTGCTTAACAATTAATGTTCTTTGATTCTGTATGAACGGACTGTCAGGGGTACACACATAACCTTTTTCATTATTCAAGGCAGATACTGCATTTTACTAGGTATCATTTTACCTAGTATCTGGATTTTACTACAGATACTAGGACATAACTAGACCTAAACTTTTAACATTTTCATGCCCCTCAAAGAGAACACAGGTTGTACTTACATGTCTTTGGAACAATTTCGTTAGATTCCAGAGTTGGATATTGGTTTGCATTGGTGGCATTCTGGACAGGTTTGAAGGTGCTCTTGGGTTTGGGTGGAGACACAGAGTTGGTGTGAACAGTCACTGCTGCAGTGGGTGTTAAAACAGCCACTTTAGATGAGGAGACCTCGACAGGACCAGCAGTGGACCCCCCCTCCACAAACACCTTGGGCTGTCCCGGGACAGGCGGGCTGGCCGTGGAAGCGGAGACTGATACCGGATTCTGAGTAAAGTCCGAGTTTATGACAGGATCATGTCCTATGCGTTTGAGATCAAGGTGGGTGGGGGGCTCGTATTCGAAGATCTTGTCCACGAAGACCCACTTGAGGCCGGCGGTGCAGAGAGCCAGGCTCAGCAAGCAGGCCAGGATAGGCAAGATGCAGATCTTCTCCGAGCGCACGCAGTTACTCACGCGCTCCAGATCCAGGCACACACAGCAAGGCAAAGGCAAAGGCACGTATCCCGAAGGACCTTGCTCGCCGTCTCCCGGCACGTCCTCCTCTGCATCCTCAGGCGTCTCTTTCGTGGAGACCTCGGATAGCGCTTCTGAAGGAGCCTCTTGAGACGCGAGCCCGGCCGGGATGTCCTCCGACTGCATCTCTCCCCCCGGTTCTGTGTGTCAGGATCAGACAAGCAGCAGACCTCACTCTACTGCCTCATGAAGTGATCTCTCCATTATCAGGAGAGGGGGAAGGGACTCGGACACGATGCTCAACTGACTGACTAACCTCGTTACTAAAGAGGAAGACTTCTAATTCCTGTCGCCCAGGTCACACTCACGGTCTCCACAGGAGCAGGAGCAAAAACACCGGCAGCGAGGCTATAAATAAGGCATGTGTTCGGGAACTAGTGTGTGTGAGCACCCCGGGGAGGATCCGCCTCAGAGCGAGTCGAGAGGTCCGGGGAGAGAGTAGTGCTCACCTGGGGGCAGGGCTGAGGATCATGCTGTCCAAAACACCCGGATCATCCGCAGGCAGCAGGTGTATGTCCCATCAAAGCACCGGCTCCTTGGAGCAAGAGCCGGTCGTTACAGACTTGCACGCAAAAGCACACGGAAGGACGAGGAGATCGGAGTGAAGATTACACACACCCCTTCCTACACCCCTCCTCTTTCTCCCTCTCCGTATCCATCACACCAACACACACGCTCTGTCTGGTGGCTCTCTCCTCTCACACTACGAACACAAAGCAGAGAGTCGGGCAAGTCTGCGTTTGATCCAATTAGGAAGAACGGCAGCGAATGAGACCGTCTCTCTCTCTCTCTCTCTCTGTCATTGATTCTGCTGTGGATGAGGATAGAATTGTATCACACACACACACACACACACTCATGGGACGCTTTCTCAGGGGAATATGCTGCTATTGTTTCAATAGGTGGTCGAGTGATATGTTTTTTTAATGGCTAATAACAATACTGTATCTTGAAGGCAGGGTGGGCGATGGTAGACACAATTACAATATATATTGTAGGTAGTAGGTAGCTAGACTTTTTTTAAGATTTCCGGTTAAAATTGATATGAATATATGAGATAAAATGTGTATTTTAGTGCTGCTCACCATTTTTGCTTAAGTTTTTCACCATTATTTAATTATATTTTTGTCTTTAGTAGTTGCCCTGAGGTGCAACAAAGAATTTTTGGTTACACTTTATTTTAAGGTGTCCCTGTTACAGTGTAATTATACATTTAAGTAATATTGATTAACTACATGTACTTACTATAGGGTTAGGAGTTATGCATATTTTATAGTTATTACTACAGTAATTACATGTAACGTATGCAACAATGACACTGTAAAATAAAGTGTCACCTAATTTTTTTAAAACATCAAATATTCGTAGCTTTCATTAAATCAATATGAGCCCATAAAACTGCATGCATAATAATTATAAAAGAATTCAAAAACTGCTGTTTAAAATAGTTTAGATAAAGCATATTATACCACACAAAATTTCATCAACTTTCCAAATGATAATAATATTTCATATTACAATTTGAGGAGATCTGAAGTCTACAGCTTAATTTTTGGTAGACGTTGTAACTGACTTTAAGATTTTAAGTATTATCTTTACTTAAAAAACACTGCAGATAATAACAGCACTGATAATAAATGAGAATAAAACATGAATGGAAACGTTTCATCATTCAATCAAATGCCTGTTTTTAAATAACAGAGCTGATTTTAAAAGGCTAAATTGATTTGTTTTGAGTAATGTGTGTATATATTCAGTTTGGCCTTTACTGTTGTATAATCACATTTGCCTCCACATGCAGCATGAACGCTGACTCAGGGGCCGAGGGATCGCGGGCGGGCCAGAACCCCCATCCAGGACCAATAAATACTGAATGAGGTACAGACTCCATAGGGAATAGTGTGCAGCCACACCGGAAATCAGTGTGCTTTCATTTAATGAGGCGTTTTCTTTACACGTCAGTTGTGCTAACACACAATGTAAGAACAAGGGCTTTACTAATGAACTGTTTTTGTCACTATTATGTAGTTCAAGTCGTTCAGTATTACTGTGGTCTTTCATTGCTATTAGACTAATTTGCTTCCGTGATCTCAAATTTAAGCCAATTTCACAGTTAACACAGTGTGATTTATCTTGAAGGCCATTATATAATATAGAAGCGTAAAGTGATTATATAACAAAAGGCTGAATGATTTAACATACTAAATATTACAAAGATAAAACAGGCTAATAAATTAAGGCACATTGAAACTAAACTTCTAAATCAGTTTTGTTGCAGTTAAGCTTTAGATGCTTTTTTTTTCATTCTTGTGAATGAATTTTAATTTTAATTTAATTAAAAATTTTCATGACAATAAGACACATTGTACCCCCACAAATTCTCATCCAGATTTTTTCCCATTACTTTTGATAATAATTATCATCAGATTTTCATCACTATAATACAAAACATTTTCTTATTAAAATCAGTTTAAATTAAACGTACAATAAACAAAACTATTAGTGTTTTTGCTTTACAGTATTCAGAATTTAAGGAGGTAAAATGTGCTAAATCATCACAAAAATGTCACAAAAAAAGTCCTTTTCTTTGTGCAAAACATATTTTTTGTTTTAATTTTGGTAAACTATGGTAAAATATAAATATAATAAAATATAATAAAATATAAAAATATGGTAAAAAGCTAAAATATGACTTGACAGGTTTCATTTTCATTCACCTGTTTGAAACATGAGGGTCTCCAAATCTTAACCCAGACAGAGGCCATCTGTTTAACAGATTAGTCAGATTCAGATTCAGACTCATCCTTGGCATCATCGCTATCTGTGTAAGTTTCTGAATGATTTTTAAATGATGAAGTTCAAACTCACTCTTTTATGCACACAAATATACACATTGCTTTCTACTAGCATTAACTAAACCGTCGCACACTGATGTGGACGGATGACTTGTTACCATTATCAGATGAGCTGGGATTAGTGACCACACAACACGTGGCATCGAGCAAGAGCCCCTGCAGGGGTAAATGAAGCAGATACTGAGGGCTTTAAGTCCCCTCAGGCCTGTTAAGCTGTCCCACGTCTCATTGCCATTAGGCTGGGAATCAAATGTACATGAGGTGTGTGTATGCAGCGGGGTCATAAGGTCAGGTCAACAGTCGTGACCCCTCAACTCTCACAGCAGAGAGGAAGTGGACTCACATTATATGGACAGATGCTAGTGTCCTACTCAGGAACAACTGAAGAAAAAGTCATACACATTCCTCATTAAAAGAATGTTTAACATGTTTACAAACTCAGTTTAGAGACAGCTGTGACGTGAAACCGCTACTGTAAAACTAGATCTGCTGGGTGAAGGAAGACACCAGTGATTCAGAAAGCTACTTCTTAAAATAAGCTACCCCATAGGACTAGGATTGTCATTTTTAATTACTGAATATTTTCGTATTAAATATATAAAGATGAAATCTACATTCTGAAGGGAAATAGCATACGGCTATATAATTTTCTTCAGGACAATGACAACACTTGTGTAGAAAATTAGAGAATGATGGAAAATTTACAAAATGACATTTAAAGATTATATGTAGCATAACCTCATATAGTAGATATATTGTAGATATGAAGGTCATTGGCTTAATAATGTGAGATAGGTGCCAAAAAGGGTCCCAAGCGTGCCAAAATGAACAAGTCATCAAAGTCAAGACAAAACTGTGTTTGTTTTCTAGTGGGTAAAGATCTGTTTGTTAGGGTGCACTAAAACTAACTGCATTAAGTGTTAGTATTATATCTAAATATAATAAGCACTAAATATTATATTGCTCACATAGTAAAGATCAATGCATTCAGAGTTACTATGATAAAGTGTAGAATAAAAACTATGAACGTAGAAAAATGCAAACACCTGACCTTCTTGACTAAATTTATTCAAAATGTGAAATGAGTTAAATTCTAAATCCTTCTTACAGGAAGTTGAATGAATTATTTAGGGCTGAAATGTCGAATAAGAGATGTGACCTAGAAGAGCCTGTGATGAAGTAAGGTGAAGCAGGGGTTTGGCAGGTGAAGGGTTACTGCTGCATTAGGAGATGAGAAGCTTTTCATGCCAAACACGTCAAGGCAAGAGTTTTATTAATAAACACGGAACAAGGTCTCGGGCACCAATTCAATAACGGAGCCTTTCTCTGCTGACGCACAAACACTGAGAAGCTTTTACAGAAATAGAGAGGCCTTTTCTCTTGTGCTGTCATGAGCAGAGAGACTGGAGTCAGACAGACACACACACACACACACACACAAACAGCGTCATGTCTGACTGTGTGTTCATGCCCTCACCTCCAACAGCCCGACCGACTGGAGCCGCTGCGCAGGATCATCCATCTCACACACACACACACACACACACACACACACACACACACACACACACACACACACACACGCAAACACACACACGCACGCACGCACACACACACACACACACACACACACACACACACACACACACACACACACACGTCTGGTTCACTATCTTTGTGGGGACTCTCCATAGACGTAATGTTTTTTATACTGTATATCAAACTGTATATTCTCTCCCCTTACACTAACCCTACCCCTAAACCTACCCATCACACACACACACCCCCTATCCCTAAACCTACCCATCACATACACGCACACACACACACACACACACACACACACACAGACACACACACACACACACACACACACACACACACACACACTCTCTCTCTCTCTCTCTCTCTCTCTCTACTGAATGACTTCCCAAGAGAAAGGCCATAATAAAACAAATAATTTAATTTCACAAAACTATATATCGTCTAATGAATCGGAAGTAACACACATTCACAGAAAAATGCGTAATTCCGCGTTGCAACATAATGTGACTATGATCAACAGTATCGGCTTGTGCATCAAACTATAAATAAAATCAAATTCATTTCATTCAAGTTTCTATCCATTATTTCAAGGCCAAAATAGATAAACAATGAAAGAAATGGCAGTGATCTCTCTTGAAGCCTTTTACAGTCACACTGCTGATACATTAGTCAGTTTATCATGGTAATGATGCTTCTATAAAGCCAAACTCTGGTGATCTTGCTGCAGTGCAGTGCGCAGCACTCAGCGTGCTGTAATTATTCATGCGTTCTGGAGGTGCAGTGTGTTCCCTCCTTCAGAGCTTTTCCCAAACGGCTTTCAGTGGGAAGAGTGTAGCGTGACAGAGACCGCTAAAGACAAAGAGCTTGTCTGCACTGGTCCACTGCAGTAGCTCCTCCACACCTACAGTATTGTAACCCTGACTCACATCACGTCAAGCATCACCATAGAGGGAATCGTATGCATTCACGTGACTTTCCTGCGGGATCACGCCCCATTTGCCGGACCGAGTGGCAGAAGAGCTGCTGCGTGACTGGATTTAATAGTGGAAACTGAGAAAACGAAAACGACTTATTATTATCAGTTTAAACTAAAGGCTGGACTCGATATAGTGTTCCTTACAACTTACCAAAGATCCAGTGATCCATGAATATTGACATGCATTTATATATGCCTGATTTTGACGTCGGGGAAATACATAAAGCAAATTTGCCTGTGAACGCTTTATATAAATACAATATAGGTCTAAATCCGAGGGATCACTTAGTGTTATATATACTGTACTATATATAGTGTTCATGTTTTCATATCATTATAGACTAATTAATTTGTTGCCTAGATGCTGCATTAGTGGAGAATGCAGTATGTTTGCCGTCAAGGCTGAGAGGACGCTAACATTGGTAGTATCTCACAAAGTTAAAACAATGTGACAAAAACATGCGCAAATCGGACCCAAATGTTTACTTTCACGATTGTTACCATCTATTGGCATTATTTTATATCCAGCTGGTTACTTTTATGCATTTATTAGCCAAAGAAGTAGCATATTTAAAGCTAGTTCTGTCATGACAACTCAAGGAGAGATTGAATAGAATGTTAGTGTATTTGGACTGGTGGAATAGATCTGCTACGCTGCTGCTGTTGATTATTGCTGCTGCTGCAGAGCAAATACTGAGAATTGCTACTGCAAATACATTACTGCCAAGACATTCACAGACATGCTGCTGCTGCACATGTAACATACATGAAATAACCCCACGTAGCAGATCTATACAGGTGGAGCTGGGGAAGGAGGAGGGTCCTGACTGCTAACAGCAACACTTCCAGTATTTGGATGTTGATCTGCAGCTCTTTGGCCACTGATGCAACACTGATAGTTTTTTAAAATGGATACTGAATGAAAACAAACATAATGCTCCAAGTAAAATAGTGCTGAATTTTATTATTTAAAAAACAGTTAACTACTTTAGTTATAGTTTATATTTACTGATAACTACTAGTTATCATTATCGGTAAAATCCATTATCTGTGGACCTCTACCCTAGCAACTGCACAGCGAGGCCTTGGCAACCACCCACCACAACATTGGTGAACCACTCACCAAGATCTTCTTCACTCAGATCCATTTTGGCCTTCAACATTTACTGTATTTCTCTAATCTCTTGTTATCCCCTCATATTTTGTCTATCACTAAATGGCAGTCCTCCACAGACCTGTCTAGACACTGTAATTGAAACCTGACCTGTTCAGATGACCACTTACAAAAACATTCAGACATATGCAGAAAATGTAATGAGTGATACTGGATCCAAATACCACACATATGACATCTTTCGAGTCTTATCCTGCAGTACAGCTGGACTTTACTGATCCAGACCACACGACAGCAGAAACATCTACGCATGAGCTCATATATAGCCACTGGAGCTCTGCTGAGACAAAACACACATGAAAACGGCCCTAAAATGTCACTCATAATTGTTTTACATGGGGCCATGATGTCATTTCAGCATTTTTTGGTGCTAGTGTGTGATTTTATTGCGGTCCAAAAACGGAAATGTCAGTGTTTACCTCCCACCTCCCATTAGAAAGTTCCTGGACAAACGACCAACTGTTTTTTTTACATCCACCAACTTTGTGTGGAAATGTAGTTCCCATCTGAACTTTCTTTTGAGTTTATGTGGAGGTCTTGACCGCTGCTTGAGACACTGCTTTGGCACAAAGGATGCTTGCTTCAGAGAAACTAAGGCCCTGTTCACACCTGGTATTAAGATGCGTTTTGGTCGATCGGTGGACGACGTTAAGTGCAGGTGTAAACGGGTCTAAAACACTTTGAGCTTGTCCACTTTTGACCACTTCCAGAGGTAGATGAAAACACATTCGACCGGATTGCTTTCGTAGTGTAAACACTCATGTGTTCGAATGCGTTCAAACAGCCACAATAGACCGTCTTCTCTCCGACTACTGACCTAACGTGTAAACATTAGGGGAAGCGCACTAGCCAGACGGGATTTAAACTTTGACGGATGGAGACACAAGTTTGGTTTGAAGACGAAAAAAAAACCAAGCACAATGTTCTCTCACCATTCCTGATTTCTAACACACACTCACTGTGTTCGGCTGGTCTTCGGCTGACAGAGCAGAAACTAAAGCTGATGCTCTCTGTGTGTTTTTCTGTCGTCTCAGGGCGCGTTCATATGTAAATTGCACAAGCTTATTTGTCCATTAGATCTAAAGATCTGAAAAAAAAAACATACAATTACTCGCCCATAGACCCTCACCTCAAAGAAATCAGGGCAAAGGCAGTCTAAAGTAGACAAAAGAGACGGATCAAAACACCAGGTGTAAACGGGAATGTGTGCTTGTCTCTCGTCTGCTTGTGATCTGATTGATCAAAATGCATCTTCATACCAGGTGTGAACAGGCCTGAAGAGTTAAAATGAACTATGGCTATGTATGTACACATGAAATGTTTTGAGAATGACGAGTGAACAGAGATATATTTGTGGAGAGAATATTAAAGACAGCTCCATTTTAAAACATGGTTGTGGTAAATAGCAAAATCTGGTGAACAGAATGAGACTAAACCCTTACTGTAAAAGATTGGTGGCATCCATATTTAGCTTTGTATATCTAAGCAAAAAGAAACAAAAGCACAATTCTATTCACAATTCTAAGAAAGTCTATTCTTCAATGAGATACTTTGTCAATATCCATCAATCAGCTCTGTGGATGAACTTTAATTTTGATAAAAGGTGGTCCTTGAAAAGCATGCTGAAAGACATGTGATCAACTGGAATATAATACCAGACGTGCAATCAGTGCAATGGAGAGATGCTGTTTCCTTGAAATGGGTCAAATGAGAAGCTTTGATGAATTTGGTGGAAGTCTATGAGGAAGAGTCTAATGGTGGCTGGCGGTCTCACGTTACCAGAGGGGACCGCTTTCACAGAGAACCTGAGGGGAAACTACTCAGACTAAATCCCACAAATCAATAAAGTGTAAATGCAGATCCATACGTTCAGAGATTCTGCCTTGGATTTAGGGTTTCGTTCAGTTCCGGGTATGACTGTAAGCTCTGTCTCTAACTCACAGACAATAACTGACCACTATCACCACTGTTATCATACTGCACAGCATGAACACCATATTCTCTCCACAAAGCCTTTAAAGTAAGGTTAAATGAAGTCCTTAAAAGTCTGGCCCCCTCAGCTGAAATCTCGTTCATGTTTGTGGATGAGTCTTCGAAACAGGGCTGCATGCGTTTGCATTTATTGTGCATTTCGCAGAGAAGCAGCGCAATGAGCGCAGCATGTTAAACTATGTAAAATTAGATTAACATCCTAAAATCATGCGATCCTTCATGAGAGAAATCTGCCACAGCAATGATCTGAGCTCTGTCAGATAGCCTGATTCTTTACCAGGTTTGTAAGGCATCAATATCAGGGCGTTTACAGTAATTAACATTAACAGACTGGCCGGTCGTTGCTGTTCTAATGCCTGAGGGAAGACACTGAAGACCTCGTACTTTTCTCTTTTGGCAATCATTCAAATGCACTGCTCACTAATTGAAAAAAGGCATTAAGAAGCCAGATGACAGAGCAGAAAACTTAACATTTTTACAATGTTGCGACTGAGCTGGAGAAACCCCACTTAGCTTTCAGGAGATTTTTATGAATCGCTGTTTTTGATCCCGTAAATGATCAATATCACAATTGGGGCTGTTACATTTGTGGATGTAAATAAGCAGACAGCACGAGTTAGATTTTTATATTTTTCTGCGGTGTTTGCCCATGCAAAATTCCCCACAATACTACAGTGTTTTTGGCTGTTGAAGTGTATTGCTATATGTTTACTACATACTTCTACAATGTAAGGACTGTTGAGTGCATGAAGTGTCCAACATTCCTGATAAATAAGAGCATCATCCGGGTCCCTGAAGTGCACTTTGACCTGAAGGACACACTGATATTCTGGTCTTCATATATGGCTCGGGAATAGGAAGACAGAACTTCTAAAGCACATTAAGTTGCTTGGAATCAAAGTATTTAAGTTTTAAACAAGTTTAACCTACAGAAACTGACCTTTTGTGTTGCACAGAGGAGATGAGATGCTCTAGATGATTATGATTATGATATCAATGTGAGCTTTTAAATGAATGAAGAATTAAAGTTAGGGTGAAAACATCAATAAGAAACGCAAGGATATATTAAAAATTACAAAAAAAACTATAATCCTCCCTAATTTATATACAGTACCTGAGTCAAAGACATAGGCCTACGGATACAAAAAAGACATGCAATGCTACACAAGGACTCAAAATCTTTTTGATATTTGTTCATTTACAAGAACAGTCAGAATGACAGGCTTTCCAAAGTTACATGAGGTCTGAGGACGAGCCGATTCCCCTCGATTGAATCAGACTTTACAGCCTTACATATGAGAGACAAATGAGCCATTTAGGATGAAGAGAATCGAGAGCGAACAAACTTTTCAAGGATACACGAGGAGGACCGTTTAAGACGAAGCGATTCACTAGAATGAATCAGACATACCAGTGCTACATATAAGAGAGAGCCGACAGTAAAGTATCTCAAATGTGACATTAAAGACAGCATTTGTTGAGGTACACCACTAATCGTTCCTCGCACTGCATTCATAGAAATTGTGGTTGTGCAGAAAATGCAATGATGTTATATGAATTTGTATGCACTTTACAAACTATATATACAGAACAGATATGGTGATTTTGCAGTTTCCATCAGTATATTCTGTCTTCACTCTGGGTGGGTCGGGGTCACCCTGGCCCTTCTGTGGCCTCGCCACCGATTTACACATTATTGATTTTAATGCTAGTGAAAAGGATGCATTCTTACTTTTGCTGATGATTAGGCTTGCTGTAGTATTTGTTTTTCCAAGGCTGTTGACTGCCTCACAGGTGTACAAACCAGCATCTCCCTCTGTGGACTTCTTGATCAATAGCTCGGATATTTTACCCCTGTGGAAAGTTACATAATGCTGGTTGTTTATACTGCAATTCAAGATAAACATTAGCAATGTATGCATCATCATGAGTCAGAGTAATATCTGAGTAATTCTTTTCAAAACTGCAAACACTGTCCCAAGGTTATGAATTGAATTAGGAGGGAGAATCTCAGCACAGGCCTGTTTGGTTTTACTGGGTTAAACTTTGACAAACACCTGCCCACATACTTGTACGACACACGGCAGATATCTGTTACGCTAAATGCAAAAATAACATTTCTGACGTAATATTCTCTGAAGCCAAATCTTCATTCAGCTTGAACAAAATAATGATACATTTAAACAGTAGGAACTTACTTTTTCTTTCCCCTAATCATTATGCTTTTGGGTTTGTTTTTGCCTGTGAGTTCCTGTCCGTTCTTGTACCACTTGAGGCTGGGCAATGGGTTTCCCGCCGTGATCTGACACTTAAATACGGTCTTTTTCCCATCCTGCACTGTCACACTCCGCAGGGTCTTTAACTTGGGTTCGGCTGAAACAAAGACACAAAACAGAAGACAGAAATTACCCACGGTATTTGATAAAACTTCAAATATTTAACCATATGTCACCTATTCTACTGTAATTATATTTTTTTATGAAGGGGGGGTTTGACAGGAACCTGTTGTTGATTGTCATGATAATAATGTCAAATAATCTTAAAGTTAATAGGCTTAATTTTTTGAGCAAAATATTATCAAAATGTTCTCCATTGCTGTCCTCTCTGCAGTGTTGCCAGATTGGGCGGTTTTGAATTTGATTGTGTGGGTCAAAATTGGTTTGGGCAGGTGGACAAAATTTGGGCTGGTTTGGGATTCGAGATGTTCCCTTTCAGTCGCTCAAGTTCGACTTAACGTCGACGTGACGATGTAATTGGGATCCCATGGAAAACGCCACGGTTGCTGCCACATCCAGCGCCCTACGCAAGACTCTCAGACCCCCAACTGGATGGGGCGGAAGGCCTGCATAGAGGGAGTTTGAACTGCTGTTCCGTTATACCCCACACAGTGGAACTCTTTGGATAACACTGGGAAAGCGTGCCTTTCCAGGGGAGAGGGACGCTGCGGAAGCTACATCCTGCCCGAAGGGAGGTAAATGTGGAGAATACACATATGGACTTGCTGGAGGGGCAGTGCAACATGTGGAATGTCACTGGGGTGGCTCCAGCCTGAGAAGGGGGAGGCAACACCAGGCAGTGACGGCAGAGCAGACTCTACCAAGAGAAAGACACGGGCTCACCGCAGGGAGCTGATCGTGGAAGAATACGCATATGGGATCGCCGCAGGGATCACCACATATGGAACCCAGCCTAGCACAATTTACGCAAGCATACGAGCAATAGGCCTGGCGTCGGACGCTCCACAACGTCTGACTACCGAAGGGGAGCGGAGGAACTCTACGGGGTTCGTCTGAGTGGGGAACTCGACTGGAGCAAAGAAGCGCACGTATCCGCTCCATGTGGAGGGGAGTGGCGCAGCAAGCCGACACTAGAGCGGGAACTTCGGTGTTACTGGCTGGTTGAAGCAAGCACACAGGAAGAAACCGGCTCAACACGTAGGCTATAAAATCTAGCGAACGTGTTAGGTGTCGCCCAGCCTGCAGCTCTAGAGATATCTGTCAGCGAGGCACCGTGTGCCAGCGCCCAAGAAGAAGCGACACCCCTAGTGGAGTGGGCTCTCAACCCAGGTGGGCAAGGCACGCCTTGGGCTTCGTAAGCCAAGGCGATGGCATCCACTATCCAGTGGGCCATCCTCTGCTTGGAGACAGCCTTTCCCTTCTGCTGGCCTCCGTAACAGACGAAGAGCTGATCTGAGGTCCTGAGGCTTTGCGTTCTGTCCACGTACAGGCGCAGAGCGCGGACGGGACAGAGAAAAGCCAGGGCTGGGTCTGCCTCCTCCGAAGGCAGCACTTGCAGGTTCACCACCTGGTCCCGGAAGGGAGTGGTGGGAACCTTGGGCATGTATCCGGGCCGGGGTCTCAGGATCATGTGAGAGTTAGCCGGGCCGAATTCCAGGCACGATTCGTCGACCGAAAATGCATGCAGGTCCCCTACCCTCTTGATGGAGGCCAATGAAACCAGGAGTACTGTTTTACAGGACAGAATTTTTAACTGCAGAGGCTCAAAGGGTGGTCTCTGAAGAGCCGAAAGGACCAGAGACAAATCCCAAGAGGGTATAGAGAGCGGGCGAGGAGGATTTAGTTTCCTCGCCCCCCTCTGGAACCTGACGATCAGATCGTGCTTTCCCAGCGACTTACCCTCAACTGCTATTGTGATGTGCGGCGATAGCGGCAACATACACTTTAAGGGTGGAGGGAGACAGCCTTCGCTCCAAGTTCGGGGGTTCTCCTCATGAGAAGAACACCAGTCAACGAACAGGTTCCACTTCAACGCATAGAGGTGCCTCGCTGAGGGGGCTCTAGCGGAAGTGATGGTGTCAACTACCGCTGGAGGTAGGTCACCTAGAACCTTCGCGTCCCGTCCAGGGACCAGACATGGAGTTTCCAGAGGTCTGGACGTGGGTACCATAGGGTGCCCCGTCTCTGAGAGAGCAGGTCCTGAGAGAGCAGGTCCTCTCTCAGAGGAATGGGCCAGGGAGGGGCTGTCGCGAGGAGCACTAGTTCTGGGAACCAGGTCCGGTTGGGCCAATACGGCGCAACTAACAAGACCTGCTCCTCGTCCTCCCTCACAAGGTCTGAGCAAGAAGGCTCACTGGGGGAAAGACGTGTCCGGGGCAGCAAACAGATCTATCTGTGCGGTCCCGAAGCGCTTGAAAATCAGCTGGACCACCTGGGGGTGGAGTCGCCATTCTCCCGGTAGCACCTGCTGCCATGAGAGCTCGTCGGCTGCACGGTTGAGCAGGCCCGGAATATTAAAGGCACGAAGCGACCTCAGATGCTTCTGACTCCAAAGGAGGAGATGGCGGGCGAGTTTTGACCACCCTGACGGTTGATGTACGCAACGGTCACAGTGCTGTCCGTATGGACGAGTACATGCTTGCCTAGTAGCACCGTTTTGAAGCGGCCCAGTGCAAGATGTACTGCTAACAACTCGAGGCAGATGATGTACCAATGCAGTTGAGGCCCCATCCACAAACCTGAAGCTGCATGCCCGTTGTACGTGGCCCCCCAGCCGGTGGCAGAGGCATCCGTGGTGACCACAGAGTGCCTGGGCACTTGTTCTAGGGGGACACCTGCCCGCAGGAACGAAGGGTCCGACCACAAGCTGAGAGTTTGGCAACAGTGCGGGGTCACTTGGACCCGGCATGAGCCGCTCTGCCACGCCCATCTCGGGACTCGATCGTGGAGCCAGTGTTGGAGCGGCCTCATATGAAGCAATCCGAGCAGTGTTACCGCGGCTGCAGATGCCATATGCCCCAGGAGCCTCTGAAACAGTTTCAGTGGTGCCGCTGTTCTGCGTCTGAGCGTGCTCACGCAGTTCAACACTGACTGGACGCGGGCCTCTGTGAGGCGCGCTGTCATGTTGATCGAGTCCAACTCCATAACGAGAAAAGAGATCCTCTGCCCGGGGGTGAGTTTGCTCTTTTCCCAGTTGACCAGAAGCCCTAGGTAACTGAGGTGACATGAGAGGTCACTATTGTGGCCGTCTGCTGGCGCCAGGGAACGACTGCATCCAGAAACGCACAAGTGGAATGACATCCTGAAAAGGACGCAGGGTCACGCTTGTGTTGCTCTTTTAGTTGAAAACAAAAAATATAGAAAAGAAAAAATAACTCTCTCAGTGCTGAAGCACCCAGGGATAGCCGCAGTGTAATCGGGGTACACACTCAAGAGAGGAACACCCACCGAGACCGACCATACAGACACACACACACAAGCAATGCTGTGAAAATAGCAGTTGTGAGCTGTAATGCTCGCGGCCACCACTGATCGCGCCTTCACACCAGCACTGGAACAGAGTATCTTCTTTTGAAGCAGTCTTCAACGATGCAGCAGTCTGCAGAAACTCAAAGTCAAAACGAAAGCTCGACTCCTCAGCGAAAGACAATGAGTGCGTGCGCCCGCTTCATTTATACCCGCGCTGCGGGGCTGGGCGTGTGACGCTTCTCATGCACACCAACGTTCATTGGCTTGTTCTGTAGACACTCGAAGTTGATAGGGCTCCCTGAAGTGATCCCAAATACGTCGAACGTGAGTGACTGAAAGGGAACCCAAGTGCGCATATACTCCATCCAATCAGTCATCATGATGTTATTAAACACACATGCCCACTGCAATATTCAACAATGCATTGCCTGTGTGAGAACTGAGCTGGACGATGACATCACTTATTAATTGCAGCAATCAACTTTACACATGTGGGTTATAAGTAAGCTACGACAAGAAAACATTCTGCAAAAAATCAATTTTTAAAATCAATTCTTCCTCAGAAGGAAGAATGGGACTCAGCTAAAACCCTCCACCTCACCCAATGTTACACCCCTGGTTTTCTCAAGCAGTGGTTTGCATGTTGGCTTCAAACACAAAAACTTGCTTAAATTAGGATTTTATTTGTATTCATATCCAATATATATAGTAACATTTTGAAATATCTGACACAATATAATGAATGGAGATTTAAACTAAGGGTTGAACTGTGTTCTCATAAAGTATTTTTAATAAATGTCAGGCCAGGGCACGTTTTATACAGTAAATTTATACAATTAATTGCAATATTTATAATCAACAAATTGTAAAAATAGTGAGTGGTTTGGTTTCTATATATTTAACTTTATCATTTTGTTTAAATTCTGCTGAAAAAACTCTAATATGCTGTTTAATTGCGAGTTCCTATGTAACAGTGTGACAACATACAATAACCTAGAGCAGTAAAATATAGTGTGATGTCGTATAAAACAAATAAGTGAAAGCTCGCCCTGGGCATGACCCAAAATAAAAGCATGCGTATGTCATGACATCTTTCTTAAAGAATGAGAGTGAAAACAACATGCCTAATAGTTTAGAGAAGAAACATCACAACATGACAAAGGTGAAAATGATTCACAACTAAACTAAATAATGTGCTGTGTTTACTTTAAACGGTAGGGTTATTCACTATATTTGGGAACACTTAAGATAAGGGATTACATATTCACTTCTTCTAACTAGGAGTTTTCCCCTCAATAAACTCCTAATTACTGCTTTTTGACAGTAAGTAAGGTAGTTGTTGTAGTGGTTATGTTTAAGTAAGGGGAAGGGTTAAGGGATGTAGAATATGGTCATGCAGAATAAGGCATTAATATGTGCTTTATAAGTACTAATAAACAGAAAATATGCATGCTAATAAGCAACTAGTAGTGAATAGTGTTACCTAATCTAGAGTGTTACCCTATAATTAAAGTTATATAAACAAAACAAACACCTATGGTAGGACCGCATTTACACAGCTACATAAACCTGTGAGAGTGAGTTTTGGGGAAAAGACTGACGAAGGACATCCTGATACTCAAGATGAGTGAAGTTATAAGTCGGCACCAGCAGGTGGTGATACTGCAGTAAATACTCAAGTCTGAAGAGACGCACAGATAACTAAAGATGAACAGACCACTTTTAATGAACATGTTCATTTATTCAGAAAATCCTTTTGTGTTAAACTCTTGTTTGTCCCAACTACATAAAATTCCCTCTGACTTTGGCAAATTCCCGGCTAAAAAACCCAAGGAGAGATTTTCAGCTAAATTTACCCTTAAATGTTGCTGCGCTGATTATAGTGAGAATTGTTTAGGAATGGTTAAAATAACTCTCTGTATTATTGATCTGAATATGCTATTTAATGCACCAACTCACATTATTTGTATGCTTGTATACTTGGCTAATACAGAGATTTTGATTAATTCTGTAAATGTATTCTTCAGTTGTGGGCTGGTTAATCTAACAGAAGCACACTGATTTCTGCTGAACCTGAAGGTGTTTGTTTGCCAGTCACAGATGCTCAATCCTCAGAAACTTTAAATCCATCAGTCCAAACTGCCCTATTCCCAGATCAAAATGATAAAGCATGCAGCTCAAAAATCTTGTTGCCTTATCATACAACACTTCCTGTTGACAAGGTGCTTTTAATAACAAGAATCTTTTGCATAGCACAGTGATGACAGCAATACTGCTTCATCTCAGTAGAAACCTCTGCTGGGACACTGACTGGGCTTCCTTGCATACAGAGACGTCCACTTGGTGCGTTATATGTGTGTAAAATACACCGTCAGGCCAAGAAAAAAGTCACTGTTTGGATTTAAATTGGAAAATGATTAAGAGTCTACGATTGGATCATTATTGCAGTGATTATCATGTTCCTAGTTTGTTATATGTTTGGCAACAGTTCTTCTAATCCTAAGTGATGGAGTGTGTAGCTTTTCATTTCTTAAACAACCATGTAGGAAGTCACATCATGGCCATCAAGCAATTTTGTGTTTAAAAGACGTCTAATAGCGGTCCAAACACAGCCCAGATGTCTAGGCTAAAACAAGGCAAAATTTGGGCTGTCAGTGAAAATTGAATAGACGTCTAAACCAGAGCCTAAGAATAAACTAGTCATCAATTAGATAAAGAATTGAAACGAGTGAAGATATGAATCCAAACACCTTGTAATCACTGTTTACTTTGCTTACATGATGGAATATCATACATCTCGCAAGTTATTTTGGCATGTTATTTACATGTAACTACAGTCAATTCAAGGTTATTTTGTCTAGAAGTGGGTTACTCATAGCCGGACTATATCCGTTCTATAGTTAACCTAGACGGTGAAACGACGGCTATTGCTTGCCCATATATAAAAGTGGTGATGTTATTTCCATCAAGAGTTGCATCAATTTTCTGTCAAGATCTGGTATTGTCAATGCAAGAGTCCAGCACTCTGTAAAGTCTCCTCCAGCACATCCCGAATACTTTCAGTGGATTTAAGCTCTGGATTCATGTGAAAATGATTCTTCATGCTCCTCTCAACCATTCTTTCACAATCTGAGCCAATCTTGACATTATCATCCTGGAATATGGTTATGATGTGACTTCCTACATGGTTGCTTTTCAGCTACACACTCAATCAATTAGGATTAGAAGAACTGTTGCCAAACATATAAAATGCTATAAACATAATAATAACTGCAATAATGATCCAATCATAGACTCTAAAGCATAAATCCAAACAACAACCTTTTGTTTTCTTCTTTTTCTTTGGCCAGGCAGTGTATTTCAACCTGATAAAATCATGGACGGATAACAGTGAATACCGTTATTTCTGTTTCCTCGCGGTCTCTGGGTCCAGGCGCTGCCCGTCCAGCTGTTTCTGTGTGTCACGGACGTGCTCCCTTTGGGGAAACTCCTACACTGTCTTTCAGGCCGCAAAATTGAGTCGGATCAGGGTCCACATTCCAGTGAAGAAATCCATGACCTAATATGATTTTCAGACAGACAGATCCTGCTTATATCAGAGATCTTTTCCTATAATAATACTATTGTACCTAAAGAGGGAACCAAACTCCGTTAGAGAAACATCTTGACTGCCTTCAACTGGAGGATTACTATAGGTGTTTTGGTGAATGTATGAGTCAGTTCTCCTCAGATTCACACACGTGTCCAAGCAGAGGAACTACATCTGTACAGAAATCACATTAACCATAGATTACTAACTACAACCAAAGAGTGCCACAACACTTTTGTCTTCATTTTAAACACTTGATCTATTTTTGATCATTTCAAATTATGCTTTCATTTCAAAGTACGCAAGTGCTATCTTTCTTTACAATAGATAAATGTTGCTTTGATATTTTATATATCATGGAAAGATATTGTGGCGAGTAGGACGAGGCCGAGAGCTGGTGGAGTGACTATGGATGAGCGACACCTGCGCAACGCACCGGTCTCGTATCTCTCACGGAGGAGCGGAAGCATAAAAGGAGGAGCGACGACAGTGGAGATCGAGAGTGGAACAGGCCTGATTTTATTTTGATATATGTGACAGCAGTCGTCCGCGAGGGGCTGTTGTCTTTTGCTTTCATTTTTGTATTTGTTTTATTTTATGATTAAAAAAGTCTTTAAATGTTCGCCGGTTCCTGCCTCTTTCTTCCCACAACTTTGAACTTTATCACAGATATATTCAGACATTTTTAAAGGTGAATCAAAAGTTCAAATACTTCAAACACAATAATTCCTCACGTTTATACGTATGAAACTCAACGAACAGGACGCATTTCATCCGGCTGAGGTTCGTCTAAAGGTCGCATGAGCGTGTTTCAACATGAGCTCGAACTGAATCAGTGCAAGTGAGTTCTTCAGAAAGAGATCATTCACAGAATCCACACTACTCAAATACATTCAAAAATAACATTAAAAAGCAGGCTGTGAATGGGAGCGTTCACTAACTTTTAACTCTAGTCACACGTAATATTAATACTTAATAATCAATAACCAAGAGTGTGTGTTCAGTGACATACAGTGGGCCTCATACCACATTGAAAATCAGAGATTCAAATCTAATTTAAACTTAGAAATAACCAGTGAATTTAGCATTGTAGAGTTTGGCTGATCATCTGAATTAATGCTGGAGAACATGATAATCAGGTTTAGTTGATGAAGCCCCAGTGCTGCTGTCAATACAGTGAAGGAGACACACCAAATACTGAGACCTTCTCACATTGAGGTACAGTTTTCCAATTCAAATGTATCTCAAATTGTTACGCTAATAAATGTAATTTATAATGCAAATAAATGTCCCCTACTTCAAATTAACAACTTAAGTTCAGTTGCTGCCTTACATTTTTAGGTATAATCAAAATTGGCTGTACAACAGACTTTTAAAAAATGTCCTAGTTGAATCTTGTATAACTTAAAAATGAAGCTCAAACTAAAGAGTTAAAGTACTGGAAAAATATATGCTGTAATGCCTTTTCTCCGGGTGTGTATTGAAACGCTGAAACGCTGGTCCGCTGTACTCCCTGAAGTCCAGAAGTCAAGCCACCGATGTGACAGGCGGGAAACTCTCTCCTATAAGTCACCAGACCGGTGGGTCGTGTTAATGGTTACAAATATTTCTGCCCTTTCTCGCTTGACAGAGTCGCACGCACTCAAACATCACAGTGGATTGCAACACCTGTAACCTGAAAGCGCAGCTCACAGGTAAAGAAACTATTGAAATCTGCTCAATAGTCAAGCTGTCAATCCATTCCCACCACCTGAAACCTTGACACACACACTTCACCACACCTCAGCAGAGCAGACGCTTACCTTCCGGGGAGCCTGAGTCCTTATCCTTTTTCTTTCCGCCACCTTTCCCTTCTTTTCTTGGCTGTTTCTCAGACATGCTGGCTCTGTGTTCTCGCTCCGTTCAGCTGTCAGTCAGTGTAAGTTGAGCGCGAGGTGTGAGTGTGTGAGCGTGGACTCCCTCAGACAACTCTAGGAACAGAAACTCTCCCCCGTCTGCAAGTGTGTTTTACTAAGGAGAGGCGGGATCAACTCGCAATGTGTCAGATTTCCACATGTCCCACGAATCAGTGCACTTCTTTATTTATAAATTAGCAACGGCCGCTGTGTTGGTGTATTAAAGCCCCTTTGAAGACTTCCTAATCTTTGAAGACATTCAGCTCTAATGGTCTGATTGTGTATAAACAGGACGGTTGTCACATTGGTTCTGTCATCATATACTCATAAACTGTGATCGAACTAAGTACTGTGAAATGTGTCATGATAATTAAATACTCAACTGTAATTTATCAATGGAAAAGTGTTATACACACATAATACTTGTGTCTTCCTCTCTTTGGATGTGACGACACACGGCTGACATAAGCATGGCACGCTTGACAAGACCAGACACGCTGGATTTCAGTTGATGTTGTCAGGTTTGATGTGGCTCTGTGGTCTTGTTCGACATGACGTGTGGGACAAATGTCAGGATACACCAACCAGGAGGACCGTGCCAATACTCCTGCCATCCACACCGAAACTGGGCTTTTCACAGAAATATGTTGAACAACAGCAGATCTAACAGTTTAAACTTTATCTTTAAAACAAGACAAGTGACATGTTTTGCTCATGTTGGTATCATAAGCAAATCCTAAATATAAAACTTTTAAAATAAAAATATGCCTAATGATTGAATTACAGTCACTGACACATGAGTGTGTGAATAACAATACATGAAATATGTGTGTTGGTTAACTGAGTGTACCTAAAATAGAAAAAAGCATGTGTTTTCATACAGGATTACAGTCCCTGTCTGCTAGTCTTTCATTTTCCTTAGGGATGCACCTGTACTAACATTCTGGCTGATAATTATTTTCATATTATGGCTGATAAATGGCAGATTTAAAAAAATCTATTATTTTATTAAATGAATAATAAAACATTAATACATTTGAAATAAAACTACTAGTTAGTTTATAAAACTACACGTGAATTTAGCCATTACAGCATGTACAGTATGGAAATGGATATTCATTTGGAGATTTGCTAAAGATTACATTATTAAATTATTAGTTTTTAAAGATTGTCTTTAAGTGAGCTTTAAAACAATGGTAATCTACATGTACAAGCAGAGAAAATGAGTCTGTACAATTAAATATCCAATCTCAACCAATATATGTCAACTCCATACACACTGTTACCGATAAATGTAAAAAATATGCAATAACAGCCTATAATGGATCTACTGTATGGAAGCTTGTTTGAAGCCGCCACAGAATAAAACATTTTAAAAGATAATTGCGACTTTTAATCTCACAATTGCGAGTTTACATCTCACAATTCTGACTTTATTTCTCAGAATTGCGAGATATAAAGTCAGAATTGTGAGATATAAAGTCGCAATCGCGAGTTATAAAGTCCAATTCTAAGGGCTAAAAAAATGACTTTTTTACTCAGAATTTCAAGTTTATATATCACAATTTCTGACTGCATAACATGTTACCTTTTTTATTTTTTTATTATTTTTTATTATTATTTTTTATTATTATTATTTTTATTATTCTGTGGCGGAAACAAGCTTCCATATGGATGCCTATTAATTCACAAATAAGTATTTTTACTTTTTTATAATAAAGTATATTTATTTTTGTTAGTGGTGCGTTCCATTTTAAAATGTTGGCAGAATGAAATGTTTGAATGTTTAAATTGGTGCTTAATGAAATAAACGTTTGTTGAGTGTTTTTGCTGATTAATATCGGTAAGTAGGAATGCCTTCATTTTTTTTAAATATTTGTTTTTTATTACTGAGCGAAAGTAAAACAAGTGAAAGCATGGCAGAACATATATTACTTGTTTTAAAGATATTTTGTCGTTTGAAATCAGATCTGAGATCAGGCGGTACGAATGTTTCATTTACAGCGGTAACTTCAGACATGCTCCCTCACAAATCCAGTCCTGAGCCATTTCCTTCAGCACAAGCACTGGCACGTCACGTCAAACAGGTAACATTTCAAAGTCAGTCCTCGGTTTGGTTTAAATTGAACCTTTCAGTTTCACCCAGTGGGTGTTGAATGAAACTCGCCCCTTCAGGTACTGTAGTCATCCTGAGAGTCTCCTTGAGGTGGGTGGGGTCGAGGAAATCCAGGACTCTTTCCTTCTGTACAAAGGCTGATGCGTCACAGATACGGCTACAGTTAAGGATACGGTTGAGTGATCTTGGAGGGAGAGGAATGTGTGGGCTTCAATAGAGCGGAGCAAACCTGCGTGAACACAGCCAGAGCTCATCCATCGGGATCAGGTTCAGCGAATAGGAATAGACTCCACTTACTGACTCGAAAGGGACGTCAGGGACAGGAAGGAACCTCAAATCGCTATTCATTGGAAACTACATTTCCATTGCACCATATCAAATCATTTTTTTTTTCTGTTTACAAAAATCACGATGAATTTTCCCCTGACAGAGTTGAACATTATGAAGATAATGAAAAATCTGCACAATACTGACTAAAAGAGAAGTGTGCCAAATTTCAAAGGTGAAAACAACGTAACAGAGTTCAACTATTGAGACTGATGAGGCCAATGTAAGTTTAACCCCTTTGGTGCACACACACACACACACACACAATAAAAATAAACAATTGACATGACTTAAAAAAGGTTAAATGGTCCTGAAATAAAATAGTCACACTTTATAGATTTGATTTTCTCACAGTTTAAGAGAAAAACGTGTATTGGAAATTATATACGTCATATAAAAAACTAAAAATACTATTTATGTGCATTTTTTATAACAATAAATCTAAAATTCTATAACTTTTTTTAAGTTTACTTTTTAAAAACGTTTTGACTTTCACAGTAAACTAATCTGGCAAGTGCCGTCTTCAGTCTTCAAAGACCAAACTTCAGTTTGTGCTCCAAAACATTCAAAATTTATTACAGCTTAAGTTGGACATTTCTTTTTCGGGTCTATGGATTATATGGACAAATGGATTATAACTACTGCATAAATATAATTTAGTACCATAAAATAAGTTAAAAAAAAACATTACATTAGCATTAACAAAAAAAAAAAAAAATCTACAAAGTGCAAGCATGATATTTTAATTCAAATAAAAGTGAAATATTGGTAGAAATCTATGTGATTTAATGCAATGTGATTATAAAAAATTTGAGTTTAGCTTCCTGTCAAATATTTCACTTGTTAGTCACATGGGCATTTGGGAATCATACCGTAGCGTTGGCTATTTACCATATAAATGGTTTCCTTTATTACGGGCACTATTACTCAGAAACATGATGGTGCAGAAAATCACAACATTTGGATGTAGGGTCCCTTACTGCTTGCAACAGGCTTAAAAATATGAATCATGTTACAAAACAGTGTTGTAAATACACGCTTGCATTGCTCAATGCTGTCATGTCCTTTAAACAATAATTGACAAAGATACGTAATTGGTGACTTTTATTCACCTACGCCATGTCTTATTGAACAAACAATTTATAGTAGTGGGTTCAAGGCACTTAGAGAACCTCAACTTTCCAAAGAACTTTTCTGAGAAATCGCAGAATTTCCGTGAGCGCAATCTGTATAAACATGACGCCTACATGTAAATCGTACGGCCCAACAACCCCTTGTCCTCAAAACAAGCTCTTGACCATCTCTCCACACATCAGATCTGTTCATACAGCAACCATCAAATCATTTTTGCAATGATTACTCTCACTTTTTCAGCTGGTGACTTTCACTCCACAGGTGTCATGATCCAGCTGTCTCGTAGAGGAATATGAATAATGCCTGTACAGACACCAGGATCCTCTATGTCAAAAGAGTGCTTTAAAAAATAGCCTACGAGAATGAAAGGTAAAATACATATAGTTAGGAAGGAGATTCAACACAAAACACGTCAGACGTCACAAAAGAGTGTGTTTTTAGGTCCTTTTCCTTTTTGTGAGTTTCTAGGAGGGGCAAAGTGTGAACCTGCAGCCTGTTCGAACTTGAAGAGATCAGAATATTATCCACTGCTCTCCTCATATTTATTTGGGCTTTGTTGTCTTGGATACACACTACTCCTTATGGTCACATTTCTAGAAAATAGTATGTGCATATTTCATAACAATAAATCTAGAATTTCTATAACTTTAAGTTCACTTTTTTAAAACTCTAGCAGTAATCTGGCAAATACCTTCTTTAAAAAGATCAAACTTCAGTCAAGATTTATGACAGTTTTCATTTTCAGGTCTATGCTCAAAAAGTGAATAAATGGATAATAACCACTGCAAAAATATAATTTAGTACCATAAAATAAATAGAGTTATTATTGCCACGATAACCAAACCGAATGACAGTCTTGACGAAAGATTTGTTTCACATGCATGTGAATAATACGTGGTCTAATACGCACTGCAGGAGATCTTGTCTATTGCAATGCCCATGTTTATAGTTATTTATATATCTTATATCATCATCTAGCCCTGTAAATACTGCAAAACAACTTCGAATCACTCCGTTTTGTTTTCTTGCAGAAAAGCACCTTTGATGAAGTAAATATTTTCTGAATTGTGGATGTGGGTGTTGAACGCAATAGAGCCAATTTGCAGGTGTATGTTTTACATCGCCATAAAAGGTCATCAAAACAAAAAAAAAAACATGACAAAAACTATAATTGAACGAGCATAATGTAAATATTATGATTAGTGTGAAAGCTAGCGTAAAACACCAGCCCTGTGCTTGATGCGCTGAAGTTACTGAGATGAAAAGGGCAACTGTTGAAGACGACTCTCTCGTCCAGATGTCCGGCACGCTGTGTGTACTGCTCATAATGGACTGTTTTCTTTCAGCATTTCTGAAAGTGAAGTTGTTTGGGTTGTTTCATAAACATAGTTGTGACTGAAGGAAGAGCGCACTCAACAAAGCCCAACTTGAGCGCAACTCGCACAAGCGCTCTGGATGTTTTTACCGCAGTGCTATCATCAGTTACTGACAGCTGAATATCATTAGACCTCAAATCTTCAAGGATCAAGAAAATGTGCATAAAGACAGTCAATGTTTATGAGAGAGTTGCCATTAATACATTTAATTGTAAAATGTCCCAATATGAGCCTCATCACAGAGTTTCCAGTAAAGTGAAATATTAAACATAAGCAGAAGAGTCAGCGAGACGCAGGCAAAGGTCAATCCTCCAGCTGATCACATCTCGTGTGTCATGTGATGCTAAAGACCTGCAGGCAATATATCTTATGCAATAGTGTTATCCTGCAAACGTGTTATTAATAATGTGTACTTTATAGCAGTGTTTTTTACATAGTGATGTGGAATATAAAGCGCAGTTTGTATTTTAATACATGAAATAGTTCTTTGTACGTAGTTACAATCAAGTGCTCTATGAGATGTGATTGTTTATAACAGGATAACAAAAAATAAAAGAGTGATGGCTTCTGGAAAGGAGCATATCTGACTACGACACACAGACACTCTTTCTTGGCAATGTTACAAGGGTCAAATGTCAGGATCAATATTCTGGAATTTTGGTTCCAGCTTGTATTCACTCCAGCAATTTGCCAGAACATTTTCAAAATCAAAGTCCAGTGTGAATGTAGCTTATCTATGCTAGGATCTGCCAATGATTTTAAAGAGGCTGCTAATCTTTCACTGCATTGGTGTCATTTGGTAAGGGACTTCTTTGGATTACCTTTATGTTATATGTTGTAATCTCACAGTAGAAATGTAGGCTAGTCCACCAAATACAGGGCTTTGTTGTTCATTCCAAAACCGCATAAGAAGAAAACATTGACAAATAAGCCTGACAGTTCAGACAATACACGCGTATTGTGGAAGGGTTTGGCCGTCATTGTTCATGTATAAGAATGTACCAGTACAGACACAGATACAGGAGCTAATGGACCCCAGGAACAGACTGTGGATGGGACTGACCTTTTAATATGACAATGACATCATCTTCAGGTACCTTGAACCTTTGGGAATACTGTATACTGTGTATATATATATGATACTGTATATATATATATATATATATATATATATATATATATATGTATAGGTATATATGTATATAGGTATATATGTATAGATACTGTATCTATATATGAGACAAAACAAGTCAATCCTGTTTCTTGCCATTCACTACTTTTTCCACATTAAATGATTTCAAGAGATTTCAGTTTTTCACGTCTTTTGGTTGATTTAGTCAAAAGGAGCAGTTTAAGGTTGCTGAAGATGATGTCATTGTCAAATTTTAAGAGGTCTGTCCCATCCACAGTCTGTCCCTGACGGTTTCTCTTCATATGAACAAAGGTTAAGTTGCTGACAGTGACATGAAGTGTTTATATACAGGCATAAAACACACCAAAAATCGCTAACACTTTACAATACGTGTGACACATCTGACCTAAAATGACCTCCTTACCTTGCCCACCTGCTAGATCTTTTTTTTTTTCACTCAGATATACTGTACTGTACATCCTCTTGAAACTTGACGTAGACAAACGTAAACAAGCAGAAGAAGGCAGCAAAACAGATTAAAGCACACCACCTGCGCTGCCTCATCATGCGATGGCAATGTGTGTGTTACTGAGCTACAGAAGAGGCGGATGGGTGACTTACAACAGGATATGACCTTCAAACAAACCCACTCATCCCTGAGGAAACGTCCAGTAATCTTCAGATTAACTCCAGTGCTTCACTTACAACCCTCCCCGATGACAATATAAGATGAAAGACAACCAAACAAACCTAAAACCTGGAAATGCAGCATTTAAAGTAACTCCTGATATAAACCATCCTAGATTCAAATCCACTCTGACAGACATTCATTTAGCCTTTTGCCATCAACTAAAACTGAAACTCTATTCTAGTGGATGGAAACAGGGTAGGAATCATCAAACTGGTTTAATTATAGTAAATGATTAACAAACTCAAAGCTAATCATGCATGACCTATAAAAATGCCTGCTTGTATACACAGTCAAACCAAAATTTATTCAGACACCTTCAACATTTCTCACATTATCACAGTTTATTCGCTATAGTTTAGGAAATGGTAATAAAATATGACAAGAACTCAGAGTTATCAAATCAGTTGATATTTCACTGGTTTTGTCCATCCTTCTGTTAGACTGTCTCACAAATGAATTATGTTGAATATCTGTCAGCTGTTAAATTTAACTACACAATTAGATAATATCAATTTATCTCAACCAATTACCAAGCAATGCTTCTTTTTGTTCAGTCTGTGGTGTACAAAGGTCGCATTAGCAATTAAAGAAAAAACACTTAAGAAAACATGGTCAGCTCAAAGTGTCTGAATAATGTTTGGTCCCAAATTGTTATACATTTTACTGGTAGTCACTGTATGAAGAATCTTTGGGCATAATATGTCACAGTTTACTTTATTTTTCAATCCTCACTTACATAAATTAACTATAGTGTTCTGCACCCACTAGTCAAATGTTAAATGCAACAGAGATTGAAGTGTAGAAAAACTCAGGAATTCTTTTTTTTTTTTTTCTAATTCAATAAAACAAAAGGAACCACCCAATTTTAACTTTACATTCTTATTAACCCCTATGGGGACTCAGGACCCCGGCCTCCACAATCCTGCCCAAATCTTCCTCCTCCTCAATCCAACAGCATTTTCTGTTTTTATGGCCTGTTGCATCTATTTATAGAGACATTAGAAAGCATGAGTTCATTATTTTTCTTCCTGATAGGACTGAAGGGTGTTTCCATTCTCCTGCCTGGAGACGTGGGTGAAACAGCAGATTAGAGGGCATTCATTGAACACATCTCGACCAATATCATCGCTTTTAAATAGATCTGTATGACAGAAGGTCAAACAAACAGCTCTCTCCACGTACTCTTATTGCGAACGTCACAATGATATCAGTCAAGATTTGTTCTGGACTTTTTCACTGCACTTCACCTATTTTATGCTGTGAATAACAAACACGCTGTGCGTGCTTTAAACGGCAAACTAACTATTTTCACAATATTTCTTTGAGAAAGTTTGTGTGTATATGTTTGGAGGTTCAAATATCTCTGAATGAACAAGATAAAGACTGACTGAGGCCCAATCGCATTCATCTTAGTATGGCTTTAGATCAGAAGTGTTAGTAAGAGAAGACAGTTCCCTCTGCTGGAAGCACTGAGCTACAGATTCATAGGAGCTGATGACATTATGCACGAAAGGAGCACTGATCTCAGAACAGAAATTTTAGTGTTCAAACTGATCTAAAATTAAAAATGTCCATGCTTACAGTGTTGTTATTTTTAACTAAAACTATCAAAAATAGTTTTTGGTTATTGAAATAAATCTGAAATAAAATATAAATATTAAATGCTAAACTTTAAAATAAATAAAATTACAAATGCTGCATGGTAACTAACTGAAATAAACATGTTTAAGCTGAAGTACTAAAATTACTAAAAACTAAACCTGAAATAAAATGAATTCAAGCTAAATAGAATTCAAGCTAATTCAAAATTATAAAAACTATAATAATTATTAAATATTTTTATTTATATTCTATTTGCTTCAAGCTACAACAAAAAAAATCAGAATAAAATAAAACTTGACAAGTCTTATCTACAAGTCAGGTCTACAATGGTTTGTAGTAATGTAAATGTTTCAGCTGTTTTTAGATTCTGTTTTCTAATCTTCTTTCGAACCAAAGAAAAAGCAAAGCATTAACTGTAGATGCAAATACAACAATTGTTAGTTTTCAGGGCTGGTCTGAGGCACATGGATGAAGTATTTACCACATGGATAATGTGCAGTGTGTACTTACAGCTGCGCAGCCCTCGTTTAACTACAAAAACCGCAAAGACTTTAGGGAATGAAGTGCCTGAGAAGTCCGATGCACCCACAGCTGCCACATGCAGGAGGAGAGAGACTTTGAGTCGATATGCACATACACACAGCACTGGTCCATTACACCATGAGCTACCGGGGTTACTCCTTCATTCAATGGGTTTTCATGAATGTTGAATGTTTTGAATAAAAAATGAAATGGAAATAAATCATTTTGATACTCAGTCGATTGTACTCTACTTTAGAAACATGTTTACAGCAAATGGAGGCTAATATAAAATTAGAATTTTAGAAGTTTTGATAAAATGAAGGAATAAATAGAGCAGGAGATACTGGAGTATGTGAACAGAGTATGTGAGAGTTGCGGAGATCCAGATAACAATATTTAATCCCAACAGCCCTTCACGGCAAGCAAACACCTTGACGAAGGTCTTTGACGAAACAAGCCCTCGGGACAGATCCTCAGTGACTAGATGAGCCCTCGGCACAGATCCCTATGAACATGCCACACCAGGACCAGCTGGGACCTAAACACAGTAAACAAGAAGGATGTTCATTGTGCTTAAGGCCACTGATCCTTCATTAGGCTAGAGGAGAACTGGCCCCCCGACTGAGCCTGGTTTCTCCCAAGTTTTTTCTCCATTTTTTTCACTTATGGAGTTTGGGTTCTTGTCACTGTCACCTTTTGGCTTGCTTAGTTAGGGACACTTAATATTCAACAATGTTACTGATTTAACTGCACTGACACTATTGAATCAGAAACATCTCAGGTTACGACCGTAACCCTGGTTCCCTGAGAAGGGGAACGAGACGCTATGGGGAACCAATACTCACTACGCCATGCTGCCTCACTAGGCTGTGGACATGCATAAACATAGTGGGGCACAGCATAAATTGACTCTATGGATTACTCCGGAGGAGTCAAAAGTGCATCAAACCAATGGGTACATCCCATGCGGCTCATATGGTGGCGCTACTCCCTAAGCCATAGTCCCAGATACTAGGAAAGATCCCCAAGCTTTTATGCCAGGGGTGTAATGATATAGTCCACTGTAGGCAAGTTGAAGTGAGAACCCAAATGCAATTTATTAACAAAAAGTGATCAAACATAAAACAAAGCCATGACGAGGCATGAAACTCAAAACAAGAACAAGAACATCTACAGGGCTACCAACAGTAGTTACATGAAACAATCAATACAAGACAAAGACATAGGGCAAACATGAGGGCCTAAATGCACAAGACTAACCGCTAGACAAGGGACACTCGTGAACAATGAAACAATGAACCAAAGACAACATGACACATCAGATAAGGGAACACATGGCAGGATCACATGACTTGAACAAGGGATCACATGACATACATGAAACAGGAACAAAACCCAAAACGACCGTTGATGATGCCATGGGGAACGTCTCCACGTGAACTGGTTTCTGAAACACTTATCTAATTACGGTAATCCTATTGACCAGCGACAGCCTATGACATCCCTACTAGTGCGACCCAGAAGTATATAAGGGGAGCCCGGAGAACATGTCAACAACTTACTGTCTGAAGGGACTGTTCATCAGGTATCCCGAGGCATGGCGAAAAGACGCAGTGTCTTGTTCCCTGTTCTCAGGGAACAGAGGTTACAGTCGTAACCTGCAGTTTCAATGAAATGCCAAAAAACACTCCCCCTTCAGGTAACATATAGGCTGGTCAGTGACAGTATTCCCTACGGCCACTGTCCAAAATATAAGCCTCAAAGAGGCCTCCAATACAATGAAGGCCTACCTAGGCTGCTCAAAGGCTTGGAACCAACAGCTTCCGTGGAAGGGGTTCCTTTAAGGGAATATGGCCAGGGTGTCCAAAGGAGTCCCGTCCTGTCACTTTCTGAGGGGGACATAGGATTGCAGATAGTGGCAGTAATCACTCACAGACCGGACCATAGAGACGGGCACCCTGGAGAGTAGAACTAAGCCTTTCTATCCCTTGCGAACAAGGGGAGTAACTCTACTCAATCCTGGATCTACATAATGCTTCAAAGCCCTGTGGAGGCTGGGCAGTCTTAAAAGGGACCCTAATAAGGAGAGTGCCTCCAGCTCTAGGGCTGATCTAACAGGGAAGCCTCATGAGAGTCCTTCGACCTTCCGACTAGACTCAGGGAGCTCAGTATTCATTCTGGAACACTATCCTCAAACCTGATAAGTATTGACCATGCTCTGGGCTAGAAACAGGGAGGCTCCATGGGGGCCTGCAACGTTATACTTAATGCCTTTGTAATGCTAAGCATCCACTCATTGGGGAGCCACCTTCAAGGGGCCTATTAGGGCCTAACTACTTGATAGCGGGACTTTTACGAATCCATCAAATAACTGTGGTAAGTATAGGATCAGTCATCAAACACGGTGAGTAATGTCTTCTCCTGTTTTTGTCACCTGCACTTCATGTCACATGAATAGTATAGCCTTCTCTGTCAGCAATATAGGATTTACTTGTAATAAATGCAGGGAGACAGTCAGGCTAACGGAGAAGATTTCAGAACTAGAGACATGCATCCCAACTGAGGATAGTAAGAGTGCAAGGGCTTTAGATACTGCTTTGGATGCGACTAGCTTAGTGAACTCTACATTGTTCGGTTCGGTTCCAGCTTTAAAGCCCGTGCAGCAGGGCAATTGGGTGACCGTGAGACGCTGTAGTTGTGGGACAAAACTAGGGGTCGACCGATTATCGGCCTGGCCGATTAAGCATTTTTATGGTTATCGGTATAGGCCATTTTCAAAACCGATTTGCCGATAAAATAATTTAATTTTGAAATGCGCTATATTTGGCTCTGACGCAGCCACCTCTGTCGGAACTCACCACTCTGTAGACTAGACCAATGTCCCCGCCCATCTGATTTGTTGGGAGTCACGAGTCCGGCCAATCAACGCGGAAAGCTGAAGGCACTGAAAGTTTTGCACTCTCACATTGAAAGCACTTGCTGACTGGAGCTGCTTCACTGATCACGCATCAGTTGTCTCTCAAAGTTAAGGCAGCAGCAGACTTTGCTGAAGTAGCAATAAATTACTACACTGAGGTTGCAAAACGCCTCAATATAATAGGGCCCAGTGATTTCCGCGATGCAGAAAACACAGACGGAATCGCGGAATCCAGTCATAAAAACGGAATTTACTGTATAAAGCGGAATGTCATGGAATTTGTCAACTTTTTGATGAATTAATAAAAAGCAGGTCAGTACAAATCAAATCGAATTTCAAACTGCAAAAAGACTATTTAAATATGAATCCTGCGTGTCTCTAAATAAATGGCGCAGTCGTGTCACTCGTGTGATTTCATTTACCCCACACACACACACACACGTGATTTCATTTACCCCACACACACACACCCACACCCACACCCACACACACACACACACACACACACACACACGTGTGATACTTGCACTGTTTTCAGCCTCCGTCGCATCATTATATGAGGACATGATTGCATAAACATCATCTCCAGAGCCGCTTAGTAACTTCATGAGCTTTTTAATGCTTCAACTGACAAAAGTTATCATCATATCATAAACACACAGAAACTCAAATATCTCCACGGCAACCCGTCAAAATAAAAGTTCGGTTTTTCATAGGGCCCTAAAAATGTCATTTTTGTTAAACTGTAAATAAATTAAATAAGTTTGATGATTTCAATTAATTAGAAATGCTTTTTGATTACTAAAATTTAATTTAACCATTAAAATAGAGTCTTTAAGTTTTACAAAATGTTTACAGAATGCTGCTGGGTGCTCCCTGCATTTTATTTTTAGTTATTATTAATAATAATAATAATAATAATAATGTTATTATTAACAGTTCTCAGATTTAAAGATATGTTTAAAATAATTTCAAAACCCTTTGTTATTCTTAATTTTGACATTGACTTACATTTTTACAACAGACATAGGTTATATATCGGTTCAAAATATCGGTCTACTTGGTCTGTAATAATCTAAGGTCAAGTACGATGTCAGGCACTGTAATTTGCTCTGGCCCTCTTCCTGTTCGAAGGAGTGATGAGATAGTTAGTAGACTGTCCTCACTCAATGGCTGGCTGTCTAAGTGGTGTCCGCAAAATCATATATGGTTCATAGACAACAAAAGTTTTTGGGGCAGACGTGACCTGTTGAAAAGAGATGGTATTCATCCCTCCGGGGATGGTGCTGCTCTTCTCTCTAGTAATATGGCACATAGTCTTAGAGCTCAAACATGAATTGGGGCTCAGGTCAGGAAGCAGACAGACTGGCTAAACCGACCGTCTGCTAGCTGTCTCACATCACTGAGGTCAGGTAAATCCCATCACATACAGACTCTTTCACCTAGATATCATCATATAGAAACTGTGTCTGTTCCCCAAATTAGGACATACAAAAAACTCCTAAACCCATTTAAGGGTAAATTTCAACAAATAAAAAACAGCTATAATACAGATGAACAAATGATAAAGCTCGGGCGGCTGAATATTCAATCCCTTACTTCAAAAGCACTTATTAATAATGATATGATTACACATTATAACCTAGATGTGCTGTGTTTGACAGAAACCTGGCTAAAACCAGACGATTACATTACTTTAAATGAGTCCACCCCCCAAGATTACTGTTATAAACATGAGCCCCGTCTGAAAGGCAAAGGGGGAGGTGTTGCTGTAATTTATAGTAACATCTTCAGAACTACTGAGAAGTCTTGTTTTAAATATGATTCTTTTGAAGTGTTGGTGCTTAATGTAAAACTATCTACTGTAAATGATAAATCCCGTTTGAGATTTGTGCTGGCTACTGTATACAGGCCACCAGGGCACCATACAGACTTTATCAAAGAATTTGCTGATTTTCTATCAGAGTTAGTACTGGCTGCAGATAAAGTCCTAATTGTTGGTGATTTTAATATACATGTAGATAACGAGAAAGATACATTGGGATTGGCATTTAAAGACATTCTGAACTCTATTGGAGTTAGACAACACGTTTTAGGACCAACTCATTGTCGTAATAATACTCTAGATCTAATATTATCACATGGAATCAATGTTGATGCCGTTGAAATTCTACAGCAGAGTGATGACAACTCAGATCATTATCTAGTCTCATGTAAACTTCATTTAGCCAAGGCTGCAAAGTCGACTCCGTGTTACAAATATGTTAGACCTATCACTTCTGCCACTAAAGATTGTTTTATTAATAATATTCCTGATCAGTTTCATCTCCTTAGCAATTCAGATAGCTTAGAAGAACTTGATATTGCGACAGAAACTTTTGACTCTCTCTTTTCCAGCGTTTTAGACACAGTTTCTCCTTTGCGCTTTAAGAAGATTAAAGAAAATAGTCCAATGCCGAGGTACAACGAGCACACTCAGGCCCTTAAGAGAGCAGCCAGAAAAATGGAGCGAAACTGGAAGAAAACAAAACGTTTTTTTCTCATTTCATGGAAAGAGAGCACGATTGCGTACAAAGAGGCCTTAAAAGCTGCTAGATCTGCCTATGTTTCAACCATATTAGAAGAAAATAAACAAAACCCTAGGTATTTATTTTAAACAGTGGCTAGATTAACTAAAAATAAAGCTTCAATCCCAGACGTTTCCAAGCAGCACAGTAATGACATTAACAACTTCTTTACTTACAAGATTGATAATATCAGAGAGAAAATTATAACCTCTAATACTGTCTACTACAGTATCACATCTGGCAGTGCATTGTAGTCTCCTTGAGGAAAAGTTTTATTCATTCATTGCTATAGGAGAGGAAGAATTTTCCAAACTCGTTAAATCATCTAAATCGACAACATGTATGCTAGACCCTATACCGACTAAGTTATTGAAAGAGATGCTTCCAGAGGTCATAGATCCTCTTCTTAATATCATTAATTCATCTTTGTCATTGAAACGTAGAGATCCACAGAAGACGAGGATGAGGGTAACAAAGTTTATTTACAATAACTAAAAGAAGCCAACAATGTGAAACAGTATGTGTGGCACCAACACGTGTGCTAAACATAAACAATAACCGACCCCGAACATAGAACAGAGAGGAACTTAAATACACAGACTGATGAACACAGATTAACAGAACCCAGGTGACAAATAGACTATATAATTAATAATAATTTTAAATAGACTATACATTTATGTTGGCATTAGTGGAATTGCATTAGCATGGTTTAAATCATACTTATCTGACCGGTATCCGTTTGTATCAGTAAATGAAGAGATGTCTTATCGATCAAAAGTTCAGTATGGTGTACCACAAGGCTCAATACTAGGACCGCTGCTGTTCACTCTGTACATGCTACCCTTAGGAGATATCATTAGGAAGCATGGCATTAGTTTTCACTGTAATGCTGACGATACTCAACTCTAAATTTCTTCACACCCTGACGAAACTTACCAATTCACAAAATTAACGGAATGCATAGCGGATATTAAAAACTGGAAGACTAGTAATTCCCTACTACTTAATTCTGAAAAAACAGAGATTCTAATTATTGGATAAAAAACTTCTGTACGTAATAACCTAGAATACTGTCTATCACTTGATGGCTGCTCTGTCAAGTCCTCGTCGCCGGTTAGGATCCTGGGTGTGCTCTTTGATACCAATCTTTCATTTGAAAGTCACGTGTCTAGTATCTGTAAAACCATATTTTTCCATCTTAAAAATATATCTAAATTACATCATATGCTCTCAATGACAAATGCAGAACAATTAGTTCATGCGTTTATAACATCAAGGCTAGATTATTGTAATGCTATTATGGGTGGTTGCCCTGCACGCTTAATAAACAAACTACAGCTGGTCCAAAATGCAGCAGCTAGAGTTATTACCAGAACCAGGAAGTATGACCATATTAGCCCGGTTCTGTCAACACTGCATTGGCTCCCTATTAAACATCGTATAAATTTTTAAATATTGCTGATTACTTACAAAGCACTAAATGGTTTAGCTCCCCAGTACTTGAGTGAGGTCTTAACGCATTATAGTCCTTCACGTCTATTGCGATCTCAAAATTCCGGCCAGTTGATAATACCTAGAATATCAAAATCGACTGCTGGCGGTAGATCCTTTTCCTATTTAGCACCTAAACTTTGGAACAGTCTTCCTAACATTGTCCGGGAAGCAGACACACTCTGTCAGTTTAAATCTAGATTAAAAACACATCTCTTCAACCTGGCATACACATGCCGTATCCACATGCCGTATCCGGGCCGTATCCAGATCAGATGGTTGACCTGCGCCTAGACACGACCACAACGCATGATGTAATCAGCCGGATCCGGGCCGTATCCAGATCAGATGGTGGACCTGCGCCAAGAAACGACCACAATGCATCCCTGAAGTGTTTGCAGAGCTTGTGTCAACTAGACTCTCCCCTGTGAAGGCCTCATCGACACGACAGCCATTGGCACTGATCCTTAAAAAACTCGTCCCCATACGCGCGTGATGACTCCGATCTTCAACCAGATAAACTACATAATATAATGTTCCGATCCAATCTGACTTCTGACCTGTAATACTGCCTGAATCATAATCATACACTGTTTGTTCGTTTGCCAGAGGAGAACTGGCGCCCCGACTGAGCCTAGGTTCTCCCAAGGCTTTTTTCTCCATTGTGTCACTGATGGAGTTTTGGTTCCTTGCCACTGTCGCCTTTTTCGCCTTTCTTCGCCTTTGTCCCCATTGGCTTTGGGCATGCTGAGTTGGGAACATTTCATTTTATATTTAACAATATTATTACAACATTATTTCCCAGTTATCTCTGTAAAGCTGCTTTGAAACAATCTGCATTGTAAAAAGCACTATATAAATAAAGGTGACTTGACTTGACTTACACCACCAGACTATCGAGGAGGCCCACTGTTAGGACTACAGCTTCGAATGTCACGGGCGTGCTTTGGCTCTAAGGGATCAACCATCCCAAATGGGAAGGAGTAACTAATTGGTCTCTACCTGAGCCTGGGTGGTGAAGGGTGATATCATACGAGCTATGGGTAGCAAAGTACTCTAAATAATGACCCTAACAAGGGAAATACTATCAGCATGACCCTGAGGAATGTATCAGGGTCGAGGCCTATTAACTTTATCTTTTTTTTTTTGTTAAAGACAGATTTTACATTCTCTACTAAACTCAAGGAAAAGGAGGCCACAGTAAGTGGCCAACGACATTCAACCTTATGACTTGAATTATTTTATCAAGGGGCTCAGCAGAAATTTTAAAGGCCTAGCTGGAAAAACTAGCTACAATACTCAGCTCTAAAGGACAGAGTCCTGAGCATACTGCTTCTTACTTTCTAAAGAGAAAGGCCTGACAATGCCCATGAGATATCTGCATGAGAGGCTTTTTTAAGATAGCCTGCTACCTATGCTGCTATCTACCCTGTAACACCACTAGCATTTTACAACTAGCGTAAAAGGCGGGCCTTGGCTAGACGACTCTTGTGGTAAGAGGAGGCCAGTACTAGAAAAAACTAGATTTACAGGAATAAAAACCTTCTGATCACCAATGGAGGCCTATAGCCATACAAGCTCGAAAGACCCGACTACCACACCCGATGCCGACCCACAGACGGGTTCCTACATTGAAGGAATAACTCATCATGGGTCCAGCCTCAGGGCTGATGCAAGAAGCGCTTGGGATGAGGAAGCGCAGATTAGGACTGCAGTGTCATGCGGTTCAAATGTGACAGAAGATCAGCCTGGTATGCTTGCAACACTCTTTTTTCACCATTGTGTGCAAGGCATCACCAGCCATCATCTGGGGCACACATCTCATGAATTGGGGCATCGACAAATAACCGTGTTCGTGCATCCCCTCAACATCAGCGTAGTTTGTGCGCTGATGGTGATAAATGTGCGCTGAATACGGGTTCTTCCATGCCTTTTCGATCTCATTGTGTAGATCGGACAGGAATGGAAGGCTCACGAGAGCTGGAGCGTTATGGCTGGACAAAAAACCATTTGACAAGTCTGCTATGAGCGGTCTCTTTCGTCACGCGCTCCAACGGCAGCTTAAGCTTCCCTCATCAGCCATCTCCTGCTCTCTTGGGCTGGTTGTTTAATATACAGTAGAGCACTTGCTGCTGGATCAAAGGATATTAGTGACAACACATCCTAATCCTGTTGCTCACTTTCGTGAGTCTCAGAGGGGTGTTAGAGATTAATAATTCTCTCCAACTACTCAGTGAGCTCCCTATGAAAAACCCCACGATTCTCTGCCTCAGCGCAAGCGGGACCCGAACTGCCAGGTACAGATGTCTGTCCCTCTTCCCTCGAGAAGAGGGCAGGCGAGAGTGGAGTTTTCTCAAGGGAAAAACTCATAGTTGGCACAAGCAGATCCCTCAGGAACTGACTGTGCGTGCTCTGAGCCCAAACAATAAACACACAAGTTGTGTGTGTCATCAGGTGTAAAGTATCTTAGACACAGATGCACACACTTCCTGAAGTGTTTTTCACAAGCCATAATTACCTTTTTGAAGTTTCAGGTTGAAGCGTACAGACAAAACAGTCCCTGAAGACGAAAAAGCTGTTGACATATACTCCAGGCTCCCCTTATATACTTTCGGGTAGCACTAGTAATGATGTCATAGGCTGTCGACGGCCAATAGGATTGCCGTGATTAGATAAGCGTTTCAGACACCAGTTCACGCGGAGGCGTTCCCCATAGTGTCATCGACGCGGTTCCCTTTCGAAAGGGAAATTTACAGTACAGTGAGTAACAGTACTACATTACTAAATGTAAACAAATTCTTAAAAACAGAATTAGATGCAGCAAGTTTTCGGTTTGTTTAGCTAGCAAAACTTGTCAGTGTGTTATAATATTTCTTGCATTCAGGGTTTCCACAATGAGAGTCTGCTTGGCTCCGATGAAGATATATAGATCTTAGATCCTTTGCCAGTGACACTTGTTGTCGGTTCAGAAGGAAAGTTAGGTAGTTGCTGCTTGCCTACCATTCTCGCTCTGTCTGCACAGTGTACGTGAACGCGCTGATGACGAATGATGTCTGCGTGAACAACCTGCGCAGTGGTATGCAAAAACACGTTGACTGACAGGAAACACATGCTATAGGACCGTTCGGACCGAACGCAATGATTGAACGAACATTTTATGGTCCTGCACCTTCCACAGATGACATATATATATTTATAAAAATACATTAGGACCGCTTAACAGAGTGATTGCTATCAGGATATGAGGAAACTTTCAACCAGCATAACAAAAAATGTTTCTGCAGAGAATCACCTACGACACCTTTAAGGTGCTTTATGCAACCGGGCACTGCTCCTGGAGGGACACTGTCCCGCAGAGTTCAGCTCCAACCTCAATTAAACACACCTGAACCAGGTAATCATGGTCTTACTAGTCATACTAGAAACTTCCAGACAGGTGTGTTGAGGCAAGTTGCAGCTGAACTCTGCAGGACAGTGATGCTCCAGGACCGAGTTTGGACACCCCTGTCCTGTGCTCTAAAACATGGGAAGTCCTGGCTGTTACACCTTTCACCCTCACTTATGAGACAGGCCTCAGCCCTATACAGCCCCAAGAGCAGAGCTTTAAGGGGAAAATACCCAACATAGCCTCAGCTGTACCAGTATTTTGACACGGCTCTTAGGGAGTAGCCTACCGAAAGGGAGCATTCTCAACTACAACCATCGGAGACCTACAGAAGCCCCTCACAAAAGGGTGAAAAGAGAGCTAATATATCTGTCACAAGAGATTTTTTTACAAACTAGTTTGTAAGACGTGAGATGTAAATAAACATATGCACATTCATAAGACGTAAAAGTGTATGTAAACATACGGATGACGCCACTGCACGTGCATAAGGTCTTTTTTAGTCTTTTTCAGGTCTACAATTGAGCCATCAATCTGATTATCATAACAGATTATTTGGTTGCATGCAGAAGCAGATTGTATGAGTCAATTAGGGCCTAACTTTATTGAGTGAACTCACAGCATTCTTACCAATTCATAAAGGTGATGATACACAGGGCAACTTTTTGAGCGATTTTTGCTAGGGCACTTTCCCTTTGAAATTGGGCAACAAATTTCTATCTGGATAATTTAGATCGGTCTTGGGTCCTGTGTCTCATCTGGTTGAACATTGAAGGCAACATTGCTCAAAAAGTTGCCCTGTGTATCATCACATTAAAGGGACAATGTGTATTATTTTAGGTATTTTATTATCTAAAATCAATATTTTTATTCATAAATATGTCCTCAATGGTGTACAAACACCTCTGCCAATTATCTGACTTATCCTCGTAAACGAAGAATTTATTATCTTTATATACATGTGACGGGTAGGTCCACGGAGGCTTCCATGTAGTTCCGCCATCTTGAAAAACTATAATAGCAGAGAGGGTCAAAAAGTACTAGGCCAACCCGCTTCCACAACGCGTTTTCGTTCAGAGCCAGCATCACGTAACTGAAAGCAGCAGAAACAGAGGAGCAGAGCAGTGAGAGGCGCTTGTCAGACATCCTGTCATAGCTTTTTGGTACATAACAGCTATCGTAGATGCAACACGCATTTGCAAAAGCGCTGGAGAGCACAATTCGTTTGAATGCAAAATACAATTTCACCGCTAGATGGGAGAAATTCCTACACAATATCCCTTTAAGAGTCATCACTCAAAAGTATTTGCTGTTTATCTGCTGTTAAAAAATTTCTATTGTGAAAATCACTAAATATTGACTTATTCTTATAATTTGAAGTACTTAAATTAACAATAAGTAGCTTGTGTCTTGGCAAGCCTCAGTCAAAAGTAGTTTTCCCAACACTGATTAATCCAGTGAATGAAACCAGCCCTCTACTCTCTACTCAAAAGTGTTGAGCCAGCATTAGATTTACTGTCAGGATTACAAAATTAACAGCAAAAAGTTATTCGTAATCATCAAAAGTGTTGGGATAGAAAAAAAAGAAGAGAAATACTCTGAAGAGAGTGCACACTATCATTAGTATGACACCCGTAGGAAGGTTATCTGAGAGACACCTTCTGATGGAAAGACTAATGGAGCTTCAGTGAGATCATTGTTTATGCTGAGAGGCTGGAGGGAAGTTCAACATTTCCTGTTGATAGTGCTTGCTTGCGCTGAAAATTGTGTTCAACCCATCCAGTATTGAACAAACCAGACCTACTATGATATTAGACTACATAGCCTATAATAAAAGATAATGAATTTCAAACCTGAACCAAACATATTTTCATTCAAAGATCAACAGTCTGTCATTAGTTTTTAGTCTGCCACAAAAAAACAACATTAAAACCATGAACTCAAATGTCATTGTGAAAAGAAAAAAAACAATGACTGTAACGGTGCGTACATCAGACCTTTCAGGCTATAGCCATTCATATTTTGAATGAAAATTTGCTTATCAATGCATATCTAAATTCACGCCTACGGTATCTTTGTAGAACTTCAAAAAAAGAAATAAAAAAGATGCTGCAGCCAATGAGCAGCCGGTGGGGGACTCTATTTAATGTTTTATCAGACAATAACTACTCAAGATATTGCTTTAGCATAATTTTCGGGACAACAGCTTAGATTTCGGAACTGTCCCGTCCCGTCCCAGTCTAGTCACCCTAGTTAATGCACTGTGAAGTAACATGAATAAACAATGAACAGCTGTATTTATATTAACTAACGTTAACAAAGATGAACAAATACAGTAACAAATGTATTGCTCATGGTTAGTTCATGCTAGTTAAAACATTAACTAATGTTAACAAATGAAACCTTATTGTAAAGTGCTACCAGTATGTTAAATACACATACTTTATGTATTTAATCTCACTTTATTAACCAATGTCTTTGCTGCTGACCTGCGATGATCCAATTAAAGCATACATTAAGCAAAAACATCACATTTGTTTCCTTTTTTTTATTGCTGAAGTAAGAGTATTGAACTTTCTTCTCCTGCATCCTATTCTTCTGTGATCCAGAATGGATCAGACACAAATTAATATTTCCTTCAGCCTGAGTAATCAAATTGGCAGTATAAGTAATTTCAACTTAAATTATATTAAAATGAATTTTTAAAAAATCAAGTTGAATCTCATATAACTTTTATAAATTGCTTGATGTAAAATTGAATTAATGTAAATACATAAGTTGTCCTGACTTACTGATGATATAATTTTTTACAGTGAATGAAGAAATATGCTATTTGCTGTATAGTTGCACATTTCAGCAAACCTTGACCCCTGCTGCTAACTGTGATTGGCACAGCCATATGGGCAACTAGGGAGATCCAATCCTAACGAGACTGTTTAAATTCATTATTGTGCAACACTGCCACCTGGAGACGGTCACTATACACACACACACCAACATAATAAAAAAACCAGATCAGCAGTTCCTCTCAGACCTGTCCTGGGACCTCCACCACTGCACGGTTAGTACGACTCCCTCATCGGACACACCCAATTCAAATCATTCAGTCTCTACTAAAGAGCTGGAGAGTTGGATCAGGTGTGTCCGATGAGAGAGACATCTATAAGTGCAGGGATGGGGGTCCCGGGCCAGGTTTGAGAAGCACTGGTCTACAGAACCAATATTAAATGGATCTGAAATACAGTGGCACGTCCACCTCTACAAATGTAGCACCTTATAAAAGTCTCATTACCGCAATACTGACCAGCCTTTCATTCTACACGACAATCCCATTTCCAGAAAAGTTGGGACATTTCGTAAAATGAAATTAAATCAATAATCTGTGATTTGTTTATTCTCTTTAACCTGTATTTAACTGACAAAGGTACAAAGAAAAGATTTCCAATGTTTTCACTGACCAAGTTATTTGTATTTTGTAAACATAATCACATTTTGATTGTCACGGCTGCAACACACTCCAAACAAAGTTTTAAAAGAGGCTTGTTTACTGCTGTCACATCACAGCCATCACACTTTTCCTTTTAATTACACTGGTTCCCAGCATGAGAAGCGGATGTGATGGTGACCCAGCATATGTGGTCTTTTGGGTGCTGATATGATTCCTTCCAGCAAGACCTCAACAAAACTTGTTAAAAGTAGTTCTGTTTGAACAAATCATCATTATGGTGATTAGTGTTTCATTATGTGACTTTTAGTGGGCACTTGACCTCTGACCTTAGTTTAATTAATTCTCTTTCAGCAGTTGTTGAAAGTGTATGCTTTTATTGAATACATGTCATGCTCCTGACTACATTGACATGCCTTTTACAATATACACTTTCTGGGTTCAGTGACTGACAGCTGGATTTTGACATGGGAATTCCCAAATGCCCATTAAAGTCTTTAAAAACAGCAACTTTCAATTTTGAGCTTTCATTATTAATGGCTCTATCTCAGCAGCAAGAGCTCTTCTCATAACCCGTGTTATTGAACAAACGGTTTATGATTATGCTGTTTTTTGGCATTTTTCTTTGTTTTCATATCTCTAAATATTTTTGTTTTGCAATGTACACAAGCTTTTTGATCACAAAACAAGCTCTTTTAAACACAACTGTTTTGTGCATTGATCCTTTGAAACAGGAGACAAATCCTTTGATCCTTTGAAACGTTTCACCCGTTTGAATTTTTACGTTAAAACTTAAGATGACATTAAATAATAATATAATCATAATTAAAACAATTCAAATATTAAATTCTACTGTCAACAGAGGGAACAAAAAAACTACAAAGTTATAATTATATATTTTAATAAATCATGGTAATTTAATCTTAACCCTTTAAAGTCCGCACCAAGAAAAAAGTGATGGAAAAATTATTTGTTTGCATTTCTTATCTCATGTCGCTTGTAACCACACTCAATGTATTTTTTTTTCAACACATCCCATTATTTTTTAAAATATCGGCCTCTACCAAATGGTTGAGATGTCACTTAATGGTAAAAAATAGTACCGGAATTCTTACACATACTTTGCCATACTTTTTCATTGCCCATCATAATTTATGATCAAAACCTTTTCTAATCTTGACAAAACACATTGTCAGAAAGGTCTGAGTCTCAAGGTTCCATATTTTGTGACAGAAGTGATATCTGGACAGAAATGTATTAATTTGTTACAGCAGAATGCATACAATTAAATTCAATGGAATTTATGTCATTTTTGGTATTACGCCTAAACAAAATCTCATGGGAACTTACATTTTTGTGATATCAACTTCAAATTTGGAACACAACTTGGTTAGATATATGGCTTTGATTTTATAGTAATTTTATTGTAAAAAATATTTTGTAAAATATATATTTTATATAAAAGGAAAAATATTAAGTACAGTATATTTGATTTAATGTAAATTTAAAACTTCCATAACTTTTTCATACTTTTATTTTTTCTTTTACTTCAGCAATAATCTGCTGAGTGTTTTCTTTAAAACAAGACCAAACTTAGGTCTTTATTCCAAAGCATTCTTGAATTACAACCAAGTTTTAATAGTGCATTGTAATGTCCATTCTCAAAAAGGGGGGTGACAGTTAACTGTTATGTGCCAAATCAACCGTTTGGTTGAGCATGTTTTTGAAAAATTATTAAAAACATACTTAAGTTTTTTCATGGCACCAAGTAACATCATTTTTTCATGGCACCAAGTAACATCATTTTTTCATGGCACCAAGTAACATCATTTTGTAAAGTTAGGGCTCTTACAGTGTAATATGTAAAAAAAATATGCTTAGCTTGCAAAATTTCACCAAAAACAGTTCACATGGCTGGGGTGATTTATTTGTTTCTGACATCCATGTTAGAAGAAGTGTTGTGACAAGTGCTGTTGATTGACACTGTGACATCTAGTGGATTTTTTTGGCATAACATACCTCAACCAGATGGTAGAGATGGCTCAATCAGTTTGAGTTAAAGGTGCCTTATGTCAAAAAATCAATTCATACTTCACATATTCCATACCAGATGGGGGCAGTATACCTCCAGAAAGTTGGCCTACTCTAGTCTGTTTTTTAGTTTCAGGTTGTTAATCTTCTAAAACCGTCAAATAGTCCGCTTTGTCCTGCCAAAGCCTATTTTGATCGGTGAGGGATGTAGAATAGAATGACTGCTGCCGCTGCGCTTGACAGGGCGCATTACGAGCAGAGAGAGAGAGAGAGAGAGAGAGAGAGAGAGAGCTCGGCCGCGCGCGCGCACTCTCACATCTACAATCAACACGAGCGCGGTCCTGCTCTCTCTCCCACGCGCATATTAATCAAATCAATTGACACTATAGTAAGACCGCAGTTTCACGTGGAGCATTTGGAGATTTTTAGAGATTAAAGAGACACAAGCCGTGCGAGTTATTCGTGTGTTGCAGTTTGGCTGGTGGTTATGTATGTTGCCCGCATACCGCCTCCCATGGCCGAAACTGGTATTAGACACCAGCCGGGGCTAGTAATTTAGCATGCTAATTCAGGTTATATCTCGGCAGCACTATAACTTGTCATTTTTTTAATGACATCATTGCACTTATTTCTTCTCATTCTTTTGATACGTGTAGCTCATTTTTTGGATATTTTTACCTCAATTTTTACATATGGCACCTTTAAGTTAGGTAATCCTCTCAATAAAATATAGTGACTCAAAATGTGCTCAACCATTTGGTTGAGCAGACAGTTAAAGGGTTTTAAATTGTTTTTCCTTTACATCATTAATGTGTTAAAAACAGAAATATGCAAGCAAAAACAATGCTTTCCCCCAAAACACAGCTTGCATACAGACAGCTGGCCTACTCACACTCAACCCCGCAAGACCAGCTTCACCAGCTCTGGTTTACTTCAGAACAGCATGACTATGCTGGTCCACCAGCTAGACCACCACTAACCAGCATAAACTAGCAAGGAATTCATGCTGGTTTATTCTGGATTCTGCAATCTCGACTGATATAAGACAGTCCATGGTCGGTCGTCGTCGCCTGATTGTCCTTTTCATGATGGGTCATATATTTTCAGTAAGAGACAGATCTGGACCTCAGGCAGGCAGTCAAGCACATCCCTTCTATGGTGAAGAGGGTCTATAAACCACTTTGTTGTAGTAAATGCAGATTGAGGCCTGACATTGTCTTCCATGCTGTTTGCACTGATGCATCTCCATACCATGACCGATGTTTGCTTTTGCATCAGTCGCTGATGAAAGTCTGGATGGTGCCTTTTATCTAGGAACTTTTATCTAAGTTGATGTCAATTTTCCCCAAAACAACCTGAAAAGTAGACTTTTCTGACGACAGCACACATTTCCACTGCCGTTTGGATCATCTGAGATGAGCTCGGGCCCAGAGAACTCAGTGGCATCTCTGCATTGAACTGATGTATATCTTTCCCTTTGCGTAACAGAGATTCAAGCTGCTTCTCTTGATGAAGCGGCAGACTGTGCTCAATGACAAGGGTTTTCCAAAGTAGTCCTGAGCCCATTTAACACAGAAGCATGATGGTTTCTCATGCAGTACCATCTGAGGGGTGAAAGACATAACATTTCCTGCCTTGAACTGGGATTTCTCTGGATTCCCTGAATCTTTTTACACTATGGTAGAGGGTGAAAGAGAAATGTGAGGTGTTAATTGTTTGACAATTCTTTTATGATATTTGGCACAAAGTGATGAGCCATGACCCATTTTTGGTTGCAAAGACTGAGAAGTTGTTTTACACCCAAACACAATACCCTCACCTATTACCAGTTCACCTGTTTATTGGGGACTGTTTCAAAAGAGTTCAACTTGGATATTCTACAATCTTTTTATTTTTATTTTGCCTCCGTCCTAACTTGTTTTGGAGTGTGCTGCAGCTATCAAAATCAATATTTTTTTATATTTACAAAATATGATTAAGTTGGTTGGTGAAAACATTGGAAATCTTTTCTTTGTACTTTTGTCAGTAAAATAAAGTTTCAAGAGAATAGAATTTAATCACAGATTCTTGAATGTATTGCATTTTACAAAATGTCCCAACTTTTCTGGAATTGGGGTTGTAATTTGCAAACCTTTTTATTTTTCACTCTGAAGCATTATTTGCAGCGTGTAGAGTTGAGAATGAGTTGAACCAGTCTAGGCCACAGTGGAGGAATGTACTGGAAGGGGAGAGCAAACTTATACAATGGTGGTCAGTGTCTGGAGGAGATGAAGAGGCAGCTGCTACTATCAGTTAGAGCCCAGAACCCAGCAGATCTGAACACATGCCTGAATGAAGGATTCCTGCTACTCACACAGGCAGAGGCAAACTATCACACCACGACTGATCTAGCATCCACACATGCTCACATATGAATACACATATCAATGACAATAAGGAGTATGATTGGTCAGTGGGTTTGTGGGCCAGATCATACAAATGGGTCCCACTGGTGTAAAATTGTCATGCAAAAACATTCTCAGAAAACATCAAATACAATTACCTGAAAATAATGAAGACAACCCACTGATCAGTCCATTAGCAGTTTGACACTCATCGCACACCAGTCTCCATCCTTGAACCAATTAAAAGAATCTCAATTAAAAGAACATAGCTCATTTGAATGCACAGAAACCATTCCCTCCATACTTAAACAACAAAAACAGTTGAAGGTCATTTGAGTGATTTTACTTGTCAAGTCAAGTCAAGCCACCTTTATTTATATAGCACTTTTTACAATGCAGATTGTTTCAAAGCAATAAAAATGGAAAATAATGTTGTAATAATATTGTTAAATATAAAATTAAATGTCCCCAACTAAGCAAGCCAAAAGCCAATGGCGACGAAGGCAAAGAAAGGTGAAAAAGGCGACTTGTGTAAGTATTTGGCTACTCTACCCACTTCAAGCTGGCACAAACTGGACAAACGCATGAGGCCAGGGGTCAATGCTGGATAAACCCTGCTATGGTAATGAATGCCAGGCTCATTAAATCCATTCCTTTGAAAAATCATTGTGGATTAAAACAGATTATATTTATCATCTCAGAAAAGAAAGCAACAAATTTCTGTCTACATTTCCCTTGTGTATTATATAAAAATGTATTTTGTCAAAAACTCTATCAGAATAGATATAATTTACTGCAGGCAAGACGCCTTTTACGACAGGAATTTCAGAGCATAAACCCCTGAAATTTGAACATGGCTTCAACAATGGACTTCTTATGATCCTGTAAAGTGTGAGCAGCGAGAGGAAGGCTGATCTGCAGTTGTCTTCAGCAGCTGAGGAAGTGTGTTTAGGAAGGTATTTAGTGGGCACACGCCAGAGCGGGACAGGTGTGTGTGTCGCGCATGAAGTCCTAAAAGCTCTAATCAGGGATGAAACTGCAGATCAGCACGTGGCTCATAGATTCTCCAAGTAACACTCGAATGCGAAATATCTGTCACTATATACAGTAGTCAACATTTGAAGTGGATCAAAAAAGTTCATCAAAGTTATCCTAAGACAAGAACGGTTATTGTTCAAAATTCATGTATAACTTTGATGAAAGGTTTTGATCCACTTACTGTAGATATAAGATATTAAATTATAATTGTTTGCAGAAAGATACATTTCTATGTAGGCTATTTACAGACAAAGTTCAAAATTTATCAGTTAAATCTCTGCATCTGCACCTGGTAAGAACCAACATGTAACAAAAGTCTTAAATCTGAAAGAAGAAAAAAGACACAAATGCACTATTCCCATTCATACTGCAGGGCCATTGAATGCTTGATTCTGATTGGTTGATGAACGTTATAAGGTAAGCAAATATTTTCCAGTAAACACACGGCTAAAGTAGTTCCAGGCAGGTTTTGATCGCATTACCGTTCCATATCACTTCGCCAAATGATTTCAGTTATTTCAAAGGTCCTTACAGGTGACAACAGCAAAAGAACCAAAACACACAAGACATTGACCAAACAAATAAAAATAACAAATAATAGGATAAAAATGACAATCTATATCCACGTTTTTCACATATACAGCACAGACACACACACATGCGCACAGAAACTTCTTGTCAGCGCTGCCACGCGACTATATCAATAAAATAGTTCCGCAGTTGAAAAGCTACATGACATTTCACAGTGGTGATGTAGTAACGTTGCTGTTCATGAAACAGTTCAACTTACAACTCCGCTATTAGAGACACTGCTGCCAAACTGTTGAGAGATATACAGACTCAGCATTAGTCGGCATATCAGTGGCTCAAGCCTCTGTTACTAGCTCTAAAATGACGTTTTGGAATTAGCAACGAAGGCTTGGGATTAGATGCGTAATAAATTAGCATAATGAGCGTTGTAAGGACAAAAACCTGACAACTGTCTTGAAATAAAACATCTGAACATTGTCTTGTGGTGTGGTAACCGTATAAGTGGAATAACTGACATATCATACATAGATATCAGAGGAGAACTGTCAGACCCTCTAAGGCCCTCAGAGAAAGCCTCAACAAAAAAACTTTTAAATATTGTTTTTTAATAAAAAGTCATCAGTTCTAATTTTATTTAAGGAATTCAGAATTTCACAATCAACATATATATAAAATGTTTTTGAGGAAATAAACCCTTTAAACCTGCCTATTGCGTTTGTGTTGGAATGTGAAGGGCTGAATGAAAGACGCACATTCTCTCCGCCTAATGCTTTCAGCTCAGTGACTGCTGGTCCAGCTAAGAAACTACAGAGGACCAAGCCATAGAAAGCCGCCACTGCTTTGTACATGTTAAGCTTTATTTGAGAAAACAGTCATTTTGCAGAATCACTGGTCAATCTGTAAATTTACCAAATCAGTGACAATTAATTCTGCATAATAGTGCATTTTTTCCCGAACGAACGAAGTATATTACAGTCTGTTCCATACATTCAATGGCTGCTGTGCTTTGCCAGTCTAATGATGTGATTTATTATCAACATTTCTTTGAGGTGGTGGGTACCAAAACACCACGATCACTGTTCACTGTCTATGATGCGGAAGTGTCTGTCGCTTATTTGCTTTGCTGTGAGCGCTGTCATGAAGTGTCGGCTAACTTTAAATTTTGTTGGTTTTGTGTGGTAGGAAGAGGTGTCTGTCATATGTTCTGCAACCCTAACATTGAGAATTAGCCTCGGCTAAAATGTTGTAGTATGGAACATGAGCTAATGTAACATACTTGTCCCTATTCAAATAAACTTAAAATAAATAAAATAAATAAACCCGGCCAGGTGTCACCATATTTCACTGAAGTGCACACGCCGATTGTGATGATGATGCAATTATTTGTAATTAGGGTTTGCATTTTATTACATTTTGTTTTATTTTGGTGAAAAGTCTCACCTTCGCTATGCTGTTTGCCTGTTGCATTTCTAAGGCTGCAGCCTCCTAATATTTTCAGAGCTGGAATTGTCAAAGGTAACTTCTGTAGTATTACAGAACAGGACGCAGTAAGCTAGACTGATAGTTTGAGTTTTCTCTCTACGAGGGAAGGGAGTGAGAGGGCCATGGTTTAAGCGTCTTGGTTTGCTACTGATATATATCATGATTCATGCAGAAGTGTGTGCAGGGCTATCGTTAAATTTCACAGGAATGGGTGTATATAGGTGGGTCCATGTACATTCAGGGAGGTCATGGTGGTGAACCCCTGTCCCTTTTGTTCCAACACCAAACAGAACCCTCAGTAATAAAACCCTCATTAATTTTGGGGCACTAGGATAAGGTGACATATTGTGGATTTCATAAGAGAGGACACTGGAGGAGTGGGGGATTAGGTTATGTTCTCCATAACGCCATTTATTCTCACTCAAATGTAGTTCTTTAATTATTGTTGAGATATCCTCACAAAAACTACTAAGCGTCAAAAGCCGCAATGGCATATTGTTTGTAAAACGCCAGAGCAGTCGTGGCGGACTAGTAAAGACAGCCTATGATACTCTCCAACTGAGCATTTCACTCATGCTGGATGCATCAATGGTACATTTGCATAGGCTGTCCTATTTGAATGGTAGCATGGTTTGAATTGTCATGATTGGTTGATTGCCAAATTAACATATGTAATAGATTTTTTACATTTTTTTTACATTTCGTTTGTTTTCATATTTCATTCCATGAACCGGTTAAGAGCCCAGCTCAAAAGCTCATGATACCTCAGTTTCAGGGCCATGTACAGAGATTTTGAGGGACTGTGGCTCACAGTCACTCCTCAAGACCAAATTCCTCCCAATTGACTAGGTCGGTGACTCCCTAATCAAACACACCTGATTCAACACAACAGCTTATTAGCAAAGCTCCAATGCTGCGTCCCAATTCACATGTTATCTGTTCTAAATAGTATTCGAAATTACAATTAGTGTGTCCCAAATCGTAGTATGTTGAAATTAGTTAGAAGGTTAGAATTGGAAGTGTGAAAATATGCACAAAACATCCACCAATTTGTAATCTAATGGTGACAAATTTCACATATCTGGAAATGATGACCTCTATCGGCACCTAACAGGGGTGCATTTGACAACCTATCTGCATTTTCACTAAGTCTTGGTGACAAAGCTGTGATGACCTTGACTGACATTTGTCACTGGTTAATGTTAAACTAACTACATTGTGTAAAAAGTCAAGAGTCCATAATAATTCCTGGATATTTTCTGGGCCCTCACTGACCACACATTTGTTGTTGCACAAAGAGACATTTATTAACATTCAAAAGCATTTTCTTGAGGCTTCTGATTTGTTCTGTAAAGTTCCAGCGAAACACTAGCAGATCATCAAGACAGATGACACATATTTTCCAGCACAGGCCAGAACAGCAGCTCCACATATCTTAGAAATGTGGATGGAGCATTTGTCAGTCTCGTAAGCATGACTTGGAACTGATATAGGGTACTTCCAGCGGTAAAGATTTCTACCCTTCTCATATGACTCCCATTCAACTTGACAAATGAGTAACAAGTTACAACAAATGTCTGAGCCAAACTTCCCCATTTAAATTGACTATACTCACTACTTTAACTATACTCACCACAACAATTATTTGAGCTTGTAATGCCTTGTAATGCGAAACGCTGAGGCGCTCTTGGCATTAGAGAGCATTTCACGTGAACTCACCTGCCTGTAATTATCAAGTGCTCCTGAAGACCAGCTGTTTCCACTGAGTTTGATTAAGACAGGGTGTGAGCTAAACTCTGCAGGACAATGGCCCTCGAAAGCCAGCGGTTGAGAAATTCGGCACTACACTACAGTACATGGGGCGTGTTCACACTTGTAACTCTCTTGGTTCTTTTGGTCCAGACTAAATAAAAATACATTTAGTGCCTGGTTCACCTAGCGTTCATACTGTCATTTTTAAAACGGAACCTAAAGATACAAAAACAAAAAAAAAAGCTTTTATGACGTAAATTTTGCGATCGAACATCTAAAACAATGCTGTGTTCTGGGCTAAATGCGCTTGTTGTATGTGCTTGTACATGTGATGGTATTTTGACAAGCTGAGAACTCGTAAAGAGCTTATAAAATGTGTAAAGGAGTCAAAACAGTGGCAGGAATCCCTCTGTCAAACACAAACTAATGAAGATCTGCTGCGAGGAGACGTGGTTCTGACGCCTTTACTGAAATGTGATGGGCAACATCGGGACTGTGACGAGTGCAAACAGATATGCTTGAGCACATTTTAGGGTCGCATCTTGTGACATCATGTCCTGTATTTGGTACATTTAGATGTGTTTGGTCCATGTTGCGTTCATATTTCAAGTCTATGAATTTCAGCTTGTTTTGAAGTGGACAAGTCTTGTTCCGCTTGTTCGATGGCAGCGTTCACTCAAACTTATTCAAATGAACCACACTAACAGAGCAATCGCACCAGGGTTTGTGTTAATCCAACCAAACCAGCCCAGTGTGACACACCACGCCCTTAAACTACAACACTGCTTTGGTAGTAAAATAATAATAAAGACAAAACACATGTGTTGTGGATGATGTAATTACACATGCAATTTGCAAGCATTAATTAACTTGATATAATTTTGTTAAAGTAAGTGTATGTGGCGTAACTGTAGGTGAAGTGAATAATTATTTTGTAATTCTAATACTAATTTTCCTAAATAAAGTACACTAGCAATTGCAACTAGATAGCAAGCAACATAATGAAACTGCAGGGTGTCACACTTTTGGTGTTCTAGGAGCTCGTGTTGAATGTGGGCCATTTGAATGCAGAATAAAGATGGGATTATGGGATAATCTGTGAAAGGACAGGGGATTATGACTGGGTATCTGTGTAACCCTTAACTTCAGCTCTCATATTCATCTGCCACAGATCCAGCTCATGTGCCGCCCTTCAAATAAATTATCTCTGGTACACTCTCAAAATACAGCAAATTAACCTCTGCCGTTTCTTTTACAACCCAGTTCATTCAATACAATTTAGAATTCCATTAAAGTTAAACAAAAAGTTTATTAAATAAATTGTTTGTGAGCATCACATTATATGCCATTGCAATATTTCTTTGAAGCCTTAACTTTGGATTTTGTGTGATTGATTTTATTCACTGAAGTAAAACAATGAAACATTATTAAAAAAAAAGACTAATGAAGTAAAAAAAAAAAACCCATAGATTTATAACAATCCAAAAGCAGCAGCCACTTAACCCATTTTAAACTGCATTATAATGTGCTAGAAGCTCGTGGTTGTCTCTTCCCCTCGTCTTCATTATCCGTTGCACTTTGCTTGGGCTAAACCCAGACTCCATTCAGTAATACCTTCTCCTGCAGGCAATTGTAAATCAATGAGATTCAATAAAGTGAATGAATAACGTTATTATCTGACAGAAGGATGGAATTTGTTGTTCCCTTAGGAGTTGAAACCTTTCAAATCAATTCAATTGCCATTATAGACATTGGATTTTTTTGTTGAAAATTAGCGCTTTAAATACGATTATTCAACAAACATAAATTACCTGTCCCAGAAATTATTATTGCAACCTTTCCTGCTTTTACTAACTGTAGTGTACATCATGATATTAGAGATATTTTCCCAATCTGATTCGGAACACTTAAAAAAACGTGTCAAAATCATCATTCATTTGACACATGCTTTTTCATTCTTCTTCAAAAACCTAAATCTTTATGATGTCTAGATGTGATCTATTCAAATTCTCATCATTAAATTCTCATAATATTAATGCAAAAAAAGAAAGAAAAAAAGAAAGGAGGGACAGATCTCTCATGCCAGGACTGGAAGTAGATAAACTCACAATAGTGAGATTAAAAGACAGGAATATTTGCATCAGCATCAGTGAGAGCAGTGAATGACCTTCACTGACCTCATCAGAGGACAGCAGTGGGTATTAAACACACTCGAGAGCAACTCTGCACTGGTGTAACTGGAATGAACACTCAAGACTAACAATTTATTGAATCTATTGTACTATTTATGAATGAGAAAAACAACGCAACGCTGAGCTCATGAACATCTCAAAGCTTCTTACAGCATTATTGCTGCACACAGGCGATGAAGCAATACTGGAGGATTTCATCTTGCCAAATTCAAACAATGGCAGCTCAATCACAAAGCCAAAATATATATTCATTAGTTTCTATCACAAATGCTGTTATGTTGCTGGGCTAATAACCGTTAATCATTAATAACCCAAACAAACTTGTTCACTATGATGTGTAGTGCCAGAACTTCAAAACTGTTGCACATAATAAAGAGAAAAAGAATAAATTTGTAGGGAACATACAAAGGCAGAACAACTTGTGTAGCCTAAGCTAAAATTGAGCTATACTTGGACCTTGTGTTAAACCACCAAGCAAAATCAACTGACTGTAGGTATGCATGCTAGCAGACATGAGTCAAAATATGTCAGACAATGATCAAGCCTAAACTATAGCAGGTAAATGAGAAGTAGAAGAATCATCTTTAACGTTAGATGTCTCTCAATGTTCATAACACCTCATCTAACCTTTCAACCTCACATTCTGTAAGTACAGATGATGTGACATGAGCTAATCAAAGTGAACCCAAGCCAACAGCTTCCTGTAATGTCTCCTCATTAAAATCATTAGGGTTAGTTTTAATACAGAGGCAACAGGGTTGAGCAGGAATTTCTGTAATCCATTAGAATCTGGTGATGACATTAGTGGTAATAATCTCAGCAGAAATCCTGCCAAAAACAGATTTAAGGCACTGACAGTCCAGCTTTTGAATAACTCTTCTGCATGACGTGAACTGCAGTGCCAAAAATTAAAAAAATTAAAAACTAAATAAAAAAAAAAAACAGTTGCTTCCATCCATCAAGTCAAGCTGTTCAAACAAGTTTGAATACAATATTGTCAAACACACAAGACCTTCTGACAGCAGTCTGAGATCTTCAGAGGATGTATGCTTAACTAGTCTGTTAAATGAACATCAGATAGCAACATATTTTGTTCAAACGCACACTGTCCAACACTACAATGGACATTATGCAGTACTCTTTGAAGAATGCTGGAGTGTCCTGTAAATTCTATCATGTCTCATTCAGTAGCATGATATTACTGATTTTTCTTTTGCTATTGGGTCAAATGTAGCTTTCCTTCAATTTACCCAACTATGACAACTTCTGTTTCTGAAAACCCTGGAAATGTGTAAAGAGTCCATTTAAAATCATTATGCAAAATAATGTGACTTTAAATATGAAGTGTATCTGATAGCATCACTGTACTTTTCCCTGAGCTCCACATCAGCACCAAGATCAACAGTCAGGAGACAAAACAAAACGCAAAGAAAGTTCCAGTTTAGTTTTTCTACTGTGTGCCACTGAACTAAACTCCCGTGCATATGCACTTCTGACAGGTATATTTAAGGGTCTTACCGCACTCCTGACAGAGCACTAGACTCACGTCCTTCCTCACGGTGCGCTTGGTCTCCACCGGAGGGAAGACCGGCGTGAACACGGAAGTGTCATTAGTGGCTTCCATGAAGAACATGTACCGGATCCCGGTGTTGAGCTGGAAACATCTGCCACCTTCAAACCAGATTAGCGACACCACCGAGTTTTTGAGGAGCCCTCCCGCCTTCAGCCGCCACACCTGCTGCACCCTGACGCGCACCTGACGCGACGCGTTGCCTGGCCGCTCTTCCTCCTGGAGCCTGCCCTCAAACACGACCCCCGAGCGGCGCACGCGCTCCTGCACTGACGCCGCGGGCAGCGAGCACGCGACGCTCCCACCCCGGACCACGCGCGTCCACAGGCACAAACACACGGCGACTCCACAGAGCGCGGAGAGCGCGGAACAACCGCGACCTGACGGAATCCGCCGCATCCTCTCGCGCGCGTCTCTTGCGTTCAACGGCACGGATTAAAGTGGAGCAGGAGAAGTGAATGAAGAGACGCGTGAGTTCTGTCGGCTCTTCAGCTGATCGTATTACAGGAGGCGGGGTGAGGATTTCCCCACCACGACACCGCATGCGACGCGACGAAGGACAGCGCGATTTGTCACACCGTGTGTGGGTTAAGGGACGTAATAGCCTAAGTAAATAGTGGTTAGGGATTTGAAAATATATTAAATAGGCTGTGATATTCTGTCAAAACTAAACAAAAAGTATTCTTCCACAACATATCTGCACTCTAAAAAAATCTGTCAACTTTCAACCCATGTTTGGGTCAAATATGGACAGACCCAAACCGTTTTGGTTTAAAGTGGAATTAAAAAATTAAACCAATGGTTGGGTTTGTCCATATTTGACCCAAACATGGGTTGAAACAACCCAGATTTTTTTTAGAGTGTGTATTTAAAAGTTTTATTAAAAGCTGTTTCAGTTTTGCCCAACAATATAGCCTATAGGCCAATAAAGGTTATTAAAAGTTGTTGAGAAAAATTGAAACAGCTTTTAAAATGAACAAAACTCAAACTTTTTTGGCAAACAGAAACTATAATGAATGTAAATAAAATGTATAACATCCTGTATAACTGTGATCTGACATTTTACATCTGGCGTTTTACAAACTCTTGATCTGAGAAAAAAGAAATCCTTAGTGACTCTTGTCTTTATGTTGTCAGTGCGTTTACTGTGTTTACTTGTTAACAAACGTAAAAAAAAAAATTTTGTAATTGGACTTTGAATTAAAAAACTCTGTCTGTTACATAGACATTGAGACAACTTTTCCGTTTAACAACTACCCCCAATTTCCTCTACTATATTGAGATGGAAAACGTATTTGAATTTGTCCAGCTTGTCTGTCACTTGTAGTAATACACGCATGAGTTGAGAAATAACAAAGAGTCGTTTTAATGAAAAAGGAGAACACGTCTGGAGAAACAGTCAAAACTACACATTAACACCAAACAATACCAGACAGGGAACAAACTCAAACTGAGAGCTTAAATACACAGAGCAAACAAAAGAGCTAACAAGATAATTAATGAGAACACATGTGAACAGGATAGGGAGAGAGGACAGGGGCTCTGGAGATCGAGGAACTGGAGAGGTGCAAGACAAAACCAAGTCAAACACTTAAGTTCATGGGGAAGTGGAGGGTGGGAGGTGCCAAGGGGGGCCAGGAGCAGGTGGAGCCAGATGGAGGTCTAGAAACCAGCCAGGACAAAGCTCCAGGGTGGAGTAGAGGGAGGGAGAAGCCAAGGAGGACACAGGGCAGATGACTGATGGAGAAGAGACCCAGGTGGAGCTGACCAGCCGGAAAGCTCACACGACACAGCTGGCACTGGAGACTGAGGTGGAGCCGCTGCCACGAGCGTCAGAGGAGGAGCCGGTGGTGCAGGCAGGATGATGTCCAACCAAGGTGAAGCCAGTGGGACGAGGGAGCCCGGTGGAGCTGTCAGGATGATGTCTGACCAAGGCACAGCCAGTGGGACGATGGAGTCTGGTGGAGCCGTCAGGATGATGTCTGATCAAGGCAGAGCCGGTGTGACGAGGGAGTCTGGTGGAGTCGTCAGGATGATGTCTGACCAAGGCAGAGCCGGTGGGACGAGGGAGTCTGGTGAAGCCGTCAGGATGATGTCTGACCAAGGCAGAGCCGGTGGGACGAGGGAGCCCGGTGGAGCTGTCAGGATAATGTCTGACCAAGGCAAAGCCGGTGGGACGAGGGAGCCCGGTGGAGCTGTCAGGATGATGTCTGACCAAGGTGAAGCCAGTGGGACGAGGGAGCCCAGTGGAGCTGTCAGGATGATGTCTGATCAAGGTGAAGCCAGTGGGGATGAGGGAGTCTGGTGGAGCCGTCAGGATGATGTCTGACCAAGGTGAAGCCAGTGGGACAAGCTGTCACGAGCCGTCACGACAAGCCGTCACGATGATGTCTGACCAAGGCAGAGCCAGTGGGACGAGCCAGTGGGACGAGGGAGCCCAGTGGAGCCGTCAGGATGATGTCTGACCAAGGTGAAGCCAGTGGGACGAGGGAGTCTGGTGGAACCGTCAGGATGATGTCTGACCAAGGTGAAGCCAGAGGGACGAGGGAGTCTGGTGGAGCCGTCAGGATGATGTCTGACCAAGGCGGAGCCAGTGGGACAAGCCGTCACGAGCCGTCACGATGATGTCTGACTAAGGCGGAGCCAGTGGGACGAGCCAGTGGGACAAGACGGAGCCAGTGGGACGAGGGAGCCTGGTAGAGCCGTCAGGATGATGTCTGACCAAGGTGAAGCCAGTGGGACGAGGGAGCCGTCACGATGATGTCTGACCAAGGCAGAGCCAGTAGGACGAGGGAGTCTGGTGGAGCCATCAGGATGATGTCTGATCAAGGTGAAGCCAGTTGGACGAGGGAGTCTGGTGGAACCGTCAGGATGATGTCTGACCAAGGTGAAGCCAGAGGGACGAGGGAGTCTGGTGGAGCCGTCAGGATGATGTCTGACCAAGGCGGAGCCTGTGGGACGAGAGAGCCCGGTGAAGCCGTCAGGATGATGTCTGACCAAGGCGAAGCCGGTGAGACGAGGGAGTCTGGTGGAGCCGTCAGGATGATGTCTGACCAAGGTGAAGCCAGTGGGATGAGGGAGCCCGGTGGAGCCGTCAGGATGATGTCTGACCAAGGCGAAGCTGGTGGGACGAGGGAGTCTGGTGGAGCCGTCAGGATGATGTCTGACCAAGGCGCAGCCGGTGGGACGAGAGAGCACGGTGGAGCCTTCAGGATGATGTCTGACTAAGGCACAGCCGGTGGGACGAGGGAGCCCGGTGGAGCCGTCAGGATGATGTCTGACCAAGGTGCAGCTGGTGGGACGAGGGAGTCTGGTGGAGCCGTCAGGATGATGTCTGACCAAGGCGCAGCCGGTGGGACGAGAGAGGATGATGGTTTCTGTAGGAGCCAAGGTGCAGCGATGGGTTCCGAGTCTGGAGCTGGAGCCAGGGGATCCTCTTAACAGGGCAGAGCTGGTGACCTGAAGCGCAGAGGCAGATCCTCACCGTCTAGTGTAGGAGATGCACAGGGGCTGAAGGGAACCGGCTGAGGCGGGGCTGAGGAACTTGCCGTCAGAGGAGGGGGGAGAGGGAGGCTGGGAGGGATCACAAGCAACATGGGCTGGGCAGAACCAGCGGGGAAACAGGAGATTCAGGGCTGGGCAGAACCAGCAGGGTTAGAAGAAACAGGTAAATTATCATCTTCAAACATCTTCAATAATTTTTTTAGATATGTTCCAGAGGCCATAGAAATCAGAGCGGTGGGGTTGTGTGCGGTGCTCTCCTCCCACTTTCCTCCCTCGAACTCCACAAGCACTCCTTAGGCGACGCACGGTGTTGCGGGCTCACACACCTGGTCAGACTCTCCGTGTGGATCTGGCTCTGGGGTGATGTCACTCTCCATCCTCATAGCAGGCTCAGGCTCGTCCATCGCGGCAGGCCGATCTCCTTCGCCTGCGGTGGGCTCTCGCGTCAGCATCATGCAGCCCGTGGGTGGCTGGTCTCTGGATGTGGAATGGGGCTGGTGTGGTCTTCAGCCAGGCAAGTCATTGTTCACTCCACCAATGTAGCAAAGTTTTCCTTAGGACCGTCTGCTGGAATATGTGTGCCTTAGACCGCTGGGTAGTGCGTTTGGCACGCTAGCTGTAGAAAGTCCCGCGTGTAGTCTTCCAGCGAATGGTCTCCCTGCTTCAGACAGAGCAGCTGAATAGCTGGGCAGGTCTATTGAAGGGGGAAAACAAAGAAAAATGGGAAGAAAAATGCTGCTATAATAAACTGTTTAAGTCCGGTATTTGAGCTGAGAAATAACAACGTTATTTTGAGTATTTTTAATGAAAAAGGAGAAAACTCAAACTGAAGGCTTAAATACACAGAGCGAACAAAAGAGCTAACAAGATAATTAATGAGAACACAGGTGAACTGAATGGGATGATTAATCAAACAAACTGAGAAACTGGGTCAAATGACAGGCACAGGGAGAACAGAACCAAAACACATACATGTAACAGTCTGATCCTAGATTATCTTCTGTGAACTCCAGCTGGCCCTGCCTGGTGAGCTTCCAAACTCTCAGTTATACAGACTTGATGTCAAACTTTAAAAGCTGTTTAGAAGGGCCTTTCTCAGTGGTGCCCACAGCCATACCCACTGCTTTTAATTGGTGCCCTCTTTTTGATAATATACACAGAACAAAAAGTACCTGAAAAGGTACACAGCAATTCATGGTACGCCACTTTTATGATGACCTAAAAGTCATTGTGTGGCCATGTAATGTCAAGTAAGGTTTTCCATGTCAAAGTCACATGATACTGAGTTCGGTCAACGTAACATTGACCTTAGAAGGAATAGCCTTGCCTCTAAAATAATGTAAAATTAAAAGAAACTATTTCAAAAGAAAAAACAAAAGAACATGCAAGCACAACAGCCCCATGGAGCCAAATAATAATCTGAAATAAACCAAAAAAACTTGTTCTAAAATTTTACTTCCATTGGTGGTCAACTTAGACTGTATGTTATTTAATGTAGTCATTGTAGAAATATAAAAATAATAGTTGCTAACGGACGGCAGACGGTCTCTGTCAGGTCTGGTATCCAGGCTCTTCTGGAATGCAGCTGTCGTATGAGGACAGACTGTGGGGTTATTGGGACCCATATATTGCCATGTCTCTGTTCCTGAAGCAGGACAGGTATTCCTGCATTGATGGAGTCTCATGTATAAAACCCTGCGTTGGTTTTATTCAAAAACTGTGCCTACGCACAAACATAAGATTCTGCCACCACAGTAACATTTAAAAAAGATAAAAGGGGCTGATGTAAACATTTCAGCACACTTGTCCCAATAAAGTACAAGAGCCAGCTAAATACACAGTCACACTAAACTGCCCAGGGGGGCAAACATTCTTGCTTGGGTCAGTTTCAGACTACAGGTAGTGTTCAAGATTTACCCATTCTCAAAGTGCTCTGAGAAGAACCCAATGAGGAGAGCTGAGCTGATAGTGTCCAAAAACCACCAATCAATTCAAAACAAGCTGTTTGTGAATCCATTCCGTTCCTATCCATTGGGTTTGATCCAGTACAAACTGTCTGTCTCCATTCAGCAAGTGTACTTGCTCAAAGTTTATTAAATTGTGTTTTGCTTCCCTCATGTTCAGGGGAGTCAAAACTCATGGTGTGTCTCAATCAGCTCCTAATAGATTCCTGGGTTATGAACCAAATAAATTGTGAATAATTTGTGTGTATTTAACAGCTGTGGTGGTTACGGCATATATTTCAGACTATCCTTCCATTCCATACAGTAATCTGTTTCATTTTCGGAAGGTGCGATGATGGGAATATGTGTGTCATCAATGCATCCAACCACATTGGAAATCCTAAAGGAAAATCAAATTATTAGGTTACTTTCAGAGGTCACAGCAAGATGTTATTAAATGAACGTAATTTATCAGATTAGCCTAATTCAAACCGATTTCTACAACACTGTCCTGCAATCCTGTGAAACTTCTTTTTGATGGATCTCATGAGTTTGTGTGCAGGAAACAACACAAACATCTCAGAAAGAGCGTGAGAGCGAGGCACATTTTCCTTCCCGCTCTGATACAGCAGCTTTACTAATGTGCTCTCTCCGATGTTATATAGAAAAATGTGCAATTAATGAATGTACTGCACAGCAAAAAATGCTTTTCTTACTTAGCATTTTTGTCTTCTTGTTTCCAGTCAAAATATCTAAAGATTATTAAATCAAAATGCATTTACTAAAAGAAAAACTCTGGGTTTAAATAAGAAAACCTGCTCCTGACCAGGTTATGAGTATAAGTTACCCCTCTTTCAGAAACGGGCTTGACTAACTCTGCTTTCACGGTTTGATATACCTCACATTCTGAAACGGAAAACCCAGAGTTTGCCTCATTTCAGGGTTAACTGAAACAGGCCCCAGGTGAGTAAGAATCAGTCAACAAACACGGTGAGTAATGTCCTGTTATTGTCACCTGCACTTCATGCTACATGTTTAGCATAGCCTTCCATGTCGGCAATATAACAGTTAGGGTTTATATGTGATAAATGCAAGGAGACAGTCAGGCTGACGGAGAAGATTTCAGAATTAGAGACACATCCAAACTTTAATTGAGGATAGTAAGTGTGCTAGAGCTTTAGATACTATTTTGGATGCACCTAGCATAGTGAACTCTATACATGATTCGGTTCCGGCTGAATTATTGCCTGTGCAGCAAGGCAAATGGGTGACAGTGAGGGACCGCTCTGGTCGCGGATCAAAAAAACACTCTTCCGTTCCGATTACCATAACAAATTGATTTGCCCCGCTCAGTGAGACACCCACTGAGAATTCTGTTGATTGTTCCCTGGTAATTGGTGATTCGACCACACGGAAAGTGAAAATAGAGACACCAGCCACCATAGTCACATGTTTGCCGGGAGCCAGAGCGCCTGACATCAAAGCAAACTTAAAAGTGCTGGCTAATGCTAATCGGAAATTCTCTAAGATTGTTATTCACGTCGGCACTAATGATGTTCGACTCCGCCAGTCGGAGATCACAAAAATTAATATTAAAGAGGTGTTTAAACTCGCAAGTACGATGTCAGGCACTGTAATTTGCTCTGGCCCCCTTCCTGTTCGAAAGAGTGATGAGATAGTTAGTAGATTGTGTTCACTCAATGGCTGGCTGTCTAAGTGGTGTCCGCAAAATAATATAGAATTCATAGACAATTGGAAAAGTTTTTGGGGCAAACCTGACCTGTTGAAAAGAGATGGTATTCATCCCTCCTGGGATGGTGCTGCTCTTCTCTCTAGTAATTTGGCTCATAGTCTTAGAGATAAAACATGACAATCAGGGGCTCAGGTCAGGAAGCAGACAAACTGGCTAAACCGACCGTCTGCTAGCGGCCTCGCATCACCAAGGTCAGATAAATCCCATCACATAGAGCCTCTTTCACCTAGATATCATCATATAGAGACTGTGTCTGTTCCCCGAATTTGGAAATCCAAAAAACGTCCAAACCCATCTAAGGTTGAAAATTTAATTGATCAACAAATAAAAAATAGATATAATACAGATGAGTAAACGATAAAGCTTGGGCTGCTGAATATTCGATCCTACTTCAAAAGTGCTCATAGTTAATGATATGATTTCAGATTATAACCTAGATGTGCTGTGTTTGACAGAAACCTGGCTAAAACCAAATGATTACATTACTTTAAATGAGTCCAACCCCCAAGATTACGGTTATATACATGAGCCTCGTCCGAAAGGCAAAGGGGGAGGTGTTGCTGTAATTTATAGTAATATTTTCAAAACCACTAAGAAATCTAGTTTTAAATATACTTCTTTTGAAGTGTGATAAATCACGTTTGAGAATTCTGCTGGCTACTGTATACAGGCCACCAGGGCACCATAAAGATTTTATCAAAGAATTTGCTGACTTTCTATCAGAATTAGTACTGACTGCAGATAAAGTACTAATTGTTGGTGATTTTAATATACATGTAGATAATGAAAAAGATGCATTGGGATTGGCATTTAAAGACAGTGTAAACTCAATTGGAGTTAGACAACACGTGTCAGGACCTACTCATTGTCGTAATCATACTCTAGATCTAATATTATCACATGGAATCAATGTTGATGCTGTTGAAATTCTGCAGCAGAGCGACGACATCTCAGATCATTATCTAGTCTCATGTAAATTACATTTAGCCAAGGCTGCAAAGCTGACTCCGTGTTACAAGTATGTTAGACCTATCACTTCTGCCACAGAAGATTTCTTTATCAATAATCTTCCTGATCAGTTTCATCATATCAGAATCCCTGAGAGCTTAGAGGAACTTGATATTGCAACAGAAACTTTTAACTCTCTCTTTTCCAGCACTTTAGACACAGTTGCTCCGTTGCGCTTAAAGAAGATTAAAGAAAATAGTCCAACACCGTGGTACAACGAGCACACCCGGGCCCTTAAGACAGCAGCCAGAAAAATGGAGCGAAACTGGAAGAAAACAAAACTAGAGGTATTTCGCATTTCATGGAAGGAGAGCTCGATTGCTTACAGAGAGGCTTTAAAAGCTGCTACAGGGTAATTCCAGCGTTATGGATGTGACATTTGAACTCATAATGACAGGTAAAATGTCTCAGAAAAAAAAAAACTTCTTACAATATTTAAATTGGAAATGCATATTCTCAGAGCACCCAACCTGGGGAATTGATAGGCAAAATATGTTTTTCTAAAATATATTTAAGCACCCCCAAAAAAGGAAAATATATATGCGTTATGGATGTGACGGAAAATGACAGAGTTTTTGGTATACTGTTCGATTTCCTTTAAAGTCTGTGAACTTTTAAATCCAATGTATAAATATTGCTATCCACATGATGAAGGGGTCTTAGCTGAACATAAAAATATCAACGTTTAAAATATATTTTTATGAAGTGTATTATGAGGAAAAACCAACGTTATGGATGTGACAAAAAACCCTGTTATGGATGTGACGCGTCTGAAATACATAGAATCTGTTTGGAAAATCAACAATCAAAGCATCATGGCACTTTTGTTGACGCATAATGGCTGTGTTTTCACATAAAGAAGACTGTCTGAAATGATTCTGAACACCCCCCCACCCCCCAATTATGAATTAGTTATTTTTTTAGCTTGGATCTTACTGTACATCTTAATTAAATATGTAAAATAATTGACAATAAGAGAAGATGAGGGTGAAGGTATTTATTTGATTTATGTATTTCATTCGTTCATGCTTAACACTTTCATCTTTATAATTGTAATCTTATCTGAGGTGATGACTCTGAGTTGTCACCTCAGAGTCATCACCTCAGATAAGATACCATGACAATATAACAACCTACTTTATATCATTAGTTAAGAAGAATTTGCATGAATTACAATTATAAAGATGAAAGTGTTAAGCATGAACGAATGAAATACATTTCTATTTGATATGACATTAATATAACTAGATTTTTAATCAATTTATTTTCCCTGATTGTGTGCGGTTTTTAGTATCATCTTACCATTTTATCCATCTGTCGTTGTGATAGGCGTTTAGCTTTAAGATAACGCTATCTTCGAGCTGTCAAAACCTGAGCTTGAATGACAGGAAGCGCGAACGAATTAGAGGGCGCCTGTTTCGCGCCTAAACCAATCAGGTTCCTCGCGCAATTGCAGGACGCCTCTAGGACGTGAATAGGCTACTATAAACACATAGACGGAACATTAAAGCAGAGACTATTACGGAAGACAGTCAAAATTAAAATACATTAACAATTAATATTTGTCATATAGGAGTTCAAATCACAGGTTTCCTCCACAGTCAGGTGAACCGATGGACATTATTGTCCGTAGATGTGAGTCACTAGCAATCATGTAACGCCTACGTTTTTTGTGTCTAAATGATCGCACGGTTTTCGGCCAGTTTATGGATTTTAATGCACAGTCGCGAGTCAAAATCATCACATTTTATTTCGCATAAAAGTGATTTGACAAAATAATTGACACGCAATATTATTAGCCTATTATTATTATTTTGTCAGCGTGATCGTACCGAGCCTCTAAAGGGACGTGGTGGTGGAAAAAGCACATACAGATTACATAATCAGAGAGTTGCCTATTTCTTTTCGTTTTGATCTTTGCAATCTTTCTATAGATAGGCTATATTTCTGAGAGGCATACATTGAGTTTCTGTTCAGTTATGAGACACGCTCAAGTTTACGTGTTGCAAGTGATCGCACCTCCATGCTATATTTGCTTATTTATGAAATCCAGGCAATTGGTTGATGAAACTTTGATTTAAAATTAAGATACAATTTATACAAAACGAAATTCACTTTAAATAAAGTCTTTCTACAAAACAAAACTTGAAATGAAGTGGCCAAAATCATTTCTGCCTTGAAACAGATCACAATAGTCATGCATGATTTAATATGAAGTGTCCCTAACCGTCACGTCCGTAATGCATTATTATGGTTGTTCAGAGCAAAGTAGTGAGATGAATTGTCTATCCTAATAAGCATAAATATAATTTAGCTTTGTAAATAAAGTTTAAATTTATTTGCATTTATAATTGTCATATTAAATAAACTAAACCTTTAAAACGTTATGGACGTGACAGTGCACTGAAGCGTCAAGACCTCTTTATTATAGCCCTTATAAATTCAACAGGCAGTGCTGTTATGACCAAAGTAGTATATTTATTTCTCAGGCATGCCTCCATCTTTCTGCAAAATGCTTACTGTTAAAATAAAGTTTAAAAAGGGGGGTCTTTGATACCTTTTTTTGCAAACATGAAATATGGCTGGTTGAAAATGTAATTTAAGCATTGTTGCTCACCTCATATCTGGTGGATAAACAAGGCAATTTTCTTAAAATTTTTGTTAAAGCACATTAATACAGTATATTACAGACCGAAATGGACAACTTAAAAACGTTTTTGTTCTTTTGGTTAAAACTTTATTTTTTCATGGTAAAGATGACCTTTGCATGGAATTGCCCTAGATCTGCTTATTTTTCAACCCTATTAGAAGAAAATAAACATAATCCTAGGTATTTATTTGAAAAAGTTGCTAAACTAACGAAAAAGAAAGCTTCAAGCCCAGAAGTTTCCAAGAAACACAGCAGTAATGACTTTATGAACTTCTTCACTTATAAGATTGATAATATTAGGGACAAAATTATAACTATGCAACCGTCTTCTACAATATCGCATCAGGCAGTGCATTGTAGTGTCCCTGAGGAAAAATTTGATTAATTTGTTGCTATAGGAGAGGAAGAATTTTGCAAACTCGTTAATTCATCTAAATCGACAACATGTACGTTAGACCCTATACCGACTAAGCTACTGAAAGAGATGCTTCCAGATGTCATAGATCCTCTTCTTAAAGGGATAGTTCACCCAAAAATGAAAATTCTGTCAGTATTTACTCACCCTCATGTTGTTCCAACCCCGTAAGACCTTCGTTCATCTTCGGAACACGAATTAAGATATTTTTGATGAAATCTGAGAGCTGGATCACTCCTCCATAGGCTTCTTCAGGGATTGAAACTTGCCAGCCCTGAAAAGTTATTAAAGACATCTTTAAAATAGTCCAAGTTACTACAGTGGCTCAATCTTCAGTTTATCAAACGACGAGAATACTTTTTGTGCGCAAAAAAAACAAAAATAACGACTTTATTTCAACTATTCATTTCCTTCTATGTGGGCTTCAAGTCAGTTCACTAATGGTAAATGGACTGCATTTATATAGCGCTTTCACAGACCCAATGGCCACCAAAGCGCTTTACATATTTCCCTCTCATTCACTCACGCATTCATACACCGACAGCGGTGTCAGCCATGCAAGGTGCCATCCAGCTCGTCGGGAGCAGCTGGGGTTAGGTGTCTTGCTCATGGACTCCTCGACACTTGGTCAGGTGGAACCGGGGATAGAACCACCAACCTTTCGGTTTGTAGACAACCTACATGAACCACTGCCGCCCCACTAGTATAATAGCGTAAGCTTCTGTTGTTGTACGTCACACGCATCACCCACATGACCAGCGTCGGCCAATAGTGAGCCTACGTGTGACGTAGCTCTACGCAATCATACTAAGTTAACTGACTAGAGGCCCATAGAGAAGGAAATGAATAGTTGAAATAAAGTTGTTATTTTTGTTTGTTTTTGCGCACAAAAAGTATTCTCGTCGCTTGATAAATTTAAGATTGAGCCACTGTAGTCACTTGGACTATTTTAACGATGTCTTTAATAACTTTTCGGGGCTGGCAAGTTTCAATCCCTGAAGAAGCCTATGGACTAGTATGGAAGAGTGATCCAGCTCTCAGATTTCATCAAGAATATCTTAATTCGTGTTCCGAAGATGAACGAAGGTCTTACGGGGTTGGAACAACATGAGGGTGAGTAAATACTGACAGAATTTTCATTTTTGGGTTAACTATCCCTTTAATATCATTAATTCGTCTTTGTCTCTAGGATACGTATCAAAACCTTTAAGCTGGCTATGATTAAACCGCTTGTTAAAAAAACGCAACTTGATCCTACAGAATTAGTCAATTACAGGCCAAATCTCAAATCTACCTTTTCTGTCAAAGATATTAGAAAAAGCAGTATCCTCACAATTGTGTTCCTTTCTTGAAAGAAATGGTATCTGCGAGGATTTTCAGTCCGGATTTAGACCGTATCATAGTACTGAGACAGCTCTCATTAGAGTCACAAATGATTTGCTCTTATCATCCGATCGTGGTTGTATCTCTCTATTAGTGTTACTTGATCTTAGTGCTGCATTTGACACCATTGACCACAACATTCTTTTAAATAGACTAGAAAACTATGTTGGCATTAGTGGAATTGCACTAGCATGGTTTAAATCATACTTATCTGACCGTTATCAGTTTGTAGCAGTAAATGAAGAGATGTCTTATCGATCACAAGTTCAGTATGGCGTACCACAAGGCTCAGTTCTAGGACCGCTGCTGTTCACTCTGTACATGCTACCTTTAGGAGATATCATTAGGAAACATGGAATTAGCTTTCACTGTTATGCTGATGATACTCAGCTGTATATTTCTTCAAAACCTAACGAAACTTACCAATTCACAAAATTAACGGAATGCATAGTTGATATAAAAAATTGGATGACTAGTAATTTCCTACAACTAAATTCTGAAAAAACAGAGATTCTAATTATTCTACAAAAAACTTCCACGTAATAACCTAGAATACTGTCTTACACTTGATGGCTGGCTCTGTTAAGTCTTCGACGTCAGTTAGGAACCTGGGTGTGCTCTTTGATACCAAACTTTCATTTGAAAGTCACATGTCTAGTATCTGTAAAACTGCATTTTTCCATCTTAAAAATATATCTAAATTACGTCACATGCTCTCATTGACAAATGCAGAACAACTAGTTCATGCATTCATGACCTCAAGGCTAGATTATTGTAATGCTCTACTGGGTGGTTGCCCTGCATGCTTAATAAACAAACTACAGCTAGTTCAAAACGCAGCAGCTCGAGTTCTTACCAGAACCAGAAAGTATGACCATATAGTATGACCCGGTTCTGTCAACACTGCATTGGCTGCCTATTAAACATCGTATAAATTTTTAAATATTGCTGGTTACTTACAAAGCACTAAATGGTTTAGCTCCGCAGTACTTGAGCAAGCTCTTAACGCATTATAGTCCTTCACGTCTATTGCGATCTCAAAGTTCTGGCCAGTTGATAATACCTAGAATATCTAAATCAACTGCTGGCGGTAGATCCTTTTCCTATTTAGCACCAAAACTTTGGAACAGTCTTCCTAATATTGTCCGGGAAGCAGACACAGTCTGTCAGTTCAAAGCTGGACTAAAAACACATCTCTTTGACCTAGCATTCACATAATACATTATCGACTTCTATAATTCAATATTAGGCTGCATAGATTAGGTCAGCCGGAACTGGGAACACTTCCCTTAAATCCTGATGTACTGTTACATCATAAGAAGAATGGCATCTACGCTAATTTTAATGTCTTTGTTTATCCCGAGGTTTTCCCGCAGCCTGCCGGATCCAGGCCGCCTTCGCCTGGACCCGATGACAATGCAGTGTTGAAGTGCCAACTAGCCTGCCTCTCCCTATGGAGGATCCCTATACCACTCTACAGATAAAGCGTTGTGGAATTTTCAGTTCGCGTACCTACCCGAAGTGATAAAATAAAATAAAATTCTGCATAAAAATTTATAGGCAAGACAAGTAGTTTGTTTAGGCATGGTTTGTAGGGAATTACAAACCTGCACACATATATTCAAACGCACATAACTATAGAATCAATTCTTAATGCGCATGTGAACGCCATCAGCGTCTATTAGAGCTTAGATCGGGCCCAAAAAATCAAGCCCAACCCGACCCGAGCCCGTGCACGTTGTGTCCGAGCCCGACACATTAACTGTAATGAGCACGAGCCCGATTTAAACCGACCATTTTTAATACGTGGGCCGTTATAACCAGGGGCGACGCCAGATCATTTTTTTTAACGCTGTGCTGAATGGGTGCTAGACCATTGACAGGGGCGAGCTGCGCAATTATATATATATATATATATATATATATATATATATATATATATATATATATATAAAATATAAATACTATTAATAAATATGCAAAAATTGGCCACTTAATATTTAATATTCAATTATTTTAATTATCACAATGAAAGTTTTAATTTTATTAAATTGAACAAGCACAACATTCAGCATTCAATCAAATATTCTTAAAGATTCATTATTATTAATAATGTTATTTCGACGTGTGCGAGCAACAAGCAAGATGTGAATTTGTAAATTCGGTGACAAGCGTGCCGAGAATTAATTTAATTTATGATGAGATCGATGGCTCCAGTTCACGTGCTATTGTGACCGCGGCTCGCCGGCGCCTCCATGTCATGATTATATTGTCTGCTATATTCGCTTCTTATTTATTAAATCCAGGCAATTTATTGATGAAAAATGTATTAAAATTAAGATACAATTTATACAAAACGAAATTCACTTTAAAGAAAGGCTTTCTACAAAACAAAACATAATGATGTGGTCAAAATCATGTCTGAACCACTCCATGTCTCCCGATATTGCGCATCCTCCTATCTACTCTGTTCACTTTCATAATCAACATAGATGGAAAAAAAATAACATTATAATATTTTAATAAATATGAAACTAAATGCGCTTATTTAATGGCTACAACACATACAGACTCTCTAGCAGTGCGCCACACTTGCACTCAACAAAGCCAACACATGTTGTCACTGCCCACGACTAGTTTAAAATATTTCCATACCTCCGACTTTCCTTCATACTTGCTCAAAGTTAATTCTCCTGTTTTAATTTTTTTCTTTACTTCTTCAAGCTCCATGTTGCACTTAAGCTACACAATACAGCACAGCGTGCGAGTGGAAGGATAATATTGAGTGGAAGAGACGCTGCGCGTGACACGTGACGTGCTTGATCAAGGGCCCGACCCGAGCATAGTGGCGCGGCTCGGGCAAAGAATCTAAGCTCTAGCGTCAATCATAGGTTCGCGTTTAAAGTCTGTTTAGAGAGAACGGTGTCATCTTAGCGGCCCCTAATTTAATAACATATGACCATCTCGACGGAAGTGAATCAATCAAAACTAACTTTAGCTGGAAATAGCCTACCATTATTCAAGAACCACTATAAAATCAAACCAATCTCAGTTACCTTATATGTTTATCTCTGTAAAAAGCTGCTTTGAAACAATCTACATTGTTAAAAGCGCTATGTAAATGAGGATGACTTGACTTGACTTGCATTGTGGGACGTTTTAGAGAGTGAATGTTTCAGTGCCGTGGAAGGATTCTGTGATTGAGACAGACCTTAAAATGGCCGACTCCCTGATCAGTGAACTATGGAGCTGATTGAGATGCGTGCTGCGTCTGAAAACTGATCAATGCTGCCTTCGGAGGATGCATTTCAAGATCCCTTCATCTGATCGATTTTATAAGGCAGCATAGATGTATCCTTCGCTGTCTTTGATATCCCACAATCCTGTGCTTTCCGTGACAGTTGAGCTAGAAAAATAAAGATGGCATCTGGAAATTGTGGCTGGTTGTCAGTTTGTGTGTAAATGTGCATTTTTGATCAACGTTTTACACTCATGTAATTTCTAGCGAGAAATTACTATTGTAGTCATTAAATATTAGTTTTCACCAAAGCTCGCTCTATTTTGCTGTAGATCATTAAACCATAACACGGCCTCAGAAGTCTGTCTGAAATCAGCTCTGTGAGGGACCTTCGTGTGCAAACGCTGCTTGGAAAGTCATTGCCTGATTGGGTAGCGAGGCAACAAGTCACTGTCTACATTTTTCAGACGCAGCCGCACGCAAAAGCATTGTAAGCCCAAGCTGATCGAAGAACAATTGCCACCAATGGTCTCTATAATCAATTTAGGCTTATGATGCGTTTAGTACAAAAGCTTTCTAGAAACTTCCAGGCGGGTGTTTTGGAGCTGGTTGGAGCTGAACTCTCCAGAGCAGAGCTTGACACCTGCGTAATACTCTGGCCAGTTTCATCAAAGAGATTCAGCCATGCAAAACTGACATTGGATGCACAGTATTTGCCACATGGTAAAGCTGGAAGCTACAAAGAGTGTGGATTTCACAGAGCTTCAGGCAGTTCCTGAGATACTGTTCAACAAGACCAACCACACACACTTTCAGAGCCATGAACATGCGGACAAGCTTGAGAGGGTGAAGGTCCCGGCCGGCTGTTTCTCTAGGAAGGTGATGATGAAAACCAGCTTCAGTTAAGAAAAATCTATTTTTGTAAGAGTTTGTAAGAATGTTTCTACACTGTAAAAAATATTTTAGCAATTTAGTTATTTCAACTTATTTTTTTGTGTAGAGATAACTAGATTGTCCAGACAACAAGAAATTTTAAGTTTTTCTTGTCCTCTACTTATTGAAATAAGTTAGTTAAACTAAAAAATACCCATGCAAAAAGATAACTAAAAATAATGAGTTAAGTTTTTTACAGTGTAAGAGCAATTCTTTAAAAATTCATCAAACATTTCCTAAAAGTTGTCATGAAAAGGAAGTAGTGACAGAAATTTTCTTGTATTTTCCAAATGAAACAAATCATCAAAAAAGAATGGGGATTTGTTGGAGGCAGATCTCAATGCGAGCTTGCAGTCGTTTGTTCAAATGTACATTTATAGATTGTATGTCTGGTTAATGATTTAATGCACTAACACCGCTGTAGATTACATAACGCTCTCCTACGCAGAATGTTACTTTTTAAAGACAAGAAAACTAATTCCTAGTCAAATCAGAAAATCTTAGTTTCAATATCACATTTTTCTAAAGATGTTCAGACGTGCAGTTTACCAATAAAATGCTTGATTGCTTATATCATTGCTAAATGTAACAATATTATCAGCCAGCTCTTTATTTAAAGTTGGATATAGAAGTATGTCCAGATTTATCTGCTTACAGTATAATCACACACTGTAGGGTGATGCATTTATTATAAACCAAATCTCAACTGCTTGATTGCTTGTATCGTCTCAAAATGTAAACTATATTATTGCCCAGCTCTAATCTGCTAAATGTGACTGAGGCATGAAGATATAAAGATATTATAAACATTAACATCACAATTTTCAATAAAGCTGCTTTGAAAGAATGTCTGCTTTGTTTAATCTGTAATGAACCTCTGTCCCATATGCAAGTGTTAGTGTACATTCATGTCATATTATGTCCATATAGATCAGTGAGAAACATTTTGCAGCTGTCGCTTTAAAGGTGCTGACAGAATATCTCGATTCTTCAGCTCTGACTGTTAAATTCTGACTCATGACACTCAGTTCCCCACAGATGCAGGTAGTTACATCTCTTTAATAATTTGATCGTTTCTGTTACATTTTTATCCAAAAAATGGTTTGCGCTGGTTACATAAGCACCACAGTCACTAAATCAATTATGCTAAACCTGTTCATTTGTGTTCAGCTAAGGTTGGCCATAGCCAGACTCAGAGGAAGTGCTCAAGAGCATCAGCTGAAGGTCCTGCCAGAGAAAAACTGATGTTGATGGGGGTCAGAAATCTGTCATGCTGGATGAAGGCAGGTTGATAATGCAGGTATTTAACAGAAGCAGAATGGACGATAAAAGCCTGCGTTTTACTGCTGCCTTGTACAGTGAATTGTACAGGGCCGACACACACACACAGCTCTGTGAATGCTCTGTCTGCTTCAATAACAGGAAGCATACGTCAAATGCAAATCACTGCTTCATGGTGACCAGCAAGACATTTAACTGAAATTGCATCAGTACTGTATTAACTACAGGTGTTTGTGTTGTTTAACAAAACTATTTCCTCCTTAGCAATAAACAATATCAACCTTCAAAAATCACATTGTCTCTGGTCAATATTTAATTATTTTCTTAATATTTACACCTAGGAATGAACCAATTGAGGGAATAAATTTCTCCAAGGCTTTGTAATTCTCCCTGTTTTTTGATGCCCAGGAGTTGGCGTTTTCTGGGAGAAGTGTTCCCACATCGACAGTGGCGTTCAGCTCCAGGCCACTCGCAGACTCAGAAACATGATATGTGTAAATCAAGAACAGTGTGAGGAATCTGAAAATACCTAGAGGAGTTCAAGCTGCTGGTCCTCTTCACTCACAGGATCCTCCACAACAAATACTGACAAATAATAAGACGCTCTCGTAGAACTAGATAATATCAGTATTCAGAACCATTAACAACAACAACAAAAAAAAAAAGATCTGAAATCTTGTACAAAATATCAAAACATTACACAGCTTAGTAAGACGCCGCAGTGTTAACTGAAAAGTCCTTTCTTCTTCTTGGTCTTCTTCTCGGCAGCAGCAGTTGCTGAGGTGTTCGGTCGTTCAGCCCAATCAGGAAGTTTTCTCTTCGCAGGCTGACTCGCATTCTGTGGAAACATAACCATCAGCCAATGGTTAATCCTGCTCAAAACACCAGCACTTTCAGCATCAGGAGCACCTGCTCTTACTAGCTGGAGCATCTAACATCTGTCAGTCAGAACCAGTCCAATCTGATTCAAGATTTTCAAACGTCTGTTTATATGAACCCTTAACATTTCAATCCAATTCATTAATATGTACTCTGAACGAAAACTCAGCACGTGCAGTGCCCCGTTGCCATGTTTAGATGTCATGATGAGCTTTCATGTCGCCAGAGCTAATGTAAGTTGTGCCGTTTTTTTCCCATGTCTAAAACGATCTGTCACAAGAGCTTTGTATACAAATATTTATTAAATTCTCCATCTCCTCCACTGACCAGTTCTTAAAGGTTTAGTTCACCCAAAAATTATAGTTCTGCAATTTACTCAACTTTACCATCAAGTTGTTCCAAGCCTGTATGAGTTTCTTTCTGCTGAACACAAAATTAGATATTTTGAAGAATGTGGGTAATCAAAGAGTTGATGGACTCCATTGACTTTCATAGTAATTTTCTTTTCCATAGTATGGAAGTCAATGGGGTCCATCAACTGTTTGATGTTTGGTTTTCAAAGGTACAGTGTGTTACTTTTTTTTGTCTTACCCTGATTCACTATGGTCTATTATAGTGTTTATATTTTAGACTTGTCAGGAGGGTTTTGGCAGAATAATGTGAACAAACGTCTCCCGTCTGTGTGTGTCTCGTAATATCCGTAAATAGAGTAAAGTTGCTACGGCTGCTTTGACGCGTATCTTGTGTGTGTGTGTGTGTCAGAGGTTAATTGACACGAGTGAGAAAGGTTGACATGGAGCCGCTAAATCTCCAACCTCCAGAGAATCACCCTTTAAACAAACGCTGAACAGAGGAGAGTCTGCTGGAGAAAAGAGGACGAGACAGAGCTCGTAATAAAACAAGAATCAACATCAGCTTGGCTTTAGGAGATGGAGAGACCTGAGGGATTTGAAGTGCTGTAAAAGTGAGGTGGAGATGATGGTGTTTGTATTACTCCACAGGAGAGTGAGGTGTTTTACTGAACAGATGAACCTGTCATATGCAGCTCTCTAACAGAGTTCACTGTAAAGCATTATCTATTGTGAAGGCTCATATTCATCCACACAGTCAGGCAGAGCTGAAGCACAACTAAAACAATGTTCTTCCGCAAAATGTATGCGGTTTTGTTTTTCAGAGTGTGTACCTTTAAGCTACAGCCACAGCACTGAGCAGATACTGGGTTTGAAGTCTTACATGACGCAGACAGCTGCATCAACAGAGGAAAACCCCGCGCTGCCCACCACCGGATTAACATCCGTCACAATTCCTCATAAGCCATTTATGTGTCCCTCCAAACTTCATTTCCTTCCAGCCAGCTCTTCTTATCTCCCTGCCTCGCAATCTGTTCAGTCTTCATGTTAAATCACTTGTGCGAGAGAACATCAGGGAGGGTGTGTTTAGAGACGCCCTAATGATCTGGTATCGATCTACAGGCTCGTGTCACTGCAGGACAAAAGAGCAAAGATGGACGTGCTCTTTAAACCAGCTTCTGTCACAGTTAGTGCCCATGATAACAGGACAGAGAGATGCACGCTAGAGAGTAATGGCGGGAATTTACTGGAAAACATTTGAAGCATGCACACAAAAATAACATACAATATATTAGCCTTAATAAGAAGTACTATTATTACATTGTGTTATTAATATTTAAAACTTAATTTCGCCTTTTTCCTTTTCCAGTTTAATCACCATGGGAAAATCTGATACACCGGTGTTTTGCCAGATGAGGTTTATCTATGCATCATCTTTTTACTCTTTTCATTAATTTTATAACTGTATAATATATCTCTTTTAATTTAATTTATAACTTTTAATTTTCCTTGCTTTTATTATGTGATTATTTGAATTCCTTTCTGTGAAGCACTTTGAATTGCCATAGTGTATGAAATGTGCTATATAAATAAACTTGCCTTGCCTTTATTGTTTTTAGAAACACGGGCCAAAAGTATAAAATCTTCCTGTCACAGCTCCTGCACCCCTGAAGATCAGACGTGAAGCGGAGTGACACAGGTCACAACCTTATGACCTTAATGTCTTTGAGCTTACAATGGGAGGTGTCGGGTAATGGTGCGCGAGTCAAAGGTCAAGCAGGGGTTAAAGACAGTTGGCTCATGCTAAAGCAGCGACAGTGCTCATCACTTCAGGGGACATGTCTGATGCTCAATGACTCTAGCAGACAGGATTACACTAAACCAAGGGTTGGGATTCAGATTACAGCCTGAAAAACATTAGTGTTAACATCATGTGATGAGTTGATGAAGGTGCTGCATTCATCAAAAACAGCATCCATGTTACAAGCATAGTCACACAGTGTTCAGAAATGACTAAAGTGTTTTACACAGTCTATACATATTTCTGATCATTCTACTTTTCACTTTTTGAAAAGAATTTAATTACTTTAGTATTCACAATTTATTTTTTTCATAGTTTTATAATAAAAAATAAAAAAATGAATAAATGCTGTACCCAATACGGTTTTGAACAAAATACAATTTTCACTCAGTAGCAATGTAGTGAATTCAGATTTTTAAAAAATGTTTATACTTAATAATGATCAATGAAAACAAATGTCTTTTTATCTTTATAATTCTTATGATCAGGACCTTGTCTGGGTTATTTTGTAATAACTGGCTGACTGTACATTATCCTAACTTAGTAGTATCTTAGACTCTTTTGAGTTCACATGATAAAATATATTATTTATTAATTTTAAAACAGAGAAACTAGAAATGTATCTTTGTGTATTTTCTATTATTAACATTAATTAAATTGTAATCATATGTCACAATATTAATTTATTTAATTGTAATTTATTCCTGTGATCAAAGCTGAATTTTCAGCATCATTACTCCAGTCTTCAGTGTCACATGATCCTTCAGAAATCATTCTGATATGATTTGTTCAAGAAACATTTCTGATTATAATCAGTGTTGAAAACAGTTGTGTTCTGCTTCATATGTCTGTGGAAACTTTCTTTGATGAATAGAAAGTTCAAAAGAACAGCATTTTTTTTTGTAACATTACAATGTCTTTACTGTGACTTTTGATTCATTTAATGTGCTCTTTTTTTAAAACAGATATCTTTTGTAACATTATTAAAATCTTAACTGACACCAATTTAAAGCATCCTTGATGAATAAAAGTGTTAATTTTTTAAAAATGTACCTAACTTCAAACTTCTGAACAGTAGTGTATTATTCTTTAAACAATTATTTATCAGTTCTGTTCTTGAAAATGTACCTTCACAGGGGAATCGCTAAAGAGATCCTGCGTGTCCTTATCCAGTTTATCCTGGTTCCAGGAGGCCAGAACCATTCCACTGCTCTGAGGACCCAGGTCACGTGAAGTCAGGTGGACATCAGTGCTCGAGCAGGGATCATCCTGTACACACTAATGAAAGATCAGCTTTTCAAACGAAGTCTCTCCACAAATGCACTGATTTCATAAATCATGTGTGCATCACATCAGTAGAGATTTACCTCATCTGCAATCAGAAACTAAACAGTCAGTGATTGAAGAGTATGGGACTGGACATCCATATGCACACTAATAATAATTTTAATCTAATATAATGTTCCCTCTAAACTATCATGCAGGACCACATTGATCCTGGGACAAACAGTAAAACAAACTCTATGCAGAAGGTAGACTAGAGATATGAACTAATGAAAGATCAGCTTTTCAAATGAAGTCTATCCACATATGCACTGATTTCAGAAATCATGTGTGCATAAGCAGAAAAACTGTGATGTCAGTCACCTGTGGCATGGGAATACTGATGAAGAGCTCATCCTCACTCGTGTCCATGACATCAGACTCGAGCTGTGGCTCTTCAAGCACACGTTTAACAGCAGGCCTGTCCGCTGTCGCTGATTTATCCTACAGCAAAGAAACACATCTGTTGGCAGTCTGGCATCTGAGGAACACCTGCTAACATGACCATCACAGAACATCTACAAAACCTTTTCTAGAAGACATCACCAATATTATCATGAAATCTAGCAGAGGCTTCTGTGAAAGGTGTATATATGACAGCTGCAGAAGCCAATGACGCCACATCTGGACATGAGGCATGCTGGGATGACGGCTAAGAAAAATAAAGTAGGTCTGCCGTAATCAGTCTGAGAGACACAGCAGATGTTGCGACTTAACGTGAGAATACTGAGAGACTCCCAGAGCTCAACACAGATGAGAGTACACCACAGTCACCGTCATCGGACATGGAGGACAAACAGCATGAAGGTTTTAGGATAAAACGTGCAAGAAAAAGTGCATTCTACGCACAATTTTTTTGTTGTAAAAATACCGAGTACAAATATTCCATTTAATGTCTAAATCAACCAGAGCTGCACATCTAGTATTATAAAGTGGTTTTAGACAGATTATGTCAGGCTTCACTGCAGGATTCTCTGAATACAGTGTTTCCTGAATCAAAACACTGGTGGCAGGCATTGACTGATCTATTACTTATCATTTGAGACCATGCATATTTCTGGTACATGATTTCTGAGATAATAAAACTAATTTTCCTGTTATTAAGAGAGGAGGTAAAAAAAGTCATAGTAAACTTTTTTTTTTGTTGCACATATTAAACACCATGAATAATCCTGCTAAGCACAGATGAAGTGGAAAGAAATGATAAATCCTTAAACATAAATAATAGACAGCAGCTTTAAAAAGAATATTGATAGTGAAATCAGTAATGTCAGCAGTGATCAGGATATCAGTTACTCTAACCCAGAAGAGACAGAACTGTGCTGCCCTCTGCTGGCGCACCTCCACTTCAGCCATATACACACATGATAGATAGATAAATAAATAAAATAAAATATTAAACTAATACAAAACGATTTCAATGAAATGCCTGTCCACTGGAGTGGTAAAACCCACCCGCGGCTCGATCCAGCTGATGTCATGATGAGCTTCGTTCTGGAGCTTGTAAACCGCCAGCCTGAGCAGAAAGTTACTGATATCTTCAGGAACACGAGAGCGGATCGCTTTAAAATCAGTCAGATCTGTTGAGGAATAAAACAGAAGTAACATAAAAGATGAATTATTCATTAATATGATCTCTTTTAGATAAGCGATAGTGGGTGGATGTGTTTGACCTGAGCTGGCAGGAGTGGAGATGTGTTTTCTGATGGTGTTGTAGAGGTCGTCTGAGAGTCCAGCTCTGCTCGTGTCCACAGCACAGCCCGTCTTCTGTGCCTGAAGCAGATGAGACTCCACCACAGCCACGGGCAGAGAGCGGGCGTCTGCCACCTGCCTCTACATAACACACACACCACACACAACACCTTACATCACAGCCACGGGCAGAGAGCGGGCGTCTGCCACCTGCCTCTACACAACACACACACAACACACACACACACACACAACACCTTACATCACAGCCACGGGCAGAGAGCGGGCGTCAGCCACCTGCCTCTACACAACACCTTACACCACAGCCACGGGCAGAGAGCGGGAATCTAACACCTGCCTCTACACAACACACACACACAACACACACACACACACACACACACACACACAACACCTTACATCACAGCCACGGGCAGAGAGCGGGCATCAGCCACCTGTCTCTACACAACACACACACAACACCTCACACCACAGCCACGGCAGAGAGCGGGAGTCTGACGCCTGCCTCTACACAACACACACACACACACACACACAACACCTTACATCACAGCCACGGGCAGAGAGCGGGCGTCAGCCACCTGCCTCTACACAACACCTTACACCACAGCCACGGGCAGAGAGCGGGAATCTAACACCTGCCTCTACACAACACACACACACAACACACACACACACACACACACACACAACACCTTACATCACAGCCACGGGCAGAGAGCGGGCATCAGCCACCTGTCTCTACACAACACACACACAACACCTCACACCACAGCCACGGCAGAGAGCGGGAGTCTGACGCCTGCCTCTACACAACACACACACAACACACACAACACCTTACATCACAGCCATGGGCAGAGAGCGGGAGTCTGACGCCTGCCTCTACACAACACACACACAAAACACAAACACACACAACACCTTACATCACAGCCAAAGGCAGAGAGCGGGCGTCAGCCACCTGCCTCTACACAACACACACACAACACCTCACACCACAGCCACGGGCAGAGAGCGGGCTTCTGACACCTGCCTCTATACACACACACACACACACACACACACAACACCTCACACCACAGCCACGGGCAGAGAGTGGGCGTCTGACACCTGCCTCTACACAACACACACACACACAACACCTCACACCACAGCCACGGGCAGAGAGCGGGCATCTGCCACCTGCCTCTACACAACACAACACACAACACACACACACACACAACACCTTACATCACAGCCACAGGCAGAGAGCGGGCGTCAGCCACCTGCCTCTACACAACACACACACACACAACACCTCACACCACAGCCACGGGCAGAGAGCGGGCATCTGCCACCTGCCTCTACACAACACAACACACAACACACACACACACACAACACCTTACATCACAGCCACAGGCAAAGAGCGGGCATCTGCCACCTGCCTCTACACAACACACACACACACACAACACCTTACACCACAGCCACGGGCAGAGAGCGGGCGTCTGCCACCTGCCTATACACAACACAACACAACACCTCACACCACAGCCACGGGCAGAGAGCGGGCGTCTGCCACCTGCCTATACACAACACAACACACACACACAACACCTTACATCACAGCCACGGGCAGAGAGCGGGCATCTGCCACCTGCCTCTACACAACACACACACACACAACACCTTACACCACAGCCACGGGCAGAGAGCGGGCATCTGACACCTGCCTCTACACAACACACACAACGCCTCACACCACAGCCACAGGCAGAGAGCGGGCGTCTGATTCTCTGACATCCTTATTTGCCATTGACCCAGCTACACTGCTGTGTTTTTCTACTTTGGACACGATGGACATTGGGCATAATAATTCTGTCAAAAACACATGACAGAGACTGCACTTAAGGGGAGTAATATGAGGTGGATGTCGTACCATGCTCTTGTGCTCCAGCTGGAACAGTCTGTACGTGACGGACACACTATCCGGCAGAAACTGGCACACAGATCCTATGCCTGCTGTTTGGACGGGTGGAGTCGAGCTGGAGGAAATATCCGCCTGATTCACAGAACAACAATCATACAGTGTAACACTTCATCCTAAAGATGATAAATCAAGCCCTGAGAGAAGCATCTGGAACCAGTAACATCCACTATAAAATGTATGGACATGGTCCTGGATACTGACAGGTCAATCCAAAAGAATTGGTGGCCTTAACTATTATGTCCTAACATAAAATACCCACAAGACTATGCACTCCCACTTTACTGCTAATAAGTTTGAGGTATGGTTGGCTTTAAGAGTAAAGTAGGGTTAGGTTTATAGGGTGTTAAGAGTGTAACTACAACTGTTATTTAAATGCAAGTAGTTTAAATAAAATTAAAATGCACCGACATGTACGTAAGTATATTAGTAAGTATATTGAATCTAATGGTTAAGTATGTAGTAGTCAGTGTTGGGAAAGTTCACTTTCTACATGAACTAGTTCAAAGTTCAGTTCACAAATTTTAAAATGAACTAGTTCAGTTCATAGTTCATACTTTAAATTGTGAACTAGTTCATAGTTCTTTTTTCCATATGTTGCTGCGAGCTATTATTTTTCGAAATTATTGCCACAGCCCATATAGAACCACAGACAGCAATTATTTTATCGGCTGGCAAAGTTTGCACAGAAATTGTAAGATTTTTTTTAAAATGCATAACTCTTGAATAAAAATAAAAATGTGTTTGGTCTGATTTTTATTTATTTATTTATTTATTTTTATTGTAAACTGGTTTGTCGATAGTGAGCTCGGAAATGCATGTGATGAGCGGTCTTATTAAGCGAGTCTTTGAGTCATTCATTCAAACGATTCGTTCAAACGGCTGATTTATCAAGACTGAGGGAGTTGTTATGAGGCAGTATTGTTCTAAAATAGAACAAAAACAGTCAATATTTTGTCTATAATGTAAGTGACTTAATATTAATTACTTGTTTATTGAACTGTCATATGAAATCTGTGTCACATTTTCAATCGTGATGGTATCCAGCACTCTTGGTAGTGTGATGTTGCTTAACTGTATCATATTATAAATATAAAAACTCCACATTTTGAATTTTTACGGCAGTATGTTAACTGAGTTTCTTTTTTCTGAGCTGAGCGTCAACAGTGCATTTGTAAGGTCCCTGCACACTGAGTTGGAAATCGAAACTTTCGTATCCGTTTTTTCGTATTGGTCATTCGGTTGCTGTGAATTGTAAAAACACCTCTCAAAATGCTTGCTACGGATGCGAAAAACGACATCCCCCCTCCCCCTCCCCCCTCTCAATGTTATTATGCAATGAGGTTGATCTCATTTGTGCCCCCCTGAAAAAATGTAATGTCTGTCCGTGAATTTGTGTCTGGCGCCGGGTCTGCTGCCGTTCGCAGACACCAGAATGAACGAGTTCACAGTAACGTTCATCAGGCAGTAATACAGTTCGTTCAGTTCACGTTCGCCCAAAATATGAACGAGTTCATGAACTATCGTTCAATGAACGCGTTCAGGCACAACACTGGTAGTCGTTAAGGAGACCTAATATAAAGTGTGACCTACAGTCATTTTTGCACATCAAACTATCAATATTTTTGAACACCGTTCAAAAGTATGGGATCAATTTTAACGAAATTAGTCATTTTATTCAGCAAGGATACATTTTATTGCATCGAATAAGAAAAAAAGCATCAAATAATCCAGGCTTGGTGATCTTAAGAATCGTCTTTCAAAACAAAATTTACTGATCCCTGATCCCTTTTGAAGAGTAGTGCCCAATATACAGTTTATCCGTGTGCTAGTGTGCAGTACCTGTAAGCTGTGTGTCTGACAGAATCGGGCGATGGCATCTATCAGAGGAGTGAGCATGGATGCTTTGGCTTCTGAAACACCGTCCACCTGCTTCAAGCTGGATGTTGAGCACGGCCTGCCAAATAAAGCCCACATGAAGAATCAAAATATGACACATGACAGTCATGTCTGCCTAAGTTTAACATCACCACCTTATAACACTGGTTTATTTATTCTTTTAAATCGTCAGTACAAATTTGGCTTTGTTAAAGTGCGGTCACATGAAATGGTCCATTGTTTGCAGTCAATAGCGTAGCGCTGTATGAAGCACAGCTCATACAGAAGTCTCTTTCAATCCCAGCAGCTTTCTCTTGGTCAGCACGGCATATTGAATGACAAAAGAGCTGCATCATGGGGAACTTTTTCACCTTCACGAAAAACTCACAATGACACAGATTCCAATTAGAGTGACTGGATTTTGTCTGCGAAATTGCACAGAGCAACAATAAATGTGACCGTAGTAAAATACTACACTATCCTACATTATTCCAAAGGCCAACAAACCCTTTCCTTCAAGCAAACATTACCTTAATTTTGCCATGTCCAACAGGATTTTATTGGTAGCCAGTAGAGCTGGTGGGATGTCTCTGAGACTAGCTAACTTCTGCCGCTCAGACACCAGCTTACCATACAGTTCAGACTGAAAAAACAGAAGAAACAAGACAGAGAATGAAAAACAGGTTCTGGCTGTTGTTTCCAGAGACGTACGCTGCTGTGTGAACTTCAGAAATCACTCAGATACTCTTTTAAGAAATCAGAAGGATTGATTAATGTCATCCTCAGTCTGTGGCTGATTTACAGTCAGTACCTGTAGCTGGATTTCTCTAGCAGACACCGCTGGGGTTTGGGCTCGGACATCAGTGCAGATCTGGGTTGGTCTGGCAGCTGATCTGTAAACACATATTAAATAATATAATGCAAGACATTTAATGACGTGACACAGTAAGTGGTACAAACCTCTGAACAACATACACAAACCATAATCAAAGAAAAAAGCCAATTTGGAGTCAAAATTTCAGTAAATATTTGTGTATAATTCATACCTTGAGGGTAAGACTGCTTTCTCCACCATCTGAGGCGTGGCAACTCCAGAACTGACCTTTGACCTCTGAAAAGAAACAAGAGAGGGCTGCAGAAAACAATAAAATCAAGCATTTAAAAGTAAAACTGTTCATTCAAAGGAAGATTTCAGCATTGATACTGACCCGGGTGAAATCTGGCTGCGGGTCAGAAGCAGTAAACCCAACATGTGCTGGATCTGCCTTTCTCCTGCAAAGACATTACAGGAATACAATGACAAATGCACACAGAGATCATTGTGCCAAGCTATTTTACATAGCAGGAAAATGTCCAGTGCCCAGTGGCGGTTCTACATTGAATTACACCCTGGGCGAGACCACCTTTGAGCCCCCCCGCCATCCCCCCAAAAAATAAAGATAACTAAATAAATAAATTAAAACACACACACACACACACAAAATTATCCACAAACAGTCATATTCTATTATAACAACATAAGTTAAAGATAAAATTATATTTCTCATTTGCACAAATCCTTCATTACATCCAACGTTGCCAAAAGACAATGAACACAATTATGCACAAACTATGACAGTGTAAGTTATCAGAACTTAAATATACACTATATACACAAATGTGCCAAAAATATATACAATCAGATATATAAAAAATTTAACAAGAGCAGAGAGCAACAATATAAAACATTAAGATATTAACAATAATATACAAATAAAATATAGAATAAATATTCTATAGCACAAATACTCACACACAAATGTGAAAACACACTAAAGAGAATCTAAGTTAATTATTACACTATTGAACTAAGAACAGAACATTGGCTGTCATCATGAGGCCATTATAACTGTGTCATGAATATTTTTCTTGACCTAAACTACAGAGGTACAAATTGAATTTGTCATTAAAATGTCATTGTACCACTGTAGTTGAGGTCAAGAAAAGTATACATGACTTGAAACTACCTACAGATTTGAAAAATCCGTTGGCTAATTACAGGGCCTAACGTTAACCCAATTGATGGAAATAAATAATAACTGAACTTTAACAGTTTTGTTGCAAAGCACAATATTATGGTGAAATTAGATCTCGTCTTTGTTGACTTAAAACCTAATTGTTGTATAGGCATAATAAGCATCATAGCAAAAAGGCTAAGAAACGTAAGAGACGAGTTACCCACAATTAACATTAGCCCTTCATTCATGACAACATGGATACCGTAATCATACCACAGAGAGAATAGTTGCATACCTTTATCTTTTGCTCATTTCTCCTCTCCTCCTTTTCTTTTTTTTCTAAATTGTGCACCTGATGGCTTTGACCTTTTCCTGTACATCTCTGTTTATTTGGCACTCGACAATAAACAAATTTCCCATCCCCTGCCCCCCAACACTGTCACTCACGTCACGAGTCACGGCCAGAAGTCAAGACTAAACCAATTCACCTTGGTGAGGTGACCCACATAGCCTAATCGTTTTGTATTACTTATTTTTATTAGCCATTTCACACAATTCAGAAAAACAAAAATTTGCAGGAACTATAGGCCTGTATTTATAATATTATGAATGAAATGTGCGTTATTTTGGAAGAAAGTCGAGGTGGTGTGACTGACTTTAGCCCACTAATTCCATTAGAGTATTGCAGATACAGTGCTCCTGCTATGCGCTGCCGCACCGCCTCTGCGTGCGGTGTGTGAATGGTCTAATCTGTTAACATGGGCGCCGAAAAAAATACGCGCTGCTAACGCGTGCAGTGTGAAACCGGCGTCACACACGGCACCTTCTCAGCAAGCAGGGGCGCCAATTTGCCAATTCCCCACACAGTGAAATGATAGATAATAGAAAACCGCTTTGCGGCGCAGAAGATTTTTTTTTTTAACTGCTCATGCCGCCCCCCATGTGACATGAAAAAATGCCGCCCCGGGCGACTGCCCGGTTCGCCCATGCCTAAAACCGCTACTGCCAGTGCCTGCTATTCTACAATGTCACAAAAGAACACCTTTCACAATGTTACATGAAGCACATCATACAAAATAACAGCTAACAAAATGTAAATCACTGAAGATAAAAAAAAAACACAAGAAAAATTTTCTTTAGATGTAAGCTATGTATTAGATTGAATGCACTGGAATCTGTGAGCAAAATAAGCTAAAAAAAGCTTATGTGCGTGTCTTACCGCGGTACAGTAATGACTCTGATGAACAGATCCCTGTTGGGCTGCAGCAGGAGTCGCCTGTGCCTCTCATCTTCAGCTTTACTCAGCCACGATCGGCCCTGAGTCAAACATTCACAAACAATCTGAATGAATAGATCATGTTTTTTCCACAAGTGTGTGCATTGAAAACATTGTTGAAGATATTAAACATTTAATGCATAATAGGTGTACTTAGCACCTAAACATTCCCTTATCCCCTATTATAGATTTGAATGCATCCAGATAATAAATCCAATGCAGTAAACTCTGCAATAAATCCAATGCAGAGTTCATTCTGCTGCCAATGAAAGTGCTGAAATGACTGTCCTATGAGGGACAGGGGGCGTTTTTTTCTCTTTTTACTTTACTTAAAGGTTTATGAGTAATCTTGAGTGCGAGTACCTTGGGTGTGAGTTTACAGAGAGTGCTGAATTTGTTGTGGCCTGTGGCTTCCATCAGATATTTCTCAGCAACCAGTTCTCTGCTGAGAGCTTTCCACCAGGTTTCTGAGATATCCCTGCCGATGCCAAACAGAGAGTGTTTCCGAAAGCGATCGGGAACCCGCTGAGAGCTCTGAAGGAGAAATTACATATTCATTTGTAGTTCTGAGTTTAAAAACTCATGTGTGAAAGATAAAGGCCTCATTGACGCACTATAAACATATTTGTTCCTTTCGCGTCCCTTCATGGAACTATCTTGAGCAAAGACTTTTTGGATTAGTAATTGATTTGAATTAAGTGGCATAAAACAAACTCGGCCACATTCTGAGGCAGAGGGTTTGGTTTTGCATGTTATTGTATTTTAAGGGGGGTTGTGTGTGACGTACTGAGCCCCGCAGGAAGAGGATGGGCGCTGTGATGCCAAACCTCTCATCCATAGTGCTGACGGCCTTCATCAGCTGATAGGCACACGAGCCAAAGTCCTGCAGGACCACCTCTGGATCGCCTCTGTTCGCACTGACAGCACAACACCATAAAGCAAGTCATTCTCCATGAACTATCAGAACAGTCTGAAGACACAGAGAGCACTACTCACCCTGCCCTGCAGTTATCACAACACTCACTGCTACCCAGAATTCCCGACGTCACTTTCCTCAGGCGCTTGTCCTCAAAATGACACAAAATCAACCTACGATACAATTCACACGATGCTCAAAAAATCATCACCTTTACATTACAAAAATCACATCTCAATAGGATTGTAAGTGTCAATAAATATGAAAAAATGAATATTTTGGACATGTTTTTGACATTATTGTCATAAGTAGGAATATTTCCCACTAAATTTTCTGTAATGCAATGAGTTTTTTTGTTGTTGTAACAACTAGGGGTGTAACAATATATTGTGTCACAATATATCGCAATACAAAAATGCAACAATATGTATTGTGGATAGTTCACCCAAAATGAACATTTCTGAGTGAGAAAAAAATTCAAGTTTACAGAGTTTTAGTGTCAGCACTACAATAAACTACTATATATAATGTTGAATATAATTATAATAATGCAATGGGGGAATATTTGTGGGTACTGATAATGCCACATGTCTGATGTTACCAGTAAAAAGTGGAATACATTATATAAATATATCTAGTCAGTGAAAGAAAACAAGCATATTCGTTTAAAATAATTCTGTATTTTCAGCTTCAGAATCATGAATATTGTTATTCTGGTGTCTCTATTTTCCTGTGCATTGGGTTTCCAGCACCAAGTCCAAGCCTATTCATTTACACACACAATGTAATATCAAATTTAACATTTTAATCAACAGTTAATTTTTTGTTAACCTTTTATCATGTGTCTTGGAGTATCGCAATAATATCATATTGAGTTCAATATCGTGATATGTATCGAATCATGACTCGAGGGTATCGTTACACCTCTAGTAACAACACATTTTCTTTGATTGAGTTGAAATATTCTTTCATGAGATTCACCCAAAATTAAATTCACTTACTTTCGTCTGCATTTGGTTGAATTTAGATACTTTTCCATTTTTGCCATCATGTCTATTTTGTAACCTCTGAAGCGCTCACTTTTGGATTGATTGAGTATGAATCTTCAGGAAAACCAAAGCAGATATATTTTAAGTAAGCTCATCTGAAAACGTCTTGTAAGTTCAGCAAGTTAAGGAAGGGTGAGTTGTCACCTATTCAGGGCCATATCTCCAGGCATCCACAAGACGTGACATGCGCTGGGCAGCCCGTCTCTGCCGGCCCTCCCGATCTCCTGATAGTACGACTCCATCTCTTTGGGAGCCCCGTAATGGATGACCTTCCTGATGTCAGATTTATTGATGCCCATCCCGAACGCCACAGTGGCCACCACACACTGCAGACAAAACCATGAGGAAACAACACTGTGACGAACCCTAACTTTGGGAGCGCCCTACCAACCAAACACCAGAACCACCTCATCTTCCCCAGCTTACAGGCACATCAGCACATGGCCACTAGAGGCAGTGCAAAAGCAGCCTGCACATGCAGGTCCCTGATGACGACCAGATGCTGCTATTCAGTGCAGTTCTGCGGATCAGGCAGTGTGACGTGAAGAGTTTAAATGAATACATTAATTAATCAATAAAATATTCAATGCAATATATTTTTGGACAATATGCTGAGTCTTAACTCGTGGTGATCATTTGCTCTTCAGTTTGATATGCCATTATTAAAATGATTAATTATCTGAAACCGTTTAATTTAAAATCACCCGTCCATAAATGATTTCGGTAACACTTTATAATAAGGTTTACTAGTTAACTACCTTAGTTAACATGAACTAAGAATGAACAATACTTCTTCAACATTTATTAATCTTAGTTAATATTAATTTCAACATTTAATAATAGATTATTCAAATAAAAAGTATTGTATTTGTTAACATTAGTTAATGCACTGGGAACTAACATTAAAAAACAATGAACAGCTTTTATTTTTATTAACTAACATTAATAAATATTAATAAATACTGTAACAAATGTATTGCTCATTGTTAGTTCATGATAGTTTTATAGAACATGACATTACAATAAGGTTCGTTAGTTAACACATTAGTTAAAAGTGTTACCAAGATTTCATATACATTTATTTCTCTATATACAAATATTTAAAGAATTTTGAATCAGACACACTAAAATAATCAAACTGACAGTGTAAGCCACATAAGTATGCAAAGTTACCCAATCATAACAGAGGTCATGTACATATAGAAAACTTGCTAACACTTTACAATAAGGTTTCATTTGTTAACATTAATTAATATGAACTAACAATGAAACCTTTCAAAAGCATTTATTAATCTCACTTAATGATAATCTCAACATTTACTAATACATTAAAATTAAAATCAAACGTTGTATCTTGAACCTGAACTAACATCAACTAACAATGATCAGCTGTATTTTTAAATAATTAATGTTAACAAAGATCAATATGTACTGTAACAATTGTATTGCTCATTGTTAGTTAATATTAATGCATTAACTAACCTTAACAAACAGAACCTTATTGTAAAGTATTACCAAAAACATGAACGCTAAAGTAAAAAAAAATTCCCGCAGCCAAAACAAGGCTTCTGTGGATGAGTCCGAAACAAATGACTGTCCAGCACCACTTCACAGACAATTTTAGATTATATGACACTATATTCAACAACAGCTCGTTCCACGCATCATACGCCCTTACATTATTGCACATTAGCAGTACTTTTCTGTTGCGGTTTTCAATCCGATCAAGTGTTTACATGTTCTATCAATCGGATTAGAAAAGGTTGAAATTTAAATCGGATTTGGCCAATTCATTCCGATTGAAGTGTTTACATGTGACTTTTTTTATTCTCACTGTCCGATTACAATCGTATACACAGCTACTGACAGCAAGAGAGAGGAAAATGAGCATTTAAAAACGATATTTCTGTTTCTGGCACAAGACGAACAGTATAAGTTAACTTTGAATGGCATTCACCTGGATCTCATCCCTCATGAACTGGTGCTGTGTTTCTCTCCTCTGCTTGATGCTCAGCCCTGCGTGATAAACTCCACATGGGATGTCCAGCTTACACAGCGCCGCTGTCACACGCTCAGCCTCTTTCTTTGATAAACAGTACACAATGGCTGAGCCTTCAAACTCAAAACCTCCCCTAAAAGAAAGAGAGAGAGAGAAACCAACATTTAAAAATAAATCTGTAACGTGTGTAAAGGGACTCTTATCAGATTCAGAAGATTAGAATTAAAGTGGAGATGGTAAGACAAAGACCGATTCTTCAGTGGATTTTGCATTGAATTGTTCTTGTGTTAAACTGCTGGTATTAAATTTTCCTGAATGGGCACCAGACTAAAATAATTAAATTAAATAATTAGTGTCAATAACTGAAAGGTTCCATATTAAATTTAAACAACATTTCTAGTCGTTCATGATTACTTGGATTTTTTTATATATATGTTTTACTCACAAATAGAAATTTTTAAACTAATAAAATATTTTGTGGCTGGAAATAACTAAACAACGCATATTCATCATAAAAATTTTAGGTCTAGAAATCACACTTTTAAAATTGCTGCATATATCCAGATTGAGAGAATCCTGGTACATAAATAGAACTGGCAGTTGTTAGGGAACGAATTACATCTTCATCTCGTAACTTATTTTAAAGCTTGTCTTGTCTTATTTTTCGGGGGGCTGGGGAAGCCTGATGAGGCCCCCAGTGGGTCCTGGGTCCCCGGTTGAGAACTAGTACATTAGGCAATCCTGAGCCAAAATACTTAAAGAAGCATTTGCATAGAATTATTCTGATAAGTTATTTCAAGAATCAGCATGGCCTACCCTTTCTTTTTAACCAGAAATCTTTTGAGGTCCTGGATAACGTCACCGGACTTGCGATTGACATCCAGGTAGAGGTTTGGCCGGTCGAACGAGGTGCAGGTGATCATGGGATTGATCAGATGAAGACTCTTAACGATGTCCTCACGGATAGACGGACTTGCGGTGGCCGTGAGCGCACAAATAGGAACCTGTTTAAAGAATAGCATGTTAGGAATAGCATGAATGGATGATCAAAATCAATCATTGAGTGAGACAATAGCTTTATAATGACAAATCAAAACCAAATATGACTTACACCGGGGAGATTTTTCTTGAGTTTCCCCAGGTCACGATACGCACTTCTGAAATCATGACCCCACTGAGAGATGCAATGAGCCTCGTCTATGGCAACCAGTGATAAACCTACAAACACACACACACAGTAGAGAAGTTCCTCAGTTACGCTGGAGCACTGGATCATTTCAAACATCCTTTGTTTGCCTCACCAGGAGTCGTGTCGAGCTGCACTAGCAGAGGAATATTCCCAGAGCAGAACTCAGGTGTCATGTACACCACTCGGAAATCACCCCTGAAGACAAGACATCGGGTAAACAACAGTGTCAGTGGCTCAATTCACATCACCGAATCAGTTTTAGTTTAAACCTGACATGACAATTACTTTTTAATCAACCTCAAGATTTAATGTCGAAAATAATATGAATGTATAAGGAACAATATACAGTGGCATGAAAAAGTTTGAAAGAGTTGGTTCTCTGTATTGGTCATAAAATGTCATGAAATTGGTCATTGGCTCTCAAGGTCATTCCACAGCATCTCTATTAGGTGTCCTTGTGCTGTGTTGGAAGTTGCTTGTAAATCTCTCATCATGCTACATCATCCCCAAATATTGGATTGAAACTTCTTATCAACTTGGCCTTGTTGATCTGAGCTTATGCACAAAGTTTTTGAGTGAAAAAAGTTCATCAAGCTTATTCATCTAAAAAACAACAACAAAAAAAACCTAAAGTGCATAAGCTCAGGACAATGATTTGTATGCAATATTTTGTAGGTCAGTGTAACAAGGTAAAAAAAAAAAAAAAAACTAGTGCTGGGCAACGATTAATCACATCCAAAATAACAGTTTGTGTTTACATAATATGTGTGTTTACTGTGTATAATTATTTATATATATACAGTAGATACACACACACATGCATGTGTATTTATGTGTTTTATTTATATTTATATATATATATATATATATATATATATATATATATATATATATATATATATATATATATATATATATATATATATAAATTATGTATAAATATATATAAAGTATATACATGAAAAATATTTATTTTATATATACACACTGAACAAAATTATAAACGCAACACTTTTGTTTTTGCCCCCATTTTTCATGAGCTGAACTCAAAGATCTAAGACTTTTTCAATGTACACAAAAGGCCTAATTCTTTCAAATATTGTTCAACAATTCTGTCTAAATCTGTGTTAGTGAGCACTTCTCCTTTGCCGAGATAATCCATCCTCCTCACAGGTGTGGCATATCAAGATGCTGATTAGACAGCATGATTATTGCACAGGTGTGCCTTAGGCTAGCCACAATAAAAGGCCACTCTAAAATGTGCAGTTTTACTGTATTGGGGGTGTCTGAGGAAAAGAAGCTGCCTAATAATTATGCACACCTTGATATAAGGTGTTGATCTCCTTGACCACACCCTCCCTCATTACACAAATACACACCACCTGAAATGCTTAAATCCAATAAGCATTCAAGTTTACAGCTTGGATTTGGAAAAAATGCATAAAAATTATGATATGGTCGAAATACTCACTTGCCTAATATTTCTGCACACAGTGTATATTCAAAATAATTATACACAGCACACACACATATATTAAGTAAACACAAACTTTTATTTTGGACGTGATTAATCATGATTAATCATTGTCCAGCACTAAAAAAAAACATACAAAAAAAGTTGTCATACACTGCGTGAGCAAAGTCGGTTACATTAACTAGCATTTTGAGAAAAAAGAAAATTCTCTCCAGGTCAAAGTGAACAGTGTATGGGTTAAAGCGATAATTCACCCACAAATAAAAAATAGTCATCATTTTCTTACCCTCTTGTCATTCCAAATCCATAAGACTTTTGACACAAATGATGATTTCTGCCTGAAGTCCATTCTCCAAAACTCTGACACGTTAAAAAGTTAATTAGGAGATCCATATGATCCATATAAAAGTATGAATATAACTTTAAGAAGTTTAATCCAGGCCTTCTGAAGGGAGATTTATATGAAGATTTAAAACTGATCAACAGACACACATAGAGCTCATCAAGGTAAACAGAAGCTCAACTGTTCTTTGTTTGGCGCGTGAGAACAAACTTCATTGGTTCGTGCTTTGATCAGCTGTATGTATGCGTGTTGATCAGTGTTTATAAGTGAATACTAGCTTAAATTAGTCTCCCTGTGGTGAAAATCAAGCTTTTAATGTTATTTATATGTCTATGTGGTGTTTTTAATATGCTTTAAGACAAACCATGTGCAAATTCATAAGTCAACACCATTGCTGAGTATTTTCTCCTTAAAACTGCAGTGAACCAAAGACAGTCTCAAAAACACGGTTTGAAATCACTGGTGTTTCTGACGTCACAAACTACCTTGTAACCAATCAGATCAACGTGTGATCGTCAACGAGTGGATCTCTGAGCTGAGTGTGTGGAGGCGGGGCTCATTTGCATATTCAAAGAACCACGTATACTAAATGAGGCAAGGGTGTCGAGTTACATTCAAGCTGTTTTAAGGCATCAAGTCTTGTATAGTACAACCCCAAATCAGAAAAAGGTGGGACATTTTGTAAAATGCAATAAAATCAAGAATCTGTGATTTGTTCATTCTATTTAACCTTTTATTAGCTGACAAAAGTACAAAGAAACGTTTTCCAATGTTTTCACTGACCAAGATAATTGTAAATTTTGTAATTTTGTAAAAAAAAAAAAAAATTTGTTTGTAATTTTGCAAATATGAACAAATTTTGATTTTGATGGCTGCAACACACCCCAAAAAAGTTGGGACAGAGACCAAATAAAAGTGAAAAGATTATCCAAATTAGATTATCAAACTATTTTGAAACAGTCCACAATGAGCAGGTGAATTGATAATAGTTGAGGGTATCATTTGGGAGTAAAAGTGCTTCTTAAGCAAAGATGGGTCATGGCTCATCACTTTGTGCCAAATATCTTGAGAGAATTGTCATACAATTAAAAAATCACATTTCTCAATGCAAGATTGCAAAGCATTTATGCCTTTCATCATCTTCCATACAAAATATTGTCATGAGACTCAGGGAATCCAGAGAAATCTCAGTCTGTGTTGGGTAAGGCAGTAGACCTCTGTTGAATGTGTGTGACCTTTGAGCCCTCAGATGGCATTGCACAAGATACCATCATGCTACTCTGTCAAATACAGCCACATGTGCTCAGGAGTAATTTGGAAAACCATTTTCACTGAACACAGTCTGACACTGCATCAAGAAATGCCACTTGAATCTCTGTTACGCAAGGATAAAGCTTTACAGCTTTTATAGCTTCACTTCTATGTGGAGATGCCGGCGAGTTCTCTGGGCCTGAGCTCATCTCAGATGGTCTAGAAGACAGTGGAAATGTGTGCTGTGGTCAGATGAGTCCATGTTTCAGCTTGTTTTTGGGAGAAAATGGACATCGAGTTCTCAGTCCCAAAGACGAAAGGGACCAACCAGACTTTCACCAGCGACAGGTGCAAAAGCAAACATCTGTCCTGGTATTGAGGTGCATCATTGCAAACGGTGTGGGTAACTTGCATTATTGTGAAGGTACCATTGACATGGATTTTGTTCCATGTATTTGGATTGTACAGAGACATAAACTGCCATCAAGATGACATCTTTCCTGGGAAGCAAGACAATGCCAGGCCTCATTCTGCACGTGCTAAAACTGAGTGGTTTCTAGACACTCTGCACCATAGAAGGGATGTGCCTGCCTGTTTACTGCAGTCCAGATCTGTCTCTTATGGAAAATGTATGACCCATCATGAAAAGGAGAATCAGGCAACGATGACCACAGACTGTTGAGCGGCTGTCTTGTATCAGACAAGATTGGGCAAATATTCCACTAGCAAAACTCCAACAATTAGTATCCTCAACTCCCAAATGATTAAAAAGTGTAATTAAAAGGAAAGGTGATGTGACACAGTGGTAAACATGTCTCTGTCCCAACATTTTTGGGGTGTGTTGCAGCCATTAAAATCAAAATTTGTTCATATTTACAAAATACCATTATGTTGGTCAGTGAAAACATTGGAAAACTTTTCTTTGTACTTTTGTCAGTTAAAAAAAGGTTAAAAAGAATGAACAAATAACATTCTTGATTTTATTGCATTTTACAAAATGTCCCAACTTTTTCTGATTTGGGGTTGTACAAGGGGTGTAAACGGACAGTTCATCACGATGCGATACGATATCGATTCTCTCAGCCAGCGATACGATATTTGCCGATACCTCAAAAAGTTCTGCAATACAATTCAGGGTTATATCGATTGATTTATCGATATTTAGATATTATGTGGCAAGTTTACACAACCAGTTACATTTTTATTAACTCACAAATGCAACCTAAATATATAACATGAACGTTTAATTAAACTCTTTGAAAATTGCACACCCTCTCCTAATTGGGACATTCTCCTAATTGGGACATTTACAACAGATGAGTTCATTTGCAAAAACAGATAACTCCTTTCTTGTTCATTTTCATAAATCATGTTTTTTTTAATTGTGCATTCCAAGTTTCAAATAAACTGCAGCTGGGTTGTTTTGATCAAGTCATAATAACAAAAAAATAAGGTAAACAGGTAACTTGCTAAGTTCATTGAAAGTACTTTTTATATATATACAGGTCCTTCTCCAAAAATTACCATATTGTGATAAAGTTCATTATTTTCCATAATGTAATGATAAAAATTAAACTTTCATATATTTTAGATTCATTGCAGACCAACTGAAATATTTCAGGTCTTTTATTGTTTTAATACTGATGATTTTGGCATACAGCTCATGAAAAGCCAAAATTCCTGTCTCAAAAAATTCGCATATTTCATCCGACCAATAAAATAAGTGTTTTTAATACAAAAAAAAAAAAAGTCAACCTTCAAATAATTATGTTCAGTTATGCACTCAATAGTCAATACTTGGTCGGGAATCCTTTTGCAGAAATGACTGCTTCAATGCGGCGTGGCATGGAGGCAATCAGCCTGTGGCACTGCTGAGGTGTTATGGAGGCCCAGGATGCATCGATAAGGAACAATATAGCCTGTTTCCCAGCCTGTTTCATTTCTCAAAACCGCAATCATGGGTAAGACTGCCGACCTGACTGCTGTCCAGAAGGCCATCATTGACACCCTCAAGCAAGAGGGTAAGACACAGAAAGAAATTGCGGCGTGGCATGGAGGCAATCAGCCTGTGGCACTGCTGAGGTGTTATGGAGGCCCAGGATGCTTCGATAGCGGCCTTAAGCTCATCCAGAGTGTTGGGTCTTGCGTCTCTCAACTTTCTCTTCACAATATCCCACAGATTCTCTATGGGGTTCAGGTCAGGAGAGTAGGCAGGCCAATTGAGCACAGTAATACCATGGTCAGTAAACCATTTACCAGTGGTTTTGGCACTGTGAGCAGGTGCCAGGTCATGCTGAAAAATGAAATCTTCATCTCCATAAAGCTTTTCAGCAGATGGAAGCATGAAGTGCTCCCAAATCTCCTGATAGCTAGCTGGATTGACCCTGCCCTTGATAAAATACAGTGGAGCAACACCAGCAGCTGACATGGCACCCCAGACCATCACTGACTGTGGGTACTTGACACTGGACTGCAGGCATTTTGGCATTTCCTTCTCCCCAGTCTTCCTCCAGACTCTGGCACCTTGATTTCCGAATGACATGCAAAACTGAGCAACAGTCCAGTGCTGCTTCTCTGTAGCCCAGGTCAGGCGCTTCTGCCGCTGTTTCTGGTTCAAAAGTGGCTTGACCTGGGGAATGCGGCACCTGTAGCCCATTCCCTGCACACGCCTGTGCACGGTGGCTCTGGATGTTTTTACTCCAGACTCAGTCCACTGCTTCCGCAGGTCCCCCAAGGTCTGGAATCGGTCCTTCTCCACAATCGTCCTCAGGGTCCGGTCACCTCTTCTCGTTGTGCAGCGTTTTTTGCCACACTTTTTCCTTCCCACAGACTTCCCACTAAGGTGCCTTGATACAGCACTCTGGGAACAGCCTATTTGTTCAGAAATTTCTTTCTGTGTCTTACCTTCTTGCTTGAGGGTGTCAATGATGGCCTTCTGGACAGCAGTCAGGTCGGCAGTCTTACCCATGATTGCGGTTTTGAGTAATGAAACAGGCTGGGAGTTTTTAAAAGCCTCAGGAATCTTTTGCAGGTGTTTAGAGTTAGTTAGTTGATTCAGATGATTAGGTTAATAGCTCGTTTAGAGAACCTTTTCATGATATACTAATTTTTTGAGATAGGAATTTTGGGTTTTCATGAGCTGTATGCCAAAATCATCAGTATTAAAACAATAAAAGACCTGAAATATTTCAGTCGGTGTGCAATGAATCTAAAATATATGAAAGTTTAATTTTTATCATTACATTATGGAAAATAATGAACTTTATCACAATATGCTAATTTTTTGAGAAGGACCTGTATATATACAGGTCCCTCTCAAAAAATTAGCATATCATGAAAAGGTTCTCTAAACGAGCTATTAACCTAATCATCTGAATCAACTAATTAACTCTAAACACCTGCAAAAGATTCCTGAGGCTTTTAAAAACTCCCAGCCTGTTTCATTACTCAAAACCGCAATCATGGGTAAGACTGCCGACCTGACTGCTGTCCAGAAGGCCATCATTGACACCCTCAAGCAAGAGGGTAAGACACAGAAAGAAATTTCTGAACAAATAGGCTGTTCCCAGAGTGCTGTATCAAGGCACCTCAGTGGGAAGTCTGTGGGAAGGAAAAAGTGTGGCAAAAAACGCTGCACAACGAGAAGAGGTGACCGGACCCTGAGGAAGATTGTGGAGAAGGACCGATTCCAGACCTTGGGGGACCTGCGGAAGCAGTGGACTAAGTCTGGAGTAGAAACATCCAGAGCCACCGTGCACAGGCGTGTGCAGGAAATGGGCTCCAGGTGCCGCATTCCCCAGGTCAAGCCACTTTTGAACCAGAAACAGCGGCAGAAGCGCCTGACCTGGGCTACAGAGAAGCAGCACTGGAGTACCCACAGTCAGTGATGGTCTGGGGTGCCATGTCAGCTGCTGGTGTTGGTCCACTGTGTTTTATCAAGGGCAGGGTCAATGCAGCTAGCTATCAGGAGATTTTGGAGCACTTCATGCTTCCATCTGCTGAAAAGCTTTATGGAGATGAAGATTTCATTTTTCAGCACGATCTGGCACCTGCTCACAGTGCCAAAACCACTGGTAAATGGTTTACTGACCATGGTATTACTGTGCTCAATTGGCCTGCCAACTCTCCTGACCTGAACCCCATAGAGAATCTGTGGGATATTGTGAAGAGAAAGTTGAGAGACGCAAGACCCAACACTCTGGATGAGCTTAAGGCCGCTATCGAAGCATCCTGGGCCTCCATAACACCTCAGCAGTGCCACAGGCTGATTGCCTCCATGCCACGCCGCAATTTCTTTCTGTGTCTTACCCTCTTGCTTGAGGGTGTCAATGATGGCCTTCTGGACAGCAGTCAGGTCGGCAGTCTTACCCATGATTGCGGTTTTGAGTAATGAAACAGGCTGGGAGTTTTTAAAAGCCTCAGGAATCTTTTGCAGGTGTTTAGAGTTAATTAGTTAAATCAGATGATTAGGTTAATAGCTCGTTTAGAGAACCTTTTCATGATATGCTAATTTTTTGAGACAGGAATTTTGGGTTTTCATGAGCTGTATGCCAAAATCATCAGTATTAAAACAATAAAAGACCTGAAATATTTCAGTTGGTGTGCAATGAATCTAAAATATATGAAAGTTTAATTTTTATCATTACATTATGGAAAATAGTGAACTTTATCACAATATGCTAATTTTTTGAGAAGGAACTGTATATATATATTAAAAGTTAGTTTTTTTTTAGCAAAATCAGTCGTTTTTTGGCAAAAGCAGATAATTTCACATTTCATGTTTCAAAGTTAAACAAAAACAATTAATTGCTATGATATAATAAAACACTCGGTTAATCTTTGTAATGTTAATCTCCTCAGCTGACAGACGCCTGACAAATTTTGTTGTTGCGATTAGACCCAATACAGGGAGCTTTTCCCTCACCACTGTAACGCGCTGCTTAAGCAAGGGTCCATGAAAAAGTTTCAGCTTTTATAGTCCTTTTACACCCCGAAGAAGATATCACAGGTTCATCAAGTTCGTTGAAATGATCCATCCTCGATCACTTTTAGTCAGAGATGCCTTGACCGTGGACAATACCGGCTTTTGTGACAAAACGTGTTTAGGGTTCAGTCAATCTTGACAGGTGTCTATTTCAGCTGAGGAGATTAACATTACAGACACACCGGCAGACAGTATGCTATGGTGAGTAAACGAATATGCACGCTTTGGCGGAAAAGCGTAGACGGATGTTATGTGAGGATGGAGAGTGTCAAAATAAGGGTGCCTCATATCGATATTTTACGTGTGGCATCGATGCATCGTATCGTTAGACGTTTGATCAATGCAGCAATGTACTGTTACACCCCTATATAGTACCTGCTTAATATTCTATTTTGCCCCATTATAAATCTTTTTTTTACATGGAGTGTAGCATGTAACATCGCATGACATGTCAGGTACACAAGAGTATTTAATGCCAAACAGCCTCTCACCTCTTCACTTCCTCAATTAGGTTTTTGGTCTGAGCAGATCCAAGAAAACAAGCAGGGATGTTTGACATTCTGCAACACAAACACAAATATTAATGAGTGAGACCTCCATTTATTACAACACACAATACTCTTCCTAGAGCTGCAATGGCATTTCTTTTTCTGAAAGATCTGATTAATGTTGTATTGTGTAGACTTTTCATCTAAAGGCTGACCATTCCACTACACGTCCAAACCTGCACATTTCAGCTTTCAACTACAGCCCTGAATGCACATTCAAAATGTCATAACTTGAAATACATCACAAAACATTGGCGATCTGTGCGTCATGCCTGATGTGAAAGATGTGACGTACTGCAGCTGAAGCACCTGGTCCTCCATCAGGGCGATGAGAGGGCAAATGACCACACTGATTTTCTCACAGTACACTGGAGGAAACTGGAAACACAAACTCTTCCCATAACCTGCCAACACAGTGTTTCATGTGAACAGACAAACTAAATCAAGTCAAATTTATATGCATAACACTTTTAATAATATATACACATTGTTTTTAAAGCAGCCTTACAGAAAATCATGATCTAAATGTTTATAATATTTTAATATCTTCATGTCTAGCAGATTAACTGGGCAATAACATTAAACTGTTTCACACACAAATGCTTAATATCTGAAGTCTACACCTTGCAAATACTTCTCCTGAGAGACGAATCTCACAACAGAGCCAAGAAATCCAGATCATGCAGAATAGCATCTAACCCTGAACTACAACTAAACTGACACGTGTGTGTTATAAAGGTGTACACTGACTAAATACCATTAAATCATACACAACAATAAACAATTACAAAGAAAACAAAATATAAAGACTACACGATCATTTAGTAAATATCTCAACTTTAATGATCAAGAAAAAGTTATACCAGTTGCCATGACAACAAGATTATCCCTCCTCTCTGTGAGAACAGACTGAATCACTTTCCACTGAACCCTGAAAAACCACGAGCATCATTTGACAGATCACATACTAAACAAACAGTGTGCTGCTAATGCCATTAATAACTGCTTAAGAATTTCATAACATTCATAATCAATTGTATAAAAGACACACCAAGAATGCTTGGGTTTCAAAACTTACGGTTTAAAGTTGTGATGTCCAAAGAATGTTTTCAGACATGTAATTTGTTCAGGAACTGGTGGTGAGATACTTGAATCTGAACAGAAACAAACAAGTAAGTTGAAATTCAAAATTGCTGCTAACAAACATTAAATAAAATAACATACTGATAAATCAAAAATATTTGCAAAATCAATATAACTCAATACAACCTAAAATTATACGTATAAAGGAAACCTGACCATGTGTTATTTAGAATATCATGCATCATTTACATTTAAATAGATAAAAGCTTTGTTTCTTGTATTGATTGTAATTTTTTCTCACAATATTAAGACTGAAACCCACTGCAATATATAAACTGAGCATTATATTCACAGATCATGAATAACATTCACTCTGAACAAGCTGTGTCTTCAGTCAAATATCACATAACCGTAAAATAAATAAGTGTATATTAAGGTCTTTGCACACTGAGTCCGAAATTTTCGCATGCGTTTTTTGCGTATTCAAAATGCTTGTTACGGATGCGAAAAATGCAGAAAATCGCACCCGATCCCAAATTTTTTTTTTATGACGGACGATTCCAAAAGTTTCAGAGGCAGTGTGTAAGCGTGACTGACATAACGTGAGGTCGTATTTATTTTTTAACGTGCAAAAATTTCGGACTCTGTGTGCAAGGACCTTTACTCTGGGAAGGCCATTCATGTTCATGAAGGACAGTACATTTACCAAACACCTCTTCCTCATCTTCCTCAACATCCTCATCATCGTCGTCAACACCAGACTGTGGGACATCTGCCGTTTTCTCATTTAATTTCTCTATGTCATCAGCACACTGACGGACAACACAACAGAGACATGACAAGAGTGAACATCATTTAGGTCTTGCCAAACCCACAGAGTTTTTGACTACCTTTAATAGTTAATGGGCTCCCTTTAATGGCTCTTTATGGTATTTTTGGAGCTTGACAGACTCACTTTAAAGCTGCACAATATAACTTTTTTTTTGTTAAAAAAGAACAGAAAGCAGTTATTGAAGAAGTACATAAGTATAATAAAAAAGTCTCTTCCTAACGGTTTTGAACACTGATGTCTTATGTAACCAATGGTAATCTTATAAAAATGATTTATAATTTGAGCGGTCAGTTTGAGGTGATTCGTTTTTGCCTGGTTATATCACGAAAGAAGACCATATTGCGTATGCTGAGGACACGGTTGCTTAGATTTTAAACTTATCAAGATGGCGGCTTTTAAATCAAGCCGTTTAAATGGCAATCATCTTTGACATCTAGGGAATCATCTGGGCCCAGTTGCTCAAAGGAAATCTGATTGGATTTCGGCAATCGGATTCTGACATTTTTTCAGATATATGCCTACTAGGTAGGAGCGTGCAATATTAACAAAAACTTATATCTAAACTATATTAAAACTAATATCGCTATATTTTCTGTGATTTTGTCGATAACGATGATTAGACAATGTTTTGCTGAGTGTTTATTGAGTTTTGGCAGGTTTAGGACTGCTGTAGACAGCTGACTGCTGCAGTTTTTGATAGTCTTCATATTCTGTGTGGTGGTCAGTTCCCCACAGTGACATAAATCATCTTTTCCAATAAGTTTAAATAGATTTTTACCTTTTATAGGCATTTTTAGCTTTATAAGGGATTTTTTTTCTTAGCTAATTACATGGAGCCTATGTATAACGTATTATGTCAAATTATTACATTTAATCAATAAATTCAATTAGAATAAGACACTATAGGGCCGTTACCAATCAAAATAAATCAGTATCAAGTAAATCTATTTTTGCAATGGAGAGGAAACACAGAAGATGCATCTGAAGTGGCGTTTAGATGCATTTACACTGTTCAATGCAGCTAAGATGAACATGAATGCATAGTTACAAATGCAGAAATAATGTTTTGATGTTTTAAACAAAATATTGATGATATATGAAATTATTTTAAAATGGAAAAGATACTTTAAATGTGAAACTAAACAGTAGATGGCGGCAAGTCACTGTTAGAGCGAATCATTGAGTCATTTATTTAACTGATTCATTCAAATGGCTGATCATTTCAGGAATGAAGCATTTGACTTTCTTACTGAGTGAATCATTGAATCACACATTCAACGGTTTCATTCTGCTCGTGTTGCTCAGAGACACACAACAGTTCTGCTGTGGCTTTGTTTGGAACTATTTTTGTCTGCGAAAGAGCAAACAGGCAATATTGCATCTAAAATGTGAGTAATATTAACTTCTTGTTTATTAAATTGTGTAAAATCAATATGGTATTTGCAATCAGCTGATATTTGGGGGGAAACGGCACTCTGTGTGTGATTGCTCAACAATACCCTGTAATATACAATATTATCGTAGAAAATATACACTGACGTTAAAAAGTTTGGGATTAGTACTTTTTTTTTTATTTTTAAGTCTCTAATGCTCACCAAGGCTGCATTTCTTCGATTAAAAATATATTATGACAATTTAAAACAACTGTTTTCTATTTCAATCTATAGTAAAATGTAATTTATGATCAAAGCTGAATGTTCAGAATCATTACTCAGAATCATTTTAATATGATGATTTGATGATCAAGAAGCATTCATTATTATTATCAATGTTGAAAAGTTTTTGGGATTCTTTGATTGATAGAAAGTTCTATTTCATTTATTTGAAATATAATCTTTTGTAACATTATAAATGTCTTAACTATAACTTTTGAGCAATTTAATGCATCATTGCTGAATGAAAGTAGTGATTTCTTTTCAACATTGCTATTGATAATAATAATAATAAACGTTTCTTGACCAGCAAATCAGCATATTAGAATGATTTCTGAAGGATCATGTGACTGAAGTCTAAATTACATTTTAATATAATCAAATAGAAAAGCTGTTTTAAATTGTCACAATATTTCACAATACTACTGGGTTTTTTAATAAAATAAATGCACCCTTGGTGAGCAGAAGACACTTTTAAAAACATAAAAAATCTTACCGATCCCAAACTTTTGAATGCCAGTGCATATCGCACACCACTATCGCACATATTTCCTATTGTCATGTCGAATGTTGATGTACAGTGACAGATCTGCACTGATGTGTTTCAAACAGAGATGGCAATAGAAAGGCAAAAGTTTCATACTGCAGCTTTAATAACAGACACAAGGGTGACTTAATGATCACAGTTTTCATCTTAATGGACAAATAAGACAAATGTTTCGGTATGTGAACACTCACTCCACAGCGATCACCTGAAAACATAAACACTTTCACCTTCATCATTTCATCGTCAAACTCCTCATCCCTCTCCGTGTCATTAGAGCTCTCGGGGGCTGAAGCCTGCTGAGTCTGAAGGAAAACACCACAGTCATGAGGCCTCGGTGAGAGACGCAGATGAGGCGCAGAAGTGCTGAGTGTGGTGCTCACCTGGAAAGCTAGGATGCACTCCTCCTCCAGCTGTTCCTGCCTGGCCTGATGCTCCAGCGTCTGCAGCTCGTACTGTGAGAGACCCGTAGACATCACACACTGCTCAGGCTGACTGTGGCTACGCTCCTCAGAAGCTGTGCAAACGCCTTTCTGACGGGTCCTAGTTCTGGCATCGTTGAGGTTGAGGTTTAGAGTAGACTGATCAGCCGCTTTGATGCCATTCGACAAAACGCATTTTAGGGATGCAAGTGTCTGAGACAGATCATCCACGAGTCTCTCAGCACTGCAAAATCATACAAATCATTTTAAAATCATATTCTTAATAACAATCATGCACAGGGTACCATGAACTGTGGAATTTATTTTAAATCAAATTTCTGCCTCTGCAATTCAAGCATGGCTCATATCAAGTAAAATTAGTTGCACCCTGAAAATGCCATTTTTGAAAGAGTAATTTAAACGCTCATATCACAAAAATTAAGAAAAATGCTGGATTTGATGCACATGGAGAATTGTAGTCATGAGACTTCCTCATCTCACTGAATAAAGACTAGAAGTATTAGCATACTGTGATTCAAGATTCAAGCGTGGTTATTAGGGGTGTGACAATATATCGTGTCACAATATATCGAAATTCAAAAATTTAACAATATGTACTGTGGATAGAGACAATATACAGTGCTGGTCAGAATTATTTGCCCCCTTGGTAAATATGATCAAAGATGGCTGTAAAAAATAAATCTGCATTGTTAATCCTTTTGATATTTTAATTAAAAAATTCTAACCTTTCATTGAAGTAAAAGAATTGATAGTGTGTGGGGGTGGGGGGGTGGAAATCACATTATGAAATAAATGTGTTTCTCCAAAACACATTGGGAACAATTATTTGCACCCTTTTATTAAATACTTTTTGCAACCTCGTTTTGCCAAGATAACAGCTCTGAGTTTTCTTATATAATGCCTGATGAGTTTGGAGAACAACTGACAAGAGATCAGAGACTATTCCTCCATACAGAATCGCTCCAGATCCAGCAGATTCCCAGATCCATGTTGGTGCTTCTTCTCTTCAGTTCAGCCCACTCATTTTCTATAGGGTTCAGTTCAGGGGCTGGGATGGCCATTGCAGATGCTTGGTTTTGTGCGCAGTGACCAATTTTTGTTTTGATTTTGATGTTTGCTTTTGGATCACTGTCCTGTTGGAAGATCCAAACATGGCCCGTTATAAGATTTCTAGCAGAGGCTGTCAGGTTTTGATTTTTTATCGGTTGGTATTTGATCGAATCCATGATACCATGTATCTGAACAAGATGTCCAGGACCTCTGGCAGAAAATTAGGCCCACAGCATTAAAGATACAGCAGAGTATTTCATTTTACACATGGGGTAATTTTTTACCCATGTGTGCACCAAACCCATCTTAAATGTTTGCTGCCAAAAAGCTCTTTTTTTGTTTTGTTTCATCTGACCATAGAATGTTTGAAAAGTAACTGACACGACTGGAACTTCAAACAGGATGGTTTCTATGGACAGATGAAACAAAACAATTATGATGGGTTTGGTGCACACAGGGATAAATAAGTACCCCATGTGTAAAATTAAATACATGAATTCGATCAAATACCAACAGATAAAAAAATCAAAACCTGACAGCCTGTGCTAGAAATCTTATAACGGGCCATGTTTGGATCTTCCAACAGGACAGTGATCCAAAAACAAACATCAAAATCAAAACAAAAATGGGTCACTGAGCACAAAACCAAACATCTCACAAAAACACTCTATATGTGTGTATGTATGTAAGTAAAAACAATTATTTTATTAACCCTTATTCTGCCTCTCTGTCTGAAATAAAAATTAAGGCTTGTCAGTAAACGGCCACTGTTATGATTGGCTAACATCATTGCAGAGGAAACACTCAATAGCGAGTGGGCGTTGATACTGTTGATAAGTGTTTTGAAAACATTATCCATATAAAACCGTCATTTACAGACAAAGCATGATGAAGTAATTTAATTCTGATTTGTGATGCAGCTGCTGTCAGATCCAATACAGTTGCTGCTTCATATTTCAACAAAAGTTTCTCTGCAAACTCTCCATTACACTGTCTCGTTTACAAAACAAAATGCTCTGAACAAGCATATAATCAAATCCTCTGGACCTCAGAGAAAAATAAACCGACCTGTCCGTGCAGTCGAATTCATCTGGAATATGATCAGCCAGATCTTTAAGATCACGAGCAATCTGAAAAACTCTTTGCTTCAAACCGAGCGCTGAAGATCCTGGGCAAATGAACACAGAATAAGTGTACAGAAAGAGACATAGATAAACAAATATTTCATAAAGTGCCAGTTACCCAGAGCCAAAACATTATCTGATCATCATTACATGCAGGAACATCGCAGCACAACAGAGAAGAACATAAGTGATCTCACCAGACATCATTTCCTGTAGTTTCTGATAAACGAGCAATCCAGCCTGTTAGGAAAATAAAGCCAATTATGAGTCTTTACTAGCATCAAGATGTAAAGATCTAATTTTATATTAATATATACTGTTAAGAGTATAATCTGGTGCTGTAAATGGTCACCATTTCTATTTACTTTAATAATCTATTTGTCTTCACATTTCAAATGGTCCTGCGAAAAATGCAGTTCAAATAACTGTAGACAGCGTTTAGTTTGTCACAACTTTACCCATTTATTGAATTTAAATGGCTATGGTTTATTAGTACTCACATAAGCATCAGTGGCAGCGTATCTCTTCTGGTCTTCTGTCAGGCCGAAGTCGTCCCAGTGACTGCAGCGCACAAGCCTGTCTTTGAAGAGCTGCTTCTTCAACAAGCGCTTCACTAGACCATCCAAACTCCACTTCTCACAACATCTCAGCTGGGTAAAACAACCAACACACATACACACGTCAATACATCTCACTCAAAATCAGCAGGATCTTTCGTCTTATGCAATACATGATTTTATCATTATGACCTAGTATAAGGTTTTATTTTCTTTACGTATTGAGGACAATGAGCTTCACTGAATAACAACGTTTTATTATTGTATTTGTTTCATGCTGCCAGTATTGCTTCACAGCTCTCAACTCACTGCTATGATGCTTGGGTTGTTGCAGGGGGGCTTTGAATGTTTTAAGTGCATTGCAATGTGGCTGCTAAGGTGTTCTGAGTCGTTGCTAGGTGGTTTCCTACTGGCTCAAGTCAAAAGAGTCAAGTCTCTTGTGATTCTGGTCTGTAGAAATGGCTTGAGTGCGTCCTTCAACACAAGTCTGTGAGACTTATTATATTTGGCTTAATTGATAACTTGATTCTGATTGGTCAATAGAGGGTATGCACGTGACGTCACCGTTGGCCGGAGTGACTGCGGTTACGCCCACTTAAGTGGCAAAAACACATTAACAAACATATATAAACAAATTTGCTGTATGTATTTCGAGGTGTCAAAATCAGGCACATATAAATGTCAGGAAACACGATTCCTGGCTGCATGTCAATATCCATGGATCTTTAGTAAGTTGTAAGGAACACTATATTGAGTCCAATCTTTAGTTTAAACTGATAATTGTTTGTTTTCTAATCTGTTATTGACTGCAGTGAAAATTACTTCAGCATTAACATAACTAATATTGTTTTAGTGTTGCTAGGCCAATTTTTTACAATGTAATGCACTCATTTTTTCCTTAGCTGAAGCTTCAAGATAAAAATAGCTAATTTTATCTAAAATTAATATTTCATGTCCTTGTATCAGTGTTACTTTCGTATTATGTATAAACTATTATAGTATTTCTTAATGTTTTGAATTAACTTTTATTTCTGAACTATTATAATTTTACAATAACAACACTACCTTGTAATTATTATTTGGATAGTTGCCATGTAATAAGCAAAGACAAATTACAGTCAGCCAGTTATTATTGCAAAATAAACCCCTGATGACTGTCCAGTATCCTTTAATCATCATCCAGCCGGTGAAGTCTGATCACTTCACATCTCTCCTCAACAGGACACATGATATGAGGATTTGAATTTAATTCTGACCTTTAGCGTTACAGGTTTGATCAAGAACGAGTACCAGTAGTAGTGATACTTGATTCCTCAAACTCAAACTAATAAAGAGAGCAGAGGTTTCGGCTCCACATTAAGCCTCGTCATGTGCTTGCCCTTCGGACAAGAATATCGGTCATTCGCTTGTCAAAGTGAAAAAGATGCTTTATTCTTTATTCTGAAGCATCAGTGGTCTATCAGCTTTGACATATTTAGGTCTGCATATTTGTGATATTTATGCCTGGGACTTTTTTTTTTACCCTTTATAAAGGTTTTTTTCCCTAATCTTATTAAATGTATGCTTCATCTTTCATTTCAAACTCTTACATTTTATCAATAAATTCAATTAGAATAATAAGACACTATAGGGCTATTGGGTTAAAAAATAAATAATTTACACTGAAAAATTACAATTACATTAAATAATGTTATGAGATTGTTTTAAATATTTTTTAAATATACAAAATAAGAGAATATAATTAAATATACAAATAGGAAATGTTAGGGATAAAATTATTTGACTTTTAAACATGAAACTAAACCGTCTTAATGAGTGAGTCATTGAGTCATTCATTCAAACGATTGGTTCAAATTACTGATTTATTCAGAATGAGACAGATGTTTATGAATGGGTCATTGAATCATTGACTCAACTGATTCCTTCAAAACGCTGAGTCATTCAGTAATGAAACACGGCTGAGTGTTGCGGTGAGATGTGTTATGATTCTGCTGTGATCTTTGTTTAGAACTATTTTCACTGTTGCAACAGAAGATAAACAATCAATATTGCATCTAAAATGTAAGTGACTGTTAATTTTAACTGTTTATTGAACTGACTGTTGTAGGAAATCAATGACACATTTTCAATCGTGATGGTATTCAGGAAAACCGCACTCTTGGTTGTGTGATGTTGTTTAACTGTATCCTATGTTATAAATATAAAAACTTCAAATTTTTACCGCAGTAAGTTAACTGAGTTTGTGTGTACCGCTCTCCTTTGTTTCGTTATCTCTTTGAGAGGCTGCATGAGACTCAACAGCACAATCTTGTTACTGTCAGTACATTATATATTATTATCCACTAAATGTAATAAAATCGGAATCATTCTTGCGTTCTGGTGAATCCCTAGTTATTTCGTTGTTTTTGACGTTTTAATCAGGCAACTTGTCCAATCGGGCAAATACAATTCTCTTTCACTGGACATCAACTTGTCCCAAAAAAAAACATTAATGTCGAGCCAACAACCACATGCTGAAATACATATATAAATACCAAGACAGCGTACCGTCTCATTAGCCAGATCAGAGAGCTCAACAATATTCTTCAATTTGATGTCATAATCAGATAATAACTTCCACTTGTCTCCCTCAATTCCCACTCCAACTTTCATGATGCCCTCGTCCTCCAGAAGCACCTTCAGGCCGGGAGGAAACCCTGGGCATGAGGAGACAGACATGAGCAGATACTCAGGTAAAGCTGAACACTGAGCGACAGCTTCTGTCTGAGCTCACCTGACATGGAGGAGATGTGAAACAGAAAGCACTGCTCCTCTGAGGCACACAGCTGCACTAGAGCCACTTTCTTCGTCTTCCCTTTGGTGAAGCTGGGCGGCCATTCCAGATCAAATCCCACTGCTGATCCCAACACCAGACCAGACCTGGATATGACACACAAAAGCCAGACATAAGGAGAGAAGGGGAAGGTTACCAGATTTGTGTGGGTCAAATCTACACAGGACTGAATGAACAGCCCAGAACCTTCAGCTTTAGGCCAACATTTTTAATGAAAGCAAGCAGAAAAACATGTATTCATAGACATTTTCTGGACTTTAATTTTTTATTTTTTTTTTTGCATCATGGTAAGAATTGAAGTATAAAATGTAATTTAAAAATGTTTAAAAAAAAACACTGTGGAACAATATCTGTAGATCAAATATAAAATTGCAAGATACTTGCGGAGAAAGTTTTTAACATCAACTCATGTGGAAAAATCTGATGGTTTGAAGAATATTCATAATCTGTGATCAACATATCAGCTAAAACAAGATCACTGATAACAAGAATAAAGTCATACAAGATGTGACAGAAAAAGTTGTCAACTGAGCAAGTAAGTAGCATTTCTGTCACAGCCTTCTTTTATTGGTTTATGGACAGTATCGAAGATAAATCATTATTAGACTTACCAAACTAGTGACAAATTAGTGTTTTTTAACCATGTTATTTTCTAACAAAAACTTAGAGGAAGTTGACTCAAAAATGAAAATTCTGTCATCATTTACTCACCCTCATGTTGTTCCAAACTTGTGTGAGTTTCTTTGTTCTATTGAACACAAAAGAAATATTTTGAAGAATGTGGGTAACCAAACAGGGTGCTTCTCAATATTCAAACTGATGCTTCCTCGTTTCTCCTCGCTCCTCCGTCCTTCAGCCTGTGACCCGGAAACCAATCGAACTCGGCCATCTTGAAGGACATCTCAATTCTCTAACTGCACCACGAGAAATGAGACGAGGAGCGAGGAGACGAGGAATGAGGAGATAAGGAATGAGGAGACCGGGAATGAGGAATGAGGAAACGAGGAGCGAGGAGACGAGGAATGAGGAGAAGAGGAACAAGGAGACCGGGAACGAGGAGAAGAGGAACAAGGAGACCGGGAATGAGGAATGAAGAGACGAGGAATGAGGAGACGAGGAGCAAGGAGACAAGGAGCGAGAAGATGATGAACGAGGAGACCGGGAATGAGGAATAAGGAGACGAGGAGCGAGGAGATGAGGAATGAGGAGACGGGGAGCGAGGAGACCGGGAATGAGGAATGAGGAGACGAGGAATGAGGAGACGAGGAATGAGGAGATGAGGAGACGAGGAGCGAGGAATGAGGAATGAGGAATGAGGAGGCGAGGAACGAGGAGACCGGGAATGAGGAGACCGGAAATGAGGAGACCGGGAATGAGGAGACGAGGAATGAGGAGACGAGGAACGAGGAGACCGGGAATGAGGGGACAAGGAACGAGGAGACGAGGAACGAGGAGACCGGGAATGAGGGGACAAGGAACGAGGAGACGAGGAGCGAGGAAGCTTCCAGAGGAGTCATGAGCGAAGATACACAGGTGATCTTTCCCTCGCATCCTAAGTGAAGCGGAGATGTGAGGATGCACCAATTAGACATGAGAAGCACTCACAGTTCCTGGTCCTCATTGACTTCCATAGTATGAAAAAAAACTATGCAAGTCAATTGGGACCAGAAGCAAGAAAAAAGAATGTGAGTAACCAAATAGTAGCTACGTTTACATGGACACCTTTTGCTTCAATCAGAATGAATCCAGGTGTGATGTTTACATGAACACTGAATAAAGTGATCAGGTTTTGTGTACTTCGTTGTATATGTTGATGATAATGAAAGGGAGAGAGAGTTTATGGATAAGACTTTAATGCGCACTTCTTATACTGTGTTTATTCAGCTCTTACAGTGATTTTTTGGAGTAAAACTAACGCTTCATCTTTTGTGTAATGTACAATAAACTTCATTGAACTCATCAGTATATTTTTGGCCATCATTCGGACGCGGTCCACAACAGCAGGCTTGTATTAATAGTGGTTAAAAGCAGATGACAAATACGTTAATTAAACTAAACTATACCTGTTCTATCAACATACAACATATATTCTGTGAGATGAGATTGTCCTGACACTGAAGCATGCGCTCGTGAGGCTCCGGCCCCTGTGCCGGCAGCAGCAGCTCATTTGCATATAAAAGGACACACACAAAAACGGCGCTTTTTTCTGAGCCCCAAAAAGAGATCATTTAAAAATAATAATAAAAAATTAGCTGTTGGGTATTTTGAGCTAAAACTTCACATACACACTCTGGGGACATCAGAGACTTATTTTACATCTTGTGAAAAGCGGCACAGTTACTAGTAGGGATGCACCGATCCGATACTCAGTATCGGTATCGGCTCCGATACTGCCATTTTTGCCGGATCGGGTATCGGTCAGACGAGGCCGATCCAAATCCGATATTGTGCGTTTACTATTCAGTGGTGTTGTTAAGCTCCACAAAACGCACACAAACATTATAAAACACCATGAGTTTTCGTGCACAATATTATAAGTGTTCTGAAGCCATTATATAGTATAATGTGAGATAGAAATTAATATTTAAAGGCCATCTTTCAATTTAATTGTATAACTTAATTTATACAGAATCGTGTATGAAAATGTCAATTTAAAAAGACGTACATCAGAATACATATGTTTTACAACTCCCACAGGCAGAAATTAAGAAAAAAATGTACCTATTCTAAGCTAGGCTAAAAAAAAACGCCCTTTTCCAGAGAACGCGTCATATGACGTAACGACAGGCAAACAAGTAGGCGTTGCTGCCCTGGTTCTCAGTGTGGGTTTACGTAGTCTGAGAGGTGGTAACAGAAAATAGAGCTTGTAGTTATCGTTATAGTTGAGTTCGTTTGAATTGTCACAATGGTGAATTCTTGTGTTTGTTTTGGATGCAACCACTCCAACTTGTCTGGTCATCGGGTCCACCGATTTCCAAACAAGAAACACAAAGATTTCCGTGCTTGGATATGTTTCGTCCAGGCAAAGAGAAGCAATTTCGCTGCCTCCTCGGTGACAAGACACACGGTGGTATGTGAAAAACACTTCACACCGGACAGCTACCACCAAGCAGATCTTATGGAATTTCGCATGGGATTTCGACGAAGAGAGTGGGTTAGGCTGGCAAATGGAGCTGTGCCATCGGTGCATGCAAGTCCACCAGCAAAATCTGGCGGGAGTGAAGAGTCTAACGTTAATGTTAGCACTAGCAGAGAATCTGCACGTCGAAAACGGGAGCTTTGCACAGTAAGTCTTATAATACCTTATATGTTGCATCGAAATGTAGCTCTGCATGTAATTTCTGCAAATAATATTTTTCTTGACGTTATAATGGATTAGTCTTGGCATGACTCTTGCTGACTGTAACTGTTCTGACTTGAGAAGTTGGCACCATGAAGGCACGCCGTCAGCTTACTCTTGTTACGTTAACCCCATGAATCTCTTTAATAATAGCAATACAAATACGTGTTTTTTTCCTGCGGGACGGGATAAGACACAAAATCAATGCATCTCTGTTATTGTGCGGGAATAAATTTGCGGGCGGGAGTGTAACACATACGTTGCGGGAACGGGTGGTAATGGTCAGAAATTCGGCGGGCGGGAACGGGTGGTAATGGTCAGAAATTCGGCGGGCGGGAGCGGGAACGGGTGGTAATGGTCAGAAATTCGGCGGGTGGGATCGCAGGACTCTAAGTTACCTCCTGACACTTATTTTATTGAGTTAATAAGTTAATCTTTTTGGAAACGCATCCAAGTAATGCTTTACAATATTAGTTTTCTGGTTTTCTTAGTTACATCGAAGTTGCCTTGGTTTTCTTTGACTAATCAAAGCTGGTATCAACAGGGCACATGCGAGGGGATGCAGCTCGGGACTATTTTGAAAAGATTAGCAGTCTTTTAAATAATACACGAATGGGGGATTTTCATGAAATGACTACATTTTTTAAAGTTCAAAGTTGTAATTTTGGTCTGTTTTCAGATTTTTGGAGAGAGTGTTGACAGCAAAGACAGGGCGGGTGCAACTGCCACTTCAGATCCTGAAGATGATGGAGATGGAGAAATCTCTACAATGGACCCTGAGCCAGGAGTGGTCCATCGTGGATCACAGTGCAACATAAGATGTTTACATCGTTCATTAGGTAGTTAGCTTATATCTAGCATTCACCATACATGCCATATACAATCACAAATAAGGATTACATGTCAACATTTTTCATGATCTCCATGGTTACTATTTTGTAATTTACACTTTTCAGACAGTAAACATTAAAAATTATGAACTTCAATGGTGAACAATTATTAAGATTAATCTCTTTCATCTAAGCTGTTCAAGTAAAGCCTCAAATGGTGGATGTAGGGACTCAAACCGAAAGGTTTGAGCATCGCAGATCAACACCACTGGCCAGTCCTGAACAAAGTAATGATGAATGGTCATTTTCTGATATCATCAACCATTCTGGTGATATGTCATGGAGTCCAGGGGAGGAGATGTTGAGCGAGTCCTCTGAGGAGGAACCAGAAGAGCTGGAATCTCTCAGTGACCCAAAGTAAAAACCTTTTTATTAATGGAAACTGTTTCTGATTGTGTATCAAAAATGTCATAGTCAGAATTAATGTGTTTTTTCCTTTTCTTGTTTTCAGTGCTGTTGACAAGTTCATTGTTTGCCAGAGGCAGTTGCTGTCCTTGTTCACGGTTTGCCCTGCATGCTGTGGGGAAACCCAGGGACACATAATGCACCCGGAAGGAACCTTCATAAAAGTTAAGCAGGTAATGTCTTAATTGTCAACTGTCTGTGAGGAGCTGAATTATAGATTGTGAATGTACAGTATGTATATTAATTATTTGTGTCTTAACTATACAGGCATTTCACTGAACCAAGAAAAGGTGCATCAAAACATGCCTGCCTGCAACCTTTTACTCAGCAGTGCCATCCACTTCTCAGGTTGCATGGCTACTCAGACCATCAGGATGCTGAAGCTGTTTGGACTGCAGTGCATAAGTCCCGGCACTTTTTTCCGCCATCAGCGCTATTACACTATCCCTACTATTGTGCAGGCCTGGAGGAATGAGCAGAGGGGGATCATCAGGGAGTTGAAGGAGACTGGAGGTGGATTGATCCTGTCTGGTGACTGCAGGTAGAATGATCCAGCTCACGTCACTGATGTAGAACAGGTCAGTGTGTTTTTGCATTAACCTCTAAATGTAACTGTTTTTGACGTTCTTAGATCAGATTCTCCTGGACACTGTGCCAAATATGGTAGCTACTCCTTGGTTGAGGATCGGATTAACAAAGTTTTGGATGTTCAACTTGTCCAAGTAAGTTGATGTCACACAGAAATCTTGTGTCTGATTTAGTTACTAATATTACTGATACTGTTCAGTAATAGTCAGTTGGTTTTGCAGAGCTCAGAAGTCCCAAGCAGCTCTTGGTGTGAGCTAGAGGGTCTAAAGCTGAGTATGCAGTTCCTGATGGACCAAGACATGCAAGTGTCTGCTCTGATAACAGACAGAAATCGGCAGGTAATGGTGCTAGGAGAGATCTAAAGTTGAACAGTATTGACATGCACAGTATCACTCAAAATAAATTCTAAATTCTATAAAATCAATTTGTATGTTCTTTGTTTTAGGTGGCCAAGTGGGTACGTGAGAAAATGTGTTCAGAAGGAACAAGGCATTTCTTTGACGTCTGGCATATTGGGAAAAGTATGTATTGTGATGTTGGTAGTTCTATATAACAGACTTGTTTTTTGTAGTTAAGTTCACTTTCCTAATAATTAGTTTGCTCTGCTCTGGAACAGGTGTACAGAAAGCACTGGATGCTGCTGCAAAAGAGAGGGACTGTGAGGATCTGAAGCTGTGGAGGCCAGCCATCATCAACCATCTCTACTGGACCGCAGCTTCCACCCCTACAGGAGATCCAAATGAGATGCAGGCAAAATGGCAGAGTATGATTAATCATGTACAGGACATACATGAACACAGCACTCCTGCATTTACCAGCTGCGCACATCCACCGTTGGAAGGAGAGGCAAGAAACAAGGAGTGGCTTGAACCAGGTACAACATAGTAGCCTACATGTTAAAAGATGTCAAATGTTTTGAGGCTAAACTTTTTTCAGTGCTTGTTAAGTTTAGTTTGGTTTTATCAATACGTAACCCCATGTGTACTAATAATTACTTGTGTTATGAAATGCAACAGACTGTATGACAGAATATGTTTTATTCAGGATCACCAGCAGCCACTAAACTGGAGAGTGTAGCTGCCAGGAAAGCACTGGTAAAGGATATTCGACAATTGTCGCCTCAGCATCAGACATTCTCCCTGGAGGCCTACCATTCCCTCATTCTGCACTTTGCTCCCAAACACACTGGCTTTTCTTTTCTTGGGATGTACAGCAGGTAGTGTTATCACTTAAGTATCGATACTAATAAAATTAGGTATTTTTTTTAGTGCTGGGCAACGATTAATCGCATCCAAAATAAAAGTTTGTTTACATAATATGTGTGTGTACTGTATAATTATTTTATATATATATATATATATATATATATAAAACACACAAATGCTCGTATATATTTAAGAAAATGTTATTTATATATAAAATATTATATTTATATATAATATTAATTATGTGTAAATATATATACAGTATATACATGCAAATGTTTCTTAAATATATACATGCATATGTGTATATTTATATATAAAAAATTATTATACACAGTACACACACATATATTATGTAAACACAAACTTTTATTTTGGATGCGATTAATCGTTGCCCAGTAAAATAAAATAAAAAAAAATTCAGGATATTGCAAAACTTTTGTAGCAGGTAAATGAATGAATATGGCTAAACTAATGCAGTCTTGTATAGCAGACCAAAATGTTATTGATTGATAACAGCATTACATATTGTTTGCAAAAAAATAATTGCAAAGTTGAGTCATTGTCTTAGACCCATTTGAACTGAAAACATGAATGTCATGTATTTCTGTTGCATTTCACTGCATTGGGTTAGCTTTGGAGACCTAATGTTCTATCTACTTATCTCCTACAGACTTCTCTTGGCAGCCCTACATTTCAATAGTAATGGCAACAGAGATGTAGCTCGAACCAGTGAGGGTGAGGCACGCTACGCCGTTCGCTACCCGCGGTTTCGGAAAGGTGGCTGGGTAGTCCACCCCATCAAGGAGAAACCATCTTACGGTTAGTAGTTTCACTTAGTTTCTCAATATCCTTTTTTATGTGAGTCAACCATCTTATTAAATGTGTTCTAAACATCTCTCCTCAAGGATACGCAACAAATCTTATGGTCTCTCTGGTAGAGGAATACTCCAAGTCACCACAGGCCCTACAAGAAAGCAGTGCTGTCTTGTCCTCTGCTGCCCCGCCCCCCCTCACCAATTCCCTCCAGAAGGTTCCCAAGGATGAGGCAGTCAGCCTCCATCTCGCACAACACTCGCGTTTTAACACGTAATAAAAGATAACTTTGACCAATACAGTTTGTTTCACTATGAATCTATTAATCGTCTTCCAAGTGGGGCCACTGGAAACCTTTGTATGTTTGTCCCTCCTCTGCAAACTGCCTCCTTATTGCTGACACAACACATGAAGGTATGGCTTTCCTAATGTCCCTGCCTAGTATTCCATACGCCCAGCGGACAACCTGCCTGTATGCTGTGTATCGGAACTGCCTGTGGTGGAGATTGGGACCTAATTACATTTTGATCATACCATGTTTTCATAGTAAACAATTCCAATGGTAAATATTGAATGTCCTGTTGGCTGATATTCTACTGTACTACACAACACCAAAGTTGTTTTTATAGTAAGTATATGGAAACCACTGAGTTTAAAAACCTTCTTAACAGGATTTACTATTTTGGTGTAGAAAAGCTGGTTCTTTAAATTGCAGTGTGAAATAATTTTTGCTGAAAACATACTCTGGCTTGGAGAGGGCCATGCTCCTGTCTGAAGTTCAAGTATGCTATCTGCAGCACAAAAGGATTCATACAGGATGCTTCAAACCCTGGATGGAGTGTGAGGCAGGTAATGTCTTCTGGGGGATCTAGGTTTTGGACAAGGGACCAATAGGCGTCGACCTCCCTACAGCACTCACTCTCCACTGCTGATGGCATAGCCTCACATCTACCACACAAGCACCTGTTAAACAAAATGTGCCAAGATAAACTCACGCATTTATCTGCATGCCTTACACCCAGTCCACGTGACAATAAAATATCCTTGTAAAAATGACTATATTTACATGAACAGCATATAACTGCTTTCATACACATACTCTGCAGTACATGCGAGCTCATTTACATAATGTCCGTCGGAGAAACTAGGGGAGTAACTTAGTATAACAGCCGGCTAAGTTCGGAAAATCTGGGATCTAAATTAAACATTTTAAGACGCATGTTGCTAGCATAGATGGTGACATTATACATGGATGCTTGAAAAACAACAAAGTCGACAGCAATATTGCTAAATATTGCTAAAAACTTTTTTAATGCACATTTATGATTAATTTCTTCACGCAAATCGAGGTCCTACACTATTTATCTACACGTCTATTCACAGGGATCTTCAACTTGAAAGATGGGCTTTAAGTCGTTAAATTCAAGCTCACGTAAACGTTGCCCTCAGCTGCGGCTGTCAATCATTTTCCATTCAGCATTTAAACAGCGCGTCGCGTCTCGGTTACGACAGTTAACACGATGAAACTCTCTGTAAGATGATTCAATGTTACTATTATTATACTTGATCTGTAGATAAAGTTCTATGGTTTCGCATAAAACAACTTTATCTTGCTGGACTTTATTGCTGTACCTTAATCATGTTACTTTCTACCGGGTGTCTAGATCACAACACTGCAGTAAAGTCAGAGCACTATTTGTTCTTCACGTGCACAGTTACTGAAATTTAAAACTGTTAAAAGAAAATGCTGAAAAAATATTGCATAGATAGATAATGTATAATAGACTACGCATTAATATGTATTTTCTTTGTGCTTTAAACTTTTCAATGCGGACTCGACGCGCTGCGCACTGTGACTCACGTTGCTTCAAGCGCATCATTCTGCGCTCGGGATGCGCATAAGCGCTTTGAGCCGCACTGTATTGGAGACTTTCATATCATAATACAGTGACGCAATGAAAGATTATTAATAGCAGTTATTGTTCTGTCCTATCTATCATATGTTGCTACCTCATTAAACAGCTGTGCTATACATTTAAAAAATGTATTTAAAAACATATATATAGTAGGCTATATATAAAATAATTGATATTTTAGATTTTTGTTATCTTGTTTTTCATGAATGTATTTTACAAAAATACAAAGAGCAATATGCAGAGTTTTACCAGATTTAGTGTTACACTTAATGTCTCTAATTTTTTCCCCACTAAACGTTTTTTTTTTCACTAAATGTTCAGATTTTATACAATTATTGTTATTTTCCTAGACTAAATTTTACTGCTGAATTATCCACTAATCTAGTTTATAATAGCATTTGTCAGATTATCATCATATATATTTTTGTTGTTGTTGATTTTCTTTATAATGAAGTTGTCTGTATTAAGTAGATTGTGTTTAACACACAAAATAGTGATTATCAGTTCAACACAGAGTTATAGAAATTCTACTTGATTTAAAAAAAAAACTGCACTGGTATCGGTATCGGCCGATACTCAGAATTTTTGGGATCGGATCGATTCTGAAAAAATGGTATCGTTGCATCCCTAGTTACTAGGGCTGTCACTTTTGAGAAAAATCTAATTCGAACGGATATCAAATATCAAGCAATATATTCGAATATCTACTGTAGCGTGGTTTGAAATTGTCGACCATCCTGGCAAAGAAGAATGGAAATAATAAAATGAATTAATCAATGATGGTCTCTGAAACTAATTGTTTTGTTTTTAGTTCGTGTTATTAACTGTCATATTTCGCTAGGTTATATTAATAGGCTTGGGAAATTAGGCCGTTAATGTTAAGCATTAGCCTGTGCTAAAAGGAATGGAAGGAAAAGAAGACAAGCCTACCTTTCATTTCTTTGATAGCTGCTCTCTGTGTTGCGTCAGTAGTGGTCAGCTGAGAGAGCATAACATGTTGTAGAGGGAGGACGGCAGATGCTGTAGGGTAGGCATCGGTGGAGAGGACCCGAGTTGCAATTTTTAATGGTTTCAATGTCTTTTAGTTGTTTAACCACAGACCACTCCGAAGTGCTGAGTTCCAAGTGGGACATTTTCTTTTCAAAAATGACTGCGGCCACGACTGCTTGCTGTTTGGAGGCACGGCAGATCATGTCATACGTTGTGTTCCATCTCGTGACGCACTCATTTATCAGGCTTTATCATTTTTTTAGTCTGAGAAGCTCCTGCTTTGCCTCCAACAGGCAGCAGTCAGCAGGAGACTTTCCAAAATGAGCTGCCGTCTGTTTAAGGCGAGAAATGGCAGTATCAATAGCCCTCACCTCTAGTCCCTTGCGCACGGCTAAGTTTAACGTGTGTGCCAAGCAAGGTACATGTATGAGGCCTAAATCACATATTTCTTTCACATAATTCTGCGCATTGTCTGTGGTGACCGCTATTACTGCTTCACGGGATATATCCCAGTCGTCCAGGGTGTTGCTGATGCTCTCTGCGACATAAGCAGCTGTGTGACTTCCCCTTAGCTCTTTCGTACAAAGATGAAATACTCTAGGTCCCATGTGTCAGAAATGAAGTGAGCTGTGATTGTCACGTAAGCATGTGTGGCCAGTGATGTCCACCCATCTGTAGTTAGAGCGAGTTTCTTGTCCTGCAATAAGGTCTTAATGTTTTCTCGTGTGGTGTCATACAACTTTACTATGTGGGCTGACATAATGGTGCGACATGGAATTGTGTATCGTGGCTCCAGTTCCATTATGAGGTCCTGAAACCCGTCTCCCGAAAATACACTTATAGGCCTCATATCCCTGCAAATAAACCTTCCCATCTTATAAGTGATGGCATCTGCACGTGCATTTCCACATGCATCTGGCAAGGAGCCGAACGGTTGTGCAGGACAGTATGCAGTCATACGATGTTGGACGCCTGGCGATGCTCTGGCCATCTGCTGTGTCTCTGACTCCACTACCTCATTTGGATGTTAACTCGACAGGTGAGCGCGAAGATTGGATGTGTGAGGATGCATAAGTAAACTGTTTTTCGGCAAACTACCTCATCTTTAACACTTACTTTACCATCTACGGTGTAGAACCCAAAATATTTCCAGACACTACTTTTTAGATGAGTTGGGGTCGTAATTATCCGCTCAGGCTGGCGTGCGTTATCTTCCATTTTCAAAACAGGGTGCCTATTGGCTATTATTCGCTTGATTTGGTCATGGGCCTACGCTACAATACGTTTAAAGCGTCCGCTACTGGATGAGAGGGCAAACAATAAAATAAAAAACAAACAGTCTAATCATAGACTGTAAAAAATGCTACACATGGCACTTTAAAAAACGGATAGTTTATTTATAGTTCGATTATGGATTATTAGGGTCTATGTAAACAGAACACAGCAAGTTTCTGGTCCCATTTGATTTCCATAATATTTTTTACATACTATGGACAGGACAGGACCAGAAACTGTTCGGTTACCCATATTCTTCAAAATATCATCTTTTGTGTTCAACAGAACGAAGAAACTCACACAGGTTTGGAGCAAATTGAGGGTGAGTAAATGCTGACAGAATTGTAACTTTTGGGTGAAATATCCCTTTAAAGAAGAAATCCTTTGTAGTGCATCTTAATTATTATGAAAATGCAACAATAAAGTTGTAAAGTTCATCCAAATATATTACCTTAAATCTTCTGATAAAAATGAGCAGTCGTGTCTTTCCTGGCTGTATATGACCATCCCACCAAACTCCAGATAAGGAAGATAATCCTCCAGAACATTCTTTTTATAGCTTCCTGATGTCTGCAGAAACACACAATGAGCCCATTCAGACCAAATCTGAAGCATATTTACTGTAAGCGCATAACAACCAGGTCCATGTCCATGTTCACGGCAGCGCTGTCACTGAGACACATGATCCTAATACAGTCAGATGGAAAAATATAAAAATATGGAGGGCTGCCAGGTGCTTTTCATACAGGTGTGTGATCTCTATATTTACCCTGTTTGTTTTCCAGCTTAGACAAGTTATTGTCTCTCTACTTGAAACTGGTTAACCACACAGCTATTCTCTTTAAAACAACATTTATATATATAAATAACAAGAACGTTGATTTGAAGATTGTCAGAAATATGACGGTTCTGATGGCAAAGGTGGCATCATGCAAATATCATATTCACAGTACAGCGCGCTTCAGTGCCATGAAACTCACTTCATCTAAACAATGAATGCATCATAACATGCAAAACATACTGATCATGATATAGACTAGCTGTGTCGAACATTATAAAAGCTTTTGAAGAGACTTACACTACATAAACTAGGGATGCACCGATCCGATACTCAGTATCGGTATCGGCTCCGATACTGCCATTTTTGCCGGATCGGGTATCGGTCAGACGAGGCCGATCCAAATCCGATATTGTGCGTTTACTATTCAGTGGTGTTGTTAAGCCCCACAAAACACACACAAACATTATAAAACACCCTGAGTTTTCGTGCACAACATTATAAGTGTTCTGAAGCCATTATATTGTATAATGTGAGATAGAAATTAATATTTAAGTCGTTAAATTCAAGCTCACGTAAACGTTGCCCTCAGCTGCGGCTGTCAATCATTCTCCATTCAGCATTTAAACAGCGCGTCGCGTCTCGGTTACGACAGTTAACACGATGAAACTCTCTGTAAGATGATTCAATGTTACTATTATTATACTTGATCTGTAGATAAAGTTCTATGGTTTCGCATAAAACAACTTTATCTTGCTGGACTTTATTGCTGTACCTTAATCATGTTACTTTCTACCGGGTGTCTAGATCACAACACTGCAGTAAAGTCAGAGCACTATTTGTTCTTCACGTGCACAGTTACTGAAATTTAAAACTGTTAAAAGAAAATGCTGAAAAAATATTGCATAGATAGATACTGTATAATAGACTACGCATTAATATGTATTTTCTTTGTGCTTTAAACTCTTCAATGCGGACTGCGCGCTGTGACTCACGTTGCTTCAAGCGCATCATTCTGCGCTCGGGATGCGCATAAGCGCTTTGAGCCGCACTGTATAGAGGGAATGCACGTGACGTCACCGTTGGCCGGAGTGACTGCGGTTACGCCCACAAGTGGCAAAAAGACTGAGCGGCAGCATTGGTTTTCAGCGTGAATGCTGCGGAAAAACACACAAAACACGTCTAAAACGGGAAAGAGCTTTGAGACTGACTGTACAACTAGATTTGACAAGAAATATGAGGTATATTTTTACAGACTACCTAAAGCTACAGAACAGAGAAGCAAATAGATCGCTGCAATTCATAGAAACAACTGGACTCCAGGCAGCGAAAGATGGATTTGCAGTTATCATTTTTGTGTCAATATGCTGAATTTAGTGGTAAAATCATTCTCTATATATTGTATTGTTATATATTGCAGTGACAACTCATCAATCAAATATTTACCACTGTATATTCTGTATAATTTGACATTTTTAAATAAACACTGACAAAAAACTATACAAGTTTTAAGTCTAGACGATATGATGATATATATAACATTGATATAAGTGATCACCTGGATTTAGACCTGCCTATATTGTATTTATATAAAGTGTTCACAGGCAAATTTGCTGTAGGCTATGTAACGTTATTTCCCTGGTGTCGAAATCAGGCACATATAAATGTCAGGAAACACGATTCCTGGCTGCATGTTAATATCCATGGATCACTGGATCTTTAGTAAATTGTAAGGAACACTATATTGAGTCCAATCTTTAGTTTAAACTGATAATCGTTTGTTTTACTTGCGTTTTCGCAGTTTCCCCTATTAAATCCAGTCACGCAGCAGATCTTCTGCCACTCAGTCCGGCTGAGGGGGGCGTGTTCCGGCGGGAAAGTGACGTTAATGCATTCCCTCTATTGGAGACTTTCATATCATAATACAGTGACGCAATGAAAGATTATTAATAGCAGTTATTGTTCTGTCCTATCTATCATATGTTGCTACCTCATTAAACAGCTGTGCTATACATTTACAAAATGTATTTAAAAAAAAAAATATATATATATATATATAGTAGGCTATATATAAAATAATTTATATTTTTGATTTTTGTTATCTTGTTTTTCATGAATGTATTTTACAACAATACAAAGAGCAATGTGCAGAGTTTTACCAGATTTAGTGTTACACTTAATGTCTCTAATTTTTTCCCCACTAAACGTTTTTTTTTTTCACTAAATGTTCAGATTTTATACAATTGTGTTCCTAGACTAAATTTTACTGCTGAATTATCCACTAATCTAGTTTATAATAGCATTTATGTCAGATTATGATAATATAAATTTTTTGTTGTTGTTGATTTTCTTTATAATGAAGTTGTCTGTATTAAGTAGATTGTGTTTAACACACAAAATAGTGATTATCAGTTATAATACAGAGTTATAGAAATTCTACTTGATTTAAAAAAAAAAAACTGCACTGGAATCGGTATCGGATTGATATCGGCCGATACTCAGAATTTTTGGGAACGGATCGATTCTGAAAAAATGGTATCGTTGCATCCCTAACATAAACCTCAATAAATGTGGAGCAAAAGAACACATCTGAGCATTTATACAATGATGTGTATTTAACAGTAGACCAATATTATAGATATTACTATAGATATAATAGTATATTTCTTGGACTGGGCAAATGTCTATTGTCCATTTATGTATAAACTTATTGTTTGTTCTTTACTGTTATTGTGAAGCGTCCTTGAGCTTGGGAAAGATGCTATATAAATTAAACATATTATTAATATTATTATATAGAGTATAAAATGATGTACTAGATAAGTAGACCAGTATTGTAGACCAGAACATAAGTAGACCAGTATTAAACCAGTATTTCTTGACTGTTGACCTGCAAACAGTGCTTTGGTTTTATTTGAATAGGAGCATGATAGTGCTGCAGGTGTCTCAGTAAATAATGCAAATAAGTGGCTTTTTCTTTCTCAACCAATGGAAAACACACACACTAGTGAAAGCACAGGTACATTGGGAGCATTTCCTCAAAAACACAACACACCAAAGAAGAGGACAGGTGTATGGACGAAGAAAAAGCGCAAACAGGTCAGTGTAGTGTGGTGTGTGTTAGTATTGTTGAGTTTTCTCACCTGTTCTTCTTGAGGTTTGTTGTTCATCCATTCAGGCAGAGTCCTGTCACCCATTACAGCTTCATTTCATAAGTCTTTAACAAGAAAACACCACAAAGCTAGTTCGGCACATAATAACAGTAATGCTAGTATGACAGTTTCCGAGTTTGACATAAAATTACAGTGTGAAAATAATGCCACACAGAGCACGCGTTTATTGCTCACAGCGATGCATGTCCCACTGCATTTCATTCAGCACTTTATATTCCTCTAAAAGCTTTGAAAACTCGCAGCCTGTCTATTTGTGTTCAATATTAATTTATATTTACCTGCAACATTTGCAGTTACTTCAGCCAAACTCTCCCGCGCTGTGTGTGTGTGTGTGTGTGTGTGTCGAGCAGCGCCACCTGTGGGACTGGAGTAAAATCCCGCGTCACTGTCAGGCGTTATGAGTTAAATATCAATGAAGTAACAACACTGTAAAAAGTGATCAGTTGATTTAACTCAAAGAAACCCGTTGCATTAAAATTGTTGAGTAAATAAACTTCATGCTTAATCGAAAAAAATAAGTAATGTGGAATTGTCAATTTCACAGAACTTATTTTTTTCAATTAGCAAGTATTAGCTAATTTACTTAATAATTTTAAGGCAATGGGTTAACTAAAAAAAAGTTAGTAGTAGTTAAGGTCTTCATGGAACTAGCATGGTTCATTATACTGTAGTTGTTTAGTTACAATGCTTAACACTTAATATAGGCTAATGACAAATTAATAGAGCATCATAATTCTCAATAAGAAGATACATTTGGAAATGCATAAGTGTCACAGTCTTAAACTCACTGAAAATCTCTGTTGTGTTCATGCATTTTAAAAGCTTTTGTGCTCCTGACAAACACTCCCTGTCTATAGGCTATCGGATATGTGAAAACTTAAACATATAGCGTGTTGACTCAAATTCAATATTGGACACAAGAGAAAACTCTCTCTTTTTTGTCTGTATCATGTCTTACTGTGTGAAAAAAATATTTAAATAACATAATGATCAAAATTTAATGAGGATGATTTAAATAAAATATCATGAATGTTTCTAAGACTTACAGTATTCCCCCGGTTTCACAGACGAGGCTTAAGCTAGTCCCAGACTGAAGTGCATGTTTGAGCTGTCTGAACTGAAGGCAACTTGCACTGAGATATCTTAAAATATGTCACTGCCATTGTTTGTCTCAAGATGCACATCAGAAATGTTTTTTTTTTCTAAGGCACGTTTATAAAAGCAACTTAAATGTCCTAAATGAACTAAGGCCTAATCCTGGCTTAATCTAAACCCTGTCTGTGAAACCAGGGCATTGTGAACTTACTGTGCATGTTTTGTTTAAGGCAATAAAAAGCATTAGGGTTTTATATGTGGCGCCAGGAAGGTTGCCTAATTCATAAAAGTCAGATACGCCTACTGATTACAGATCTATTTTCCAATCATGATTTATTAGTGTGTTACTTTATAAGCTCATTACAATTGTTAAATATTATTTAGGCATATTATTATCTAATCTTATCTAAATTGCCATTGACTTTCTATTATATTGCACCTCAAATGCATGGTCCGAACATATAAGTCGTCAAAATTCCAGGTTTATAAAGTAATAAGAGGTCAAGATGATGTGAAAGTTCTTTATTACACTAATTCAGATATTCCGTGAATTCTCTCAAAATACTTTAATACAACGATTGTGAATGTTTCTCATGTTTGAAGTAAAACAACTGAATAATGCACAGGGTTAAACCTGGGAACAGAGCGGGATCAGATATCATTGGCTATTTGCATGGATATACAGTCACAGCAGCATCAAAACAGCGTTGTTTCCGAGTCACCTTTATTTAGTGCTGAGTGCAATGCATTACTAAGTAATTAATTACTGTCATTTAATTAAATTTCCTTTAAAAGGTAAAGTAAGGTATTACTCTTCTTCTGTAATTGAATTCACTACAGTCACTACTGATGTAATTGCATTAAACACTGTACATATTGAACAATAGAGGATTTCACATCAAAATTTCACATTTAATGTTAAAATATATGTTTTTTTATCGTAACCTTCTGTCTTTAAAAACTTTGGTCAGTCTAAGAATTTTTTATTATTTGTTTGAAAGAATTAAAAGAGCAGTTTAATGTCCACCCTTGCATTGTTCAACCGGTCGAAGTCGAGGTGTTTTTGTAAAGTGCTTTGGCTGTATAGTACATATAAAAGCACTATATAAATGCCCCATTTCATTATAGTGCAATACTTTTTAGAGAGAGTAATTCATACAATAATCTAATTACACTGTTGAAGTGTAGTGTGTTACACTAATTACACTAATACCTATACATACAGATTGACTTCTTGTGATGTTATATCAGCCAGACAGTACTCAATCTTGAAGTTTCTATACATACTCATAGACTCCTGATGCTTCATCTAGGGCATATAGAAGTCCATATCTGACCTATTGAACTTGTTTCTGGTCAAAGGGTCCTCAAAAGATTTAAAAAAAATATAAACTTATAGACTCCTTCTGATGTTAAATTAGCTATTAATTAGTTTACTATTTTAGAGTAATGTGAAACTGATAACATAGCGCTTTATACAATACAGGGCTTACTTACAATACGTAAGCCTAAGATCGTAGAGACCATTGGTGGCGATTGTTTTATGATCAACTTAGGCTTGCACTGCTTTTGGGAAATGCAGCCAAGATAATTTCAAAACTTCACAGGGATAAACAGGAAAATAATGATCAATGATGCAAACAGAGTTCAGTTTTGCTGTAAAGCAGCTCTAAAAAGACAATAGAGTCATTGTTCAGTTCAGTGTTGATTCAGTTCAGTTCAATAACTGTAAAGATCATCAATTATGAAATGAGTTCAATCCATCAATAAAGCAGCTCTGCAGAAAAAAGTGATGTCATTATCCTGCTCAGTTCACGGTGGCAAATACCTAAACTACATCAGTGGCAAAATGGAGAAACCAGACTTAATTGGGACACCAGTTCTTGTGATGGGTGTCTGAGGCTGGGATTGAACTCTGGTCTTCAAGTCAACTGAGCTGCTTCTTTACCACTGAGCTATTGTGGATGATTAACAGCAGTTGGACCCAAGGGCAGAAGAATAACTTGAATACTTAGATGATTGAACAAAAGCTGTCTTTACTGAAGAGTCCAAGTTTAAAAGTACAACAAAAAAGAAATCTGAGCTTCCAGAGAATAAATCAAATAAACAAAAGGCAAGGCAAATCCAAAAATACAACAAACTTAGCTTTCTTGGCAAGGAAAATACACACATAGTAGGCTCAATACTGAACACAACTGTAAGAAAGAGGCATGCTAAAATAGGCCAATACAAACAAGCTAATGAACCCCATAGGTGGGATAAATCAAACACTAATGAGTGGCAACAATGAATTTTACATAAGCTGTGGCCACCTAGTGGCTGGGTTGGGATGTTGTTGTTTGGCCCTCTTCACCACTGTTTCGATTCCCCACTGGACTGATGCCACCACTTTGGAGCTGGGAAGGATTGGTTCGGGTTTGCCCTCCACTTCTGGTGGATAAAACTGCCTTGAGAGGGCATCAGGCTTCCTGGAGTTCCTGGAACCTGGACGGTATCAGAGGGAAGTCAAAGCGGTTAAAGAAGAGGGCCGAACGAGCCTGACGTGAGTTTAATCTCTTGGCCTCCCGGATGTAGGTGAGGTTCCTGTGGTCCGTCCAGATAAGGAATGGGTGTTTGGCACTGTCTCCACTCTTCAAGTGCCAACTTCACCACCAACAGCTCCCGGTTACCAATGTCGTAATTCCTCTCGGCCAGTAACGTGCGGTGAAATCTTCTCATGGGTAGGCTGTGACCTATCAATGTGGCATATATGTTCATATATTCATTCAATTAATGTAGCAACCCAAGTTCATATCAGGCATCATCACATTGCTGCCTGCATACAGCAAAGTCAGTCATATGTGAGGCTAATGCACAATCAAATCTAATAATCAATTAATGGACACATCTATCTTATGACTTATACAACAAACAAATGTTTTGTGCGGGACACAGTAAGAGAGGGAGGCGGCATGTTGTCAGCGAACCGACAAGCAGCCTAGTCACTCCTTCAAAATGCGCAAACGCGCACAGACAGCCAGACACACACTATTGGTCTGGTCACTCTGGTGACGGTGCACCGGGATTTGAATAGGCTACAGTCCGAAAACATTGTGTCAGCAGTACAGCTTTAAAGTACAAAAACAGCTTATTCGCTCCTACAAACTGCGCTATAGGCTCACACACCGACACGCAATGAGCGTCTGGCGACGGCGCACCAGGATTAAAAAAAGAGAACTACAAAACAGCATTTTAACCCTTACGAAATGCACCATAATCGCACAGATAGACCTACAGTACAAATGTGGCAGAGGTGACGGCGCACCAGGGTATGGAAGAGAGAACATTTTGGTGTCAGCGCACAGCAGGCCTATAGTCCACCATCAGACAACACACACAAGCCAATATAAGGGTTTTAAAAATAATAAATAAATGAATAATTTACGTTTTAAAGGGGGTGCTTACTTTTATTTGTAGACAAAACTCATTTTCCTCGATTAACTGAAGCCTATGTAAAACGCATTTGCAGCTGCACAGCTAACGTTAGCACAGTGAGCGTATGGCTCGTTCATAGGCTGTGCTGCGGCAACTGCACATCCAATGGCGCGGTCGCCTCTGACGTGAATGGAGCAGACTTTCCTCCTTGGCTCTTATTTCCATTGAAAAGGAGAGACTCATGAAATTGAGAAATACACCCAACAAAGAGGACTTTTACAACAAAGTAATTGACATCTTTGTCCAAAAGAATAGACGCATGGACTTCGTCTACAACGGTTTCCCGTTAACGACCACAACTCTTTTTCTTCATAGGACGCTTCCAACGCTAGGCGCCGCTAGATGCTAAGTAGCTTAAAGCGCGGAGTGAGTGAGAGCGTGTGGATCACGTGACATGAAGCACGCTCGGTCTCTGCCTCAATGTTGACAATTCAAGACAGCACGAGAACTGACTGCGCATGCGCAAATCTACGTAAACTACGTTCTATGGATCAAAGAGGCACAGCTAACCTCTGCCTCAATGGCCATGGCCTTGAATTTTCTGCATGAAACAATGATTTTTAGGAGCAAACAATGGCAAAAGGAGTATATTATATGTGTATTCCTGAAAAATGTTGTGACAAAAAATAATATTTGGAATAAAATAAATGCAATTAATAATGTGGTGAATTAATAAAGCTCTTGGAATTAATAAATGTAATGTCAACATTTCCTTTGGTGAGGCACTGCCTACCCTGCCTACCCTGACCGCACGTCCCTGCTCTCGGCTCGGGAAAGTCGACGTGAGAAGTAAGCACAAGGATGAAGTTTGTGGCCATTCCTTGCTCTCTGCGACAGGACTGCTCCTACCCCGACGTCTGAAGCATCCACCTCCACTACAAAGGGCAACTCGGGGTCTGGAAAAGTCAGAATGGGTGCGGAAGTGAAGAGCTTCTTGAGTCGGTCAAATGCCTGATCAGCCCTTTCGGTCCATTTAAATGGGCTTGATGTCTTCTTGGTAAGAGCGGTCAAGGGTTCTGCAATAGCACTTTAGTTCCTAATGAACCTTCTATAAAAATTGGCAAATCCCAGAAAATGTTGAACCATTTTGACGGAGCCTGGTTGGGGCCAGTTCAGAACACCCTGAATCTTGCCAGGATCTATCTGGACATTGGCACTAGAGACAATGAAACCAAGAAAAGAGACAGTGGGGACATGAAATTCACTCTTCTCTAGTTTGACAAATAGTCCATTCCTCAGCAGTTGAGATAGGACGAGTCGGACATGTTGGACATGATCTTGATAACAATGAGAGAAGATGAGAATGTCATCAAGATAAACAAATACAAGTTTGTTTATCATATCACGTACCACATCATTAATAAGTGCCTGAAAAACGGCTGGAGCATTAACTAGTAGAAGTAAAATCTTTATTTTGTCCCTTTGCAGGGCAATTTAAGACTAGCCCAAAGGGCATTACTTGATACTCATAGTGGCCATTTGGAGTGTTAAAAGCTGTCTTCCACTCATCTCCTTCTCGTATCCTAACAAGGTGGTAGGCATCTCTAAGGTCTAGCTTTGTGAAAATGGTCGCCCCTTGTAAGAGTTCGAAGGCTTTGGTAGTGGGTAGCGATTCTTTACCGTGATGCGATTAAGACCCCGGTTAAAAATGCAAGGCCAAAGACCGCCATCAATGCAAGGCCAAAGACCGCCATCCTTCTTCCCCACGAAAAAGAAGCCAGCCCCTGTCGGCGAGGTAGATGGACGGATGATTTCGCTGTTAAGAGCATCATTGATATATTCCTCCATGGCAGCTCTTTCTGGGGCAGAGAGGGAAAAAAGTCTCCCTTGAGGAGGGCAGGTTCCCGAGAGCAGATCTATTGCACAGTCATACGGCCTATGGGCTGGCAGAGAGGCTGCGCGGGTCTTGCTGAAGACTTCACAAAGGTCTGCATATTCTGAGGGGACTCGAGACAGCTCAGGAGGATGCACCGGGACTCTGGAGGCCACAGGTTTAAGCTTGGGAATAGTTAGTACCTCTGTGGATTGGACTGGTGGCTTGAGTGGAATGGGTGGCAGCTTGGAGGTGGTTGGTCGTGAATCAGTGGGTGTCTTCAGCAACCTGGAAAAATAACAAAGAGAGAGACCTGAAATACCACAGTTAGTGCCCCAAGCAGTTACTGCCCTAGCGGTCCAATCTATATGTGGATTGTGAAGGAATAACCATGGGAAGCCAAGAATTAAAGGAAACTCTGGTGAATGGATCAAGAAAAACTGTCTCTTCTCATTATGACAACCAATTTGGAGATGAAGGGTAGTGCACTGGCTTACTTGACCAGATCCCAGGGGTCTCCCATCCAATGCGGTTATGGTCGGGGGTTCTCGAAGAGAGATGGGCTGAATTCTCAGGTGTCTGGCCAAAGTAAAATCCATAAAATTTCCAGCAGCCCCTGAATCAAGGAAGACCAGAAGCTTGTGATGCTGGTTACCCCAATGCAGTGAAATGTCGAGTGAAACCCCAGAAGCTGCTGGTTGGGGAAAGGTGATTACTCTCGTCCCAGCCCTCCTCTTCTTGGATGAGAGTTGTCTTTTCCCGTCAACTCGGGACAGTTGGACCTGAAGTGGTCTGGCTTTCCACAGTACAAGCAGCATTTCTCCCTCAGTTTGCAACAGTCTGGCCCTTCCCAACTGCATGGGTTCCTCGAAATTCATGGGAAGTGGAGGGGATTCAATGGCACTGCTAGAAACTTGGGGCTCAGGCAGCCTGACCTCCCCATGGCGTTCCCATCTGCGCTCTCGAATGCGGTTGTCCACCCTGATACAGTTCTCCTGGCCAAATTAACAAACATGGTGTGATTATGATTCAGGCTGCATCACAAGTTAGAATTGTGGATTGGTATCATTCAGAAAATTTCCTACAGTTCCTTCTGCTTGAAGATCAAGTCAAGTCACCTTTATTTATATAGCGCTTTTTACAATACAGATTGTTTCAAAGCAGCTTGACAGAGATAACAGGAAAATAATGTTGTAATAATATTGTTAAATATAAAATTAAATGTCCCCAACTAAGCAAGCCAAAAGCCAATGGCGACAAAGGCGAAGAAAGGCAAAAAAGGCGACAGTGGCAAGGAACTAAAACTCCTTCAGTGCATCCCAATGCCATCCCAGTGCATCCCAATGCCAATCCCAATGCATTTTTTTCGTTATCTACATGTATATTAAAATCACCAACTATTAGGACTTTATCTGCAGCCAGTACTAACTATGATAGAAAGTCTTTGATAAAGTCTGTATGGTGCCCTGGTGGCCTGTATACAGTAGCCAGCACAAATCTCAAATGTGATTTATCATTTACACTAGATATTGTTACATTAAGCACCAACACTTCAAAAGTATTATATTTGAAACTAGAATTCTTAGTAATCCTGAAAATATTAGTATAAATTACAGCAACACCTCCTTTCATACGAGGTTCATGTTTATAACCGTAATCTTGGGGAGTGGACTCATTTAAAGTAATATAATTGTTAGGTTTTAGCCAGGTTTCTGTCAAACACAGCACATCGAGGTTATAGTCAGTAATCTTATCATTAACAATAAGTGCTTTTCTTTTGAAGTAAGGGATAGAATATTCAGCAACCCGAGCTTTATCATTTGTTCATTTGTATTATATCTGTTTTTTATTTGTTGAACATCAATTACATTTTTACCCTTAGATGGGTTTGAAAGTTTTTTGTATGTCCTAATTCGGGGAACAGACACAGTCTCTATATGATATCTAGGTGAAATAGTCTCTATGTGATGGAATTTATCTGACCTCAGTGACGTGAGAAAGCTAGCAGATGGTCGGTTTAGCCAGTTTGTCTGCTTCCTGACCTGTGCCCCAGATTATCATGTTTGAGCTCTAAGACTATGTGCCATATTATTAGAGAGAAGAGCAGCACCATCCCAGGAGGGATGAATACCATCTCTTTTCAATAGGTTAGGTCAAGTACTGGCTAATGCTAATCGTACTCTAAAACCCGGTTCCACAGACAGGGCTTAGATTAAGCCAGGATTAGATCTTAGTTTTAAGTAGCTTTTATAAACATGTGCATCTTGAGACAAAACATATTTTAGATATTTTAATAATATATGTCAATATGTTTATATATGTCAATTTTATCCCATTTTAGTCTGGAACTAGGCTTAAACCTCTGTTGAAACCCGTGGTAAGATTATAATTCATTAGTCAATCACATTAGTAATTTTTACACAATGCAATTTACAAATGAATAAAAACTCAAGCAATTTTATTGAAATATGTACTGATAACCAGGCCCAGCTCCAGCTTTGAGATGTTAGATGGGCCAAGTGAAATTCTCCCCTTACAATTTTTCCCCCCAACAACTTTATTTTCATAACAAAAGAGGCATGACTTAATTATGAAATTATGGGATAAAAAGTCTAAATTATGACTGTCATACACTGTAAACAATAGTAACCTAAAAAATGGAAACATTTAAATGATCTAGTTTTATTCAAGTCAAAAATATTATTTAACACCACTGCATCAACCTAAATGCATTAATTTATCAAAATTAATTTATATGGGTTAAATCAGGTAGAAATAGCTAATTAAAGGGGACCTTTTGTGCTCCTCCTACTAGATGTAATATAAGTCTTAGGTTTCCCCATAAAGTCTCTGTGAAGTTTCAGCTCAAAATACCCCACACAGATCATTTATTATACAATGTTATAAATTATCATTTTTTTGAGTGGAAGGAAAAACATGCTGTTTTCGTGCATGTATCTTTAAATGCAAATAAACTGCTGCTTCCTGCCCCCTTTTCCAGAAGAGGGCTGAGCCTTTACAGCTCTGAATCGCATACTCTGCCGAAAACTAAAACATCTGTTTGGTTTTGATTATCATCTCAATCGCGGTCACGCTTACGTGACATTGCAGTTCTTCATCATCATGAAAGTTTATTATCTGCATGCGTTTTAAAATCATATCAGTCTAAAGTTCTGATATATGGTTTTCTCAGCGCACACATCTGAAGCACACGCACAGAAAGCTGGATGTCAGACGGAGCGTACCGTGAGTATTAAACTAAGCTCTCTTTCCGTCTTATTGCGCTTAAACTATCAAATACACACAAGGATATGTCAAAAACACACAAAGTTCACATAAACAGTCAGTTATGTCTGTGAATAAAAATAAAAAAATATGCATGTGTATATTAGACCTGTGTATTAAAGCAGAGTAATATACAGTACTTACTGATATATATGCTGTTAATATGAATCAAATGCTCTTGATTTAATATCTTTAGTAACTTTAATACGAATAGGCTACATCAAGAATTCAACATTACGTGAATGCTGCTGTTAAATGCTCTGGCGGGGATATAAACATGCCGGACTGTGTTCAGGCCAATGAGGGGCGGAGCTATGCTAATAAGGCCGTCAGCAGCCGTGGACGGGGCCTGTGCAATGTGACGTCACAAAAGCTAGAATCTGCAAAAGGCGTGTTCTGAGACACAGCTTATGATTTATGGGGATTAAAAAAGAGGAGTTGGAGGAATTTACCATTATAAGGTGGTTTTGTACACACACTGCCAACACACATTTATATTCAAACACCATGTAAAAGTGAATTTTGCATATTAGGTCCCCTTTAAGGTAACAATTGGAGGTGGCCAGCCACTTTTTACAGCCCTTTTTATTTTATAATTTGATGTCATAATTATGAATTAGAATGCATATGTTTGACTTTTTATGTCATGTGATTTACAAAAGCATGATTTATTGCATGTGATTGAAATGGACTTAGAAACCTTACATCTGGTAGTATGGACTATTGATGTATTACTGCATACTTTGCCGTGCACAGCACAGCTCGTGTCGTAGAGCGCAGAAGCGCGTTGAGCTGAGCTGCGCTCGGGAGCGCGCGCGCGCCCCTGTGTGTGGAAAAGGGAGGGGGAGCGAGTGAGTGGGTCATTGAGTTCATTCGCACTACAGCAGCGGCGCCCTCCATAGAGATCCGCTCTCTCTATCTCTCTCTCTCTCTCTCTCTCTCCAGCTGGCAGGAATATGTGTCAGATAGATGGTGAAGCGAAAAACAAGAGCTTTTAAAATATGGTGCAAACGGTACATGCCTCTGCGCTTCGCTTGACCTCTCATCAGGACAAAGGCAGTCGATGAGCCGTTCGCGGAGCAGCCGTTTTCAGGTCAGTCGAGGATACGCGCCGGAGCTCGAGCTGTAACCCCGCGCGCCGAGAGAGGAGGATGATGAGGATGATGATGGAGAGCCGTGCATGAGTATGGCCGACAGTCAGCGGAGGGGCTCGGACAGAGGCAGGGGCAGGATGACTTCGGGATACTCTCCGCAGTACGCGAGCAGCAAAGCGTCGGATATACAGGAGCTCGCGTCCAAGCGCGTGGACATCCAGAAGAAGCGGTTCTACCTGGACGTGAAGCAGAGCGCGCGCGGCCGCTTCCTGAAGATAGCCGAGGTGTGGATCGGCCGAGGGAGACATGACAACATCCGCAAGAGCAAACTCACCCTGTCCATGGCCATGGCGCCCGCTCTGCGCTACTGCCTGGCGGACTTCATCGATTACTACGCGCACATCGGGCTCCGCGGATGCCGGGCGGAGGAGCAGAGCAACGGACAGGCCCGCCGGAGAGTAGCAGCAGAACCAGCGGCGTCTCCTAGCGGCTCCGCGGCGTCCGAGGAGCAGACGCATCGGGTGCTAAAGAGCGAGTTCATCGAGCGCGACAACAGGAAGTATTACCTGGACCTGAAGGAGAACCAGCGCGGCCGGTTCCTGCGCATCCGGCAGACCGTCACCCGCGGGCACGGAGGCATGGGCTACTACGGGCAAGGAATCGAGCAGACCATCGTGCTGCCCGCGCAGGGGCTCATCGAGTTCCGCGACGCGCTCTCGCAGCTCATCGACGAGTACGGGGACGACGAGCCCGAGCGGGCGTGCGCGCGGAACCACGACGAGTCTCCCGAGCTGCCCGAGGCTGCGTCCTTCCGCGTCGACAACAAGCGCTTCTACTTCGACGTGGGCTCGAACCGGTTCGGCGTGTTTCTGAAGGTCAGCGAGGTCCGGCAGCCCTACAGGAACACCATCACCGTGCCGCTAAAGGCCTGGGCGCGCTTCGGGGAGAACTTCACCCGCTACGAGGAGGAGATGCGGCACATCTTCAGCTGCCACAAGACAGAGAAGCGGACAGACACAGAGGAACCGGAGGATTGATTACTGTTTCGGACCCCTCGGGTGCCAGCTGTACCTCTGGAGGACCGGCCCGTTTGGACCCGTTCGTTCATGGCCATCACTGCAGCTGATGTGTGAATCTGGACAGGATCTGTGCAGAGAGGCTCTGCTGGGGTTTCAGTGTGTGTGTGTGTGTGTGTGTGTGCATATGCATGTGAGAGCATTAGGATCTGGTCTCTTTGCATCTGCTGGGGTTGCAGTGTGTGTGTGTGTGTGTGTGTGTGTGTGTGTGTGTGTGTGTATGAGAGCATTAGGATCTGGTCTCTTTGCATCCTAAAACTTCTTCCCAGGCTTTACTGAATGAGGCTGCTGTGCAATTTCTCAAAGCTGAGAATCAAATAAGCACTTATGTCAAAGATAACTTATGTCACACGAGATCAAGTGCCGAGTATTTCATGGTCCAAAGTGAAGGCTTTTTTGTCTTTTGAAGCTTGAAGTCTGACTTCATTTCAATGATCAAAAGAACTGCTACACTTTGCCATTGCACAAACATTACTTTCCCCATTTGAAATCAGAAACCAAAAGTGCATTTAATACTATATTTGGATGAATTATTTACACACTAGCCTAATGAAAAATGCCCAAGAGGTGCTTGAATACAGCATCGAAGTGTGTTGCTTTATCTTAAATGATGAACAAACACAAAGATTAGGTTTTTTGATTTAAAAGCTTTTAAACATGGCTTTAGTGGATTTCAGCTAAATCCATCTCTCTGACTAGACGAATGCAGATTAATAGGTGTGCAATATATATGATTTTCATCAGTCCCTGTCACTGGGATCAAACGAGAACTGTGCAAAAGCGAGCATTATGGGTTTAAAAGAGCTAAATTTAATTTAGCTTGGTTTGGAGGGTTATTATGTGCTCTTACGTGAGGTGTTGCATTATGGATTTACACAGATCTAAAAAAGGTTTCATTTGACCTGCTCAAAACAATAGTTGTGTTTAATACAACATATTATAAAATTTCCTACTGCATAACTAATTATTAATCATTCCTTTTTTAAATGGTGTAAGATCAAATAAACAAATTACAAGCAAACTGCTGCATCCCCATCGTGCCCAAATCATTGGATTGTGGGAAAGGGTTTAGCAGATTTTGGCATACAGTTTTAAAAACTACACTGAAATTGTGCGTACTATGCACAGTATGTGTTCTTCATACTGAATTTCTGTGGAATATAAAACAAGCAGTAGTGTGCTACTGTGAAAAACACAAAAAAGCGTATATGTTAACTATAGTGGCCTTTACCAAACCTTTTTTTCTGGGCCGGTAGCATTTAGAGGCATGACGTTCGTGCATCTAGGCAGTTGTTTTCTGGTTGAAGCACAACTAAAGGAATATTTGCATTGGTTTTAGGTCTGACGTGAGTTTGCTTCGGTTTATTTGTACTGTAATTACTGTCCAGCTGACAAGAAAAGTAATTTGTTTTGCCACTTCTATTGAGTTCTCAGCTATACCTTTTTTTCTCTGTTTGTACATGTGTGAGTTTGTGTGTGTGTGTGTGTGTGTGTGTGTGTGTGTGTGTGTGTGTGTGTGTGTGTGTGTGTGTGTGTGTGTGTGTGTGTGAGAGAGAGTATTTATCTTGTACCAGAATATGACTGAATTATGGGTACGCTCTGGGTCAGTGTTAAGATGCTGATCTATACATCTATACACCTCCTACAGGAAGCACTTTATTCAAACAGCACTTTGAGCTGCTTCACCACTGCAAGAGGACCTTCGTTTGTGCCCCGTGTGAGAAGAGTGACAATCGTGCTCCCAAACCAACACCTCAGCCTTTCAGAAGTGCATTCATCTGTCTGCTCTTTGCACTTCTTGGTTTGTTTCGGTTGCGATGTGTCTTACTAGCGTATCACTGACACCAAGTATTCAGTCTGTGATTGTATTGTTCTCATCGTCTGGTTGGTTTCCTATGACTGTCTGCACACAGATTTCTTACAATAAGGGCTGCTATTGGAGGCAGTATATGCTAGTGTGGGTCATAATGCCTATAGTATTCAGATTAACTGTACTTAAAGGGCAGGAATGATGAGTAGTTTTTCCCCCACCTTTTTTTCTACCAAGGGCATCAAAATAATCATAAAGCTACCCTTGAATGGCAGCGGCAGGTTGTTCTCTTTTACCTATGAAGCAGTGTAAAAGCTAATGCAAAATGGATGAACCGTGTGCACTTTAAAAATCTGAGTACAGGTTTGTTCCCAACAAAGAAAACGAGTAAAATATGCTTGTTATATGTGTATGTGCAATGCATGACCAGAAGAGAGCAGTGTTCGTATGATGTTTTTCTTGCTTTATGTATAGGTGGTATACAAATATTGCTAGTGTACACAATTTATCACCCTGATAAAACAGCTGATTTCATTTTTAAAAAGCAATTATTGTGAAGACTATTTTCCTGTAGTGTTAGAGGAAACAGCTATGTCAATTTATAAGGCCATCTCAAAATGCTATTGTATTGCAGCTATATCCGAGTTACTCTAAACACTTGAATTCATGAAATTGGACTGTTATGCATTACATGTACTGAAGTCACGTTTTCAACCCATAGGCCTTAAAATCATTACGCTGCGGTTGTAATGATTGACTTTAGGGTTACAAATTGTTGCTCCAACGTAGTTTGCCTTCATCTCTAAAACGTTACATTTTGTACGCATGATGTAATAAAACAAAAGAACCGGGGAAAAAGTATTTCGAATGATCTCGCAAATAAAATGAACAATAACACAGAGTCAAAAAGTAAAATATTTTAGTTCTGGAAATATGGAGCAGAAATGCATAAACTTCGGTATCTGTTCTTGGTAGTTATGTGGGTAATGTTACGTCCAAAAAAAAAGAAAACAGAGTGGTTGTTCACAAGCTATTTTCAGTTGTTCCTCTTTTTTATCTTTGTGTTGATCATCTGCAGTTGGAATTAAGACGTGTTAGTGTTTGGTAAATGATTTTAAAAGATGGCAAAAAAAAAAATGTAAAAGATGTTTTGGTGTACCGTAATGTAGTGTGTCCTTCTGTAGAGCCTTTGAATATTATACGATTCAAAAACAAGAAAGAAATGGTTCTGTCTAGTAGCACTTTCTTTAGCGTGAGTACTGTATTAGTTTCTGTCTAACATGTATGGTACAGTATGAATATTCCTGATTTGCCTTGTAATGTTTTTAAAAGGGTGAAATATGTAGGATTATACATATCTGGGGAAATATGAAGTTTAAAATAGACGTATGTGCATGCCAACAGTAGGGTCCTAACAAACTTACAGTATATATACAGTATAGACAGTATATATATGAAAAAATGGTGCTAATGAGAACAAATAAAGGTGCTGAACTGGACCCTAGCTGCATGCATGTTGAATGACAATGGAAACAGTAGAGCAAACCCGAGGCCAAACGTCCCGGCCTAAATCTCACGATGCCCGTTCTCAACGCAAGCAGTTTTGCGTAACTGTAAGTCATGCATTCTTCCGAGCGCTCGTGAGCCTGAGTCCCAGCCGTGTGTTGGTGGCCGTTGTTTTCCTGTTACGGTTGACATAGGAAAGGTGTGTTTACTCCTGTTGAATGCAACCAGGGAGCAGCCCATCTACCCCAGTCTGATACTCATACAGTGAATAGCAGCACTTGATATACATGTGGGTGAATCAAGGTGTCTCCTGCTGGATATCCTCACCAAAGTACATGCTGAAATGTGTGATGCTTATTTACAGTTACCCAATATTTGTGTGTTAAAGTTCCACAGACAATCTAATAAAGTACAACTTTTTTATGTTTAAAATGTGTTTTTTGATTAGATATCATTGGCTAACATGAATATATTTTATTGACTGTTGTAAGAATATGCTGGCAAAACAGGGACGTTTTTATCTTTTTCCCCATTAAAGTGACTTCATTACTTATTTTCTGTATTGTCATTTGCACACTAATATTTTGGTATATAAACCAACTTTAAAATTAGTGTCTCTGAAGAGTCACGAGGACAAATGTGTACAAACAGTGCAGGATACAGTCCTGTAGTTTTAAGTGCATTTGGCGAGTGTGTTCAGCATTTACTGAATCTTAACACTCGTGTCAGGACGAAATATCCCTCTGACTCAGGGTCATTTGAGCCATGGTCACCGATAGCTGCCCGATCTTAACCTCTCCCAGCAAGCAATTTTGCATTTTAAAGACGTCTAATAGCCGTCCAAACACATCCCAGACGTCTAGGGTAAAACGAGGAAAATTTTATTGACGTCTAAACTATAGCCCAAGATTAGACTAGTCATTAACGCATGTCAAAGAAATGAATCCAAACACCTTTACTCTGAGTGTTCACTGTTTACTTGCTTACATGATGGCATATCATACATCTTGCTAGTTATTTTGGCAAAAACGACCAAATTCAAGGTTATTTTGGCTAAAAGTGGGTTACTCATAGCCGGACTAAATCTGGTCTATAGTTAACCAAGATGGTGAAATGACGGCTATTGCTTGCTGGGTCTCTGGCCTTTTCTTTCAGAAATACTGGTTATTTAATCAAGTAATTGTTTTTTATCTGTTTTACAGAGCTGCATTCATAGGATGTCTAAGTATTTTGAGAACTTTGTCAGAGATTCGAATCATTCTCAAGAACCCACAAAAAAGGAAGCACAGAAAACGGCGGGTGAGATAATGGGCGTAAACGCTGTAAATAGAGGCTTCTTTCACTGAGAACAGTGGTCAGTTGGTGAGCACCAAGTAAAAACATTTCCTCTCTTTGGATAAATGATCCAAAGTGCATCTGAGAAATGCACATATGTTGGAAATGTAAGTACTACAAAAAGAGAGAGAGAGAGAGAGAGAGAGAGAGAGAGAGAGAGAGAGAGAGAAAGAGAGAGAGGTGAAACAACCATTTTGTTCAGATTCAAGTTTTATCTTGAATCTTTACACATTGTAAAAACAATGAATATGTTTACATTAATATGTTGGCTAGTCTCTTTCTATTTTGCCCTGTCTGTGTGACGACCCTTGACCCATATATCAAGAGAAGTTTCTCAAATAGTATAATACTAAAATTCAACAGTATACTCAAAGTAAAATGAACCAATCGTTCTCATCTCTTGTGTATGTGGGTGATATTTCTCAAGGCTCACTGGTGGTTGGACTAAAGAAGAACCCGTGGTGTTAGTGCTAACAGTACTAGGTAATTTCCTGTGCTTTGCTGCTCAGCGTTTGAGGTCAAGCGATTTCCTTTTTGGTATGTCTCACTTGATGTTCCTCAAACTGAAGTGACAAACTTCGCACAGTTCCCTGCTAAGACATCTTCGATCATGTCATGCATGTTTAATAGCCATTTTACATGATGGTAAGTACCCAAAACTTTGATCTTACAAAGCAAAACGATATCTTTCATCAGAGTATTGCCACATATCAGTATGTTTTCTCGGTTATGGTGTAGACGTGTGAGCTTAGTCATTAAACATTTCACATATTCATATCTGTTTTCACATACACTGTCATATGAAAATAACCAATATGTAGTTTTAAATCTACTTATAATACAGCTTTAGCCAAATCAGCTTTCTCTAGAAGCCATGTGATTGTTATTACATAACAGCAACGTTCCCTAAACCGTTATATCAGTTCCACGTCTAAAAGCTGCTTTTACATGTAAAAGCTAAAATACCTGTGTCAATGTTTGCATTTCATTGATGTGTTTTACCATGTTGGTGTTTTACCATGTTGTGTGTTGAGTTTTGCTTTGGCAGTGTTATTATTTTCCAAGATGCATTTCTTTTTCTCAGTCAAGATTTCTGAGATCCCTCCTAAAATAGCATCTTCTTAGTCTGTTTAAAGGGTCATGTTGAAATAAAACCTCAATGACGTTTTATGGTTGTATATGGATAAACAGAGCAAACGGAGAGCTGGCCAGGTTTAACAGCATGTAGGGTAATCAAAGTTCACGTTTGTGAGCAGCGCATTACAACATACATATAATCTGGACAACAGGGAAGCTCTCGCTGCCATGACACTTGGTGAGATTTAGTTTTAATTCTAAACATTATTCTACATAAAGGCAGTTTCTCTGTATGGTAATGTGACCACCCTGCATATTTGGGTCACGAAGGTATTTAGTTGTGTGTATTTCATTTTGTATTTATATATGTCTATTTCAATTTACAGTATATATATATATATATATATATATATATATATATATATATATATATATATATGTTTTATTTAAATTAATTATAATGAGTTTGCACTGAACAGTTGAGTGGCAGTTGGTTGGGAGTTGAGAGTTGCCATGACGACTCTCTCACTCTCATTTATTACTAAAGGGAGTACTACAGTAACGCTGGTCTTCAGATCTGTAAATGAGTAAATGATAACAGGGTGCTGATAAATGTGCTTTTAAACACCTGAGACACCAACTGTGTGTGTGAAAGAGCTAATCGGCTGTTAAGGTTTCTGAGTTTAGGTTAAGGTTTCTGTTTGAGTGACATCTTATTATAGTGGGAATATCGCTGAGCAAAGAGTTATCAGACTCTTTTTGAACATCAGATTAAGTAAGGTATTTTGTCTATTTCAGGGTGAGTATCAGCTGTGAACGAGTATGGAGAAACAACAGCGTGAGGAGACGGTAGAGGGCTCCAGATCACAGCAGTCAGCGTTAACAGCAACCCTGAAGAACTTCACCATTCCCAGGAAGAAACGCTCCTCTGGAGAAGGTTTTACTAGGTTTTCTTAAAATACATATCTGTGATGGCATGCAAACTGTGTGATGATGGTACTGTCATAATGTTGAATTCATCAGCTGTTTTTAATAAGTGCTGTTTGACTTCTCTTGGGTCAGTCCTTCTGGAACGTTGTTCAGAGGAGAGCCGCGATTACAGTCTCATTCAGACCAAACTGAGAGACTCCAACCTGGACTCAAGGAAGGACCGAGCAAACGCATGGATCTGGAGAGATGTTTGTTTAGTGCACAATGAAGAGCTCTTTAAAAAGTTCTCTGAAAAAAGGTAATTACATTAAAACTGCAGCATGCAATAACATCTTCAGTGATTCTGCTGTTACCTACTGTAGCTGTGCGTTTCATAAAGTGCATGTTGCTGATCTGTCACCACTCGTCGGCTGACTGCAGGGCAGAGATGCGTGCCAAAGGAAGACACGGGAGAGAAATGGAGGAAAGTTTCTGTTTTTTAGCGGCATCGGATCAAATGGCGGCCCAGATTTATCAGCATGGCCTGCAGGTTGGCAACACAGTCCAGCATGCCTTGGGAAAGCCATCACATGGTGTTTATCTGTTTAAGCATGTCGACGTGGCATTACAGTCAGCTACCAGCACATTAAGTGCAAAAAAATTGTTAATTTTCAAGGTTTGTTGAATGTTTCTTGTACCCTCTAAACATTTTTTGGAATGACACTTACTTGTGGAAGGACATTTTGTGAGCATTTTTGTGCTTTGGGGCTTCAGGTTTTTTATGGAAAGGTGAAAAAAATTGCTCCAAGCTTGGACTGGAACAAAACGCAGGATCCCACAGTGAGCTTTGACTGTCACATGTGTAAAGATGCAGCGTCCCATCGAGACACTCTTCACCAGCAAGTACTCGGCTCCGCTGTGAGTTGATTAATCTCAGAATAACAAATGATCCAATCAAATGTATCTAAAGATCAGCAGGAGTGTTAATAAAACATTGTTTTTCTAGGTTTTTCTATTTGACTATAATGAAAAGCAGGAGCTCAGTGAAAGACCCAGGCAGTGTTTGCCGTATGCCATAGTTTCATTTGTTCCTGCCAGCAGTGTTATTCTGACTGTTCCTGCAAACCTACAACTCTCTCCTTCAACACTACCTGTCGGCCAAGTGCATGGTGAGATACAACAAACCTCTTTATTAACACATCAAATACATGCATCATTATCATGTCAAGCTTAGTTGTATAGCACTTTTCATAATACGGCAATAATCATAATTTCATCAAAACGGCTTTGTAGAAATGTGTGTCTTATGATTATGCTTCTATTTATTTAATCAACAACATGTGTGTTTATTCTACCACTGAAAATGCAATAGATCGTTTCAAAGCCTGTACTGTGGCAGAGAGAAGACGAAAAGGAAACACAGCCACCATTACATTCAAACATTTTGGCACACCAGGCTGCTTTGAGACGGATTATAAACCTCAAAATCCTGCTCCATTTCAAAAGGTGGATATGCAAAACACTCAGTCACTCAAGCCTAAGCAGTGCCGGACTCCTGCCAGCGAGGACAGCAGTTCAGTGCCAGTTATGGGTAACACTGCTCTCTCCCAAAGCTTGCTGGGAAAGAAAGCATTCACGTGTGGAAGACGTGACAGTAAATGGGACAAAATACCTCAAAGTCCACCGGACAAAATTTCCACCATAGTGTATTCTTCACGCTTGGTCAGGGATCCGCGTCTGTCTAGACAAGACACAAACCGACAGACCAACTGCTCAGAGGCCGAGGCAGTGTGGGATAATAAAAACGGCCAACGAGACTGTCAAACCCAAGAGGACAATTATGGATTTGCTGGAAATAAGTGTGATTCAAAAGAGCCATCAAACATTGACCAGATGGAAGTTCAAAGAGAAAATCGTTGTTCCTCAAAATCCTCAATGAATGATCAATGTGTGCCCATCCCAGCATTGCCCTCAATGAAGTTATTCAAAATGAAATTCCAGAAATATGCTGGATACTTTAGAATGAATGAGGAAGAGAGACATCAAAAAATCTGGTCACAAGAAAACATGTCACCAGAACAAAAGCAAGAACTAGCTGACCGGATACATTTCTATGAGGTTTATTATGAGAAGTATAAAAAGGGCATACTCTTTCAAAAAATCAATGAGACAAAGGAAACCTCCAGTCTGTCTCAAAGTGAGCCCAAAGAAAATAATGTTTTAAAGACCAAACACACAGACGAACAGAATCCGTCCGAACAAGCACAACCACAAGATGCTGCAAGTTTGTCAGATTACAATGATTTTGTTAATGGGGATAAATGGAGCACAACACACATTCATGAGACCAAACATCCAGAACCCAGCACAGAAATAAGGGGACAGGATCACATGCTACCAGAGACTAATCAGGAGGATCCCAATGGATGTCTGATTCAGTCTCCAAATAAACTCTCAGAGCAATCCTTGGTGCTGGGGTCACTGAGTCTCAATGAAAAAGCTGATAGACAAAGTGTTCAGTTTGACCTCAAGCACCCGAGTCCCCCTAATGAAGCTAAGCTTCATCACAGCTATGAGTGTGAGTGTGAGCTTTCCACAAGTGCAGGAGAGGACGAGCAGGACAATGGATCTGCTCCCGAGGTTAACCTGGATGAAAGGCCCAGCACTAAATCATCCCTTGTACATACAAACAACATTATGGATATTGCAAGCTGTGTCGAAGTCTCTAGCTGCGGGGCATCAGACAACTGTTATCTCAGTCCAGCCATGGCAGTAAAGCAAAAGCGGGATGGGAAAAGTTGCAGCAGTGTTCAAGAGATGGATTCTTTTAGACAGGAAAAATGCTGCAAACTCTCTGAAATATCTCCAGAGCTTGATATGGAAACAGTACAGCTGGAAACTATGTACAAAAGACTTCAATTTGATCAGCTATTGCCAAGCAAAAATCAAAAGCATGTTTTCTCCTCAAGGGCTTACCTTACACCCAGAGTTATGGGCAGACCCGCAGACACCATTTCCATGCCAAAAAATGTAAGCAAAGATCACAGCAAAGCTGAAACAAACCTAGACACAAGATGCTCGAGAAATCTCCATCTCTTAGTTAATCTAAAGGCCAATGAAACGTCTGCGTCTGCCCATAAAAGAGAAATGCTTTCTCTCTCTGAACGATTTTCAAAAATCAAAGGCCTTCAAAAGAAGTTGAGTGGAAGAAACAACAAAGAGATTCAAACCCCACGGACCCAAATGTGCAGCGGTGAAGGACACAAAGAAACTGAAACCTGTAATGCCGAACTAATACAGCTACTAGCTCAGAGGTTCAGTAAAAGCAAGCGCTTGAGCAGACCAGGAATAAAGAAGGCATGTCTCAGAAAACAGCACACTGTTTTATCACTAGCTCACTCTCTAAAGAGAAGCAAATATCTCAAGAAGAGACATTTTTGGAAAGCAAAGAAGAATATTTGCAGAAGAATTGTGTCAGCTGAGAGTGCCAATGAAACAGTCAACAGCAAGGCAACGTCAGACTCTTCAAACAGTCAGTCACAGTCATCTGAAAAAGATCAAGACCCGAACTCTAATTTAAGAGTAATATCCCACACATCTGATGCTGACGATGACAGACAGTGGTTGCATATTCAGAGCTGTCCGGAAGCTAATGATTTTAGAAGTATAATCCAAGATCAGTGTTGCCCAACCATGTCTGTTATCAGCAAAGATCTGACACCATCCATAGGTTTCAACACTATTCCTGAGGCCAAAGAGGAAGCAATACATCTTACAGAACCATGTTCAGAAGATGAAAGCAATTCAGACTACACTGGGAAGGCATCAAAAGATTTAACTTCACACCTAATCTCAGTAATGGTGGATGAAAGAGAACCAGTTAGGACAACTAAAAACATCTCAAATCAAAACAAAATATCCTTGATGAAAAGCACTAGCAAAGATTATGGGAGTATCACTGAGCACAAGGAAGAGAAAGTCACATCAGAGACTAGATTGGATCCATTAAGCAATGAGAATTTCACAATGAAAATATCAGTAGATGACACTGTAGATGCTTCTGAGAGCTTGAGTATTTGTGATTATGAGGCATTAAAAGCCAGCAGTGATATGACTGCAAATAACACAAACAACAGTCATACAACTGAACAGACAAACATGACTCAAGGAGCCAAAGTGATTGATACTATCGATAATACAGCTGAGACAGACACCATCAAATTTGAGCAAAATGCTAGTTCTCGAAATGTACAAGCAAGAGAAGACATGCCAGCAAATATCCCAAATATGAACCAATCCTGTCTCAATGTTTCTACCAACACATCTAATGGGAGCAGTGTTTTGAGTACCGATACAGACGCAACATCAGATTCAAAGCAGTGTGGTCTAGAGACTTTTAAATGTGCATCAAATAATGTTGTAGATCTTACTGTTGATGATCCAGTGTTGAATGGCAAATGTGAGATTTCTTCAGAGAATATAAAGAGCAGCAACACCAATTCGCTTGTTTCAACCAAATCACGAAGTACTCACATAATCAAAGACAAATGTGATTTATCAAGGCCAGAGCCAAACAAAAAAGATGATGCAAACTCACCAGAAACCCATCTTATTTCTAAACTAAGAGATTATTTAACCAAATTTGAGTCCACTGTCAAGAAACAAGAAGCAGTGAATGAAGATCTGAAGGAAAGACCAGTGGTGTGGATAACACTTGACAGCACGGCACATAAACAGCAGTTGTTTGAACAAGGCCAGTACTGTATGGTGAATCTTCCCTGCCTGATGCCTCCCGGGTGCGATGCTGTTACGCAAGACTATCCCAGTGAATGCACTGAAACCCCTGTTCAAACCAGGAGGGCTCCTCGAGGGGAACATGCTCAAACTGGAGCTGATGTTTCCCTGCTAGTGCCTGTTGAGTCTAAGAGAGGCAGACGATCTTCTCAAACCAAACGCACTAAAAGATCAAGAAGGAGCTCAGTTATTAGTGTCAGTCCTGACAGTACCAGTGCATTAGACACCGTCAAAGATAATACGAGTCCCCTGGTCCAAGTGAACGACCTGAACAGTGGTTCCCCAGAAATCTCCATCAATAACACCCCCAATGCCCAGTTCCAGATACAAAGAGCGAGCACAACTGGCCGACAAAATCCCTCAGAGAATTTGGATAGTTTATGTGAACGAAAGAGTCAAGAGAATCAGTCTTTGAACACGATAGAAATCATTGACGATGACGATGTAAGCAGTACATTCGCTGACAGTAAATACAGCATCAGTGACATTTCAAACACTCTTAAACTGGCTGACAAGACAACCTCGTTAACCGAACTTGGATCTTTGCAGTCTAAATGCAAAAACATGTTGCAGTATTTCATCTCTAGTTTTGAACGAGACCAGAAAGTGCCATTCGACCAGTCTTTTGTTTCAAGATGCCTCATCTTAGAGCAATATTTGGACCATCCACCTGCACAAGTAGACCTGAAGTATGAAGCAGTGAACTCTTACTTAGAGTTGCAGATGATGATGGAAGCTTGGCAGTTTGTAGAAAACAAAATGAACTTCATGCGAGGTAAACCTACATTTAGGAGTTTGCTTTGGTACGATCCCTCTCTTTACGGAGAACTCTACAAGGGGGAGGTTGGCTTTCAGCAGCAGTCATCGTTGTTCGTTTCTTTCCAAAATATCCTGGCACAAGAGAGCTACAGCAAACTGCAGGAATACTACAGTGCCGTGTCCTCGTTGCACCAACAGCTCCATGCGGCGCCTGATGCCTCTTACTACATGTATCTGAAGAGCAAGCGTGAGCTCCTCGAGGCTGAGGCCGCTCTCAGGAATCCCCACGATATTAAAAGCTTCTTTTTATCTGTACCAATTGCTGCGATGATCAATTTCGGAGACAATTTGGAAAGACTGGAAAAGGTCCACAAAGTCATAATGACTTTTGTGGAAACACCATCAGATCAGTTGCCTGGGACATTTGATGTGGGCAAAGCAGAGCATCTGTCCATCGCATGCAGATATCTCCAAGAAAAAGCTCTTTTCTTGAAATCATGCAAGGAAGTGAATAGCAAAATATCATGGTTTGGGATTGAACACCTTCTTTATGATGCCTCTAAGGTTCTCGTGTGGCAAGACATGGGTCATGGTGAACCAAGTGAGGTTCTCAAGACATATAAGAATTCAAACCCGCAGATTATTTTTGGGGTGACGGAGTCAGGTGTTACTCTCGTGAACAAAGTGGACCAGCCTCCTCCGTCCATGGATGGAGCAGAGAGGAGACATAAGAGTGATGCTGCACGGAAACGCAAAAGTTTACAGTTATGGATGTCCTCTCAACCCAGTGATGCACAGGTAAGATTTCACTCATATATAAAGTCAACGTGAAATCAAAACGTTAGGTTTTTAGTGTGGATGATTCAAGGTTCATGTTATTCCAAAGAAAAAAATTTGTTTGGCTTGGTTGTCTTTAATTGAAATGTAATAATTTTTTCAGAAATTACTTTCCCCTTTCCTCATATAATGCATTGTTTTAGCAAACTCTTACTTGATCTGACTCTCGACATAACATCCATTTTTCTCTATCCATTCAGTTCTCCAGTGAATAAAGTCCTTTTCTTTCGTTGAATATCTTCTTTAACATAGAAATACATCACGATATGAGTTGCAAATGGCAGTTTACTTTGACTCTACACTCTTAAAAATAAAAGTTCTTTATTGGCATTTGTGGTTCCATTAAGAAACTTTGACATCCATTGTACCTTTTCATTGCACGAAAGGTTCTTTAGTGGAAAACGGTTCTTTAGATTTTTTTAATGTCATTCACACTAAGAAAATAAATCACTGAAATCACTGAAACCAAATATGGTTCTTCTATGGCATCAATGCAGAAACCCACCTTTTGGAACCTTTATTTTTAAGAGTGTAAGGATGTTAGAGTTACTTTTTGGATGATAGAGATATTAAATGTAATTCTATTTGAAAGAAAAACATTGTGTGTCTTTCTAAATGCTTTAATTTTTTTTTAATAATCTAGCGTATAAATGTTGACAAAGAGGTGGCTTACAACATGGCCAAAAGGAGGTAGGAGACATTTTTAATTTTTAATATAAAGATCAAAAGTTTATTTTTAATGCATATTGCATTGACTTTTCAACAAATGTGTGGCTGATAAATGTTTCCAACATAATCAGGGCAACTCATCCACCCGTCACACAATGTAACATGCATAATAAAGGTGTGGACCCCCATTTCCAAACAACTCCCGCAACCCACGTTGGGATCCCGAGGCCTTACTACACTCTTCCTCAAAGAGTGGATCCGGGCCATTGGGGAAAGGTTGGAAGCACGGCTGCTGACTGGACTATGTCTGTACCTTCCACGTCTCATGCACACTCAGACATAAATCCTCATCTTCTGTCTAAAAGACGAGTGACTTTATCACACTCTGATGAGAGGAGATCTTTAGCAGACGTACAAAGAGTGCAATGGCCTTTAGTCTCGGCTCCCCAAGCAACTTTACGAGGAGATTCTTGTGTCACACATCCAGCGTTTGATAGTGTTAAATATCGACAAAATAACACTGCAGCACATCGTCCTGTGCTCACACAAGAACAAGTGAACCAGTTCAGTTTAGCCATGACACAACCTTATAATTTAGCCAACTGTCCTCTGAATGTGAATGTGGTTCCTCCTCCTGCTCCTCACTCTTTGACACGTGTGCCTGTGCCCAGCAGGATTACAGCTATTCATTACCCATATTTCCTTCTGAACGGACAAACATACACCACAGGCTCCACTGCAGCCAGTCACCCTGAGACTAGATATTATCCCAACACCATGGGCTGATGAACTACAAGATATCAGAGAATCACATGCATATGCATTTTTGTTGTATTTACAATTTTATTTACAGGGAAATTACATGAAAAAGAACTGGTTTTACATCTTACAACTAAAAATCCTATTGATGCATACATGCACTTGGTACTTTTAAGCAAATGTACTTTAATGTGACTTTATATAATATAACATACATGTTCAGGTAAAACCATCCTTGTCGGCTACTGTATAACAGTGTTTTGTACAAAGAGTTCAGTTACTTTATTTATTGCAATTCAACATTTTTTTTCCTGCAAAAATATAATGTAAATAAAGAAATGATTTGATAATTCTACACACTTCGTGGCCAAACTGTTCTACAATATACTGGCCAGTTAGCTCACTGCATAACAGCATTGCTTTCAAACAGAAATTGTTCGTGATATCTTACACATCAGAAACATGATACTTATATAGCTACACTACATTGTACTATTCATGATTCTGGCACAGCCAAGCAATGTTGCCAGGTATTTTACATAACTAACAGTATTACTCTGCTGAGTTGTATTACTTTGCAGTTTAGAAATGTCACTTGAGGGGTAACTACTTTTGTTTTATTGCAGAACATAATATAGCCTACATTATGCATTATTAGGCGAAGAGATGCTTGTGATGTCTAATAGGTTTTCCACTTACCCGTTGTATACTGCATGCATTGAATAACTGATTAAAAATGTACAGCCTACAGTATGAACCTTCATTGAACGTGAGCACAAATCTATTTTCCCGCGTCTTCCTGGCCACTGGGGGCAGCAGAGCGTCCCGGTCACTGCATGCCTTTCTGATGACGTCACGGGTGGCGGCCATTACACAGCGCGTTTAGGAGGAAGGTCGGAAGCGCGACGAGTCAACGGAAAATTTATTAACGACAGATCGCGGATACCGTCCAAAGACAGAAATCCGTTACCGTCAACCCTAGATATAAAACCACCGGTGACACGCATTAGGTGTTTAATGAGCTGATAGCCGAGTCGAACAGCAGTGTTTGGTGCTCGTGCGTCGGCTCGCGCGTGAGTGTGGCAGTGTTCAGTGCGCGCGCACCTACTGCTGATTCGGTCACCGCAGAATCCGTGAGAAACACCGCAGAATGGATGATAAAACCTTCACGAAAGAGTTAGACCAATGGGTCGAGCAGCTGAACGAGTGCAAACAGCTGAGCGAGAACCAAGTGCGAACACTCTGTGAGAAGGTAAAGAAAAGCTCGAGTTTCATACATCATTAGCTTTTAATAAACATAAACCATACTATAAAACGTAACGTCTAGCTTTACTGAACGCCCTGTGAGTAAATAAAATGTATACATCATTATTATATCAAGCAAGCATCAAGATTATTTACACAATTTTTGATGCAATGATTGTGTTTACACACTGATATCTCCTCCTGGGACCCAGGAATAGACTTGTGTCCACTGTAGTGGACACTATATTAGTGTATTTCTCTGACAGCACACATGCCACAGTTCTGAGTCTGTGTCCTGTAAAGAGACGATTCAGGGCTTTTCAGAGACACCAACTGTAGCACTCTTCTGGAAATATGATTTTATTTGATCATTTAGATCTGACTAATTTTCAAATTGTTTGTCAACAATCAACATCTCAAGAAAGTGTTATGGAGTTTCTAATCAAATATGACTTGATTTCATAGATGTCCACTGTAGAGACACCAGGACTTACAGCAGGTTTACCAGAGACACAACAAGTGAAATTATAGAGCAATATTCCTATGAAATATTAACTATTATGGAAATCTTGCCAATTATAACTCCACATTATTATTATTATACTTCTTTTTTCAGTACGTTTCATGTTTCCCCAAGAACACATTAATATGCAGATTATATACAGTTCATAGATGCATTGTATTGAATGGGAAAACCCATTTATGGCCATTTTACCCACATATTGCATAAAGTAAAATGGTAAATCAATTAAATCTGTAATATATTTCATAACAAAGTTGCGAATAATCTGTATACAAAGTTTGGTTTAAAGAAAACCCTGAAACCTAAAAATGTATTTGTGAATGGGGGAAAATCCCATTGTTTTTGCCTATACATGTCGTTCATGTCTTTTTAGTTTTTAAACAACTCCTGGTGTCTTTACAGAGGACATAACAGCATATGAATAAATTTTTTTTTTTTTTCATTTGTTCCTTAAGCTCTAAACAATGAACAATGTAATGACATGAATATCTCAAATATTTCAAACATGAAATGCTAAATTCAAAAATCGTTTTTTTTTTCCCTGCTTCTGAGGATGATAGGCCTATACATTTTTAGCTGGTGAAAATTAGGCTACTTTTTGCGTATTAGTCTATATTCTGAATAGTGACGTATGAATACTTTGTTTTGATTGTTTTTAAAGTTGTCAGTAGGTCTGGGCGTTATGGCCTAAAAAAAAATCCCCGATTTTTTTCACAAATTCGATTTAAATCGATTTTTTTTCTCTCCCTACTTAAAATCAATCTGCAGATGACAAAGACATTTTTCAAAACAAGTTTTAACTTTATTTTGTTTTAATATTCCCTTCTGGGATTTGATCTCGATTAAAGTGCAATCAGAAACAACAAGCCAAAAAGACAAGAGGACAGGCCCTGTCTTTGAAAACAATGAAAATGTCACATAAAATAAAATGGGTGGATTGGGATTGGGGGATGTGTAAAAAAAACAAAAAACTTGCATCACAATAAGTGTATTGTGATTGTCAAATTATTTGGTAACACATAATTTTATTAAGTTTACTGGTATGCTACTGTTTTTATTATTGCTAACACAAATTTCACAATTTCAATTCAATTCTTGTGATTTGATTCTGATCTTGATTCAATATAAATTCCTTTGGATAAATAGGTACAGTAGATAAGTTAATGTGTTAATTGTTCTCAAAAAAAAAAAATCACCTAATGCTGTAAACATACAGAGAGCCCTGTCAGCTGGTATTATTAAAGGTTAAAACTAACTCAAATTAAATATAATGCGTTTTTTATAATAACAACGTTATACTATTTTAAAAAGATAGGTAAAAATATAATAAATGTGTAATATAGTTATCATATTTAGCAAAATACTCCTCTCTATAGCAATTATTTTAAGTCCAACTAACATGCGTGCTATGGGTCATTAAAAGGCATGTTGAGGTAAATGTAACGTTACGTGACATATGTTGTTCTCCAGCTGTTTTATGGACATCTTTCCGCGGTTAAAACACTGATCGATCGATTTTATTACATTTCGGTAAGTTGGTAGTAAAGAGTAACAGATGATCGGTTCACGTGCCGCTTGAACTGAGATCTGTCAGCATTCTTTCACGTCACATTTACAAGCGCCAAAACGGTGTTTATTGTTTGAATTTCGTAATAAAATTGACAGACTATGAGAGCTGAGAATCTGTTTCATATTATGACGCCATATTTTTGCGTCGACACTTCTTTATTTATTTATTTTTTGCACCGTTTCTGGCCATAGACATCATGGTACAGCTCGCCACCACACGTGGGAGACCGAAACATTGCAGAATGGAGGACGAGACAACTAGAAGTGAATGGGCTTTCCATTAAATGAATCACACACAGTAAACAAACCACAAATCCAAACTGGGAGCCGGTACGGTGAGACGTAGCATGCTCGGGCAGATTCGGCTTGAAGTCGTTCATCCTCGGTTGCGGCGCCGCGCGCGCTGTTACAAAAGAAGCCGTGCACACAGCCAGTGGCGCCTCCAGAAATGTTTCATAGGGGTGGCCAGATGGGGCCACTTAAAATCTTGGGGTGGCACACCAAAACTATAAACCATAATTTCAGAATTTTATTCTACTGTTGTAGTAAACCGGTCTGTAGAAAACTATCAGAAAGACTTAAGGAAACTGCTACTGATATACTTTGGTTTATTGTGTTATATTTAATGTTACTAATGATATCAGTAGGGCCCTACTAATATATATTATATTATATATAATGATATATATTATACAGATATGATATATATATAAGGGCCCTCGCCCCGTGGCAATTTCCAGATACTTACATAATTGTGATGAATTTAATCCTTTTTAAGTTATTATTTTGCAGTGTAAGATTACAGTTAACACCTTTAAATATTACATAAATGTATTATGAATTTTTAATAAATTTATGAGTGTATAAATCAGCAGCAAAAAGTAATTCTTGAAAAAATCTGCACAGTAATTTTATCAAATCTAAATATGTTAATATAAACAAATTACTATTAGTTATCTTATAAAATTCAATCAGGCAATCATACATTTCACAATTTTATATTTATATATTAATGTCAAGAATTCAGAAGTGCATATATAGCCTACACTACAAATAAATAATATACAATTAAATTAAGCTTATTTTAAATGTATTGAGCAGGCTAGGTATAACAACATATATTGGCTTTTAATAATATTTCAGTGCGCAAACCCATGATAACATGAAAAACAGAGCGAACACAGCGTGTATGCGCATCGTGGGTGCAGAAATGATGGGTAACACTTTACAACAGTGGTGTAGTCTAGTTTTTTGTAGTGAGTATACTGTGATATACCAGCTTATACGTAAAAAGTACATCTTACTATGCAATTTCTTTCATAATTCCCTCGAGTTACTTTATTTATCTCTACAAACTTTTATTTTGGTGGGTTGTAAATTAAAGAGCTTCTGTGTGTTTTAATAAACTGTTATTATTATTATTATTAGGCCTACTTGAAGTATACTCTACTGTGCAATAGTAATATATTTCTGTTATATTTTCTTCAAGTTATACAAAACTTTGATTTTGACAGGTTGTCATGACTTTAAAGTTTGTGAGTGTGTATATGATACGAATGAATGACGATAGTTTTATCAAATGAAATGGTAAAATTCTTGTGGAGGGACTCTCATAAAAGCTCTGCAATGAAGTTCAAATGTGTGCATGTCCTCATAGACGCGGAAAACACCACGAGTGTCACGCGCGCGTCAGTGTGTAGTAGAGCACACATTGAGCGCTCATTCACAGAAACACGCAGAACATTCAGAGTTTATTTCAATAGCAGTCTTTTTGAGCTTTAATATTCATAGACACTTAGTACATATCGAGATTTGATTCATTGTATCATTACTTTTGATTTATTCATTCAAAAATGGCCAAATTGCGTGACGTTCCGCTTTACAGTAGGCTAAGTTACATTTGTTGCTGGATTCCATGATTCGATCCGTGTCGCTGCGCAAACACAGACATCACGGCGGGGTGAATTTATGAATGAAAGTTCTTTCACAAAACGATGTTGTTACGAATCCTCACGCTTTTTAAATTGGGTATACGGAGATCGTTGACATTTCCTAGTGGGCATACGGAAATCCTTGACATTTTCTAGTGGGTATACGGCGTATACCTGCGTATCACGTAGACTACACCACTGCTTTACAATAATAGTACATTACTTCAGCGCTGCGCTGCATAAGTGCGCGTCACAAAGCGAAGAAATGTCGAGCGCACAAATCCTAGTGCGATTTGTTCCTTTGTTTCACAGTTTTAAATTCCAGCTATTGTGCGTTTGATGCCGATTCATAGTCCTTGTGATGTGTGTGATCTAACAAGCACACGGTAGTGAGTCGTTTAAAAACAGCAACAAACTCCAACAAAATAAAGTAATTTTATCTACAGATCATGCATTATAATGTGAATATATCATATTGGAGAGAGTTTTACCGTGCATCCAAGAGGCGCACGCGCTGTTTGAATATGAATGGAGAATGATTGACAGCCGCAGAGGAGGGAAAACGAGTTTCCGTATACTTTAATGATGTAAATAGACTTCTGTCCCTCACATTAAGTTATGGAATGACTTCAGATGACTTTGTCACCCAAACTGACGTGAAAAAAGCGGGAGGCGCCGAAAAGCGCGCTGTTTGCATCCCTGCTTGTCAATGTCAAAACGTGGCAAAGACGCATCAAAAAGCTGCTGTAACAGTAGGCTATACTGTAACCATTCGGCACTTAAAAAGCACTCCACGACACATAATTCCCCGTCTTCTTTTACTAAAGAATATTTTTGACTTATTTATGAAATGCATAACTGATGCTACTAAAATTTATACTGGCCATTGGGGTGGCCAGTGGGGTGGCCAGGGGTGGCCACGGCAACCCCTGGCCACCCCCTGGTGGCGCCATTGCACACAGCCAAGCGAAATGGGGTCTTGCGCACCCAACGCGTCATTTTTGCCGCACGCACCTTCGCGCTCGTGCGGACGTGTCGAGTTTAAACAAGGCTTTACTCCGTGTCAGCGCGCGCTCTGATCGGTAAAGGGGCACAGACCTCTCCCGAATTATCTCCAGCAGTAGCAGCCTCCGAAGCACCACTAACTCCGCCTACGTTTCCCTCGTAAGCTGATATTAGTATTTAAACATTCTCTATGATAAAAAATGTTTGAAAAAAATATTTTAATAATACGTTTTTGGCGATTATAGAGTTCTAATGACGGTGTTCAAATACATTAGACTTATAGTATCATGATTCAGTACAGTTAGTATTTATTTAAGATACATTGTTTTTTTATTAATTGAGCAGCAGAAAAATCATCTTTATATTAATCGTCCAATTAGTCATTAGATTAGTCGACTAATCGATAAAATAATCGCCCAACTAATCGTTTAGTTAATAATCGTTTACCCCAGCCCTAGTGGCGTGTAAAAAGTGACAAAATTGCGTCTCTCACAGTGAACTCGTGAGAGTTGGCAGCCCTGCAGATTCAGCTTGTAGGCCTAAATGTTTTCGGCGGGTGTGCTTCTGCTGCCGCGGTCTTGCTCATTTGCCATGTTGTTTGTGTATCTCTATCATGGCAAGCGCTGAGCCCGGTTGGAACTACGGGAGCCCAGATGGGAGCGTCGGCGGTTGTTAAAGAGAAAACCGATTTTCATTAGAAAAAATCGGCGTAAACTACACAATTGAGTTAATAGATAAAATCGATTTATCGCCCAGCCCTAGTTGTCGGTAAGTCCTTCAACACAAGTATAGTGTTGCGTACAGTGAAACTGCTAGAGTACTCTTGTAACCCGCATTGAAAGGCTGAAGGAATAAATGATGTCTGCTGATATCCCATAATGGCTGAGGCAGATTGATTTGGGCGATGTAAAATTTCTCATATTGCTCACCAAAACGTGTCGAGGACCTCTCGATATGATGCTCCTGATTTGCACGGTTTTTTGTCACTGTCTACATTCAAAAGATTGTGATATGATACAGTGTAACAGTTATAGCATCATTTGACTGATGTAACGCCACAGCCGACACACGTCAATATTGATTTAGTCAGAAATGCCATTCTCATTTATGCGTGTTGTTTAGTTGCTCGAGTTTATTCAGGCCAGTGTTTTTTATATGCGTTTGTCATCATGTGCAGTCTCTGTAGTGTGAACTGTGCTGTTTGTGTGGTTGAACAGTGACCTCCAGCACACACACACTCGAGCTGCTTGTGTTTACACTCACCACTGTGTTGTGTACATGTTACACAGATGTTACCACACAGATGTTACCTCACATCTGGCTGACGTCAGCATGATCACTCTATGAATCTGGACTCTTCTGAGATGATCCAAAGAAAATGTGTGCAGTTTTCTGTTTGATATCACTGAAGGTGTTAATAATACAAGTTCATTAAAAATACAGGAAGTAACAAAGTGCAATCTTGCCATTAAAATGAGAAAATAAAGCCTTTCCGGTGGCTCAAACAGCTATGTGTTTCTGGATCAAACGTAGGAAGGCTTTATCAGGAGTTCTTTACGGTGTCTAAGTGAGGATTGTTTTCATTTAGACAAAAAAGAGTGAGATTTATTGTTGTTATAGTTGTGGCTTTGTTACACACTGCGAGTAACTGTATCCTGTAGTGTGGCATAGAAAGCCTTATTGCTTTTATAAAACAGGTCCTGCTTATTAAAAATATTGAGGTAACCATCATTAATGTTAAAGAACATTTGTTAGGTGCCATTATTCTAGTAGATGATCTAATCCTGACAGAACATTCAACAAAAATAACCTTCCACATTAAGACATGATGAAGCAACATTGAGGTATTGCTTAATCTGGAAACACAGAGGTGTTTTTCATAACTGTCAGCGATAGCATGTTACCCATAAAGCTCTTCAAGAAGAGCAGAGAAAAGCTTTTTTTTCATTGAGTTTGAGTCAATGTGTCTTCAAAACATGATGCCTTTTGTGTTGTTTGTAGTTTTTAAGAATGTCACACATATGCTGAAATAGCAATAGTATGGAGCACTCGAGCATGTCCAAATCCGCCCATGTAATCATGTACTATGGGTAAAAAGGGGTAAAAGTAAAGAGAACTCTGTTCCCTGCTGTACTAAATAGAAATGGGACCAAAGGTCTCTCTCTCTCTCCATGGAGAAACACTCATACGGTCTCCATGGTGACGGGGGTTGTTCTCTCTGCAGATATTGATTTGATTTCACAGTGCTACAGATGCACAGACATGCACGTCCATCAGATAAGCACTGTGGTGGCTTTTAATATTTCATATCTTTGCATGTTTAAGAGCTGCTTGTGGTCTTGAGGATTTTCAGCGTGGTCTAACTGTAGACAGTGGACGTGTCAGAGAGATTTGGGAGCATGCATTTATAATATCAAACAAGATTTTTATTACATTTTCTGATGATGGTTTGAGTGCTGCTTGCCTGGTCTCTTTAATAAAAACACGAGAGAGTTCATGTCCAGGCAACTGGTATACTGTTGGTTCAACTCACTAAATGAGAGTAGTGGTGCCTCTTGCGTTATCAGACACCGTTAATAAATGTTCAACGTTGTCTAAAGCAGGCCTGAGTTGTGTGGAATAAGGCTGGATGTTTGTGGCTTTGTAAATGTTGTGGTCAGGTGTTTGACTGCTGCGTGTGCTGGAGGTTAGCCCAGGCTCGGCACGCACCGAATGCTTTCACTACACCTATTTTAGGCTGCCAAACATGTTCAGGCTGAAATGGTTTTGAAGGGTCGAAATCATTGACAAACCGTGATGTTTAAATAGCACTGCTGCAATGATGCAGTTTGACTGTTGAGCGTCTGTTTCATGCACACAATGTGGATGAACTACAACAGTTAATCCGTCAGCTAGGGCTGGGCCATATGACAAAAGTTCTTTCACGATATGAGAAATTTTGTTTCACGATTTTATATATATATATATATATATCACTATACTTATTCAGAGCAGTGAGTAATTTTCTCTTTTGTTTGATTCACATTAATGACACTGACAGCAGCAGGTTTATTAGGCTGCAGTCACTTTAAGACTGAATGCACGGATCTAATATACTGATAAAGGTGCTTTATGTAATTTGGGTGCTTAACTCCATTAATGAAGTCATTATCCAGAAGTTAAACAAAAATGTAATTAATTTAGACAAATTTCTTGTGGATGCACTACTGGAACACTTTTCCTGTGGCACGCTACGTTTTAATGACAACGAAGAGTGCTAGTAGGCGCATTATAATTCCTCTTTGAATATTTCTCGCGAGAACAATAAATGATGCACACTTGACTCTGAGCCTCTGCTGGGTTGGTTCGGTCCATTGGCCGGTTTGCGAGGGTCCGATGGCACAGTACTGTACACCCGCTGCTGTTGATGTCGTGCGCAGACAGACTGTAGCCTAATGATAACTCCTCCTGTGACCTTCACTACGTTAGGAAAAATACCAGTGTATTTGAAGGATAGAATTTGAAAGAAACGGTAAGATTTGCATGTTTTTTTTTTAGAATGTTTTTGACTGCTGAGTCAGACAATTGTATTTACACTAAGTAATATATTTGATTCGTTTTAAACTATAAAAAATATTATTTGGTCAGTGGTAAAGAATGAGAATAACTCAAGGAAGTTTTCTCTGAAAAGTATTTTATATGGCTCTTATTGATATTTTGATATAGTATACCAAATTATTTTTATTAATGTAATGTTATTGCACACATGCCGTTTATCGTCCATATCTCATTTTCCTAATGTCTTGTACCATTAAACTTGATATCACGTAGATGGGGAATATGCATATGGAAATGATATGCAGATGCAGTGTTTCCCCTAGGATTTTTTTTCAGGGGGGGGGGGGGACTGCTAGTGTTGCGGAGCGGGCGTGTTACGGATACGTGGTGTATTTGTTTTTTATTATTAATTGAAATCATGTACTATGAATCATTAAACTTATACAACATTTTTTTTTAATATATATATATATATATATATGGAAAAAAAAATCACACTAATTCTGTGTTGTGTTTTTTTCTGGTAATAAAATGAAGACATAAAACACAAATTTTAGCATTTATCATCAATTTTAATCATATGAAATTAAATAAACTTTTTGTCAAATAACTGGCTGCACAATGAGCTTTAGCCTAACTGTTCAAATTAAAACATGGATTATTCCTTAATTTCAGTTTTGATGATAATTTATTTGGATTAGTGTTAGTGTATTATTACATTGGGATATATCTAAATTCTAATGTACAACAGTAATATATTTCTGTCAAGTTAAACCGAACTTTTATTTTGACGGGTTGCCGTGAAGACCTTTTGAGGTTCTGTGTGTTTGTCATGATGATAGTTTTTCTCAAATGAAGCGGTGAAATGATCACGAAGTGACTTTCAGAGTGGATCTAGAGCCTGGAGAGGAAGTTCATGCATTTGTGCCTTCATATAGGCCAAATAACAGCGCAAGCGTCACACGTGCTTCAGTGTGTGTGTGGTAAATTAAACTGCGCGTCGGGGCACCATTCATTCACACAGAACATGCAGGATTCGTATTTAAATAGTCTTTGTGTTTTAATATTCACACACACTAGTCTACATCGCGATTTGATTTCAAGTGTACTGAACTGCTTTCTATTTTTTCCTCAAATTTACAAATTCCGTGAAATTCCGCGTTTTACACTAAATTCCTTTTTTATGACTGTATTTCGTCAGCATTTTAGGGGGGGTGGGGGGTCGTTTTGCGGGGGCGGGCCGCCCCCCCAAAACAATGGTAGGGGAAACACTGAGATGAGGCGTAAGCTCCATATATGGTTATTTCGGGGTGGCGACGCATGTGCGCACAATCTTCCGCTGACTGGGTTTAATAAGGGGGATATTGCACTGGTTCTGGCTTATGCATGGTTTTATAAATCTGAAAAGTTATTTCCATATGCAACATCTAGCTTTTGTGCGTATGCACGCTTCTACGGGAAGTTTTCTACACGAGGCCCTGGTCTGTGATTGATGCGCTGTCCTGTTCTCACACCCACAGGCTAAAGAGATTCTCACGAAGGAGTCGAATGTGCAGGAGGTGCGCTGCCCCGTCACAGTGTGTGGAGATGTGCATGGCCAGTTTCACGACCTCATGGAGCTCTTCAGAATCGGTGGGAAGTCACCTGACACCAACTACCTGTTCATGGGCGACTATGTAGACAGAGGATATTACTCAGTGGAAACAGTCTCACTGCTTGTTGCACTAAAGGTACATTTACTACATTTGCTGTGATGGTCTTGCAAACATTTCAGAATTCTGGACTCTTGATGTTCACTGCGTTTGTAGGTTCGCTATCCAGAACGCATCACGATATTGCGAGGAAACCACGAGAGCAGGCAGATCACACAGGTGTACGGTTTCTATGACGAGTGCTTGAGGAAATACGGCAACGCAAACGTCTGGAAGTATTTCACAGACCTCTTTGACTACCTCCCCCTCACAGCCCTGGTGGATGGGCAGGTGAGGAATCCTCTTCTGAGAAATGCACATTAGAACATTAACACCAGAACCGACATTACTTCTGACACCTGCTGATGGCCGTTGATAACTCGTATAACTCTCTCTCTGTCAGATCTTCTGCCTGCACGGTGGTCTCTCTCCATCCATAGACACGCTGGATCACATCCGTGCGCTGGATCGTCTGCAGGAGGTGCCGCATGAGGTCAGTACAAGTAACACACATCGCATCCACACACTACTGGCTGCATCCAGCGGCTTCACATTTTGTTTTATTTATATAGCACATATAATGCTTGTTACAACCGGCTCAAGATTTTAACATGAACGAGAGGGAACACGGACGTGCCAGTAGTGAAAGAATACATTTATTCAACGAAATAAACATAATTACAAAAGATACTGTAATCAGTATAAAGTCTGCACCAAGAAAAAAGTGATGGAAAAATGTTTTTCTTATCTCCTTATGTCGCTAGTAACCACACTCAATGTATTTTTTTTTTCAACACATCCCATAATTTTTAAAATATCGGCCTCTACCAAATGGTTGAGATGTCACTTAATGGTAAAAAATGGTACCGGAATTCTTACACATACTTTGCCATACTTTTTGCCCATCATAATTTATGATCAAAACCTTTTCTAATCTTGACAAAACACATTGTCTGAAAGGTCTGAGTCTCAAGGTTCCATATTTTGTGACAGAAGTGATATCTGGACAGAAATGTATTAATTTGTTACAGCAGAATGCATACAATTAAATTCAATGGAATTTGTCATTTTTGGTATTATGCCTAAACAAAATCTCATGGGAACTTCAATTTTTGTGATATCAACTTCAGATTTGGAACACAACTTGGTTAGATATATGGCTTTGATTTTATAGTAAAAAATATTTTGTAAAATATATATTTTATATAAAAGAAAAATATTAAGTACAGTATATTTGATTTACTGAATTTAAAACTTCCTACTTCATACTTTATTTTTTGAAGTGCTTTTACTTCAGCAATAATCTGCTGAGTGTTTTCTTTAAAACAAGACCAAACTTAGGTCTTTATTCCAAAGCATTCTTGAATTACAACCAAGTTTTAATAGAGCATTGTAATGTCCATTCTCAAAAAGGGGGGTGACAGTTAACCGTTATGTGCCAAATCAACCGTTTGGATGAGCATGTTTTTGAAAAATTATTAAAAACATACTTAAGTTTTTTCATGGCACCAAGTAACATAATTTTGTAAAGTTACACGTACAGTGTAATATGTAAAAAAAAATATGCTTAGCTTGCAAAATTTCACCAAAAACAGTTCACATGGCTGGGGTGATTTATTTGTTTCTGACATCCATGTTAGAAGAAGGGTTGTGACAAGTGCTGTTGATTGACACTGTGACATCTAGTGGATTTTTTTAGCATAACATACCTCAACCAGATGGTAGAGATGGCTCAATCAGTTTGAGTTAAGTTAGGTAATCTTAGGGGTGTGACGTTTACTATATAACCGTGAGACCGACGGTTATAGTTGAACACCGTCATTAGAACTCTATAACCGCCAAAACCGCGTTATTAAAATATTTTTTTCAAACATTTCTTATCATAGAGAATGTTTAAATACTAATATCAGCTTACGAGGGAAACGGAGGCGGAGTTAGTGGTGCTTCGGAGGCTGCTACTGCTGGAGATAATTCGGGAGAGGTCTATGCCCCTTTACCGATCAGAGCGTGCGCTGACACGGAGTAAAGCCTTGTTTATACTCGACGCGTCCACATGAGCGCGAAGATGCGCGCCGCAAAAATGACGCGTTGGGTGCGCAGGACCGGCAAGACCCCATTTCGCTTGGCTGTGTGCACGGCTTTTTTTGTAACAGCGCGCGTGGCGCCCCATACGAGTTTGAACGACTTCAAGCCGAATTTGCCCGAGCATGTACGTCTCACCGCACCGGCACCCAGTTTGCGCGTCTAAATTGCAAAGTTTATTGCACCGTTTTTTTTTTGTTAAGGTTTTGTTTACTGTGTGTGATTTGTTTAAAACAAAGCACGTTCATTGCAACGTTTTTTTTTTGTTTTTTTGTTAAGGATTTGTTTACTGTGTGTGATTCATTTAATGGAAAGCACATTCACTTCTAGTTGACTTTCTGTTAATTTTAAATAAACGTAGAGCAAGTAGCTAATCAGTGTCTGCTCGTTTATTCAAACTAAGTTGTCCTATAACAGACGAATGTCTCAATATGTTACGAACCGTCACATTTGACTCACGTCTAGGGCTGAACGATTAATTGCATTTGCGATAATATCGCGATATGATGAAATGCGATTTTGTAACCGCAAAAGCTGCGATTACACTGGTCACGTGACACGCGAGAGAAAAAGCAGTCTGCAGATCAAGCATCAAAATTGGCACGCTACGCATAGGTCTGTTATACAAGAAAGAACAGTTTATTTTGTATGTAGCCTATGTGATATTGTGTTATTTATTCTCTCTCCAACAATTCTGGATCGATTCAGAGAATTTCAGAATCGAGTCTGAGTTTAGTTTTTAAACACAGATGCGTGATGACGCTGCGCGTGCTTTAGAAACAACCGTATTCTGCTTGCTTCTAATTTCTCTCTCTCTCTCTCTCTCTCTCTCTCTCTCTCTCTCTCTCTCTCTCTCTCTCTCTCTCTCTCTCTCTCTTTCTTTCTCTCTCTCTCTCACACACACACACACACACACACACACACACACACACACGACACCTCGAACCTTCCGAAAAATAAGCTTTCATAAAGTTCGGGGTTTAAGCGAATTACAAGGACAGTCGCGGGCTTCATTGCACAGGTTTTGCCGCTTTGATGTTACTCTTCCTGTGCGCGGTCTTGGCCGCCGGAATTTCTTACAAATGCTCCACAAAGGCATTATTTATGTATTTTGGAATGCAGTTGGCTTATATATTAAAAATATGAAAATCACTGAGAAAGCTGCTTTCATTTTAAAATACTTACGCGCGCTTTGTGAAGAGTGCTCGTGCATGCGGCTGTGAGCGACTCATTGGTTAAATGTACTTGCATCTCAAAATGCTTTTGACAGGACAGGACAAACCACATTTACAATTTCAAAAGAGATATGTGCATTAGTGTGAATGCAGCTTATCGTATAGGGGGAAAATCACTCCAGCTCTTGCATGGAAAACGTTCAGACAGCCTACTTTTAAATACTGAAAGCACTCTTTGTTTATTGCTTGTAATGTTTTTTTTTTTTTTGTTCCTCTTTATTTACTAGCTTTTATATTTTGAAGCTATATTAGTTTATAGCCCATTTAAAATTCTTAACATGTAATTGGTTTAATTAAATGTGTTAATTAAATGTGTGTGTGTATGTATATATATATATATATATTTAAAGTATGTATATTTACACATGTAATTAAATACATATTTTAAGTGTTATTAAGATTAATTAATAAGAAAAAAATTAGATCGGATCATGAGCTGCCTAAAGATTCCCATCCCTACTGTACAATGATTTATTGCTTGTCTTTGTCGACTAATACAGAAGGTAAAGAACTTAAAGTAATCGCATATTAAATCGCAATCGCAATATTGGTTAAAAAAAATCGCAATTAGATTATTTTCCATAATCGTTCAGCCCTACTCACGTCATAACCGTCATCACCGATTCTGAAACCGGCACACCCCCAAGTAATCCTCTCAATAAAATATAGTGACTCAAAATGTGCTCAACCATTTGGTTGAGCAGACAGTTAAAGGGTTAATTGAAGTTAGTAGTGAAGGTGTGCATGAAAGAGGAGTGTAAGCTTAAAGGGGTCATATAATGCCATTTTTGTACAAGGTAATATGAATCTTTAGGGTCTAAATGAAAACTTTGTAATATACTTTTATTAACAGTTCTCATTAGTATTATAAGAAAACACAAATTTTACCTGGTCCAAAACAGCTCTGTTTTCAGCACGCCGTTTCAGTGCATATGCCTTTAGATAATGAGCTTTGCTCACTCTGCCCCTCAACGCACGTGGAGTGTTGCCTTGACAACAGTTGAGGGTATATTTTGGAACAAGAATGGCAGCGGGAGTCTCTGAGGACACATCTGTGCAACCGTACCAATTTGAACCGGAGTCGGACCCGGAACAAGATGACGCCCCGAAGAAGTTCGACAATTAAGTCTCGAACAGGACGTTTCTGAATGGTTGGTTAACGTAATGTCACGTAATGTACACCTGCGTACACAGTTTTTAATAACGCATTAACCATAACGCGTTGTTCATTATAAACGTGGGATTATGAATTATATTGAGAACGTCGTAACGTTACATAGAAAACATGCCGTAATATACCCTGAGTGTAAACATTAGCCACATTCATCGTGAAGCATGCAAGCGTTTTGCAGAGATTAATATTTAAAGGTTAATAAAACGTTACACTAACTTCTTCTGGAGGTGCAGCAGGAACACGAATAGTTGGTACCGATTATGTTTTCAGGACCAGCTTCTTAGCAAAACCAGATTTACACTGACCCTCGTTTAGAAAGCAGTCTGGTGAGAAATGATTAGCGCAAACATACAAGCATTTACGTTGATCGTTGGGAATATTCCCTTCAAAAATAAAACTCAGCCGCTGCGTCTTCAGCGGTTCGATAGGAACATTAAAATGACTGCTGTGTTCCTTATTACAGCCAAGAACAGAACACCACAATCGCTTAGACGCCATTCTGCTCCAGTGTATCAACAATGGCGGACTACGATGACAGCTCGCTCAGGGCGGGTCTGTATTGAAACGCTGCTGTCAATTATCAATCGTGGGAGGGGCGTCCGATTTAGTGACGTCACAAAATCGAACGGCTCAATTTGAGGCAGGGGAAAACGTATAAGGATGGATTGGATGGATTTTTATCATTATATGATGGTTGTGTACAGGTACTGCCAACACACATTTCAGTACAATCAACTTGTAAAAGTGCATGTACCATTATATGACCTCTTTAAGGTCTAGAATGGATGCAAACGAATAAATATAACAAACGAAAAGCAACAAAAAAATATCAGCCGCTCAGTCAGGCGTAGCTCTCTCTCGCAATCATCAGCGTTGCAGTTCTTATAGCCCTGCAAATGAGCCTCAGGTGGAAAAAACACACCTTTTAACCAAAAACACAGGCCCAGCACGCACTGGGACCTAACAGTGCTGAACAACACACAAAACTGAGAAACACAGGGCAAACCACACATTCATGACAGAAGCTTACAGTCAATTGAATGCCAAGGAAAAAAATGTTTTAAGGACTGTGGCAATCTGATTCCACAGTCTAGGGGCGGCAATAGCAAAGGCTCGATCTCCAGATCGCGATTAAAGCATAGAGGAGAATAGAGAGAAGTCTCTTATCACCAGACCTCAGATTTCGTGTGGGATTGGATAGACAAATAGCTTGGTGCCAGATTATTTAAAGTTTTAAAAACATAAAGAATTTTAAACTCAATTCTAAAATGCACAGGTAACCAAATGCAGATATTTTAAAATTGGACTAACGTGATCGAATTTACGTTTGTCTTTGAGGAATTTTGCAGTGGCATTTTGCAGCAATTGGAGACGAGCGATGGAGGTTGTGGACATGCCATAGTAAAGAGAGTTGCAGTAATCCAAACGAGACGTAATGAGCGCATGGATAGCAATCTCTATGGTTTTATCAGAGAGCAAGGATTTAATCTTAGAGAGAAGACGTTGCTGAAAAAAACATGAGCTAATAACCGCTTGAAGAAATGTCACTCACTGAAAGTAATCGATGTTTCCTTAAAGTCTGTGTAAAGCATATTAAATGTGTTTTGTGCTATTAACCACCCAGCCAAATTTGAATGATAAACTAACAGCCAAGTAAATTAAAATAATTGATCAAAATAAGCAGTATTCTCTCAGTGAGTTCCAGTTGTCTCTGATGTAAGTTTGTGAAACTCTCCGGTGTAAAATGTTCACTGCAGAGGCGACTGGTGACTCAAGGTGACTGCTTTAACCCCCCTCTTCCTGATATCATTGTTTTTACCAGATTTAAATAAGGAGACTGAGATTTTTTGTAAATTATCGCAGCCAGGTAATATGCATTTACGTGACGAAGGCATAGCTAGCTAGCAAATTGTAGGCTGTAGTAACTAATAGTACTAACAGTAACATTCGATTGAGTGGGCGAACCACAGTGCATCATCGAGCCTTGATTTCAGGCCACAAAAGTGGTGAAAAACTGTTTACCGGTCTAACTCCACAATTCAGAACTACATTCAAAGTCTTTGTAATGTTTTTTCTGCAAAACATTTCTAACATTTATAATGTGTTTAGAAACAAATCTCTGAATTGCCTTAACACTGACTTTAAGTGTTTGTAGCATTAGGGTGAAAGTTTCAGGTTTTAGTCTGAGTGAAATGTTGTATCAACTGCTCTGCCGTTGCCATGATGTTTTGGCACATATTCTCCCGTTGAATTAACTGTGAGAGAAGAAAGAAAATAATGTTTAAAGGGCTTAATTCACTGCTGGCAAAATGGGCTTTTAATAAAACCTGGCTGTCTGTGCAGTAGAAACACTGTAAACTTTGTTGCATCTGGGAACACAACCATCTTCACATATTTGTGGTTTTCCGTGAAAATAAATGTTCTGTGGTTTAGGCTAACATTTGAAAATTAAGACGACCAAAAATACTTTGGTGAAATTTTACAATTGCAGTCTAATATTCTTTTATTATTATTATTATAAATTATTTTTAAATACTTATTGTTTTACAGTGAAATATTACCAGAGTAATATAAAATTTTAAAAAAAGTTTATATTTGAATAAATATAGTGTAGCCCTAGATTGGTGTGTCTGGCCTGTCCACACTAACTGGTCTGTTGTGAGAGCAAAAGCGCTGGATCAGATGAACTGCAGGATGACATCTGCAGAGAAGGAAGTAGAAGACAGGAAACGTGCGCTTGTGGTGCATCTCCATCAGATCCCGAGCTCGTGAATCAGTATATCGTGTTCATGAATTCGGCACTTAAAAGACAGTAAGGACGCTGGCTCACTACACATTAAGACACTGATGATTCTATTTCCAGTGACATGATAGCGTCCTCTTACAACATTATTACTGGTATTTATGAACAACAGCAGAACTGATATTTATTTTATTTTTAATGTTATTTAAAATATGATAAATACTTTGCATGTTATATATATATATATATATATATATATATATATATATATATATATATATATATATATATATATATATATATATATATATATATATATATATATATATATGTGCAACATTTTAAATGCCGGAAATAAATTATAAATGTTTGCTATATTATGTTCATTACCTGTCTAGTGATGTATGTTTATGCTGACATAATAAAATAATGGTTTGTATTTTACAAAACATCTATCACGTGTCACTACGTGTAGTGAGTCGGCTCACGTGATTTATGTTTCGCGCTTCAGAGCTTCTGTTAAGGGAACATAGTGAGCATTGATGCTGCCTGGTTTTCACAGTGCATTTTGGGACTTTTTAGGGAGTGAATGTTTCAGTGCCCTGGAAGGATTCTGTGATTGAGACAGACCTTAAAATGGCCGACTCCCTGATCAGTGCGCTGACTAGTGAACTAGCACCCGTTGTTTATGGCAGGGGTCCCTCATGTTTCATTCAACGTGCCGCAGTGGTCAAAGACACATCTAGTGCATGTTTACATGGGCAAAAAGCTCCGGCTGAAAGAATAATGTGAATAGAGGGCTGTTCACATGACACAACACTAGTTGAACAATGTTGTATTGTTAGTTGCATGTATAAATAGACACCAGTCTTGATTTCCTCTCTGTGTCCTGATACTGTTTTACTGGAAAACTGCAGCAAATTATTCTTTCTGAACTAATCCAATTGAATCTTAAGCTCAGACTATTTTACCAACCTGTATGTCCAGTTCATCAGAAACAAAAACACTGCATAATGCTCCAAATGATTCACTTTGCTAGTTCTGATTTTAAATAGCCTACAGAAATACGGGACACATGTCGTCATAACTAAAATGTGTCTCAGGTCAGCGTGTTCAGCTGTGAGCTAGCATGATGAACGGCTGTAGCTCACGCTCATTCAGCCTCACCTGCAGTGCATTATGGGCTTTCGTCTGCCCTTATCAAGATCAGATTCATGTTGAGCTGAACTCTCGTGACTGTCCAGACCTGTAGAACCTTCTCCTCAACTTTCATTAGCTCTTCAGATGAAGAAACCAGCATACCAGCTGTACTTGTGAATGTTGAGAGTAATTCAAGAGTGTTTAAGATGCATGGCATCTGTACAACACAGGTTCTCATGAAGGCTCTTGAGGGGATTGGCTGTAAGTCAGTGTGTGTGTGTGTTCCAGGGCCCCATGTGTGACCTGCTGTGGTCTGACCCTGATGATCGTGGCGGCTGGGGGATCTCTCCTCGAGGAGCGGGTTACACCTTTGGACAGGACATTTCTGAGACCTTCAATCACGCTAACGGCCTGACACTAGTGTCCCGCGCACATCAGCTGGTCATGGAGGTGAGACACACACTCCAGCTCCTCACAACCCTTCAGTGGAGTAACAGTTCAGATCACATAAACAACTTGTTTTCCCCCAGGGTTACAACTGGTGTCACGACAGGAACGTTGTCACTATCTTCAGCGCGCCGAACTACTGCTATCGCTGTGGGAACCAGGCAGCCATTATGGAGCTGGATGATACTCTCAAATATTCGTTGTAAGTTACACTTATTATGATAATCTTTCAAATATGTTCTCTCATATAAAGTGTGATGTCAAGAACCTGTCTGAACCATATTTCATTTGTTTTACTTAAAGAATGAAAATGAAGCCTGTTTCTAGGAATATAAAGATTTTCCACCGCATTATCTTCATATTGTGGCTTTTGAAGTGCACTATTACGCCTTTTGAGATATTAACGTTCACGTAGGGTGTAATATAGTTATTTGTGAACGTAACATTGGCAAAGTTTTGAAGTTCAAAGTGTATGACGCATAAAGTTATTGTCTCCTACAAGAAGTGATTCTGAATTGCCGAAACTGGTCATCAGTAATTCCAGTCTCTCATCCGTTGGACGTCTGTGTGTGTTTGTAACACATTTGCATAATCCCACCTATGGTCTTCATTGGCAGTCTATGAAAAACATCTAATTTGACCTGCCCTCAAACATTGTAGTTGTGTCTGAAAGCAACGTGTTGAGAAGTTTTCCACTTGTGCTGAAATTCATATGGTAAAACTGACGCCATCGTTACGGTTCGTATCATTGTGCATCAATCGCTGAAGAAGATCCAGAGCTGAAATTCAGATATGATAATGAGTTTAGTTTCCGACACGTGCTGTAAGCGATCGACCAATCACAGCAGACTGGGCCGTCTGACCGAGCAGAGATACTGAATCCTTGATCGAACCGTTGATCGACGAGCTGATGCTACAATGTATATTATGAGAAAATGAAAGTGTTTTTTGCATGTTAACGTATTGTAGGAGACTCCAAAACAAAATTAGGAGTTATTATACTTTTAAAATAGTATAATAGACACTTAAACCATATTGCTGCAAAATTCTCATTGCTGCAATGCAAACAGTCTTATTCTGTGTAATTGTTGACAAACTGCAAGTGACACGCATGAAGCCGGTTCTCTGAACACTTCTGCCATCGGTTCAGCAGAACCGCCCGAAGTTCAAATAAACGGAGCAATGTTTTCATAGCACCAGTGTTGGACACTTCAGGGAAATCAGCCTACAAATGTCTCATTGAATATTAAACCAGGATAGGAGAAAGTAAGAAGAAATGACTTGCAATAATATCTCATTAATAACCATCGCCATTGAGAATAGGGGGAATTAATTGCTATTAAAATGTCACAATGCAAAAAAATCTTAGTAGTTCTAAAATTATGCTTCATTTTCATATATGCTTCATTCTGCTGCAACATGTTATTTCTTTCTTGTTGAGGTTTTGGAGTGAAATGTGACAGTACAGGTTTTCATGAGCTGTATTTTCCTCTCTCAACCCCCCCCCCAGTCTTCAGTTTGACCCGGCTCCTCGACGCGGAGAGCCACACGTCACCCGCCGCACCCCCGACTACTTCCTATAAGCCAGAGACCTGATGCAACACCAAACATTAGGACAATTCCAGACACGCATACATCTATTCACACAATGTGTATATAACGTGTATATGACACAACACTAACACGGACCAAAATGTGCCATACAAGCATTTAATGCCCGAATCTGATCGCTCTGTCTCAGTACTGCTACAAAGTGTCTCGTTTTAGCATATAGTGCAAATTGCCTGCTGTATACAATGAATAGAGATGTTCCCTGCGTTCTTGAATTGTAAATTACTCGGAGTAAAAAAACAAGCAAGTGACTAGCTTTCTCTCTTACGGTATCACTGGAAAAACATGGCAATGCCAGGCATGTGAAAAACGGTAACATTTTATACAAGTGCACAAGCTGACATTCTTTCCTCCTGTATTCACCCAAAAAAACAACACACACACACAAATAAATCCTATCGGGAAGGAATGTCGAAACCGAAGGACGTGCCTCTTCCGTTCTGGGAGTGAACACACACAAGTGTACATGGACTTTATCTGACTGTCCATTTGTCTAATCTTACCATTTTCTTTTCTTTTGTTTCCTGTCTTCTGTGTATTTGTTAATAAGTGATGGCCTCTTCTTTGGTGTATTTGAACTAATAAAGTACTTTTAATCGCAAGCTACTCCAAAACCACACACTAGTAGTGCTTTTATTGACATTTGAGAATTGAGGATTGTTGTCTTTATTGATAGTAAAACCATACTTGCATAATGTGAAACGGTTTTATTTTTGTAGTTTCCGTCAAAGATTGACTGGATCATGAAGTGTTTTTGTTTTCTATACTGGAATGATGCAGGTCATTGTTCAGGCTTTGAAACTACACACTCTTTCTCCATTCACAGATGGTCTGAAATATCCATTTATTCTGAGAAAATAGACTTTTGCCAGCAAACATTTCATCACTTTGGTCTGATTCTTCGGTTCCCTTGGGGGTTGAAGGTCAAAGTCACTGTCCAGAACTTCACATCCCAAAGTGACACTTCAGTTCTAGCCTTGCTATAACCATTATGTACATATAGAACCACATGTTTTTATGTGGTTTTAGAAAGGCTGTAGAATCTACAACATCAGCCCATGACTAAACAGAGATGACTGTTAATAGTCTTGAGACATTAGCTAAAAAAAGTTAATACATGTTGGAGAAGGATTACAAAGAAAAACATTTCATGTTTTTGAAAGAAGTCTCTTATGCACACCTGCATTTATTTGATCAAAGATAGTCAAAATTGTATGAACCTCCAGATACAGAATAAAACAAGACAAGCGTAACAATCTGCAGCTTAGTATGAAAACTACCCATAAAAGCCTCATATCAAAGAAAATGTATTTATACAGCAAGGTAGCATTTGTTTCGTTGCCCTTTTTTTGTGCTGATTTAATAAACCATTGTATATGGACAGGATTACTCATGTATTATAGAAAAACTAAGATTCATCCATACACCATTGGAAGTGATAAATAGTCCCTTTTTGACCTCTGGAACATATTCTTGAACATTAACCAACTATACAAGAGTTACATTAAAATGTATCTCAAGTCCTGTAGGCTGGTGCACGATGTGACCACATCCATCCAGTCCCGTAAGTGTGTGAGCAGCAGAGGTGCTGTTAGGTGAGAGCCGGCTCGTTCTCCTCCACATGCAGCAGTGTGTGTGAGAGAATCCCAGCCTCCTCCAGGCTCAGGCCCTCAGCCGTGCGCAGAGGTTCCCTCGGGAAGGACGAGCACAGCGTGTAGAGAGCAGGAGGATAGCCGGACTTCATCATCCAGTCCAGGAGGAGCTAATGATCAGAAGTGAACATCACCTAATCATCTAGTCAAAGCAGACGACAGGAATGAGGGAGGACTCACCGTCGAGCTCCAGGTTTTGAGGAATCGCCGGTGGATGGTTCTTCTGCTGGGACATCTTACAGCTATTCTGACAACCTGGCAGTGCATTACAGAGCAGAGATGTAACTATAAAAACATGAGTTCACAGGAGAAAGTGCCAGTTATCATGCTGTTTTTATATGTTGGTCCACTCACCCCCTCAGCGTCCTCTGGCGGCTCATCGGGCAAAACTATGACCTTAAATGGAATGAAAAAACATGGTAACACTTTACAATAAGGTTCATTAGTTAACATTAGTTCATGTATTAACTAACATGAACTAACAATGAGCAATACATGTTAGTTCACAGTACGTTAATGTTGACACGATTTTAATAAAGTATTAGTAAATGTTGAAATTAACAAAGATTAATAAATGCTGTATAAGTGCAGTTCATTATTAGTTCATGCTAGCTAATGTAGTTAAAGGTACAATATGTAAGAATTGTTTCAAAATATCCAAAAACCGCTTGCACAGTTATATATTTCTGTCAATTGTGTACTTACATTATCCTAAATGTTTCAGTTAAGTATGATAGTGTAGACCAAGTGAAACAGCGCTGCGTTTCCTCACAAGTTTCATTCGTCTAATAAACTGAGCCGTGTGAGTATTAATTCAGCACTTGCGGGTAACGTTAGTTCGGTAGAATGAAATGTCCTCGTTCCTTTATATCCGCGGGACTCGCTGATATCTGTCTCTCATTAGCAATCGCACCTGCTTCACACCACAGTCATGATAAAAACATCAATGTATTCACTCATCCATAAACATTAGATCCATCGGCATGACGACAAGTTCCATGATTCCGCTTATGCGTCATCAACCAACACCTTTGTTATTGTCAGAGGTTAGCGACCCCTAGCGGCGAAAAAAATGTACATATTGTAGCTTTAACTAATGTTTATTAATTAACCTTATTGTAAAGTGTTATCAAAAACAATTCTTCCACACAGGCCCATGTAAGTTTCTAAAAGTCCTACCTACATCTACACCTGTGCTTAAGGGCTCCTTTAGAGCATCATACCCAAAACACAAGTGCAGTGTTTCCCACCTTCTTCTGCTTCGGGGCTTGTGTTCGTGCGGGATCTGGAGTCACAGTCTGCAGCAGCGTCCGTCTCCTCCTGGCTCCCTGGTTAGGACTCTCGTCTACAGCCACATCGAGACACACCTGATCCTCTTCCCCCTGAACCACAGCAAGCAATTAAAAGTGCTCTCTCAAGTCAAGTCACCTTTATTCATATAGCACTTTTTACAATACAGATTGTTTCAAAGCAGCTTTACAGAGATAACAGGAAAATAATGCAACAAAGTTTGTTTCTGCTGTACAGCAGATCTAGAAGAAAATAGCTTCATAGTCCAGCTTAAGTAAGTTCGGTGATGGTTCATTTTTGGTGTACAAAAGTTATTTCGTTAATTCATATATATATAGCCACTCTGGAGAAAGCCGTGATGTCATCGTCCAGCTCAGTTCAGTTCTCATATAATGGTGTCAATGCAGGCAGATCAATATTATTGTTGAATATTAAATTAAATGTCCCCAACTAAGCAATATTGTAATATTGCATGTTGCGCTGGTCAGTCATCTTAAATCAGTGGTGTCCAAACAACCAGTATGCTTAGTAAGACCTTGATTAGCTGGTTGAGGTATGTTGAACTGGGACAGGAGCAGGATTAAACAGCCCTTTCTCAGACTCAGACTGACTCCTACTGGAACCAATGCAGTGTTTCTGTTACCAATGCCATGATAGAAACGCTCTATTTGTGGTCAGCCCTGATTACTATTAATAGGCTTTATGCTGAACACCACATGAACAAACAGGAAAGCAGATCTCATCACATCCGCTCGTCTGGGAAAGTGTGTGTGTGTGTGTGTGTGTGTGTGTGTGTGTGTGTGTGTGTGTGTGTGTGTGTGTGTGTGTGTGTGTGTGTGTGTGTGTGTGTGTATGTGTGTGTGTGTGTGTGTGTGTGTGTGTGTACTCACTGCTCCTAATGTATGTGCACTAACTGGATGGGTTTAATGCAGAGGACAAATTCTTAAATGGGTTACAATTCTTCTTAGTCTTCACATGTCACTTAAGACTCATATAGAGGACTCAAATGTCATTGTCTATATAGGGAACAGTGAATGAGTGAAGAAGTGAGTGACTCGGGACGAGGGCCAGAGTTGAGAGCCCCTGCACCATGTCTAGATTCTAGATTTTTCTGATGAATAACTTCTCAACTGAATGACGACGCTATGTTTTCTCCAGAGCTGCTTTATAGCTGAATTGAACTCATTTCATAATTGATGATCTTTACAGTTATTTAACTGAACTGAATCAACACTGAACTGAACAATGACTCTATTGTCTTTTTAGAGCTGCTTTATAGCAGAACTGAACTCTGTTTGCATCATTGATCATTATTTTCCTGTTAATCCCAGTAAAGCTGATTGTATAGTCTGTATTGTATAATGCGCTACAGAAATAAAGGTGACTTGACTTAAATAACAGAATAACACATTTCCCGCCCTGCTGCATGTGGCGCTCGTGATAATGAGTTTGAGTTTGCTCACCCCGACTGGAAACCCCTGGGTCAGTCTCCAGGTCTCTCCTGCCATGTTATAGTGCCGCTCCGTTTTCTGCTGGAGCAACGAGTTCTGTCTCGGCTTTAACACTCTTTCAGAGTAGTCAGACATCTTCATGATATGAGAAACAGCATATTTCTAGTTAGAATATATTCATAACATATTTACTGACCTACAGTGGAACATTTCTTAGCTTTTAAAGGCAGAGATGTTGTGTTGAACCTTGTCATTGTGTTGATGTTGTTGAATTCTTCTAGCTTCCTCTTGTCTCAGTCTGTCGGGTTCATGCAGAGGGCCTGCAAGATAACAAACTTCAACTTCAATCATAAAAATAAGCCATTACAGTTACACCAAATACACAACTACACAATTTAACAATAATAAGAATGGTCGTACTGTCTGGGAGCTCTTGACATACTGGAAAGAAGAAAGATTTCAGCCTCGGTAACATGTAAATCAGCCATGTGCAGATGCCCAGGAATATGATCCCACGTCCGGCCAGCTTTAGTGCATCTGTAACACCTGTAACACACACATCAAACAGCTGTCAGAGCATCTGTAACAAATCAAAAAGCTATCAGAGCATCTGTAACACCTGTTACACACATCAAACAGCTGTTAGAGCATCTGTAACACCTGTTTCACACATCAAACAGCTGTCAGAGCATCTATAACACACGTCAAACAGCTGTCAGAGCATCTGTAAACACCTGTTACACACATCAAAAAGCTGTCAGAACATCTGTAACACACATCAAACAGCTGTTAGAGCATCTGTAACACCGTTACACACACACACACACATCAAAAAGCTTTCAGAGCATATGTAACACACATAAAATAGCTGTCAGAGCATCTGTAACACATCAAAAAAGCTGTCATAGCATCTGTAACACCTGTTACACACATCAAACAGCTGTCAAAGCATCTGTAACACATTAAACAGCTGTCAGATCATCTGTAACACATGTTACACACATCAAACAGCTGTCAGAGCACCTGTAACACACATTGAACAACTGTCAGAGCATCTGTAACACCTGTTACACATCAAAAAGCTGCCAGAGCATCTGTAACACACATCAAACAGCTGTCAGAACATCTGTCACACATCAAACAGCTGTCAGATCATCTGTAACACCTGTTACACACATCAAACAGCTGTCAGAGCATCTGTAACACATCGAACAGCTGTCAGAGCATCTGTAACACCTGTTACACACACATCAAAAAGCTGTCAGAGCATCTTTAACACACATCAAACAGCTGTCAGAACATCTGTCACACCTGTAACACACATCCAACAACTGTCAGAGCATCTGTAACACACATCTGTAACAAACACATCAAACAACTGTCAGATCATCTGTCACACCTGTAACACACACATCAAACAGCTGTCAGAGCATCTGTAACACACATCAAACAGCTGTTAGAGTATCTGTAACAAACACATCAAACAGCTGTCAGAGCATGTGTAAAACCCGTAACAAACACATCAAACTGTTGTATCTGTAACATGTGTAACACATCAAACAGCTGTCAGAGCATCTGTAACACCTGTAACACACACATCAAACAGCTGTTAGAGATCTGTAACACCTGTAACACACATCAAACAGCTGTCGAGCATGTGTAAAACCTGTAACACACACATCAAACAGCTGCCAGAGCATGTGTAACACCTGTAACACACACTTCAAACAGCTGTTAGTGTATCTGTAACACACACACTTCAAACAGCAGTCAGAGCATGTGTAACACCTGTAACACACACATCAAACAGCTGCCATAGCATGTGTAACACCTGTAACACACACATCAAACAGCTGTCAGATCTCAGCAGCTATGGCTCACTTTACAAATGCAGCAACATTAACACTCGTTAATTTCACAAAACTGGCATTCCTAATTCCCCTAGAACTTCATAGATGTTTAAACATCGAAAAGGTATCTAAATAAGTGATCAAATTAATTCAAATTCATCGATTACATTTTGTATCGATTACAAGTTGAAGACTGTATTTTACAAAGAAATTTGAATGGTGACTTTGGAGCCATTTGTTTTTGCTCTGCTAAAGTGAGAGACAGCATCATGTAACTCAAGGTTTCCTACTTCAAAAAACAAAATAATTATTGCCAGAATAATGATAATCATGATAACGTGTTACCAATTAACGAGTGTTTCCATGAAATGAAGCAAAATCCTCCCAATAAACAAAGGAACACAGCAAATTTGTCAGACATGTCAGCAGTGATACGAATAACAAACACGGAAGTCAAACAATAGCATCTTGTCAAATTAAAAGCTGACAAAACCGGGAATAATGTATAATTAGTGTTATTTTTGTTTTTTATTAGACCTTGCTTTTTTTTTTGGTTTGCATTGAGCTTTAGAATGATATTCAGTTTATTTCTGCGCTTTTAAAAAAAAAAAGATCTATGCTAATTTTAGCAGCAAGATTGAAATAATAGAATATTAAAATTATTAAACTTCTCAGTTTAATTGGGTTTTATTATTATGAATATAGTAGTACGTACCGACAAAGCTTTATAGAACAAATGAAAGCAAACAATAAACTATTCATAGATTTTAATGTGACGTCACACAGTGGCGTGTTTCTCAAATCTATGTTTCTCGGCATAGAGCTTTTATTATGAAAAGAGTTCCTTTTCAGCTGTCCAATCGTGTAGCCGATCATCAGCGGGCGTTGTCCAGTCGTTGTTGTCGTGATGGTCTCAGCCAATAGGCGTTGAACTGTGCGCGCGCGCGTGTGATCGACGGCTGCGTATGCGCACTGCGCGCAGCTACAGAGAGGGTGCTGAAGGCACTGGCAGCAGGTCTGTGATCATCATGGCGGATGAGGTGTCGCGAGCGCAGAGCGCGCAGCCAGGAGGAGACACGATATTCGGCAAAATCATCCGTAAAGAGATTCCTGCCAACATCATCTATGAAGATGATCAGGTGCGATCTCTGCTGTTTGTACAGCGATGGCGATACTGCGCCTGCTCTGCAGCGTTTCAATGCGCTTCAGACTCGATCATACGAATGAGAGTCATCGAGTGTCTCATCAACGTTATAGACGCGTTTGAAATCCATTTCGTGTTCTGCTGACAGTTCAATTGAGATATGAGTTTGTGCCAGTGAAGTATGAGTTTGTGCTCAATATTCGGCAATGTGCCAGATTTCAGTGCTAGTTCACATGTTCTGTACTTGAATGTAAACTGTCACGTTTCTGCACATTGAGCAGCGATAACGAAGGCCCCGCTGCAAAATAACGTGAACGCTTTCAGTTACACGGCCGTTATACTACTTTTACACTTATTTATTCAATACACCCAGTTGTTGAATGAATAATACACACTGTTAATCTCTCTTTCTCTCCCTCTCTCTCTCTCTCTCTCTCTCTCTGTCTGTGTAATGAATGATCAGTGCATTGCTTTCCACGATGTGGCCCCTCAGGCTCCCACTCACATATTGGTGGTCCCCAGAAAGCCCATTACTCAGATCTCTAAAGTAGAGGACGCAGATAAAGAGGTCAGTATTAAACTATGTGTGTTTACAGGTTTCTGAGATCACTTACATTGTGGTGACCAGCTAGCGATTCCCGAAGAGGGAAATGGGTTAATAAACACACCAAATTATGTTTTTTTGATTATGTAAAAATGCAGAAAGTTTTGTCTGATGGGTAGTTTAGGGGTAGGGTAGGGTTAGAGAGAGAGAGAGAGAGAGAGTGTGTGTGTGTGTGTGTGTGTGTGTGTGTGTGTGTGTGTGTGAGAGAGAGAGAGAGAGAGATGGGTAGGGTTGGTGTAAGGGGAGAGAATATACAGTTTGTACAGTATAAAAACCATTACGTCTATGGAGAGTCCCCACAAAGATAGTGAACCAGACGTGTGTGTGTGTGTGTGTGTGTGTGTGTGTGTGTGTGTGTGTGTGTGTGACTCAAAGCCACATACCCCCAAATTAATCTTGTGCACATGAATCTGTGTTTGTGGCTTTGTTCCTGAAGTAATTTTCTTGTTCATTTAATAATTCTTCAATAGAGTTCTGATCCAAATCAACCAGCTTACAACATTACAATCATTCTCATATATATATATATATACAGTGGTGGAATGTAACAAAGTACAAATACTTCGTTACTTTACTTAAGTACATTTTTCACGTATCTGCACTTTACTTAACTAGAATCAATAGTGCATACTTTTGACTTTTACTTCGTTACATTTTACATCAATTATTATACTTTCTACTCCACTACATTTCTACAACGTTCCGTTACATTTTCTGATCAGTTTTCCCCCTGCCAAAACGTCTTCCTGACCGTCCGTCCGTTGCACGTTTGTCTTACCAAGTTTGGTTGCCATAGATATTAGTGATGTCCGGTTCGTGAACGAATCGTTCTTTTGGACCGGTTCTTTTTAGTGAACCGGTCGAACCAGTACACTAAATCGGACTGAATCGTTCGAAACAGTTCGCGTCTTGCGTCAGCGCTGATCCACAAGTTACTAAAGTTACTCACTTTCAGACATGCCTGACAGTCCCTCTGACTGGAAATAAACCAATATCCCGGAGTATATTTCACCCCAGTAAATCCAAAAGTTCACTGAACTGAGACATGCTGAGAGAAGTGATGAGCACGAGCAGCTGATACTGAGCATGCGCGCACAGGTACAGCAGTTCTCAGATCACCAGTACAGAACCGAGAACTGTTTATTTTGGACGTGTTCGACATAGAATCAGATGAGATGATGAGCTGAGCATGTTATGCAAGTACTTTTACTTTTAATACTTGCAGTACATTTAAAATCAGGTACTTTTTACTTAAGTAGGGTTGTCATTGTGGTACTTTTACTTTCACTAAAGTAAATTTGTCACTGGTTATTTGTACTTTTACTTAAGTACTGAGATTCAGTACTTCCTCCACCACTGTATATATATATATATATATATATATATATATATATATATATATATATATATATACATGGTTTTATTTCAGTTAGCCTGGTTTGATTTGCTTTGAGAGATGATCTTATGGAAAGTACCCCATGCCAATCTCTAGGTATGGTGAAGGGAATGTGATGTTGTGGGGCTATTTTAATTTCAAAGGCCAAGGGAACTTTATGAGGATGCATAGTATCCTGGATCCATGAAATAACTGGCCTTTAAAAATAAAAATCTGCCTGCCTCTATGGGAATTTACCTTAGGGGTGTCCTGATTTATGCACCCTGTATTTTAAGGAAGAACATTTATTTATTTAAGATACATTATTCATTCACAAAGAAAACTGGTGTCCTTAAAGGTTGGAGTTTTCCTCATTTTTTTAAATTAAGGCATTAAGATCAATTTCCAAAAGATAATTTTATATTTCTCTTTTTAGTCAACTTTAGCATGGGTGTGTTCACTTATGCTAAGCACTGTATATAATATAGTTTATTTGTAAGTTTATTCCAAAGTATTCAGATATAGAAGATGGGATTGGACAGTCATAGCTATTTCCTGTGATTCTCGGATTGGCAGATTGAAGATTCTCTTCATAATTATGCAGTTATTAAACACAATTGAAAGGTTGTATTCTGGTCTATCTTTGTAACTCATGTCTTAGGTTTTTTTTATTTTTAATAAAGTGACCCTTTTTGAAACGCGTGCCGCCTGAGCAGACCATTTTTGTGAGTGTAATGTATTATTCTTGTGTGTCTGCCTGCGCAGCTGCTGGGTCACCTGATGCTGGTGGCTAAGAAGTGTGCGGATCAGGAGGGTTTACCCAGAGGATACCGGCTGGTGCTGAACGAGGGTCCCGACGGGGGCCAGTCCGTGTACCACATGCACATCCACGTGCTGGGCGGCCGGCAGCTGGGCTGGCCTCCTGGGTAACATCTTTACAGACGCTCCTGTCACTGTTAGCCATAGCTGAGCTTAAGTGTTCGATGTCAAGAAGAATCCATCCAGAAAACAACTGAAAATATGCTAAATAATTTGAGTCAATAAAAACCATTCAATGTTACTGTTTGAAACGTGTCATTATTTTAGTCTTGCCACAAATATTGTGTGTTTTTAGTTGAATGACTTTTGAATGTCATCTTATGTTATGACATTAACATTGAGCAATAAAAAATTTTCAAAGTGTGTGAGAAAGCAGTGGACATACAAATAAAGGTTGTGTTTGAGTATTTCCCCCTGAAATACCCCAATGAGCCTCTGAACAACTGCAACGGTGAGTGAGCTGATATATGAATCTTTTACATGAATAACACCAGTATAGAAACAAGGATCAAAGACATCTTTTTCTTGCTTCTATTAGTTGAAGTGTCTTACGAGTCAAAAAATACACAGCCAGTCCGTTGCAAAAACAGAAAATCCTTGAAATTTGTTCAGCCAATACTTCCAAACAGTGCTGAAGTATGGCTTCAATTCCTTTAAAACCTTACATGTCTTAAATCCATATTATATCTTCCTTAGTATTATATCTTCGACAACATGTATGTTAGACCCTATACCGACTGAACTACTGAAAGAGATTTTTCCAGAGGTCATAGATCCTCTTCTTAATATCATTAATTCATCTTTGTCATTAGGATACGTACCAAAAATGTTTTGTCTGGCTATGATAAAACCGCTTGTTAAAAAAACGCAACTTGATCCTACAGAATTAGTCAAGTACAGGCCGATCTCGAATCTACCTTTTCTGTCAAAGATGCTAGAAAAGGCAGTATCTTCACAACTATGTTCCTTTTTAGAAATAAATGGTATCTGTGAGGATTTCCAGTCAGGATTTAAACCGTATCATAGTACTGAGACAGCTCTCATTAGAGTTACAAATGATTTGCTCCTATTATCCGATCGTGGTTGTATCTCTCTATTAGTGCTACTCGATCTTAGTGCTGCATTTGACACCATCGAACACAACATTGTTTTAAATAGACTCGAAAATTATGTTGGCATTAGTGGAATTGCACTAGCATGGTTTAAACTTTAAATCATACTTATCTGACCGTTATCAGTTTGTAGCAGTAAATGAAGAGATGTTTTATCAGTCAAAAGTTCAGTATGGTGTACCACAAGGCTCAGTACTAGGACCGTTGCTGTCCACTCTGTACATGCTACCTTTAGTTTTCACTGTTATGCTGATGATACTCAGCTCTATATTTCTTCACGCCCTGAAGAAACTTACCAATCCACAAAATGAACGGAATGCATAGCTGATATAAAAAACTGGATGACTAGTAATTTCCTACTACTTAATTCTGAAAAAACAGAGATTCTAATTATTGAACAAAAAACGTTCTCACGTAATAACCTAGAATACTGTCTAACACTTGATGGCTGCTCTGTCAAGTCCTCGTCGTCGGTTAAGAACCTGTGTGTGTGTGTGTTCTTTGATATCAATCTTTTATTTGAAAGTCACGTGTCTAGTATCTGTAAAACCGCATTTTTTCATCTTAAAAATATATCTAAATATATATTAAAAATGCAGAACAATTAGTTCATGCGTTCATGACATCAAGGCTTGATTATTGTAATGCTCTACTGGGTGGTTGCCCTGCATGCTTAATAAATAAACTACAGCTGGTCCAAAATGCAGCTGCTAGAGTTCTTACCAGAACCAGGAAGTATGACCATATTAGCCCGGTTCTATCAACACTGCATTGGCTCCCTATTAAACATCGTATACATTTTTAAATATTGCTGATTACTTACAAAGCACCATAGTTTAGATCAGCCAGAACCGGGAACACTTCCCATAAATCCTGATGTACTTGATGGCGTCTATGCTAATATTAGTCTCTCTGTTTATCCCGAGGTTTACCGCAAAACGCCCTATCCAGGCCATATCCAGATCTGATGCATGGACATGACGACAACGCATCCCTGAAGTGCCAGCCTCATCAGCCCTGTGAAGGCCTCATGGACACCTCAACAAACTCGTCTCCATACCGGCGTGATGACTCCAACCCCCAAACAGATGGAACTGGTTAAATATTGTGAAAGTTCTGATCCAATCTGATCTCTAACCTATAATGCTGCCTAAATCATAATCATACACTGTTCGTTCATTGGCCAGAGGAGAACTGGCCCCCTGACTGAGTCTGGGTTCTCCCAAGGTTTTTTTCTCCATTCTGTCACCTGATGGAGTTTGTGTTCTTGCCAAGCCTTTCTCTGCCTTTGTCGCCATTGGCTTTTGGCTCGCTTAGTTGGGCTTGCTTAGTAACATTTAATTTTATATTTAACAATATTATTACAACATTATTTTCCTGTTATCTCTGTAAAGCTGCTTTGAAACAATCTGCATTGTAAAAAGTGCTATATAAATAAAGGTGACTTGACTTAGATTCCAATTTAGCCAGATGGTAAGATAACTGTTTCTCCTTCTCTTCCTTCCTCTCTTGAACCCCTTTAGCTAAAACTGCACATACTTGTATGAATGTATATGGAGTGGCTTTAAAGCTAACTTCAAGTTAATTATACAAGGACAACTTCGAGTAAATGCAGTACAGGAAAACTTCAAGTAATTTCTATATTAGGAAAACTTTAAGTAAACTCTGTAGTAGAGGATAACTTCAATTAAATTCTTAAATAATACAGAACTGTACTTAAAACAGAAATAAGCTGAGAATAATAATAATACAAATTAAAAGCATATTAAATTGGCTCTTACAGCCAGCTTTACAGTGTGTGCATTCAAGTCAAGGTTATTCCATTTGCTCAACTTCTGCTATATTGAATACATTTGTAAAATCCAAACAGGCTTCATCACATAAATGTAATTAATGCCAAGCTGTAAAAGCCATGATACAGCTGTGGTTCATGCGCCAGCACAACTGTCCTCAACCAGTGAAACTGCTGTTTCTGGCATCAAAGCTCCCTCATGAGGCTCATCTAAATGCAGTTAGTTGAAACTGAACAATGTGAAGAACGATGGACACAAGGCAAGTGTTGTAAATGCATCATTTCATGCGGCCCTCAGTTAGCATGACTGTTATTCCCCTGATGCCTGCATGATGAGTCGGGTTTCTGGTTTAAAGGGAACTTTCACTGTGGAAAGAAAACATTTTTGTCTTATTCACAAGTTTGTAGTGTTTTTTTTGCAAAAAACAATCGGTCATCATTTACCTACCCTCATGTCATTCCAAACTATTTTTAATAGTGATAAATTAAATAAGAAATCGGCATGTCATTTTGTGAAAAGCGTTCGTCTCTTGGACCTGAGTTGACTAAAGTCATAAATGTGTTTGCTGAAGTTCACCGATCCGGCTAAAGAGCCGTGTGTCTCTGCATCGTCTGGAGAACAGCAGTGTAGACTCAACATGAGGACTTCTGAGCGTTTCCCATCAGAGTCTCAGGATGAGAGCAAAGACCTCAGACATTGTTGGAGTGCTTGCTTGCTTGATGCTGCTCCTGCTGGGAAAGGCATCCAGAGTATTCCGGTTGTGACGTTCATGCTGGTATTTTACAGCTATGCTTGCTCCGGCTCTGAGTTCCCTCTGGGTCTCCAGGAGCAGGACTGCACACTCATGAGCTTTACTGACACACTTCATATGAATGATGAAAACACAGCTCTGTTGAACTTCAGCAAAGCACACCTTCATGAGTTAGCGATTAAGAGATCACCTCAACTAGATCATATTTCACAAGGAATAGTTTAAAAACCACTAATGTGCTCATCACTATCCTCTTGCAATAAGAGCAGCTGGATGACAAAAAACTTGCCAGAGATCCAGGCAGCTGAACAATGATTATGTCAGATCAAAATTGAATAACGAATAACACATTTTATTATAACATGTAGCAAATATGTTTTTAAGATAAGATAGAAAAGTTGAATGCTAACACAATTCATGAAACAATTCACCATTTTCTCACAACTATAAACACAATCTCATAACTACACACTGACTTGTACAGACCTCACACTTCAAATTCAAATATTTTCGTCAAAAACACATTCTTTTTTGTCAGAATCAAACTTTGGCCTCATATGACACACAAATACACTTTTGGCAATCAGGAATAATTTTACAGCTCAATATCTAGTACAGTATACAGCAAATATAGAGGTGCAGACAGAGAAATTCAACAATTAGCTTTAAGAAAAGTTTTTTTCATTACACTTCTGTAAAGAGATCTAGAAAAGTTCAAAAAAGTTCAAAGACCAAAGATTAATTGAATATGAACTTGGTATGCAATACAGTACACTGTCAATTACAGTACAGTAAAATAAATAAATTCAGCATCCTCAGCCAAATTGCATTGCAGGACTGATGAGCATCTGCAATACAAGAGCAGTTTCTCAGTCTTTCTCTTCCTCCCCTGGGCAGGCGTCTCTCAGTTCTGCAAAAATATGAAATGTAAGAAGTACTTGGCTACAAATCAGTTTGACAGTTATGAGTTTGAGGGTGTCCAACGTGCTTTACTGTACATAGAAGAGTGTAAGTTCTCTCATCTAAAGTACTGATACTCAAGTCAAGTCAAGTCACCTTTATTTATATAGCGCTTTATACAATACAGATTGTTTCAAAGCAGCTTTACAGAGATAACAGGAAAATAATGTTGTAATAGTATTGTTAAAAACAAAATTGAAATGTCCCCAACTAAGCAAGCCAAAAGCCAATGGCGACAAAGGCGAAGAAAGGCGAAAAAGGCGACAGTGCCAAGGAACCAAAACTCCATCAGTGACAGAATGGAGAAAAAAACCTTGGGAGAACCCAGGCTCAGTCGGGGGGCTCAGTCCTCCTTTGGCCAACGAACGAACAGTGTATGATTATGATTCAGGCAGCATTATAGGTCAGAAGTCAGATGGGATCAGAACTTTCACAATATGTATCCAGTTCCATCTGGTTGGGGGTCGGAGTCATGTGCGTGTGTGTGTGTGTGTGCGTGTGCGCAGTATAAAACCCTGTAGACCAACTTCCCTCATGCCATTCCTGCAGAAGAACAACGTCAACTACAGTGCCTTGTATTTCATCAGGAACAAATTACCTTTGACCCCGTTCTCTTCATTTCTCTTTTCCCCTCCTCTTCTTCTTCGTCTCCCTCAACGATTCATTCTCCAAAAAACAATCTCACGTGGATTATAATATCCTGAGATTCTGATTGGTGTGTCATCCGTTTACACATGGATAAATGTGAGCTATGAGTTCTCAGCGACACCTGAGGTAATTATATTGTGTTTGTGTTTTCTGAATGAGACATGAGGCAAAATGAGGGCGTTTTTGTGTAGAGTTTTATAGAAAACATTAAAGGCCATGTTGCAGGTTTAATTTTTCAACTAATTTGTGCAATTTGCTTGTTAGTAATAAACATTTAAACTGTTATCCATTGTATTTTATGTTGTTGGGTATCACAAAACGAAAAAGTAGGTACTATCTTACAGCGGTTTGCAACGATTCTCCTTTCCCCCACAATGCATTGCATTACGTCACCTTGGGGAGAGAATTTACCAAAGCCCGCTGCCTGCCTTGTTGAGAGCGACGAGTAGTAGACGAGAGTATTCAGATAGCGCAGATTATAGATAAATACATAGATATAGAGAGATAGATAGACGATATATATATATAGACTAGATATATAGACAGACTAGATACATAGATAGTCAAGTATAGAGAGAGATAGGCAGACAGCATAACGTTAGCAGATATAGCTAACGTTAGCAGCTAGATAGAAATATATACAGTTGTAGGTTACAGTTTGACAAGAGTTTTGAGTGTGACAGAAGCACAATGTTGTGTTTTATTGTGAGTGTACACAAATATAAGTAAACACTTTGCAGTTTGAACGATATCCTGTATGAACAAAATGACGATGTTTTTATGTTTCCACTGTTCGATCGCGCCTCTCTCTCTCTCACACTCACAATACGAATACATGTAGAATTTCACCCCTAATAGCTAGCATGATGCTTTCTATTTCTAGATGACAAAGACAAACATTACCAGTACTACGACACTATGACAAAGGTTACCGGTACTTATCTGAACTAACGTCATGATCATATACTGCCACTAAATATAAAGAAAACGTTGATTTTTCACTCGGTGCTATTCAATGACCGTAAAAAAAATATATGTGTCGTTATTGTGCACTGCTGCTCGTAAGTTAAAACGGCTTGCCATAGCTTGTAGACTAGCTCCAGTGTTCATTTCTGCGTTGCTAAATGATAGCAACTCAGGGACACTTCACCAACTCTCCACTCATTCTCCTCGGACCATGCATTCAATTGGCTTTGACGGCCATCAGTTCTTGGCAATTCTTCATTTGCCCTCTCACGTCTAGCAGGTTCAAAATTATACGGCTGTGGGCCATAATACATGTTAGTTCTTCTTGCCAACTCCTCATCCCAGTCAGTCGCCATAGTTCTAATACTAGGCTGAGGCACCCTTTCCTCCGCTTCTCCCCAACGTGACGTCATCACAGAGTTGCGTAAAAAAAAAAATTATACCAGAAACGTAAAAAAATGGTCTTTAAGACCATTTTTGAGACATTTTAAAAATTATACACATATCTTGAGTGATTTATGTACCCAATTAATCAACAGTGGTGGTTAACCTGCAACATGGCCTTTAAGAAATCCAACACCGGCTCTCGCTCGCTTTCCATCTCTGCCGTGATGCCTGATTCTCTGTCTCATGTGCGCTCGCTCTAGATTCAGGGAGATTTTAACTCATTTGCGGCATAACTAGTCGATCACAAGTGGCTCAACAGGTAAATCTATACATAAACTCATCTTTCAGGCATTTGACCGACCGGGTTGACATTTCAGCGTGAGAAATCGGGGGTGTGGCGTGTGAAACCAATCAAATGCGTGTGTCTCACGGCCAATGCGTGAGAGTTGGCAGCTCTGCTTCAGTTTAGGGTTGGCTTATTAAAACTGGTCACAATGACAAAATAAATCAGGGCTTCAGAGTTTTTGCAGTTTTTTTTTCTCATATGTCTGTTCTGACCAACCAAACAGAACAGAATGAAACCGCAACGCTAAACTGAACTGGAATGACAAATATAAACATCAAAAACTGAATAGGTAATATTAAAAATCCACTCCAGCACACACTATACCACATTCTATATGAAGGTTGATTAATGCCATATCAGATCAGCTTTGTTTTAACTGATTAAACCGTTTCAGAAGATTCACCATCAAGATTTCAAGTCTTAAATGCGCCTTTAATTAATTAAAGTAATCCATAATATCTCAGTTGTTTTTATATTTCCAGATGGAGATGATCCAGCAGGGGGCGCTGCATGCATCAGTGTAAAACACTCCTTATCTGAAAACTGAAGTGAGATCTCTCTGAGGGAATGTTTCTGGAGCTGATGAACACACACTCAGATAACAAACAGCTTTTCACTCGTCCTCAGAGTCACACAGCTCCTGAACAGGGGTACAGTATCATAGGAAAATATTAATGAAACAAAATGATTATACACTATTGTTGAAGCAGAAACACGTGAGAGCATCTACATCTCGCTGTCTTTATCATTTCAGAGCCATTTATGTAGACATTTTAGAGCTTCACGCGGGTATTCAGTTCTGAATAATGATATTTTCTGGTAAAGTCTTCATTTCACACACTCTGAGCTTTTAATCAGTTTCTGCATGAGCAGAAGCGTATTATGAGAGCGGATGAGCGTGACATTTCATAAAGTTTTCACTCTCTAAGACTCTCACACACTCTCTCTCTCTCTCTCTCTCTCACACACACACACTCTCTCTCTCTCCCTTTCTCTCTCTCTCTCTCTCACACACACACACACACACACACTCTCTCTCGCTCTCTCTCTCACACACACACACACACACACACACACACACACACGCGCTAAGAACTGATGAAAGAAGAATACACACCTCTCTACTATAAACTCCAGCAAGCAGAAGGTCATACAGACAACCTTAACAGCAGAGAATGAGGACAGTAAAATGTAATGTTTGTGTTGTATAATAGATGCTCACTTGATAAATAGCCAAGCAGAAAACAGCAGACTCCTCGTCTCATGCGTCTCACGAAAGGAAGGTGAAACTTCTGTTTATCATGTGCGAGAACCAGAAAACACTGGTTTAGATAGTAAAAGGAAGCTAGTCCTCACTCATACAGAACACAGTTTCAGACTGCATGCCTTGAAGTGTACTTTATGTTATTTCCCCAGGCTGACAACTGCATGACCGATAGTAATGATGAACAAAGAGTTTAAAACAAATTTTATGATTAAAGAAGCTTGTCATAATTGACTGTGGCACAGGAAAAGTCACTAACACATCATGAATTACATTGTTAAGTAACTGTAAATCCCAGTTACTACAGTTACCCATTCATTATTATAGGAATAATGAAGAGAAACAAGAACAGATGTGATATATTATATTGATTTATTAATTTAGGAGACACCTCATTATTGCACTGATGGAGATGTGGAGGTGTGGAGATGAGGTGTGGAGATGTGGAGATGAGGTGTGGAGGTGTGGAGATGTGGAGATGAGGTGTGGAGATGTGGAGGTTGTGGAGGTGTGGAGGTTGTGGAGGTGTGGAGATGTGGAGATGTGGAGGTGTGGAGGTGAGGAGTGTTGTGATATTCCCCTTAAGGAAGAGTCGATCTCGCTGATCCTGGCCCCCGCACACACACACGCACGCACACTCACACACTCAAACACATACTCACTCAAACACACACACACTCACTCAAACACACACACACACACTCACGCACAGACACTCTCACACACACGCACGCACACTCTCACACACACACTCACTCAAACACATACTCAAACACACACACACTCACTCAAACACACTCACACTCACGCACAGACACTCTCACACACACACACACTTTCAGACACTCACACACACACACACACACACACACACACACACACACACACACACACACACACACACACACACACACACACACACACACAAAAACACACACCTGGCCACAGGCTCACAGGGACTTACTGTAATGTACAAGCATACTCTGTGCAGTGACATTTCAGTTCTGGGGCCGGATGCTTCAGATGCGCTTCCTGTAAAACACGCACACGCACACGCACACACACACACACACACGCACACACTTTCACACACTCTCACACTGTCTTTGAAAACCCCTGCTTTAAGAGAACAGATTATAAATATGAAAATATACACTTACAGATCCAGAGTGAAAACTTGTGAAGTAAAAATCTGAAGTTGACCCAGTTGGCTCATTGGCCTGAATTTGGAGCTGCAGACAAATAGCTAGAAATGAAAAATTGCACTTATACGTAAATACAACAGATACAAAACTTCTAATACACAGTCAGTCAAAACCTCTCAGATTTGCAATTTGAAATCTTTGCACCTTGAAATCTGTTGCCAAATTTGAGCCAGTTACCAGTTACACCGCAAGCTACTCACATGAGTGACTGCAACTGCTTGCGACACAATGTGGGTTTGTTCAACTGCACAACAAAGTTGAGAAAAGTTTACAATTTTGCAAATGAACATTTTATTTTTAGATCGTAACGACCAAGTCCCGTCCGGTCAGATACTGTAGTGGAGTGACGAGAGAGTGAGTTGATCCGAGAGAGGGAGTGACGAGAGAGAGTTGATGTGAACTGCAGGTCGAATGGGAATTTTCAATGCGTTCGCAAATTCGGGTGGCATGAGTGACAATGTTTTTTCCACATAACATTCATTGTAGCAGCAAACAATGTTTTTCACTGTCAAAATGGGTTGATACAGTTTTTCTTCTAGATCTGCTGTACAGCAGAAACAAACTTTGTTTCCCTGTTATCTCTAAAACTGCTTTGGAACAATCTGTATTGTAAAAAGCGCTGTATAAATAAAGATGACTTGACCAGCAACTTCACTGTATACTAACAAAGCAAGTTAACTTGAGAGTTGGGTTGCTATATAATACTATAAAAGTCACTACTACTGCATTATGAAACGCACTTCTGTTCAGCGTAAGGCCACAGTACACTGGAGTGTTTACCAGCTAGCTCTTGTGTTTCATTAAGTATTCATGCCTCATGAATCCAGACATTAACCTTTAAAGCAGGATGGCCAGGAGATCCTTCACGCCTGTCAGGGTGATAAGTGCTCTCGCTCACTACTCGCATGCTCACTACAAAGGTCATAAGGCTCATTAACTATTTTTTTTCTGACAACGTCCACAACAAAATAACCTTCAAGATTATATGTCTGTTTAAAGCTAATAACCATAAATTCATTGAGTGTACAAACTACTGTATGAGAAACAAAACAATAAGTCTGTGAAAACCCTTTAGGAGCAGTACTTTTCATATAACAAAATCATCATTAATACTACTTTTAGTCCAGACTCTAATTAAATCATGCAGATTTCATATAAACAGAACATACACAAACTCTTGATTCCATTTAAATGAGAAAAATGTTCATTATTTACTCACCTGGGAGATTTTTAGTCAAGTAAATGAGGGGTGAAAAAAGTTCCCAATCCTTCGGTCCCAGACAAATGATTGATTTACAAAATTACAGAAATGTTAATGTAACATATATTGATACTGAGTCCCTCATAATGAGCTTTATAATGTGGACAGTGATGTGAAGAAGCAGAAGCAGCACAGGGGAACCATCAACTGGCTGAGAAACATCAACACAATGTACGATCTGGGTTTTAAACAGACACAGTACAGATTGAGCTCCTAACCACAGAATTTGCTCAGGTGTAACAGTCTGACACACATACAATATCTGAAAAGTTCTGACAGCAAATATGCTAATATGTTTTATCTGCTATTTTATGTCCATCTATAATCCTTGATGATAGAATCTTACATCATTTGAATTTATTTCAGATTGTTGGTTTTCACATAAAGGATTTTCTGAAAATTGCATCATTCCTTGTAAAAGATGGATGTCTAAAACCTACACACAACATACAACTTAAAAGCAAGAGTAATAATGTTTTTTTTTTAACAATTTAAACCAGACAGATATATTTCAAATATGCATGTCAATGTTTTTATTATAAATAATTTCAATGCCACTGAATTTTTCCTGCCAGCGAATTGAAAAATCATAAAAGCCACAAAGCAAAAACAAAATGTAAGTTGTTCATTGCAGCACTCAAGAAAAAAGAACAAAGACATATGTCACATGGTAACCAGTACCGTAATATCATAGAGCAAAATCATCAAACAGCTCACATCCATCAAAAAATACTGAAATAAGGTACAGTATTTCTGCTTGTATAAATCAGAGAACTACATTTTTCTTGCTCTTTCCCCCAGCGAGGAAATTTAAAGCACATTTCTGGCACTTTCTGTACATTATTATTATTGTATTGTTTACTATTATTATAACCACTGCAATGTGAACTAGCTTGTTTCTATTTGATGATATACAGAAAACACCTTTATCCTTGGTCCTTAGGACCTCATTAAACACATGCTCCTCAAGATATGAGCGCAAACAAATGACTTTCTTTTCAGACTTGTGCAATAAATATCCCTTGGAAGATGCTGCAATGTATTAGATGGCAAGGACAAACCTTTGGAAAGTTGGATTGGACTCATTTGATAGGACATACATTCACCCAGAACCACTAAAAATATTCACACATACAGTGAATGTACTTTTGCAGATCTTGTGATTGCTGGGGCCTGGTTGGGACATCAGGAGGAAGTCCTGTTATAATCAACGCCTAAATGTTTGGACAACCACAGTTGTGCCAACTGCATTGTGGATGCGTAAGTGCTTGCTTTGGACCCAACGCACATTTTGTATTGCTTGAGCTCTAAACGCGTGTCACAGAAGATAGTATGAAAAATATGCACAATACCTGCTTCTTGAGAGCGAAACACTTTCAAGCCAGAATCGATGACTTTAGTGAACAAATCAACATCCTCTAAACCCCAGCCTTGTATTGAGGTGTCAAACCCTCCCGCTCTAAGCAAGTCACTTTTGAATATGCAGGTGATCCCAAATCCATAATCTCGCCAGAATCCACTCTTCTTGGTAAAGACAAAGCTGCTGTCTTCAGGAGGGTCACCAGCATAGACAATTTTGGGATCATACTGACTGAAGACGACGGGGAAATACACTTGACTTCCCTCAATGGTGTTGTCTCGACATCTCTGGAGGGCGTCAGTGTTGAAGACCAGGTCCACGTCGCAGAAAAACAGCAGCGAGTTATTCCTCAGCTGAGAAGAGCCCATCTCAAGGGCAAGGCCTCGAGAGAAGTCTCCCGTCATAGGTATGATAGACAGGTCTGCTTTAGGATATCGGTTGTGATATTCTTTTATCAGCTCTAGGTGTCTCTCCTTATCCTGGTTTGTATCATTGTCAACCAGGATTATGGTCAGCTTCACGTTCTGGTTGGGGATCAGGCAGATTCTCTCAAAGTTTTCCATGTAACGCACAAAGATTTCATAGCGACCGGTGAGCGGGACGAGGAAGTGCACTTTGGTCTGACTCTGGACTTGTGTGGACTCTGAGATCTGGAAGGAGGAGAAGATCTTGAGCGAGCTGGAGAGGAAAGAGAGCGAGCGAGAGTCGCCGTTGATGGTGTCTTCCAGTCGGGACACGTCGAGGTCCTCCGCCTCGCTGAAGAACGGCCGGCTGAAGGACTGCTGAAGGTAAGCGTGTCTCCGCACCGGCACGGTCACCTTCCTACCCTTGTGCTTCTTGTAGAGCAGCAGAAGGTCCAAGATGTACTCGGCACCGTGAAGCGGATCCACACGTCTGTAGCCATACTGGATCTCCTTGAAGTCTATGACGCGACCCCGAGTTTTTGAGTTCTCGTTGATCATTTCCATCACTTGAAGCACGGTGTCTTCCAGTGCGGAGCGCACCAGGTTTCCGAGGCCCTGACGGGGCATCTGCTTCTTACTGGACGAGTACAGGTGCCGAGCAGTGACGAACTCCCACTCGAGGACGTCCCTGCGGCCCGCGGGCCGGTAGCGTGTGTATGAGGGTGACGCCCCGAGCTGCTGGTCCTCCCGCCGGACTGCGGCGCTGGCGAGCCGGCTCACGCTGAGGGCCTCCCGGTGCAGCTGGACCGTGCGGTGCCGCAGCTGGGAGAGCCGGCGGGTCAGCAGGTACATGTGCAGACGGTACTGGTACGCCGGGCGCTTATTGGGGTGCAACGTGATGGCATTGTGGATCTTGCTACTGTGGAGGTCCTGGATGAAACCTTTCTTGTTGTGTTCATAGTTCTCATAGAACAACTGCTGCATCTGCAGAGAGAAAGAAGAGAACAACTTGAGTATTTTAGTGACTTATACAGCACTTTGGTCAGTCCTCGGACTGTTTTTAAATGTGCTTTATAAACAAAAAAATAGAACTTAATGACACCCAAACCCTCACCCGTATGCGCTTGTTTATCATGAATAAAAGCATGAATTCCTCCTTCCACAAGATCAGTGTTCCTCAAATCCACTACTTTGCAGACCCTTACAAAAAATAAGTATACTTCCAGTTCATTTTATTAAGAATACTTCAAGTATATTACAGTACTTTATGTAGTAAGTATACTAATGTCAATATACTAGTAGTATACTTGTAAGTGTACTGTTTACATACTACTTGGGACTAAATTGGCCCACTTTTAGTGTAGTATACGGAGTACACAACTTGTTTACAACAAAGTTTTTTGTTTGTACTGCAACTATACTACAAGTGAACTTATAGGTATACTGATAGTCATATACTTGTAATAGCACTTTTTTGTTTTGTTTATGAAAGTACACTTTGAAATATACTCTCAGTAAACTACTAGTTTAAGTTTTATACTACAAGTATATTTTTTGCTAGGGACTGCAAATTAAGGGAACTTAACATTATACTTACTGTTTATATATTATTTTTGCATTTTAAGTATACTACTATGTTCCTATTTAGGAATTCATTTTTTACACTTGAAATATGCCTTTAACTGTACTTTAAGTGGATTTGAAGTAAATTCCGCTTTACATTACCATACACACAAATTCACACACTTAGAATAAGGAACATATGTTTTCTTTATAAATCAATATTTTCAAACAATGTAAGTTTATGAGACAATGTAAAACTATGTGAAAAAGTATTTAATAGGCTTTACAATCAAAAGAGTAAACTACAAGCCAAGTATACTTAGAATAATTCAATATAATTTTAAGATATTTCGATTAAAAGATTGAGTACAAGCCCCTAGTTTGATTTTACGTTGTATGGATGTCTTTACCAGTCAGCTTGACATATCTACATAATATCTAAAAGATTCCTGGGAAAAAGATTTAGGTATTCAGACAAGAGTCTATCAAGGTCATAAACACATGTTCTATTAACTTAGGCCACCAAACTAGTCAAGTCACCTTTATATAGCGGTTTTTACAATACAGATTGTATTAAAGCAGCTTCACAGTGATAACATGAAAATATTACAACAAAGTTTGTTTCTAGAAGAAAATTGCGTCATCGTCCACCTTAAGTAAGGCAGATCAATAACATTGTTGAATATTAAACTAATTCGATTTAAAGTAGTACCTACGACCTAGGCTTCATTATTCTAGAGCTAAGTTTAACAAATTCTACCCCTCCATGTCCTCTAACTGTAACAAATGTGAATCTACCGAGGACTCTCTGGGACATCTCTTCTGGTCATGCCCAAAGCTTTACGAGTTTTACGAGCGAAGTTTTCAGATTCTACTCTGAGACATATTCTTGTGACCTCTCCCCTGACCCAGCTATTGCTATTTTCAGAAAAAAGATTGAGTACAAGTATAGGCCAAATATACTTAGACCTTTCTGTCAGTATTAGTCAAGTAGCCTATACTTAAGTGCAATTTTAAGTATGTTTCTCAGAAGTAAATAAAGTATATTTCTGTGAAGTACATAAAAAGTAGACTGAAAGTATATTTGTTTTTATTTCAAAAGAACTATACTAATAGCACACATGTATAAATAAACTTATTTTTTGTAAGGGAAGCTGTAACCCTCATCTGAACAAGCCCATCAAGGTCTTCAGAGTCAGAGACAGGCGAGTATCAACAGGATTTGAGCTAAACTCCTGGTGTTCATCATGGATGCAGAGATTTGCTCCCGTTTAGAGACAAAACCACCAGTGAGGTCAGACCCTGATGATGGGTAATATAATCTGGCTTGCTTTTTGTATTCTAGCTGATGATGAAGGGGTTTAATGGGGTTTGTGCAGGTCAGTCAAGTTCTTCCACACCAAAAACTATTTTTATATGGACCTCGCTTTGTGCACAGTGTTAGTGTTTCCCAGTTTCGTTGTTCTTGTCCTCCCTTATCTGACCCCATTCATTTCAGGTCTTGGAGTTTCTAACAATCTAACAATGAGTTGATGTGTATTCGATTAGAAAGAGTTTAAAACTCTGTACGGTTAGTTTGACTGAACCACTGATTTAGCACACTTTTATTCAAAACGTCATAAATTACACATTTATAACAAGCAATTCATCACAGTCACCAATATTAATAGTATACTGTGCCAGGTTTATTAAAAAGCTAGATTAGGAAACAAGCTAGAGCAGATGTGATTGTTTAAAGGTTGTGAAGAGGAAAGTGCTTGCAGAAGAGCCGCTGTTATGATGGTCTCAGTTCATTTTCACCAGAGAGGAGCCGAGACGGCTGGAAAGCAAATTTGTTCCTCTCGGTGAAGGAACAACAAGAAACAAGGAACAAGAAGTTGTTCAAGTCACTCACTGTCACTGGCGGCAGGGAGCACTTGTAAGGGTGTATTGAGGTAAGAGATGGCCGTTCCAGTAAATGTGATTCTGGTGGCTGCTGGTGATCAGTTATTGTCATGTAGGAACAGAAAACGGCAACAAAGTCTAAAGTCAAAAAGAATTATCTAAAAAGCCCCTGTATGAGGCAGCATTAAGAAATTTTCATGGCCATACAGTGTCTCTAACACTCACTATGCCAGCTTTGTGCTTCAGTGCATTATAAGACAGTGGTGGATCCTGGCATAGGCGATATAGGGAGTCAGCTCTCGGACATGTGATTTACTCCGAGAAGCCTCCTGTGCTTTCCCTTCTCTCACATCTGCTGCTCATGTGTGATCTCACTTATGGCACGACATGACTCAAACCACCACTGGGAGGAGATATATACTGGAAAGCAGGACATGACTGTGTTCTAGCCAAGCTCAGTCAATGGAAAATTTGACCAACCCCGTTTAGTGGCTAGACAAAAGAGGCCCTGTTAACTCAGGATATGATATATTTGAGAGAGAGAGAGAGGATAGGCCTGAAAGAGAGGCCATCAAAACTTAGTACAGCTGTTGAAATTGAACAGTGCCAGATAAATTTATCAGCTCTCACCCTCACACACGCAAACCTGCAAGACGTCCATCCAAGTGTGCCAGATTTTGTATTTGAGAGATGTGTTAACACACATACACATGCAGCATGGTAAGTAAGCAGCTTTCTCCACACCTTCCTGTTACTTTAGTCGTCCTGTGTTTTCCCACACAGATGTGTACCCTTAAAAACCTGTAAGAATGCCACTTGTGGGCTTACACGACCACATAAGAGCCACATATTCTCCAGGTGTGTTAAACACTACTAACATCCTTCAAATGGCGTAAGGATGGCATTAGTGTTCAAGTGATGCTTCAGAACGTTGCTTTTTGCAAAAAAAAACAGCAATAAGTTATTTTCTTAAATGCATGTAAAAAGAATAAACTAAAATTGTCCTACAAGGCATATTTTTAAAAGCAGCATGCCTGTCGGCATAGTAGATGAACCTCGTTTCATATACAAGATGTAAATCTTTATTGTAAACTTACCTACAATGCAGATTTAATGTTTCAATTATTTATTTCTAAGAAAATAAGATAATAAATCCTCTATATTAACTCAGCTTAAGTCTACTTTAAGTGCCTCTTTAATCACTTTTTATCGCAATATGATCCCCAATAGGCTGATCAAGCAGGGTTGACTGTACATTTTCCCAGTTAATACATAGCTACCTGCCAAACAAATAAATATACGGACATGAGTTGACTTGCATTTGTTTCACTATATTAATATTATTATTATTACATCTACAGTATGTAGGAAATCACTGACAACAGCCATTTATACAGTTTATTGTCATTATACACAAATGTACAGAGAAGCCACTACTGACCAATACTATCAAGTGTTGCAGAGAGATTCAATCCTTAAAACAAACTGAACAATACTGTGTGATGTTGTTTAAGACCTTTTCTATCTCTCATAGTGAACAAACTCCTGATTGCAACAGAACAGTTGAGTCACCCTTACAGCGATGAAGTCATAACTCCTCAAGACGCCTTTCCTTTCCTGCTTACAAGTTATGGAGAAATGATTCTTCCTCCCCTCTGGAGTGCATTATGATTATTAGATGTATCCCATGTGTTAGACTCGATGAGCAGCACTACTGTCTGCAGGTCTAGTGCTCTGATGTGTTTCCTAACGCTCAGGCTCAAATACTTACACCTTTATTCTGACCGGTCCTGTCCTCACACTGAACGCTTTGTCCAGCACGTCACTACTGATGCTGTTGCTGTTTGAGAGCCTCACTAACACGACTGTGGTGTAATTCCCCTGTTCAGATCTCCAGACCTGAGAACACAGTCTTCCTCATTCCTCTGAGATGAAGCGAGTTCCCTGCGGTGTTCAGACCAGAGTAAGTGAGCGGCTCATAATGTAACTGCACATTTAGCAAGAATTCCCACATTTAACACATTCAGCTAGCATGATACAGATGGATCACTCAAATTAGAAAGAATGTGAAGGTTATGATGACGGTGATGGACATCAGCAGGAGTTTATAGTTATTTGTTTATCCCTTCTAGATATGCTACTGAATATGATCGGGTGAAAGCACATTTCAAACAGGTACTTATTCACACACGCAATCGCTCTCTCACTAATGCATTCAAACAAATGTAATCTTACAGTGCTACTTTATCTGTATACGATTGATAATGATAATGAGCAGAAATCTGTAATAAATGTAGCGACCCATAGATAAAATAAAAAAAATCATCTTTCCAAACAAAATTTACATTGCAGAAAGCAGCAAAGATATTTAACGTTTAATGCTGATTACCATGTAATAAGCTTGGCATGCCGTAGGAAAAATGTTTTCAAATCAGTGTTCCAATAAACCACGCTGAAACTATTTCTCCTAGTATTGTTTATTTATTTGATAATTTAATAAGCCTATATATTATGAATAGAACTTTTGCGAGATTTCAAAGCGTTATTAAATGCCTCGAGCGCGGAGGGAAATTGCTGCCAGTCACTCGGGTTCAGACTCTTCTACATCACGTACAGATCAGCGGGATCGACGGCCCTTAGCTCTCGAAGATCCTACCATGTTTGGATTATCAACAGTGATTACACTAAATTGCTTGCAACAATACTCAGAGAGTGACCATGTTAAAGAAGGAAAGCTGAACATTATCAAAGCTCTATGGCTGATTTCTAGCAGTTTCATAATGTGATAAATGCTGACATCTGCAACTTAACCCACGAGCTCTTTTGGTCATGTCTGCTGACAGGAGGTAAATGTAAAGTTGGCTCTGGGCTCTAGTGGTCGGTTTATAAATGCTGCAGTCATGCGGTCGGTCGCTTCGGGATGTTTTGCATCCAGTATAAAGCATCTAGTGTCTCCAGAGCAAAACTCGAATTCAGACTCAGCTCTGAAAAGCGCAACTTTGTATTTGGTGTGTATTTGAATAAGTGTAGGCTAAAGCAAAAGTGAGGCTGGATCAGTGACGAGACACAGTAAACCCTCTCTGCTGCATTAAACCTGCTATGAAACATGTACAGGTCCAGTCCTGTTATGTGTCAAGCACAGACAGGAGGAAATGTATAAGCAATATGTGGAAGAGTAAGAGGAGAATGTGTCAAGTCAAGTCTAGTCACGTTTATTTATATAGCGCTTTCTATAATACAGATAGTTTCAGAGCAGCTTTAAAAACACTATTGCTTCGCAAAATTTTTTCATTTCAGAAACCAATCATTTCAATTTTAATTGCTTGCAACTTTCATTTCAAATGTGAAGCAGTTCTAAAACAGATAATATAATGTCCTTAAAGGAGAACTCCGGGCAATTTTTAAGTTAATCTTGATCGTTATACCTTTGTGAGTAATGTCTATAGAAAAAAAAACGAACCGGATTGGTGCTTGCAACACGGAGCTGTTCCCGCAAATGCCCAGAGCTCCTACTCAGCTAAAACGGCAGTTATGGGGGCATATATACAGAAAGAGTGTCTTCGTGCCTCATAACAGACACGAAATGCAATTAAAATGTCTGTCCAACATGAACAGGCCCCTTACATGTGAACAAGATGCGTTTAGCAACTTAGCCATTGTTTAAATTCACCTAAGTAGTGTTTTAGACGGCTAGCTGTAGTCTCGCGCTGAAGTCCCGTGGGAACTCAGTTGTAGCCGGAAAAAGGTAAATACCAGTGTGCAGGTGGGAGTATATTATATATATAAATATAATTGAAGACATAGAAGGTAGTGAAACAATTAAAGTTTCGCAAATAAGACTACAAAAACAGATTACTGCACATCTCAAGCCGTGTGTGCCCAAATGGAAGGATAAATAAAGTTTACATTACCTCCACAGTGGTTGCACCCGTCTTCGTCCACGGAATGGATTTTTTCTTTAACCGGCCCCGCTGTGTTGTGTCTGTGTAAGTTAGTCATCCTTGTCAAAGTGTTCGCTGCAAATGCGTAATCTTTAGCGCGTAGTACTTGTATGGGAGTTTGCACATTAAGTTGAAGTAAAACTAGCCACAACTGCAGAATCTCAAGGTCATGGAAAGGAAGACGATGAAAATGTAAGTTCTATGGCCACAATTCGGGACGACACAAACGAGAACCATTTCTTCTTCACTTGTGAGCAACTCCGATCATCACTCTTCACACACTACGCTCCTCCCACGTGCACACGGTTTACTTTTTTCCGGCTACAACTGAGTTCCCATGGGACTTCAGCGCGAGACTACAGCTAGCCGTCTAAAACACTATTTAGATGAATTTAAACAATTGCTAAGTTGCAAGGATGACTACACAGACACAACACAGCGGGGCCGGTTGAAGAAAAAATCCATTCCGTGGACGAAGACGGGTGCAACCACTGTAGGTAATGTAAACTTTATTTATCCTTCCATTTGGGCACACACGGCTTGAGATGTGCAGTAATCTGTTTTTGTAGTCTTATTTGCGAAACTTTAATTGTTTCACTACCTTCTATGTCTTCAATTATATTTATATATATAATATACTCCCACCTGCACACTGGTATTTACCTTTTTCCGGCTACAACTGAGTTCCCACGGGACTTCAGCGCGAGACTACAGCTAGCCGTCTAAAACACTACTTAGGTGAATTTAAACAATGGCTAAGTTGCTAAACGCATCTTGTTCACATGTAAGTGGCCTGTTCATGTTGGACAGACATTTTAATTGCATTTTGTGTCTGTTATGAGGCACAAAGACACTCTTTATGTATATGCCCCCATAACTGCCGTTTTAGCTGAGTGGGAGCTCTGGGCATTTGCGGGAACAGCTCCGTGATGAAAGCACCAATCCGGTTCGTTTTTTTTCTATAGACATTACTCACAAAGGTATAACGATCAAGATTAACTTAAAAATTGCCCGGAGTTCTCCTTTAAGTTCAAGAATGAAAAATATGTATTACTTCAAATAGACTTCACAGGACTATTTTCAATAAGTTTTAACGGGTCCCTGTTCATTTTAGAATTATGCAAATGTATTCAGGCTTTCCACCTCACCTGGTGTCTGTATTAAAGCATGTTACACCTGCACTGAAGTACAGCTGTGAAGTTCCTGTGTTTCACAGCTCAATCTCAAGCCCATTTCCACTAAAACTCTAGTATAAATGAGAGGAAAGTGATTCTGCAACTCTAGAACGAAGCTGTTATTCATGTTCTGCTTCAAGCATTGAGACTAACAATGTCTCCAGCAGCGTCTTTACACACACACACACGTGCATCGCGTGGGTTGTCTGCGATTGTGATGTGGTTTAACCCCCTGTGCAGCATTAAATGTCTGTGATGTCTTCATGCGACTTCTGTGAAGAGTAAACTGTATATCACTGTTATTGTTTAACAGTGTCGTAAGCTTTGGTCTACTTCTATACAACCAATGTAAGGGTCCTGTCCTTCTCTTATGCCAGTGCATGTCAGGGTCAGGGGCGAGAGAAGACGAGCACAAGTTTTCAGATTAGCCACTTAATCTGGCACAACTGACACAAAGCAAAACGAGATGGCAAAACTCTAGACTGCTTCAACGGCCAGTGAGGCGATGCTTTATCTTTACAGATATCACGTGTGTGAATTTACTGATATGCATTTTACTCAGTACACAAGTCTCTGAACAAAAGTTTGGAATAATTAAGATTTTTAATGTATTTGAAAGAAGTCTCTTCTGCTCACTAAGGCTGCATTTATTTGATCAAAAATATAGTAAAATAGTAATTTTATGAAAAAATGACTAAAATTCAAAATAGCTGTTTTCTATGTGAATAATAAAATGTAATTTATTCCTGTGATCAAAGCTGAATTTTCAGCATCATTACTCCAGTCTTCAGTCACATGATCCTCAGAAATAATTCTAATATGATGATTTGGAGCTCATTTATTATTGATGCACAATATTTAGTAATGGTTCTTATTATAATCAGTTGCTACTTCATATTTTTTTCAGGATTGTTTGATGAATAGAAACTTAAAAAGAACAGCATTTTTTTAAATATAAATCTTTGTAACATTATAAATGTCTTTACTGTCACTTTTGATTTAATGTGTCCTTGATGAATAAATGTATTATTTTATTTCCTTTTTAAAAAAATGGTAATGTATCACAGTTTCCACAAAAATTTTAAGCAGCAAAAACTTTTTCAATATTAATAATAATAACTATTTAATAATTGTGCATCAATAATAATTGAGCAGTAAGTCATCATATCAGAATGATTTCTGGAGGATCATGTGACACTGAAGACTGGAGTAATGATGCTGAAAATTCAGCTTTACCATCACAGGAATAAATTACAATTTACAGGTATTTTAAATTGTAATAATATTTACCCAATATTCAGTTTTTTACAGTATTTATGATTAAATGCGTAATATAGGCAGCCTTGAAGAGCATAAGAGACCTCTTTCAAAAAAAAACTTCCAAACTTTTGACCGGTAGTGTGTGTGTATATATATATATGATGGAACTGCGTCACTGAAGTATAAACGTTTGATTGTTCCATCATAAATAACCAATTTGTGACCAAATTATTAAATAATTATAAGAACATAAGTTCTCAAAACTCACAAGACTCATAATGGAAAGCTAAGATCAGCCGCTTTTCCTCAGGGTTTCCCTCATGCTTCGACTGCACTGGGAACAGTGCTTTACTGAAGGAATGAGTGAGGGTCGGCAGTCATTCGTGTCTGTTTCTGCGTCACTGAAGTGTAGTGAATCAACAAAGCACAGGCTTATTTCCAGCACACTAACTCAATCTGAGAAATCTCATTCATTTCTCCCTTGAGCTACGAGGCAATAACACCATTAAGACTTCTGCAATTTCACTCACAGTCGGGGTGTTCTGTGTTTAGATGCTGTTATTCGTTTGCATGAGATGAGAATGTCTTCAGAAGAACAACTACTCGTTCAGTTTGACAGTGTTGTTTCTCTTGCACAGCCGGTTCAGAACAAAACAACAAAGGGACAAATGAAAATGCCACAAACGGCATGTGTTTCTCTGTGACTGCGTCCTCCATGTGAGATCACATCAGCCTTTAAAGGAAAGTGATGCGGTTTCAAATTCAGAAAATGAAACATTTATTCAAAATATGAAATGCAGGGGGTTTACATTAATCTAATCCAAATCTGGCTCATTGTCTGGCTCGTTGTAGTGTAGGATTGTTGCAGGACTGAGGTAGGCAGCAGTTTATGAGTGATATCTAAAAGGCACAAAGCAATTGTGACTGCGTCTGAAAGCTCAGGACTGACTTGTTTCCTCACTTCCCAATCAGGCAATGACTTCACAGGCAGTGTATGTGCATGAAGGCTCATCATGAACCTGCTTTCAGACAGACTTCTGGGGCAGCATAACGGTTTAATGACCTACAGCAAAATAGAGCGAGCTTTGGTGATAACTAAGCGAATATTTAATTGCTACAATAGTAGAAATAACATCAAAAGTGGAAAAAGTTGGTTAAAAACGTCCATTTACACACAACTTTCAGTTTTAGTTCTGCACTGTTGTATAAAATCAATAGGCTATCATGTTTACAATAGCGCTGATATTTGGGAGAACAGCACTCTATATCCTGAGTTATAAACATAAATATATGCTTTTATAAATATTAAAACTCCTTCAGGGAGGAGGGCCCTTTTCAGGGTGCAGCTACTGCTCTCAAATCTTTCTGCATATTTAAACTTGCCAGATCACTATCGATCATGACATGAGACAAGCAAATAATAGATCTGAGATCTAGCATCATTACTACTTATCTCTAGTGCTCATTTCACAGACAGTATCACGCTTCATAAACTGAACCGGACTGACTTTGATCTGCAAATCACTGATGTTCAAATCGGAACAAGAATGGAATTCAACAGCAAGAAAAAAAATCAACTACATAATCAAGGATAATCAATCAAGGGTTTTGTGAAGATCTTGCCACTATGCAGACATTGATGAGCCAAATCATGGAACATTCACACACAGCTGGTTAACTGTGTTAATTCACCATATATGGTAAAAACATGTGAATAACAAAACATGCAACTAACTAAATCATAATACATCCTGTGTGAATCTGTTCACTGTTCTCTGGAGAGGATATTGCTCAACAGATTGCAAGAACCAGTGGAGGTTTGTTGTGCTTCCATGAACCATATTTGATGTGTGTTGATCAATGTTTATATGTGAATCAAGGCCTAATTAACTCTGTATAAAGTGACCATGTCTTTTTAGAAGACTTTGATTAAAGTGCTTGGTTCATGTGGATTAGTTTTACAATTTTTAGTTTTTACAAGCTTGAAAGTTTTGGGTGAACAAACTTTCAATGAAGGGACAGAAATCTCTCAGGTTTAATTAAAATATGGAATAACGTGATGGTGAATAATTGATGACAAAATCTTTATTTTAGGGGGAACTATCCCTGAAAGTTATCTTCATTTTGGTGGCTCAGCAAATATTGAGAAATGAGCCCATTTTACAGCACATATAAAGCTGAATATCCCTCCAGCCAGTGTGTGTCTGTAGAGCGTATGAGTATCTGAAGCAGAGCTGTACTCGATCCTCAAGGGCAGTGGACATGAAAAGAGCAGAAATCATGTTTATTGATTCTGTCCACACAATGAGAATGAGATGTTTACTAGCAAAATAGAAATGAGCATGAGTTTGAGGAAAGCATTAACTATCATCAGAGCAAAGACAGCAGGACATATACAACTAGACTGTGGGAATATGAATATTCGGTGTATTCACATTGCATATATATATGTGTTTGTAAAATAACGTGAAATTTGTGTTTCAGGAAAAGCTCCTTTCATCCTGACATTGGTCTTATGCAGTGGTGGAAAGAGTACTAAAAATTGTACTCAAGTAAAAGTATTGCTATTTAAGAAACAATTTAGTACAAGTAGAAGTACTAAAAAATAATATGACTCAAGTAAGAGTAAAGTAGTTTGCTGAAAAATTACTCAAGTTACTACGTTACAAAGTACTTTTAGTATTATTTTTCTATTTTTACACAAAATGAGGCGATGTTAACAACATGGAGCGCTAAACACTCTCATGTAATTTCTGTTTCATTCATACTGGAAGCCAGAGGGCGGCCTTGTGCGGAAAGTCCACAAGTGAGATTCAGGGCCCTTTCACACCTACCTTGTTTGGTCTGGACTTTCGGACTTTTCAGTTTGGTCCGAATCAAAATTACAGGTGTGAAACCAAACAGATGAAATTTGGTCCGACGAAAAGAGGTAGTCTCGGTCCGGATCAAACTGAACAAAGGTTTGGTTCGTTTCTAGTGTGAAAGCGTTTCTGTATGGTTCGGACTTTCAGACCTTAAATTCCGGTGGTTCCCTCAAAAAACAGAAGGTGGCAGGAAAAATGAGCTGTGGTAGCACATGGGGAGAGGAGGAGACGAGGTTTTTAATTGAAGTATGGTCTGATGACATCTGATGGTCCTCCTCCTTTCCTGCCGGCGACGATAAAATGTTCGCACGACGAGGACGTTCATTTGGCGAATTTAAACTAGCCTTGTGTATAGTTGGTGCTGCAGGTAATTATGCCATAAAAATAACAATACAGTTGCAACGATATGCGTCTGTTCATTCATGTTGTCAAAGTTATCCGCCGAATTGACAACACGCTGACATCAGACGCACGTCCATTTACAAACCTATCATTGTCAAGATGCAGCCCACATAGATGATGACGACAGGACGCAAGTATGTCACGTAAAGTTCTTTAGTGCGCTCGCATAATTGCAGTGTGAAACCAAACCAAAACTTTCTGAAAGTATAAAATGTATCAAAACGTGAACTTTGGTTCGGACCTTGGTGCGGACTTTCAGGTGTGAAAACGCCCTCATAGAAGTATTAAACTTATGCCGTTCCAGGAAATCCCTTATATGGACATAAGACATCACTACAGCTGAATAACAAGCAGATAGAGATGTTTTGACTGATGAAACATGAAGACAATAAACACACTGGTATAAGCCACCATGGGTATTTTCATAAGAATGATGTATATCTATAATGCAATGCTAATAGACAGCCTGTATCATAGAATGTTATAAAATAATTAAAACAGTATGAATAGAAAAGTTAAAAAATGAACTGGGGTACGGGTTAACGTTAAATAAAATGCTCTTTTTCGTTCAACCAAAAATGTGCCGGGAGCACACTGTTGCTATAGCAACAAATGCTGGTCTTGCACTAGCTCTGCGATGCACCACATATTACGTAATCACGTTGAAAAGTCACGTGTGTTCCGGTTAAAAAATGTAGGGTAGGGCAAAAAACTCCATCTCATTTTCTCCTCCAACTTCAAAATCGTCCAACATTGTTGTTTTACCTTTTATTTATTTTTATTATTTTTTGTAAATGGCGTTTGACTTAGTCTTTGCACGTTCGCTTTGTAAACACTGATTCTGTACTTTCACCTACGTCACGCGTGACCTTTCAACGTGATTACGTAATGAGTGGCGCATCACAGAACTAGTGCAAGACGAGCATTTGTGGTTAAAAAGTATAAAAAAAAATACTTTTTTTTTTTTTTTTTGAAAATCGCGGATGGTTTGTCTAGATCAGACTCTTATTCCTCGACTGGGATCGTGTCGAGACTTTGAAGCTGCACTGAAACTTCAACCCGTTGGACCCCATCACTATATGGAGAAAAATCCTGGAATGTTTTCCCCAAAAACCTTAAATTCTTTTCGACTGAAGAAAGAAAGACATGAATATCTTGGATGAAGTGGGGGAGAGTAAATTATCAGGAAATTGTAATTCTGAGGTGAACTACTCCTTTAAGTAAAGTCAGCCAATCAGCTTTTTGTTTCCTGAAAGCTCTTAACATTTTGGCAACATGAATCAGACTGTCTGTGAGTCTAATGGTCTTGGGATTGAGGCCTGCGGTCTGAGCTCAGGATCAGCAGATAAATCAAGTGATCAGAAGCGAGTTTCATCAGTGTTTCTGCAGTGCATCAGCTCACGTGACTGCACTTAGCTGTTTATTTGAGAGATTATATGAGTGGATTGGGAGCCGTTTAGGTGGGAATAAATGCAGATTTTTAGGTTGGTCTTAATATAAACTCATCGAGCATTGGCAGGGAGTGAACCAAATCCAGGGTAAGGCTAGGGAGATGCGCTTCCTCTTTAAAAAAACATTTAAATAGAATGTCATGAAATAGTTTCAAAGTTACGTGTCACCTTGTAACAACATACACATCCTAGCATAAACACTCATGATTAATTATTTGTTATCAAAGCGGCTACGTTAACAAACCACTATAATTTGAACAGAAAAGCAAGCGTACTTTATGCATGATTTGGCATGGCAGCCAATTTGAATAATAAATAACTGTTACCTTACCTAATGCAGCAAAACAAAAGTTTTATTACAATTCAAAATGGATTATATATCGCCTAGAAAGCTTGAATCACTTATTAAGTCAACATAATGTCTACACATTGTTTGTTATAAGTTAACTTCGAACAAGAGAATTTGCGAGAATGCAGAACTCAGCTCTGGATAAAAACTCCTGCATTTTGTGAGGAGAGTGGATTCTGACTTAAAGGCACACTATGCAGGAATTACGTTTTTGTCAAACAGCGACCCCTAGAGTCGCTGTGGAGTACTTGTATTTAACGTTACTGACGTAAATACCACTCACGCAGAGCGTCGCAGCACTCACAGCATGATATCCCCCCTCCTAGACTCCGAAGATGTCCATTGACCAGGTAATGTTTCACGATTTCATACAAATATTGTGCTATCGAAGATGAACTACTGATGATGGTAATAGGATAATAATACGTTTGCCAAGCGCTAGCCTACTTTATAGTAATAACGTTAAAGTAGCCTACCTCGTTTGATGGCTTAAACGTTTTTACATGGTTGCAGCTAAATAAATAAGTAAATAGCCTAGGTCTATTATATAATTTCATTTGTGTTTTTTTGCGTGTTATGTAAACATTACAAAATGCCAGATGACATCAATAAAGTTACATGTACGTTGCATTATTTCATAACATTGTCCGTTATGATGTCGTTAGACATGATTATTGCAATTTATCACAATAGTTCGCAAACAGCGCTCGTTTACACTATTTACAACGTGTAGGCTTATTTATGTCCTGATAATTATGTGAGATATTGACAACTGTTCTTCTCATGATAATCGCAGGAATGAACTTCAACAGTGAAAGCCTGACCGAGTGGAACTCTTGTCTGGTTCCTCACGCGGTCAGATTCTCTTTTCCTTTTCCTAGTATATTCCGACCGCGTTTTCTTTGCTTTTTCCATCGTCGAGTATCACGTCTAAAATGCGCGCAAGTGTCTTCGTGCTTCATATGTTGTTGTTCATTTGTGTGATGTCGTTGCTGTAAAGTATGTCGTGATTCTCGCGAGATTTGTCGGGGGCGCTCCTCTCAAACTTGCATTGCTGGTTTTTCCAGCGGTGTCCCCCCCAAGCTTTACTACTAGCATGATTCGCCCTACTATGAGTTTGTTTACCACCGAAATGACTTTGAAGCTGTTATATTAAGGTACAATTCTTGCATAGTGTGCCTTTAAACACGCCTGATTGGTCATTGTATTCAGGAAAACAACAGATATGTTTGTGATTGGCTACATTGCTCAACGCTACAAAAACACATTGTAAATAGAAACATTTGATGCTCTCAAGAGCACAAACACCAAATCTGTTTTACCAGTGTGCTATTATTACGGAGAAAACTGATCCTAGACCAGCAGTTATGGCCAGCTATTCCTTCTAAAAGCAATCAGAAGCAGAAGCAGGTTTGAGTGAGAAATTACCAGACTATTCACTCAACACACTCTGCCTATGCCATCAAGTCATCCTACAAACATACTAAACATAAGCTGCAACCCAATTTCATATACTTTCCTTAATAGTATGTGAGAATTACTGTGCCCCACACTGTAGCTTATGGTGCTCAGATGATATATTTTCTGGTAAATTTTTTAAATGTGCATCTTTGCATGCTTTAAGGCTAATTTCACAATATTACTCACAATCAATTACACTATGGAAAAGCAGGAATTTGTGACAGTTGTAGAAAAAATAAATGATGAGCAATGTGAGGCTGAAGCTTCCACAACAAGTTAACTTGAATAAATTCATTATATTAAAGGAGTCATGATATATAACATTTTCCTTGATCTTTTGACATATAAGAGGCCTTTGTACCATTAAAACATACTGCAAGTTTCATAGCTTTAAAAAAAGCATTTATGCAATCAAGCTCCAAAAATGGCTCGTTCTAATATTGTGACGTCACACGAACAAACACCTTTGCATATCACTGCCTCTAGAACAAGATATCGACGAATGGTTTTACATCATCGCACCATAGGCCCCACCCACTTGCATTCAGTCACTTCTGTCAAATAGGGATGTAGCTATCGATTATTTTAGTAATCGAGTATTCTACTGATCATTCCATCGATTAACAGATCCATCCAAGTGAACAACAGCCTTTAAAATTACTTAAAATACAAATATAGTTAACACTTTACAATAAGGTTCATTAGTTAACATTAGTTAACTACCTTAGTTAACATATACTAAGAATGAAAAATACTTCTACAGCATTAATTAATCTTAGATAATATTAATTTCAACATTTACTAATACATTATTAAAATCAAAGGTTGTATTTGTTAACATTAATGTACTGTGTGAACTAACATGAACAAACAATGAACAGCTGGATTTTTATTAACTAACATTAACAAAGATTATTAAATAAAGTTACAAATGTATTGCTCATTGTTAGTTCAAGTTGGTTAATACTTATATAATTAACTAATGAACCTAGTGTAAAGTGTTAACCAAATATATAATAGCAAGCAATAATTAATTATTGGTTCAAATAAAGTCTCAAAGTAAGTAATCATATGGGTTTTATTGAACACCGCTGTTAAAATACACCATGTAAAATAAATTATATAGGCCTAAAATAATATAAACATAATATATTATTATATATTACATTACAACAAATGCCTACAGAGAGCGCCAACGGCCTGGTTACACAACAGCATGATTAAATAGTTGTTTAATATTGGCCAAACAACATTTAATTCAAATGTCAACTTAAAGGGTTAGTTCACCCAAAAATGAAAATTCTGTCAGTATTTACTCACCCTCATGTTGTTCCAACCCCATAAGACCTTCGTTCATCTTCGGAACACAAATTAAGATATTTTTGATTAAATCTGAGAGCTGGATCACTCCTCCATAGGCTTCTAAGGGATTGAAACTTGCCAGCCCCGAAAAGTTATTAAAGACATCGTTAAAATAGTCCAAGTGACTACAGTGGAAGTTTATCAAGCGACGAGGAACAATTGGAGGGTTTATTTTAATGGCATCCTGAAACACGTCAGAGGATTATATGTTTGTTCAGAGCATTTGACAACAGATTATAATCCAGACACTAGTGGTGCAACGGATCATCATTGATCCGTGATCCGTTCGGATCAATATCTTCGGTTCGGCACACGCGTGATCCGCGGATTGATTTATGAAAAAAAAAAAGTTGTGCGCATGTTCAGTCCACACACAGCGTGATCATGGCGAGCGGAGGAACGGAGGAGCTTGAACGCCCCGCGTCATTTAAATCCCCTGTATGGGAGCATTTTGGCTTCCCTGTCAAATATAATGATGAAGGAAAGAGGTTAGTGGATAAACCCGTGACGGTGTGTAGGCACTGTGGCAGCATGGCCACGCATTTGAAGCGACATCGCCCCGATGTTTCACTGACTGACAGGAGTGAAAACGAAGGCTGCTCAACAACCGCTTATCACCGCGGCATTTAAGCAACCCCTTGTTGCACAATCAGACCGGGCTAAAGCCATCACAAACGGCATTTGCGCAGCACTACCCCTCGCTCGTCCAAGGTGATATATGAGGTGCCGTCTACGGCTTAAATTAAACTTCATTCACCCACACATAGGCCTGTATGAAACACTTGCATACACATATACTAAGTAGTCAAACATTCATGTATACTGCTGAAAGCTCAAACAAATACATATGAAATGCACAGACACACCTAAAGTCGCTCACGCACATACACGCAAACTCTACACACACGAGATGCGCGTGCACACACACAAACTCTCCACGCACATAATCATGAGAGACGCGCACATACTCATATGAGACGCGCGCGCGCACACACAAACTCTCCACGCACATACTCATATGAGACGCGAGCACACACACAAAGTCGCGCACATACTCATGAGACGCGAGCACACACACACTAGCGCACATATGAGACGCATGCTCACACAGTACATGATGCATATGATTCTCAGTGTGAATGTAAGTCACACATTGTTAAGTGCATTTTTTGTTAACAGAGAATGAGAGTCCATTGCTTTTATTGTTTTTGGTTTTGTTCATTTATTGCAGATATTTAAAATGTTTTCAGTGTTAAATAGTCTATATAAATAAGTTTATTGATCTTTGAAAAGGTATACCTGCATTATTATGCCATTATCATTATTTTAGATGAAAATGGTCTCAGAACTACAATATTATCGTTTATTATCAATATTATCGTTTATCGCAATAATTTCTTGGACAATTTATCGTCCAGCAAAATTTGTTATCGTGAAAGGCCTAGCTATCAGTGTGTTTATAGGTGCAGACATGAGGCCATTTATTTTTATTTTTTTTGCTGATCCGAAAAATTATCCGATCCGTGACTCTGATCCGAGAAACGATCCGAACCGTGAGTTTTTTGATCCGTTGCACCCCTACCAGACACAGTGTAATGGAGAGTTTGCAAATATAGCCAGCTGTATTGGTTCTGACAGCAACATCGCTCACCGTCAGTAAACTATTTCATAATGCTTTGTCTGTAAATTAGGGTTTTATATGGATAATGCTTTCAAAACACTTACTCGCGTGCAATAGGGGAGGGGCCCCTGATACGTTTTCCTATGCAATGATGTTGGATGTTATGATAGTCTATTTAGAAAGACGTGTCTAGTAATATTAAGTGCATTTATCACTGTTATTTGAACATGTATATTAAGAGCATCAAATGTGGTTCATAGGTCCACAATAAACGACAGTGTTTGACAACAGATAACAGCAGAGACAGAAAACATCTCTGCGACTGAGAGATGAAGAGGACTGCAGTCACATCTCCATCTGTGAGTGGGTGTCGCTCCGAGGAGATCTCCAGCAGAGATCTGCCATGTGTGCTGTCAAATTCATTTATACATGATAACACGATCTCTTAGATATGCTGATTCCTAATGATTCGACCACAAAATCCTTCTGTTACTTCATTTGTACCTTCTAGGGGTGTAACAATATATCGCCTGACAATATGTATTCTGTATTGTTCTGTGTGAGAACACCAATTACTGTGTGAGAAAAAATTAAGTTTACAGAGTTTTAGTGTCAGCACTACATTAAACTACCAGAGGTGGAAAGTAACGAATTACATTTACTCGCGTTACGTAATTGAGTAGTTTTTTTTGTGTACTTCTACTTTTTAAAGTAGTTTTTAAAATCTGTACTTTTACTTTTACTTAAGTACGTTTTCTTTGAAGTATTGTACTTCGCTACATTTGAAATCATATAACGGATATGAAACTGAGTAAAAAATAATAATACAAGGGGGAAAAAAAAAAATCACACACTACGGAAACTACTGAATTTATTGAAGGGGGGGAGAACAAACGCGCAAAAAAGGTGACGCAGACCCAGCTGAAGCTGAAAGCGAAGTCCCAAGCGAATTATGGCCAGTATGAAAAGTAGAAAAAAAGCGTGGTTGTCCTCGAGGATAGATATCCAATTTGCAAAAAATGTGGACGCAAAGTGGCTGCAAAAAGAGGATATAGGACACCATCCCTCCTGCAGATAAAGGTATGTCCCGATTTACGTGATGCAAAGGGAATCCCGGAATCCAGTCATGAAAATGGAATTCACACATAATGCAGATGTCACGTAAAACATGCAAAATAATGGATGGATGAATACATGGAAAGTAGAACTGTGCAATAAATCCAATCGCGACATGGTCTGTGAATATTTAAGCTAAGCACAAAAATACTGCATGCAAATATATAACCCTATTTGTTCTACTGAGCTGCGTTTGTCTACTACATACTCAAGTAGCCTACTCGTGACGTTCATGGTGTTTTCAGCGTCTCACAAACAATTTGAGGATATGAATACATGAACATTTCCAGAGCTGCTCTGAGAGAACGTCTAATGAGCATTTTTATAATTTTATTTGAGAAAAACCATTGTCAAATACACTTTGAAACAGGTCTTCACTACAACCCGTCAAAATAAAAGTTCCGTTTTACTAGGAGAAATTATGACAGAAATATATTACTATTGTAGGCATACAATAGAACGTAGCCTACTTCTCAAAATAATAATAACAACAATAATAATACATTTTATTTAAACATTATTTAAAGGAATATTTTTTTTTGTTCATGGTTTAATTTAGTAAATCTGTTTTTGCAGCGCTTCCCCAAAAAATAAAAGGACACAAGTTTAAATTTACATTTGATTACCACCGTTTTTGATAATATATTTGGATTAAATCATAAAAAGAAACATTAATTTTCTGAATAAAATACATTGCATAGGACAATATTATTCTTAAACATTTTAATAAATTATTAATGTTAAAAATAAGTTGTTAATCTAATTCATTATCAATTATCGAATTTAATTGATTAGACATGTTTTATTGAAATTTTAATAAACAAACAAATTATTTCAAGTTTGTTATAATAAAAGAATTTGTTCAACCAAAAAATAATCCTGTTTTCATTAATTTAACTGTCATTTTAACTGATGATAATAATAATAATACCCATAATTTAATAATACAGTTTATTTATTTAACAATTGATTAATACTGTAAACCGTGATATTTTCTGAGACGTTACCATACTGTGAAAATCTCATACCATTACAACCATACACGGGAGGGTCCCCCACCCCACCCCCGCAGTTAAAAAAGTAACTCAGTAACTTTTACTCTGAGTAAATTTTAAATGAGCTACTTTTTACTTTTACTTGAGTAGATTTTTAGACCGGTACTTTTACTTGTACTTAAGTAAAATTTCATTGAAGTAGTAGTACTTTTACTTGAGTAGAATATTTTATTACTCTTTCCACCTCTGTAAACTACTATATATAATGTTGAATATAATGTATAATAATGCAATGGGGGAATATTTGTGGGTCCTGATAATGCCACATGTCTGATGTTACCAGTAAAAAGTGTCCTACGTTATTTGCAATACATATAGTCAGAGAAAGAGTGCAATCATATTAGTCTAAAATAATTCTGTATTTTCAGCTTCAGAATCATGAATATTGTTATTCTGGTGTCTCTATTGTCCTGTGCTTTGGATTTCCAGCACCAAGTCCAAGCCTATTCATTTACACACACAATGTAATATCAAATTTAGCATTTTAATCAACAGTTAATTTTTGGTATCGCAATAATATCGTATCGTGAGTTCAGTATCGTGACATGAGGATATCGTTACACCCCTATTACCTTCACAAAAACACCCGGCACAGACGGATCTACCTGTCCAAACAACACAGGGCGTGAAATGTACAGCTCATTAGTCAAAAGTAGACTGGTTGCACATTTACTTCATCAAAGTCAATCCCCTAAAACTAAAACGCATTATGAAATTATCAGAAGTTTTTTATTTTCAGTTGTTGCACTCTAAACACATTAGCCGGCAGAAAATAACTGGTAGAAAGACAAAGATTACAAGATGATAACTCAACGAGACACAGTGACAGATGGAGGGAGTGTTGTTTGAAAGTCATTATTTTTGCAGTTTCCTCTGGTGATGTTAGTGGAGCTGCAATGACACACTTTAGCTTCCATGTTTTGATCAACAAACACTTTTATTTTCATTCTAGTAATGTTCATCTCTCTCCTAACCTTCATATCTTCAGTCAACAAGAGTAAACTGACTCGAGCTTCTGTATGCCACAGTTCATTTCACACCCTCCTCACGTATAGAGCTGTCATTCCCCAGCCGTCTGTTGGAATATGAGCATGAGGACATGGAGAACAGGGACCTGTACAACATTTTTGAACAATATCAAGGACTTTGTAGGTTATGCAATTCTGCAGTTTACATAACTGTGGATCACTGTAGACCCAAAGGAACTTCTGAGTAAAGAGAGGACTATCAGGGCCGGAGACAACTGCAGGAGTAGGACGGGAATTATAAGAAACTGAACAATTCTGGTTTCAATTCCATTAATGTCTCTGTATGTACTTGAAAAAGTGCTTCACTAGTGCACATCACAGACCCACTGGACCAATTCAGTCACTGAGAGAGTCATTCGACTGACTTAAACCTCAATGATATAATATTAACACCGTGGGCCCTATTTTAAGGATCTAAGCTCATGGTCTAAAGCACACGACGCAAGCGTCCAAATCCACTTTTACTAGTTTAACGATGGGGAAAATGGTTGGCGCTCCTGGCGCATGGTCTAAAAGGGTTGTCCCTATTCTCTTAATGAGTAATGGGTGTGTTTTGGGCGTCACGTGCAATAAACCAATCAGAGTCTCATCTCCCATTCCCTTTAAAAGCCAGTTGCGCTCGCGCCATGGCGGATTCCCTATTTACACGGCGGAATTTGCAAGCCTGAACACACACCTGGTTTTCAGACCAGCAGCCCATGGGCGCACAAATGGGCGCAAATGCATTTGCTAAATTAAACAACGTGGCGCAGGACGTAAAAATGATACCTGCGTCGGGCTGAAATTAGCAGAACACACTTGCGTCGCACCTGGCGCTGAATTGTGCCGAGTGTATGATAGGGCCCAATATCTTAACCAGATGCAATGCGATAAGTTTCCAGCGACAAGCAATCTGTCTGTCCACACCAGACGCAACACGACTGGCTGTGCTGTAAGTTCAAACCCAGTAGGTTTGTAAATCTTTAGTTCTTCTCAGGACTGTAGGACTCGCTTCACTCAGAACAGCATTTGAGCGGGAACATAAATGAGAACTCCAGCAGCTTAAGGTTACAGCAATAACATCTTCTGCTGCTCTATATCCAGATTATAATTAAATATTCACGGTGATGTTTCCTAAGGAGACTAGTGGAATTAGTTCTGACACTGACCTTTGACCTTCTGTCCAAAAAGGCAGACAGTGTAACATGGTGCAGGTGTGCACACTGCTTTCTGCTGTCTATGGCCACAGTTTTCAGAGAGGCCGAGGCCATGATGCATTTGGGCAGGCTGTTTATCATGCTGTGTGGTGGGCAGTGGAAGTGAGTTGCATAACGGTGTTCATAATTTGGTTTGTGACGTGCAGTGTTTCTTGATCTTGATTTCATCATCTAACACTAGTCCTCCATGTGTGGGTCGTCAAATCTCGTTCACTTTACATTCACGCTGTGCAGCTTCTTCTTCTCATCCTGATACATGTATTGATAAGACATGTAGGTGAATAAATTATGGCAGAATGTTAATTTTTAGATGATCTGTCCTGAAATACCACACTGACATTAGCATTCAGACCCTTTGCTGACACTTAGCTATAGTTTAGCTCAGATACACCTCATTTCTCTGGACCATCTCAGAAATATTTCCAAACTTTGATTGGAGTCCACCTAAAGCAAATTCAATGGTCCAAAATCAATTTGGAAAGGTACACACCCAGTGTATTTAATTCAAAATTTAATTCGCTACTTTCATTTCACCTCCTGTTAAAAGAAGCATTTATTTTGACGAGAGATGGTGCGGCACATTGTTAATGTATTAACGTTTAATATTAGGATAATATTAATGTTAGTTGCAAAACACAGATGATTAAGAATAAAGGTGGTCTGGTCACACAGACGCAGAGGTGTTTAAAATCCTGCCGTGTCACAGAGCGCCACTCATATCGTTTCATATTAAATTACATAATTTGTCTCAAATCATTGTTAATGTATCTACATAATGACTTCACCCTAGGCTAGAAGAGTGTGTATAGACATTTTTCAATATTTTTCTTTCTGTGTATTTAATAAAGTCTGTGGTTATGGAGAGATACAACATAGATTCTCCTTTCTGTTTCCGTTTATGCAGTTTTTACAGCAAAACACATCAACGGCACTTTTTTCATTCTTGAAGTGAACTTTTTGACTGTATGGTGATTAGATTCAGTGTTTTGCATTGCCGCCTTGAACTTGAGAATGCAACGTGTCTGATGTGAGGCATATGCCGCTTCATCCATAGATGATGATTCATCCACACAGAGCACACAAATCCTTTTCTTGCACTTGAACAGACAAATAAACATAAAAGTATGGCAAAATATTGTCGAGTATCATAAACACAGTCTTAACCAAATGTAAACAGTTGAGAAAGAGATCAGATGTGTGTCAATATATTGCATTCAGTCTTAAAGTGACAGCAGCCTAATATAGTCTACCTCCTGCCGTCTATGTCATTAAAGTTAATCAAAGAACAAAGTAAAACAAAGAACAAAGAATACAGATAAAGAACAAAAGAAAAAAATTCTTGACTTTAGTTTTAACAAGGATTAATCTATATTAAATGTATATAGTGAAGATTATGCAATGTTATTTTACGTTTGATTATTCAATTTCTGTACCTGAATTACTGTTGACCTGAAAAACTCCTCCTTAGCACTTAATTGCTTAATTCTTAGCACTGTTCTTATTTTATTATTGACTGTTCACTTGTCTTCAATAATGTTTTAAATGTATATTAGTTAGGCTTGTAGTTTTTGCTGTGGTATACAAGTTGGAATTGAAAATTGAGAAATTACACTGGTATCTACAATTTTGGTAGCTTATTTATTAGAATACAATGTTACATGGGTCAAAACAATGAAAACAAGTAAGTATTACACATGATATTCCTTCACGCTTTATGGACCCACTAAAGTAGCCTTGGCCACCCCATAAAAGTCTTATTCCGCAACTGCACACACCCTGTCTAGCTTCTGAAAATGCATTTCAGAGCAAAAACCATGGCTATTCCTGCTGAAAAATCAATCATTGCTGGTCACCAGCATAAGTTATGTTTTGTATGCTGGGACCTGCATAGGATAGTCGCACTCAATTGCCATTAAAATGCAATTGCCCATGTTTTGCCACAGGACAGAAATTGTGAGTACATTTTCTTTCATCCTTGCAGGAATGTGATATGAAGGTTTACAAAGTAACATTTATATTCAGCAACACTGTGAAAGTGAATAGCACATGTTCACAGCTCAGTTGGCCTTTATAATTCCTAAATGGGAAAAGTTCAGGACATCCAGGTCTCTTTCCACAGCTTGATGCCTGGCCAAACTGAGGAGAAGGGCCTTTCTAAGACGACTGTCACAACTATAAAGCTTGTCACATCATATTCGAAGAGACTCGTGGCTGTAATCACATATAATTATATATATATATATATATGAATAAAAGAATTGTGGACAAGGATTAATAAAGACTGCTATTTGCACCTGTCTGTCTATGCATTATCATTGCATTACATCGATCAACCCAGAACAAACTGTATGACCAATATTCATGCAACATTAACATGGTGCTCCAAGGTATTACCACAGCACATATCAAAAAGAAACCCTTAGGCAGTTTTGGATAATAAAAGTGTAAAAGGACTGATGTTGAATTGCAAAGAACCAGAATTTTGTGCAATAAAACTAATGACTGCAGTGCCGCAACATCAATTATTCTGTTTCACAAGCACTAATAATATCTCCCACAGCTCATAATATTAGGCTGTCCATAGAAATAATCACCATATGAATCATAATGTGCTGTTAGTCAATCATTCACATGAGAGGAACACATTAGTCAAATACAGACGGCATAAGAGTGCTGAATGCTCTCTGTGTTCACCAGGGAAAAGGCCCTTCACTAGAGACACAAGGCTCCAGCAAACGGTGAAAGTGTGGCTATTTTCCCAACTAATGGCAGGTAAGAGCGTGGAAATGTCTCAAGAGCAGTGTTTGAAATGTTCATATCATGCTGCTGTAGGGTCTGATGAAATGAAGGAGAAAAAGGATGAAACACAGATATGAAAGATAAAATAACAATCACACAGGCTTAAACTGAACAGTGCTCAAAACCAAACTCATGCCTAAACGCAGTCACAGCTTCATCTGGCAGTCCAAAAAGCAAACACATAACTTAGAACATATGACATTAAATAAATTAAGATTCTCATAAAACGCATGATTGATGATGGCCTGATATATTTTTCTTTCAGTGCTTTCTTGCCAGTAAACCATTAAAGCTGTGAATGAATAAAAAAAAATGATGAGAGCCACTGAATATTTGCATTGACATTAAACAACAAATAACAGCTCAATACAGCTCTAACTATTCATGTCAGTGGGAAAAAATAAAGTAATAAGAATAACAGTATAAAAGTAATAAAAGTGAGGCTTCTTCAGCCTTCATCACAGACAGCATCATGAAAGTGATTTTCTACAAACATCTTTTTGTTAGTGTTTAGTCAAAGCCTTTGAATTGTTAATTGGTCACGCTCATTGTTGATAGTGAATCTTAATCAGCATATATTACTGAGCTAATGAACATATTGAGCATGATCAGCTTTACTGCTCTGTGGTGTTTTGGGTAATGGCTGCGTTTTGGAGAGTTATGTGGGAGTTTTATGCTGAAGTGCTCCGGGAATATCAAATATTACATGAACTGCATAACTGACCTGAGCAGTAAACAGCCTGAAGTGGTAACGCATTAACCCTCATGAGGATTCACACTGATACTGCTCTGCGCTTAAAGAGGAACACGGACTGAGAATAAAGAGCACACTACCACTACAAACACTACCTCTATTCAGAAAGAGATTGATTATTATGAGCAACTAAAGGGGAAAACAAAGTGTGAACGAAAGAGAACAAAAAAATCGGTTTAAAATCAATATATAATGATTTTAACCTTCCAAAATCAATCTATCCTCAACCGCATTTTCATATGCATGAGGAGAGGTACATCAGTCCAACAAAATATGGCTGTGGGCAGGGCTCCCTGGTACCAAGCCACAGATATAAAAACCAATTATGCGATAGACAAAATGTTGTGCTGCTAGTCACAGTCATGGCTGGTTAGACAAATGCTTTATGTGTCTCTGGTCTAATGTTTTGGATGCAGCCCATTAACAGTACCAGCGTGGCATAGCTGAGCTGTCTTCATTTGACAGGAAATGTAATATAATACGAGTGAGCAGGGATGACATCAGACCCCGAAGACTGATACGCCACTGCTTTCCTCAAGACTTTCCTATGGGCTTTTTCAATGAGTATGAGTAAAATAAGGTCTGTGGGAAACTAGGGGTGTAAAGGTTCAAATTTGATCAAACTAAGTTTTTTAGTATGACCACTAGGAGACCACTGATGTGTAAACTGAATTTGGTGACACTACAGTGGGTTATTAACATTAACATTGAAGTTAATTACTATTTTTGTAGTAACGCTTTTCGGGTTTTGCACTTTGCAGACGGTCCCTTTTCTCAGCCTCCTGCTCATTGAGATCAATTTATATTATAAAGCTCGTTTTGAAGAAAATTGGGTTGTATATTTGAATTTACTGAAAGGATATAGTCCCTTGAGATGTAACATCTAATTTTCAAGGGGGTCCTAAAAACACAAACAGAATAATATAACACAAAACACAACAACCTTACAAAACAAACACACACTACAAATATACAAAACAAAAGAAATGCTCAACCTGTCCCCCACACCCACAAACCACAGTTGAAATACAAAAACTCAACATCATACATCAGTAACATCAACATAAAACCAGTTAATAACGGAAAATCCTCGAATTCTCAAAAAAAAAGAAAAAAAGAAGAAGAAAATCTCGTTGTCTACATTGTAACATATACGAATGTGTTTCTATTGACAGAAGCTTACATTAGTGGAACTGTCTGTTTTATGCATTGTTATTGCAAATTAACCATATTATAGATGCGTCGTCAGATTTAAGATGAACTGGTGCAAGTGCGTGCCGAACCGTTACACCCCAATGGGAAACATAACTTGATAATACTTTAACATTTTGTTCTACAGCGTAAACTGCACACACTCCAAATGCTCTTCTCTAGTTACCCGTTAGAAACATATGTTTTTAAAAAATAAACGTAACTGCTGCAAAATGCACGTTTTCAATATAGGACAAAACGTCAAAGTATCGTCAACTTTTGTTTTGTTTACTCAAAAACTGAAAAACCCCATTAAAATCTGGAGGGAACCAGTGGTGAATTAGTCTTGTGGGTTTTGACGTCATCCCTGCACTATAGGACACAACTCATTCATGTTTGCATGCACTTCACAAACCCACACCTATATGGGAGGCAAGCTTGCATGAAACAGTAGCGATGGCTAATAGGAATTCATGCTTACCGTGTAAATCGGTTGTATATTTTGCTTTTATGATGTATAGAATTTGCTAGTTTTACTGTATGATACTTTAAATATTTTATTTTTTAACAAAATGTGAGACACCGATGCAATTCTTTCTCTCTAAAAATGCAATTTTGACCTGCGTGCGGGTCAAATAAGTCTGTGGCTAATTTTCCATGAAAATACAGTATGCACTAGATATTCTTTGCTCCCCCAAAGCTACAAAAATCTCTGTATTCCTCACCCTGGCTCTCACAGAGATGGTGAAGAGTGAAGAGGTCCATATAACTGAATTAACTTCATCAACATTATAATTACCACATTCCCGTGAGCCTCGCAATGCTTCCTTTAACCTGTCAAAAGCATTCATTACTGGTTTGGGGATTTAAAGCAAGGTTTTACACCACAGACAACAGCAAATGTACATAAATGTTGAACTTAAAGGGGTGGTAAAACACATTTTTTCAAAGGCTTGATTGTGTTTGTGGGGTGCACTGTAACATGTGTTCATGCTTTGTTTTTAAAAAAACTTCATTATTTTTCATATATTTTACCTTTATTCTACACTGCTCTGCCCCTCCTTGTAAAAACGGTCTGATGGTTTCCGGGTTCTATGAACCCAGTCCCTCAAAAATACGCAATGGGCTCAGATTGGTTAGCTGGCCCAGTGTGTTGTGATTCGCTAACCGACTAGTGCACGTTTTCCGGAAACGTCACGGCCCGTACCTTTACCGGTAGCCTAGTTTGTGCTTTGGTGTATTATAAACAATGGCGTCAATAAAACCATACCAATTTGAGCCCGAATCAGACCCAGAGAATGTTAGTGAAGATGATCGAGCAGAACCTGTTCAAGAACGGCTGTTAAACGACGTTTCAGAAAGGTTTGTTTTTTGTCGTCTCATTACCTTTTAGATACGCTGTTATTTAATTGTACTAATTATTATAGTATTACAAAAAAATAAGCTTCATAAACAAGAATTTCATATAATCGTTCTAACAAATTATACTACAGTCCTCAAAGGGATTTTGAGTAAAGACTGCGGATCTATAGTGATCGTTACTGACTGTATGGCACGGTTACTTTTGTATTTTTAGAACGATTGTAGCCAAATATCTGTTGCCAGAACTATTAACCCAAAACGAACACTAAACATTGGCTTTACTGCAGTAGCCAAATCAAACACAAAACCATGTTTAGCATGCCTGTAGATAAACAAGCGATAAACAATACATAAAAGCTCTAATCAAAGAATAATTTACTCTAATTCCAAGTTCGCTGTTGAGATTTAAAAAAAGTTTATAAAGTTAGGTGTTTGTCGGATAACGTTAAGTATGAATGAGCATTTAACAAGCTGGTTTGCAGAGCCAAACAGCGTTGTCATTTGTTTACTTACTTGCTACAACGTACAATTAACAATACGAATTATTACAGGAAAACACATCGACGAAAAATAAATCATACAGATTGTGGCCCATAAACAACAGCTTCTGTTCTTAAAGTTGGAAATGCTCCATCTTGCAGCACAAGCCGTTGTGCGAATCCTGCATTGAATTCGCCAAGATTGTGGAAGCTTTCCTCCGTAAAATGTGCAGCACAGAGAGCGAGATTTGGGTAATAATTAACCATTGATCCCTAACTCCCGCGACCCTAGGAAGGCTGAACAAAGTGGACCTGCAATCAGGGCACTGATGAAAATAACAACGTTTCGACGACATTGCGGCGGCAACAACACTCCTATACCACAATAACTCTCCAACGCAATATAAAATGGCCTCGCCCCCCTTATTTAGTATTCTCGGAGGAGGGGTTTAGTGGGGTTACTGACGTCAGCAACCCTGGAGGAATGTCGTGTAGTCCAAAACCGGCTGTTTGCTGTAGTCCTTAGAAATTGATTTCTTTAAAAGCAAATATCTCCGTTTGCTTTGAACTTTGAGCGCTGTAACTTTGCAGATGTTGTTTATGCTCAAACAGCAACATTACACACTAGCTAAAGTTAGAAAAGTGAAATCGTGTTTTACCACCCCTTTAAGATACATGTAATGTCCAACAAATGATCAAAATTTATATTTTAGTCCACATCACTGCAGTGCCCTTCACTGTGGTCCTCCATCGGATGTGTCAGTGGGTCCACTGGGCTGAAACGCTGACAGATGGCATGGGAGTTGTGTGCGCTAATGAGACGCTAAAGACCGCAGCCTCTAGCATCAGTCGCTAGCGTGTCTCTTGAGGACAAGGGAGTGAGGTTTACCCGCACAGATATACATACATGTCACTTAATGAGGAGACTCACTTACTGTCACCACGTGTTTTGCAAAATGGAAGTAGTCAAGTCAGTTTGCATAGCACTTATACACATAGTTTCAAAGCAATTCATTATATTAACGCTTAAGATACCTTAATACCTAATTGTCCACATTGTAGTTGAAATTTGTTATAAAGTATATGAGTGTACTATATATGTGCGGATATATTTTTGGTAGTTGCAAGGTGGAGTTATTACACTTCCACCTGTTTCTTTATTGAAATCATCGATTTGTCATTATAGTCCATTATAGATTCAGATCTGTTAGCAGATATGAGCTCTGAAAACAGATCGCAGCTTGTCACATTTCAGTGTGAAAAGCAGCAAGTGTTATTGCTGTACATATTGTCTATCAAAATAATTGATCAATTTATGAATTTACTTTGAAGAGACTCAGCCAACAGGGGAGAATTTGGTAACGCTTTAGATTACAGCCTGCAAAGTACTGCGCAAGTAAATAAAGTACGTCTGTGTGTAGGTAAAAGGGAACAATGTGTAAAGTTTGGGGAATAAAGGGGTATCAAACTGGAAAATTAATAAACTATTTAAACTAAGTATTTTATAACTGAGGGGTACTTATTCTACTATTATTATGATAGGCAACAATCTTACGTTTGGTAAATTTCAAATAAAGGTTTCAGAGTCAGTGATATCAGATTATTTTACTGTACTTACCCTGTAACATGGAACAAGATATATTTCCCAAGTATTAAAAAAAAACATTTTAGTTTTACTTGCCTTGAAACACAGAAGCCCCAAAAAATTACTGTATAAATGCACTGATATGTAACCCATAATTTAAAAAAAGCCTATATTTATTGGTACACTATTATTACAAAAGTGTATGTTCTCGCTAAATTGCTCCCAAACGTAAAATTGTTGCCTATCATTATAGTAGAACAAGTACTCATTAGTTCTAAAATACTCACAGTATAAATAATTTGTTAATTTTCCTGGTTGATACCTCTTTATTCCCCAAACTTTACATATTGTTCCCTTATACCTACATGTATGTACTTTATAGGTGCGCTATAATTACTGAAAGGCATGCTGTAAATTTGTTTACTTGCGCAGTACTTTGCAGGCTCTAATCTAAAGCATTCAAATGCTTCTGACTGGATCTCGCTCTGTTTAATAGCAGTGTCATGTGATGGAGATCACCATGAGTTCCCCTGCTCTGAGCTCTTGCTGTGAGCAATCTCACCATTGAGCCGAGCTGAAAAATGCTCTGTGCTGCACGGTTTTAACAGGTAGCAACGATTTGGACCAAAAACGCAAAAATAATCAAAAAGAGTTGGGTAACTTTGTAGAGCGTGACCTCTAGCAAAATTCAGTAGCAATGGCAGGAAAAAGTGTTTAAAAATGTCTGTCACACATGCTCAGCACCTCTTTCAGCTGTAGAACCATCAAATCTGAAACGTGCGTGCACAAAACTGTTTTTTCCTGCAGGCACTGGACCTCATAAATACTGGCTCATTTATTAAGCATTAAATTACAGAGCCCCTAAAGGGGCATGGTGGTGGGAAAAAATTGGGATGGGAGTTCGGACAAACACTTCTGATTTAATGTCCCGCTGGTGGTATTTCAGAGCTCCGTAACAATGGAGGGATTCATATAGAGTTCGAACGAGTTACTCAAATCAGAGTCCTGCACGGGTTCGGGTACCCGCAAATTTTGCTCAAACGGGTGAAAAATGTCAGATACGGATGCGGGTCGGGTCGGACACGGGGAAACGCGGGTCTAAACACGGGTTCAAAACAGTCACGTGCAAATGTAAAAATAAATGCATATTTTTAGGAACACATCTACAAAACTATGCCTGCCCTGTATTTCAAGTTGATAAAACATTTGTTTTTAGTTTATTTGAGCCCGCGCCCTCCCATGAGTCTCTAGGCCTAACGTTACATTCACTTTTAAAAAATCACAACCACTCGAACTGCTGCATGAGTCATCTAGATGGATAGTGAGGAGTTGAAAAAAAAAAATAGCTAGAGGAGATTATAAAGTTGTCGACAACACTTCATCGAAACTCAAGTCAAGTGTGTGGGAGAAATTTGGAGTCATCTCTGATGAACAAAGCAACATTGTGAAAGGCTTTGCTGCATGCAAAACCTGGCTTAAAGTTTTCGTGTTCGATAGCCGAAAATATGGAACTTCGTCGCTGAGGAAGCACGCAGATACCTGCAGTAACAAACCGAACACCAGTTCTATCGAACAGTATCTTTTGTTACAGTACACTGTTGTTATTGTCTAATTTAAAACTGTTAAGTAGGCCTATGTGTGGTGTGAAATTGTCTGATGTGCTAGACGAAATTGCATTGTTTTGTGGTAACGTTAACCATGTTCTGTATAGGCTATCGGCTTTTTGACAGCTTCGGCTGTTGTCCTTGTCTTAAGGCAAGCCGCCAAAGGTAATACAAATTTGAAAAAAGTGTGTCTATAATGTAATTGGCTAAACTGATTTTATTTCGGGTGCGGGTCGGGTCGGGTTGCGGATTTTAATTAGTGCTGCTGTCGGAAAACGGGTCGGATGCGGTTTTAAGCACTGCGGGTACGGGCGGGTGCGGATTTACAAAATCGGACCCGTGCAGCTCTCTGACTCAAATATAAAGAAATGCGGTCAGTGCTTAGGAGTTAAGTAATGTTGGCAATATATTCACAGATTCAAACTTCCCTTATCAACTCATGAACTGAACGTTGTTAAAACACAAATTACACCTATTTACAATCATAATAATGTAAACAACGAGCTACAACCCAATTTTCCTCAAAACGAGCTTTTCATAAGTAGGAGCTTCATAGAGACAGAAACTAAACAGGGGTGCGTTTCCCATACAACAAAACGAATGAGGCATTTATATAGCACTTCATATGTACTACTGTACACACAAAGCGCTTTACAGTTGTATCAGAGGGGATCTCTCCTCAACCACCAGCAGTGTGCAGTATCCACTTGGATGATGCGACGCCAGCCACAGTATAATGGCGCCAGTGCACTCAACACACACCAGCTATAGGTGGAGACAGTGCTCTCACCACACACACACACTAGCTACAGGTGCTACAGCTACTTTTTGAAAAAAGTGATTCACACGTGTAAGTTGACCCAAACATTGACAATAGTTTGACATTGGGATATCTCTCAATAGGGACAATCTTCCAAAACTCCACAGTTCCTTCCCTCAGAACAGAAGTCCCTCAGAAGTCTGTCATCCTCAGAAAGGTCAATCATTCATGCTGAGATACTGCTTCATCTACCACTAAAAGGGCTTTTAAACAGTCTGATTCAGCAGTGAACGGGTTGATGAGAAATGCAATCTGTGGTTTTTTTTTTGGCGTAGGCTGGAGAATCTGTCCTCAAAACACTGTTTGAGATTTTCAAGCAGTGTTGCATACCGTGCAGTACTCCCGTTTACAACCTCTGCTGCTTGTCCACTTGCCTTCAACAAGGATAGAAAATCTGTTAACTGTCTCTTTTGTAGATAGAGTCTAGAACAGCTCGAGTTTGTTGTCAAATGTGAAAACACTCCAGCTCAGACACCATCTTTAACTTCCCTTGCAGATTCACATTGAGGCCATTCAGATAATGCAGTATGTCGACTAGTCCGAAATCCACTGGGGATCACGTAGCTCAGGATAGTCCTTAAGTTTCTCTGCGAGGAATAGCTTCACTGGATTTAAAAGCTAAAAAAAACGAGAAAGGACATTACCTCTCGAAAGCCATCTTACAGCGCAGTGAAGAAGCAGATCAGATGGAAGATCTTCATCAAGTTCAGCAATGAGATTTTTGAACTGCCTGTGATTGAGAGCATGTGTGCGTATAAAATTGACAATTTCCAGCACAGGTTTCATGACGTGATCCTTAGACACCAAGTGCTCTTTGTGGAAAATACAGTGAAATGTCCAAAATTCAGGCAAACGGTCATCAGCTTTACACAGCCCTACAAGGCCTTTCCCAGATCCCAACATGGCTGGAGCTCATAGTGGCTATTGCTGTTAGTTTTGATAACTGCAGATCTGCTTTCTGAACAACAGCCATCAGTGTCTCTTTCAGGTCAACGCCACGGGTTCTGTCTTTCAGTGGCACAATGTCAAGCAGCTCTTCCTTAATTGTGCAGTCTTCTGACACAAATCGTACAAATATTGCCAACTGTGGCTTATCTTGAACATAGCAAGACTGAAATACCGGCACTTCTGAAGATCTGAATATAAACGTGTTTCAACTGAGCTGTTAATGTACGATATTCTCTCTTCAACGGTGTGCCGTGACAGCTGAAAGTCCTTAACTGAACGTTTAAAATTTTCATTTTCGGGACAAAAAATAGAAACAACATCACTAAGGCACTTTTTAAGAAACTCCCCTTCACGATATGGTTATTTTGCACGAGCAATGTTCCATGCTAGCTGATATGACGCTAATGTCACTGTCTCTGAATGCTTGGTAAATTTCTGAAAAGCTGACTTTGCTTCTCTGACTGACGTTTCAAAGCATTTACCTTGTACTTGCAAAGTTTACTGCCTTTGGGAAATTCCCGGGCCACCGTTGAATGGAGTGATGTGAAATGCCGCTCAAGATTTGAAGCCTTAAAATGCGACAATGAAGTCTGGCATATCAAGCAGAATGGTTTTCCATTTCGTTCAATGAAAAAATATAAATCCTCCCATTCAGATAAAAAGGTTCTGTGCTCATCTTCATATTTGCGATTAGCTGTACGCTGCTTTGATTTTTTTGCCATGATGATTCCTACTAACGTACTTCACGTTAATCAGGCAGCGTAAGCAGCTCCTTTCAGTCAATAGGTTAGCCACGTTAAATCGTGAATACGAATAATAATATATTATTTAAAAAAAGTTTACATTTAGAAAATACATTTAAATTCATTCCAATTTATTTTTAAATAATAATTTCTAAAAATGTTGAATGAATTGCGATTGCATACAGAACATGTGGAGACTGAATTGTGATTGCATACAGAACATGTGGAGACTAAAAAGCAGTCAAAGAGCCAACCCTGCTCCGGGTACTCCACTCCCAAACATACAAAACAGAGAGTCATCCTCCGTAACATCAGCATCCCAGACTCTCTATATTCCGATGATCTATGCAGACATGCGCTCAACATACAGCCATATGTCCATAACTTCATCCTACCAGATTGGTAAGTTTAGACCAAGCGTGCCGCACAAGCCCTGAAAAGTAAAGCCAAAGCATCTCGATCGCCCCCCCCGGTGGCTGGTCCCAGTATAGCTCATAAACCCCGCCTCCCCATGAAGTCTAATGGGACGTGATGGAAACTAAATCAAATTACACTTCAAATAAATTTTTTCCAAAGATGTTTTCTGTCATTTTGGTAGTTTTTATCACATAAGTTTAAGTGTTGGGGGGGGGGGGTTTATAAGTTTGGTCTTAGTTAGTTATTTGATGCTATAAGAACAGGAATGTGACGTCATGATTGACAGCTGTGATTGACAGTTTCTCTAAACGAAGTAGTCACAGAGGCACCAACAGACTTTTTTGGGAATTTCGGGAGGAGATTGGAGCTTCAGCTTTAATTTCTACATGTCCATAACTGTTTATTTCACACTGACATAATGAGTTGTTCTGCAGTAAACTGTACTAACGGTTTCTGCGAGATTGAGGGCAGGACCTTGATATCGCGACTCCACTTCATGTTACTACTACGCAGAAGCAAGTCCCAAATCTGAGCAAGATGTCAGTGCCACATTAGGACTTTGACGGCTTCACTTTTCGCCAATGGAAAATCATTGGCTTCCCATCCCATGGCATCAACGTCATGACCTCTTCTAGTAGAGCGCAAAAACAAAATCAAGACTTTGTAAAAAAGGTATAATGTGGCCTCTTTAATGGCTTCGCAATGTATACAACATTAAAATATGGAGCTTGTTTCCATCACAGATTAAAAAATAAAAAAGGTAATTGCGACCTTTTATCTCACAATTATGACTTTTTATCTTAGAATTACGTGATATAAAGTCATAATTGTGTTTTATAATGTCAGAATTGTGAGATGTAAACTCGCAATTGTAAGATAAAAAGTCACAACGGAAACAAGCTTGGCGGAAACAAGCTTCCATATTAAACCCTTTATATGTCAGGCTCAAGATTCGGTTCATGTCCACACACAGCCACATCTGCTTCAGGTCAATATAAACTGACACAGACATCCACACAATATCATGTTTGCACTTAAACTCAGAGCAAACGTTTCAATGAAGAAAGAAATTAAAAGCAAAATCTTTGTTCATGCTATTAAAGTGTTGTGCTCTAGATATGTCATGTTATCAGACTAAAGACTGAATTACACTTTGAAGTTTGATTCTTTCAGTGTTGATCCTCCCGCAGGCATAATATCAAATTTACCGTAAATAATGTGATTATGATTGACTGACTACAAAACTGCACAACTGAAATACATCATTAATAGCTCGGATTAATTTCATCAAGAGGTCAATCTACTCACTTTCATCAACGGCTTGCGTTGAAACAGGTTTCCTTCACATAGCCTTATTAAAATGATGTTCAAATCTCACAGCAATAAACATCAGTGATTGAAGCTAATTAGCATCCAAAAAGCCGCCACATACTTATAATAATAGATTACAAACATTAGACAATATAAACTAATTATGACAGTTACAGAAGTTCAACAGTAAATGTGCATGGATAAAATTGATAACATGTCTTACGGATAATTTTATTATGCACAATAAAGAGGTAGTTCATGTTCTGTCATCATTTACTCACCGTCGTTGTTCCAAAACAGTACGAGTTTAGTCACAAATATAGTGCACTAGGGTTTTAGGCTGTAAGAATCAAGGATGTAAAGTTGCTTTCTCTGGTGCACCTTTATACACTGGAGCTAAAAGCAATATAATAAAAAGACAAACAAATAAATCTTCTATGATTAGCCAACTGACATTTTCACACTGACCATTTGAGTCATATCTGCACACAAAACCAAGCAAAAGAAGTTGACTGTCTAGTGTCCCAACAGCGTTCAGACTGTTTTTGCAAGTATTCTTAATAAATCATCTGCATTATGCACAAGATTGCTCAAAGAAAATTGGAGCTTAGTAGATGTTAGTGTGTGTACAGTATATCACATTAGACTGTATCTGAAGCATCAGCAGCACTTCCATTAGAAAGAAAGCCCTCCGCCCCATCCCCATAAAAGGGACAATTTTATCACTCATTATCTGCACCCCCCCCCCCCCATCCCAAAAAAAAGAAATTCACAAAGATACCTTTATTTACTGCAAGGCCTTGCTAAAACTTGGTTGATGACAATAACAAACTCCATATATTTATACCTTGAAACTCCTGTTTCCATGGCGATACATCAAGCTTGTCACTTGACGCTCTGAATGACTTATTTATCATTTTTATTTCTTTTGGGAGGGTGGGAGTTTCAATTAGATTTTGTGATTTAAATACTTTCATAATGACCATTAACAGCAGCCTTTGTGCGCCCACATATGTAAGTAAACGCAACGAGCTTGTTGGATGAATTCGTCCACTTCTCCCTAAAAACATGAACGTGAGTGGAAGAAGAATAAACTTATAGTTACTTACACAATGTGTACTGTGGCAGTGTTTTAAATTTGATAAATATTGTTTAAGCCTGAAGTACGGTGGCTAAGTAGTTTGTTTTAAGAATATAACATAACACCCGACGTAGTGTGGTTTTGTCCGACGTACTGTGACACTGTTACATTTCTCAACTTTTTTGCGTAGTGAAATTTAAGGCCCGACAGTTTGTGGCCGTGGTTAAGTTTAGAAGCCCAAGATAGTGTGCTTGTTTTGTTCATTTGCGTCTGAAGTACTGGAGCTGTGAATGATTAGATTAAAGGAAATCTTAAGGCAACTAGATAACGTGTAACTATTAAAACCGGTAATTCAATAAGACTTTGAAAATAGAAGAAATTATTGTTAAATACATAGCTAAACATGGTTCTCAAGGAATGTTTGATGGAATAAAGAATATTGTTGATAAACCGTATGAGTGGGCTATCACTAAGTTTAAAAATGATCCCAAAATGCCTAAGGACAAAAATGGAAAAATTGCTAATTTGCTTCATACAAAGTAACTAGGAGGAGAGCAGATGAGTTAGAGGCTGAAAATGAGCAACTCAGTGTTGGGGTTATTTCTACAAAAAATTACCTGTCTAGTGAAACAATATGGAAAAAGAAAAGGTCAAGATGCAGAATGAGATCGCACTTAGACCTAACAATGCTTAAATCATCAGTGGAAACATTGTCCAATAATTTGGAGGAAGCAAAGGCGACTTGTTAGTTTATGATAAAGAATGGCACAACTGAGAAAAACCCTAGTAAGACATTGTTAGGTGTCACATTGTTCCCAGTTCCAGAAATGCCAGATTTGCAGGAAGACACCGCTGAGGGTTGGGAAAAAGATTCTCAGCCATTCAGTAGCCAATACTCTGACTGTAGTGTCAGATTTCCCATGGCACCAGTCCATACTACTACGACTATGCGTGCTAGTGAAGGAAAGGAAGAACCAATGACCTCTACCATAGTCCGAGGATTTAATCCAACTGAACTAGAAACTGTGATCAATAATATTGGGAAAATTTGATCCTGCCAAACAAGATCCATTAGACTTTCTGAAAAACTTGGAGGAATATGCTGAATGAAGTTTACAATTTAACAGATGGTGATGCATACATTTTGTTAAGAATGTGCTTCAGCTATAGCCAGAGCTAATCTGAGATGGGGCATTAAGAAGCCCAAGCACTGCCACAAGCTGAAGATTGAGGAACACTTCACCAACTCAGACTCCCAACGTATGTGGCAGGGCATTCAGACCATTAGTGACTACAAACCTACTTACCCCTCTCCTCCATCCACCGATATCTCCTTCCTTAATAAACAAAATAACTTTTATGCTCGTTTTGAAAGGGATAACCAGGAATTGACAAACAAAATCGAGTTTTCTGCAGACCACCAGCCATTTACACTCTCGAACAGTGAAGTCAGTGCAGCATTGAGCAGGATTAATGCACGGAAAGGTGAAGGGCCTGACGGCATTCCTGGATGTTTTCTCAGGACATGTGCTGGAGAACTGGCGGGGGTTCTGACAGACTTATTAAACCTGTCTCTTGCACGAGCTACTGTGCCTGCCTGCTTCAAGACTACTTCTACTGTACCAATACCAAAAAACTCCTCTGCAACGTGCCTTAATGATTACCGCCCAGTAGCGCTTACCCCCCATCATCACCAAGTGCTTTGAGCGGTTGGTCTTGGCACACCTCAAAACCGGTCTCCCACCAACATTGGATACTTATCAATTCGCCTACCGCAAAAATAGGAGGACGGAAGATGCAATTTCCATAACGCTGCACTCAGTTCTCTCTCATTTGGACAATAAAGAAACTTACGCTAGAATGCTGTTCCTTGATTTTAGTTCAGCGTACAACACTGTCATCCCATCCAGGTTAATCACCAAACTTAAAGACTTGGGTATCAGTTCTTTGATATGGATCAAATGGTAATGGTAAGGATTGATAAGGGTATCAAATGGAAAAGAATAGACAATTAAAAGAGAAACAAGAGGAGATCAAACAATTTCAGAGACTATGGACAGCAGTCTTTCCACCTAGATAGAAAACAAGTGGGCAGAGGACATACCCAGTAAGAAATGCACAAAGACACAGACTTACTGCACACGAAGAGACAAATATATGCAAACTCATTTGCATTAGATTTATTATTGTCTATTGGATGCACACATTTGCAGTGTTTCCCCTAGGATTTTTTTTCAGGGGGGGGGGGGACTGCTAGTGTTGCGGAGCGGGCGTGTTACGGATACGTGGTGTATTGTGTATTTGTACTATGAATCATTAAACTTATACAACATTTTTTTTTTATATATATATATGGAAAAAAAATTCACACTAATTCTGTGTTGTGTTTTTTCTGGTAATAAAATGAAGACATAAAACACAAATTTTAGCATTTATCATCAATTTTAATCATATGAAATTAAATAAACTTTTTGTCAAATAACTGGCTGCACAATGAGCTTTAGCCTAACTGTTCAAATTAAAACATGGATTATTCCTTAAAAATTTCAGTTTTGATGATAATTTATTTGGATTAGTGTTAGTGTATTATTACATTGGGATATATCTAAATTCTAATGTACAACAGTAATATATTTCTGTCAAGTTAAACCGAACTTTTATTTTGACGGGTTGCCGTGAAGACCTTTTGAGGTTCTGTGTGTTTGTCATGATGATAGTTTTTCTCAAATGAAGCGGTGAAATGATCACGAAGTGACTTTCAGAGTGGATCTAGAGCCTGGAGAGGAAGTTCATGCATTTGTGTCTTCATATAGGCCAAATAACAGCGCAAGCGTCACACGTGCTTCAGTGTGTGTGTGGTAAATTAAACTGCGCGTCGGGGCACCATTCATTCACACAGAACATGCAGGATTCGTATTCAAATAGTCTTTGTGTTTTAATATTCACACACACTAGTCTACATCGTGATTTGATTTCAAGTGTACTGAACTGCTCAAATTTACAAATTCCGTGAAATTCCGCGTTTTACACTAAATTCCTTTTTTATGACTGTATTTCGTCAGCATTTTAGGGGGGGCGGGGGGTCGTTTTGCGGGGGCGGGCCGCCCCCCCAAAACAATGGTAGGGGAAACACTGATTTGGATAAAGGATGTCCACACTGAGAAAACTGACACAATATACATGACAAAATGAAAAAGCACATACACACAGACACACACACACATTATATTGTCTACTGATTGTTGATTTTTTTTCTTTAAAGTGAAGGCTCATGTAGCCTATAAGTGAGAGGACATTCATCATCACACTCTGTGGACATGCGTCAGTAACTAACACATGTTTATAGCACTTGTCAAGTCCAGGGGGCTCATGTATAAGACTTTCTATAGATTTAATCCTAAAAGTGTGCGCATTATATTGTCTATTGATTGTTGATCAAAACTAAACTATGCTAATATCACTGATGCACATTGTGAGAACCCAACAAGGCCTTGAAGAAAAATACAAGATTTTGCCAAAAGAAATGCATGATGGAGATATTGCCTATTCTGGTTTAATTTGGGATGTAACCTTTAAAACGGCTGTATGTGTATGTATCTTCCTTATTATTTGCCAATGCATTATGTTGTGTGTTCTATGTTTAAATGTCAAATTGCAGAAAAGTCAATAATCACTTTATGACGGCTGTGATGGTCCTTGAAAGTCTTCTCACCCAAACCCAAGAAAATGTTTGTATCATATTGCCAAATTTTAGAAGAGTCTCTTTGATAATTCTGCAAATTGGATGGAGCTGTGAACAGTGTGCATGAGGTGTCGACCCAATGACGGGAAAGATTCTCCGGTGGCCAAAGGGGGACAACCTAAGGCAGGGCTTCACCGCCACTGGGCAGCTGCCCGATAGAGAAGGGAGGTGTAATCTGTGAGAAGGGAGTAGATGTGATGCTACTTTGGGCCAAGAGCATCAGAGAGGGGACAGTAAGAAATTGTAGTTTGCCTCAACCCTGATTCCACTCCAAAATATATTTTAGAATGAGCTCATCCCCAAAATGGCTTAATTATCATAGAGATGAAGTCAAGTTAAATTGTTTCTTATTTGGGTTTCATCTCAGACAATGGGGTGTCTCAACTTCATTAACATACAGACCACAGCTGGTACAACAAGAGCAACTTCATTTACATTAAGAGTGGTAAACTGTAACAGGATAAGAGGTTTGAGATTCGGATGTTCTGGGTTCATTCTGACGCCGGTGAACCCAAGGTGCTTTGTGTACCTTGCCACTGCTATGCTATAATAAACTTTATTTTTGAGATCTTCGACGTCCACAATTTTTTTTTTGAATAAAAGTGGAAGTCTTCCACTTCCTATGGTGAAACTCACTACACTGGTTGAAGCAGAAGTTGGGTCACTTTTTTAATGGTTTTATGGCATTAATGGGATTCTCATTATCTTTCTGTTCAGGCCAGCACAGTAAAAGTCAATTGAAGAACAAATACACACAGAAAACTGACAGAAAAGTTTGGTAACAGCTTCCAGACAACAGCTGAAAGAGCCCATGAAGCAGACAGCACAGAAAATGTAGATAGATGATTTAAAGACATCTAGGTGTTTTCTTCAAATACTGCTCATTACATGTGTACAAAACCAACAGTATGTATAGATATGATGATTATATATCACATACGGCAAATGCATGACTTTCATCAGGCCTTTTGTTCTTTTCATGGAGCGAGAAACTGCACAATTACTGTTGCAAGTCTTTTTAGCAGCTGACGGGATGAGGAGGAACACTTCAAAGGAGCGGCCCATGGAAATGCATGAATGTTAATTGCAGCCGTGGGATATCTTGAGTAACATCCACAGTAATGCACATGCAATACAGAAAGACGAATTTAAATACTCCCTGAAATCAAAATGAACGTTTTTTAGCTTTTAGTATGAATATGTTAGCCTTAAGGTTATGCTGGTGTGCTCCAAAACAATGACAAAATTTGCATTTAGGAGATAAGCATTCAAAACTTACAGTCTCTCACTTCCGCTAAAATGGATCAGGGATTTTTATGACATCACCGCGGACTTCAGCTTCTCATCTGTCCAATCAAATGCTCTCTAGAATCTAAAGCTCCGCCCCTATGCTATAAATTATACCACCTGGCCAAAGCGACCGTTGACAGACACAGAGCAATATAGGTGGGAGTGTGTGTTCGGTTGCTCAAACGCTCAAGTTTTATTCCGTTTTCCAACTGTATGTTGGTTAAGAATGAAACGGCTAGAATTTAGTCACACCTCTACTATTGAATCCAACGTATCATCAGCGCCCGGATTCACTTCCATTGTGCTGTCAAGTACAACTTGCAATCTGTGAGGTAAACTAAACGCTATTGGCTATTTTAAAAGGGGGAGGAGCCATTCAATAAATCTCTCCTTAGCTTGATAGTACAATGAAAAGCATACAAAACTGCCATTAATGTATACTGCAAAAACAATGAGTAAGCAAGTTCCAAACAACAGCACATTTTAAAAATTCCCTCATGGATCACCACTGAAAATGTGCAGTTTTTACCAAAAAACATTGGTATCCTAGTTTAACTGCCAAAATACATGCTATTTGTGATCAGATTATCAAAAGATATGGCCAGTTATGCAGGCCTCCAATAATGTTCTCTCAGCAACAGAAACTCCTATAGAGACCAACAGTCAGTGATGAAACTGCTGTCAGTGTGACTGTGAATGGGACTGATAAATGAACAACATCCTGACAATCAATAGCTGTTTATAGGGTTTTGGCCCACTATCACTGTTACAAATCACTCATATGATATGATTTAAACATTGAGGAACAGCCTGAATTTAATCTTCTGTCAACTATCAACATGTCAAACAGATGTTCTTCAGACAAACAGGAGTATATCTGCTTTTAACAGATATTCTGGCCTGACCGAATGTCAGTTAAACTGATGAGTACTTCTGCAGATGATGTTATGACAATAATCTGTAACATTATGTTCTACAGAATAGCACACTGTAACACACAGGACATGTGCGAGTAGATTACAGAGAAAGAAATGACGGGACAGACGAAGAGAGTCACATTTACTGTTTAAACTTGAACGTCACATTGAACTTGTTTAATACAACTGTCTACATGTCGTGAGGAACTCACTGATGTTCGACAGAAACCAACACTCTGAAGCTTGTTACAGAAAATTGTTTCAGCTGCAGTTTATTTTGAAATTGTTTGACATATTGAATAATAGTTTATAGACTGACCATCTTCAGAGATGGTTATAATTCAAATATCCTGCTTTAGATATGAGGAGATTTCTGTTATTATAAGAGGAATTGATATAGGAATTGAAATTATTTCCTTGGGTGCTTTTAATTAATGTTAAGTTAAATTTGGGGGCACACTTTGATTGACAAGTAAGCAAACTGCAAGGAAGAATAAAAAGTATGACTTTTGCCCTGGAAATGTCATTGACAAACGTCCTCAAATAAAACTGAAGAACATCTAGGTTACTATTGTACGGAGACATTACGACAGAACTGAACTGATGAATTGGGATCTCAATTCGTTAGTTCAGTTCCGATGTAACGTCAGACGTGAGAGGGAACAGTGATTATAATGTGTACGCACAAAATGGGCATTCAAATGTGTTTCACGCACATATCGGTATTTATAAAAAATTAGCTAGCGGTAAATATGTGCGCACCGTACGGACACTCTAGACTGAGCATACACACTCTTTTTACTGGAGTGAGCGAAGAAATTAAGTAAACAGAATGATTTAAACTCCGTTTTACATCTAATATACACATTTAGTTTACATATGCCACTCTCATTAGTGTTCAGCATTAATGAGATTTAGTTTAGTCATCGAGTTCAGCACTGAAGTTTCATGAAATCATTATCCAGAAGTTACAACACTTTTTATATTAATTTTAATATAAAATATTTGTAGTGGATGCGCTGCTTTTGAACACTTTTCCTGTGGCATGTTGTGTTTTAATGTTTTAACAACAGCGAGGATTGCTTGGCACATGATAATTCAGCTTTGAATTGTGTTCTAAATAGCAGAACTCATGTTCTGAGAAAATATTCTCACGCGAATAATAATCAATGATGAGCACTTGACTCTGTAGATGGCTTAGCAACATAATGGTATAATGACAGACAGCGAGTGAAGATCCATTGCCCGGTTTGAATAAGTCCGATGACACAGTACTGTACAACCTCTCTCTCTCTCTCTCTCTCTCACATACATTACTGTACAACCTGTGCTGAACGCAGATGCTGTTGATGTCGTGTGCAGACTAATGATGACAACTTTCATGCTCTTCCCAATATTTACAAAGGAAAAAATAAGGCCTATCTGTTTCCATTAAAATATATAAACATCCTAAAATATATGTTTACCTTGCAGGCAAAATTGTATAAATTTGTTTTGCTTAAAGCAATTAAAAATACTATTCGGCCAATGGAAAAGATTGAGAATGACTCTTCTCTGAAAATTTTCTCTGAAATGTATTTTATACAATTTTGATTGATTTATTCTTAAACAAGGCAAGGATGCTGAATGATTTTTAGCAATGTAATCTGACGACACAGACCGTATCTCATATTTTCCTAATGTCTTCGTAGAATCTCGTAGATGGGAATATGCATATGGAAAGGATTAGCAGGTGACGTCATGCATGGTAAAACTAGGCGTTGTGAGCTCCATATATGGTTATTTCTGCTGACTAGGTTTTATGAAGTGAATTTTGCGCAGGTCCTGGCGTATGCATGGTTTTATAAGTTATCTGAAATCTTTTGAGAGTACGCACACTTTTAGGATTAAATCTATAGAAAGTCTTATACATGAGGCCCCTGGACTTGACAAGTGCCATAAACGTGTTAGTTACTGACGCATGTCCACAGAGTGTGATGATGAATGTCCTCTCACTTATAGGCTACATGAGCCTTCACTTTAAAGAAAAAAAAAAGACTTCAAACAGGTGCCATGTACAGAAAATATTGTTATAACTTTTTAAAAAGAAATATTGCTACTCTGCTGATCTAGCATGAATTAATTCCATGCTGGTCCATGCTGGTTTATGCTGGTTAGTGCTGGTCTAGCTGGAAAATCAGCTTAGTCATGCTGTTCTCAAGCAAAATTGAGTCGGCTGTAGCAGGTCCACCAGCACTCCTGCTTCCCATGCAGTTTTTTTTTTGGTTTAGTTTATTTATATCAGGACAATGTGCAGTTACATTAAAAAGATGGCTGCACCAGATTTAGCACTATGCTAATTTCCATCTGTAGTCCTACACAACTAAGTTCCCAGCATACAAAACATACCTTATGCTTGTATACACCAAACACTCCAAAAGCACTACTCTTTCAACACTGTGCACAGACCGTTTATTAGCTCAGGCCATAGACAGGGCAGCATGAGCTCAGACATGTGCGTTTACACACGGACCAATCTTAATCATGTGACATTCCCAATAGCACTGATGCCGAAAACAGAAAAAACTTTGTGCCATGTAAGATGCAGTTAGAAGGCAGCTATATTTATACTAAAAGTGTTTATGTTAATGTTTTTCATAAAAATACCATTTGGCAAGCAGGACGAGGACGAGAGCCGTGAGAGCGGGACGAGGAGCTGTGTCTCACAGAGGATGAGAGAGAGGACCAGGCCTGGACATTATGTTATGTTTTGTTTATGTGTGTGCAGCAGTCGTCCGTGAGGGGCTGCCACTTTTATGTTTGTTTTCGGTTTTGTTTATTTTGATATATTAAAGTTGTTGAAACTTTCTTCCCTGAATTACAAACCTCGTTACAACCATGAAAATAGATTCCTGTCAAGTCCTGTCAAGTTGCTAGGCTGTTGTTGAAAATGAGTACTTGTTCTTAAGTGACTTGCCTGGTTAAATAAAGGTTAAAAAACATAGCTTTATATAAAAAACAGCAGCAGATTTATTAAGCTGCTGCCCCTTTAAGACTGAATGCACGGATTAAATAAACTGATACACACGTGTTTTATTTCTAAACTGTTTATGTTCACTGAAGACATAACCAAGTGTTTATGTGGATATTCGCCAAGACAGGTGTTTTTTACATAATTTTGTAACGTGAAAGAGAATTCAATGCAGCATTCGTCTTATAATAATGTAGGGAACTACTCATCATACATAAATCATGTAACAGTTTAAGTTTTTACGTCCATATACAATTTAGTTTTAATCTGAATGACGCATGTGTGCTGAGTGAGCAATCAAAAGCATGCAACAGAAGTGCGTTCTCTCTCTCTCTCTATTTACCGTCAGTTAATGTTAGTAATATGTGCCTCGTTTTAACTTTTGCTTTTGCCATTTCTGACTGAACTACAAACGTTCCAGCAAGTCTGTGAAAAAGGTATGTGGCTCAACAAGCTCGTACATCTGTGCCACTGCGCGCTCAATCCAGCTCACGCACACCCGCTATATAGGCATAAATATTTAATTAGTTTAACATTAGTTTAGTGTAACGACTGAGACAAATCAGACACAATTATTTGTTATATTTAACCATCCCACAACTAGGGCAAGAAGGGACTCAGTTACCATGACTACCAACTGATAAGACGGTTTATTGCTCTAAAAAATATGGTCAGGTGGAAAAGCAGAGGCCACAGGAAAGACCAAAAGCCCTTAAAACAGACTATCCTGCATTCATTTATAGACAAGCTGATCTATAAATGAGCATGCACCCCAGGACATTGTGTGAATGATTATTACTGTCTTGTGTAGTGTCTTTTGATACTATTATTTTTTTGATACTACGTATTTTATAATAGAACCAACGGTCAATGTAACCACACCTATACCATGTTTGGTCTCTATAAATTGGTACTTTGAAGATAGAAATGATCGTGTATATGATATGTCGATAGCTGCGCAACATTAGCAGTACAAGAACTTTTAATAGTTTCTTCATCAGCAACCAATCCAGCTGCACATGCAAATGAGCACGCTTGAAACAAAGAGCCATAAATCTCCAACAGAGGAATTTTCCCGCTTGGAAATTCCACCTTTCTCATTGGCCAAGCCAATCCGGAGGGGTGGGACCTTTCTCAGGCTTTATATAGCCTCTGCACAAGCCCTTCCCACTCTTGGCCTTCTCGGTACATTCGGGTAGCTGTCCTGCATGGCCTCACCAGGCCCCAGGGCCGCAGGCCTTGTCTCACACCAGCCATGTGCTCATTCAGGAGAGAGAGCCCTCGCTCACCCACAGCAGAGTCAAGGACAACATCAGGAGTTTGGCACAATTTCTTCATTCAATGCATAAGTCAATCGCAAGTCCAACCATCGACTCACGAAACCCATGAGATCTTCTTCAAAGATGTCACACACTGCTACCACTGCAAGGGAGATGCAAGTATTGCACATTTTAAACAGAGGTTTAATAATAAGTGGTAGACGCCTTTTGATGAGGTGCTTTGAAAGAAGAAAGCTAATGGTTCTTTTCATAGTTAAATTAATATTTTCCATAGTTTAATTTCCTGATTCCAGTTTCATTCTGTCACTTACCATTTTACTCATGTATGTGTGATTGTGTGTATGTGGTTTAGATTAGTTGTGTTTATGATTTAGTTAATACAACTTGTGCACAATACATATTTCATTCTGATTGTCTGCCCTGCAACAAATTCAATTTAATGATTCCAGATTCTGACTACATGCTCTGAGTAGTGCTGTACAGTAAGGAAGTTATTTCACAACCCGGAAATTAACATTTCTATTAATTCATTAATATTCAATATTGAGTGTCCACAGGACAAACTTATTAATTGATTGTAAGTTAATGTAGCTACATCAAGTTAATCCGGTTAACTGATCAAAATATTCATAATTAATCATAACAAGATATTCAATTATTAATATTTCCCTTTTGAGCTAAACTGCTACAACAATCTATTAATTTGATACGTTTACTTCAAAAACATCCTTCTCTGATATATCCATTCTGCTCTCTGTTTGCTCTGTTGTCTGTGTTTCTTTTTACAAGCCCTGTGCAGAACACACTGCGTGGTGTCAGTTGTTGGCATCGGAGCATTTTAATGAGCACAAGCATGAGCGCAGTATCAGGCCCGATACAGATACAGGCATTGGTGCATCCCTAGTTACCATGATGTACAAGTGTATGATAATGTGGGAGAACAATAGTTGATTTTAATAAAACCAAATCCAAAGTAGAATCAAGGTCGCATTAATTGCATTACATTTTTAGGTATTTTACACTGATGTTGTTAATATCTGTAAATTTACATCTGCATACCAACTCAAACTCAGTGCCTTACTGTCAAATTTCCAAGAGACAAATTATGTAATATTATTAGTAAAAGCACTTTGTGGAAAACAATCAATCAATCCACTCTCCCTAAACGCGCAGGCAGAATTTCCTGGTCTGAGTGACATAAGAGATAAACTCAATGACACTTGATGATGGATGACCACGACACAGAAGTGACCCACATCCATCACACTTCTGGGTGAGCAGATCATTACTGACACTGACAGGACAACAGCATGAAAAATCAGTTTAAATTATGGAGATGAATCCAGAGATACAATGAAGAACTGAATATCTGTCTATAGGCTTTCCTCACAAGAGTGCTAAAGGAATCAATTCTTAGTGCAAGTTCAGCCAATGGACATGGACATAAATTAGCTTATTAACCAAAGCAATTAATGCTTGATAGGTTTGAAGAGATGAATCTGATTCAGAGAACAATGTTTAGACTGGACTACTAGATGGACAGAAGAAGCAGAAGACTATTATTGTATGGGTCAATAGATAAATGTTGTTCCATTTCAGTCGATAACGTCGGACGAAGTCGACGTCGACTAAAAGGGGATCGCGTCAGAGAGCCAATGTTCTTCGAGTACTATTGAACGAGCCAATGGAATTGGCGTGCGTGATTCGCATCACACTCTCCGCCCCCGCGGCGCGGGTATAAATACGGAAGTGGATGCACGCACTTGTTGCCTTTTGCTTTGGAGCTGATCGTTTGATGTCTCTGAGAGCGCTGTTGCTTACAACGAGCGAGTGTGTCGGTGTTCTTCAGGAAGACTCTCCCAGTTCTGGTGTTCTACAGCGCGAGTGCAGCGGTGATCGCGAGGTTTGAGCTCTCAACTGCTGTTTTAACAGCAACAAATTCTAAATGTTTGTGTGTGTTGACGGCTGGTTAGAGGGCGGAAAAGTGAGTGCTTCACTGTTTCAGTTCACTGTTCAGTGTTGCCGCGGTCATTCCCCTGTGTGCTCCGGAACTGGTGACGGTCCTATTTTCTGAAAGAGCAACACGGGTGCGTTTGCGTCTTTTTCAAGATGTCATTCCACCTGTGCGTTTCTGGATGCGGTTGTTCCCTTTTCCTCTCTGACGGTCACAATTGTTGCATCATGTGTTTGAGCTATGTATTTATATGTATATAAATATGTATATATATATATATATATATATTTATATGTTCGGCATGCTGAGGCAGCTTTTTTGGACAGCTCATGTTCTCATTGCGGGAATATGACTGTCGCGGTGTTGAGATCGAGACTTGCCTTCATCCGCGAAGCGCGAGTCCCCATTACCATGCCCCACCCCCGGGTGCCGTGTGGGATGGGTGATCGGAGGATAGTGATGGATGTCTCGCCCGGTAACCATTCCCTGTGGGCTCCTCACTCCTCCATCACACCGCAGCCGATGGAATTCCTGTTGAGCATGCTGGTCCCTCTGTAATGGACTGATCAGCTGTTTCAATGGGGGTTCCCCCTGAGGATAAGATGTCGATAGCAGCATCGGAGGGTGAGCTGGCCTCTGGAAATGACGACTTGGCTGTGTTATCTCCCTCTGGGAGTGTAACATTGCCCAAGCCAGATCCAGAAATGTCAGCTATGCTGAAACGGGCCGCCGAGGCTGCCGGGCTCGAGTGGAATCTCCACCGTGTCCTGTTCAGTCTCGGTTGGAGTCTGGAGTTTGGTATCTCGGGGCGGGCCGCACTGGTTCTCAGCTCGCGGCCCCAGTGCCTTTCTTTCCCGAAATGCATGGAGAGCTTACCAAGTTGTGGACGGCACCTTTCTCTGCCAGAAACTGCCTGAATAGTTTTTCCCCCTCACTACCCTTGATGGAGGAGCAGTGAAGGGTTGCGAGGCTATCCCTCCAATGGAGCGGTCTGTCGACACAGGTGCACCTGTGTCCGGTGGCCGCTGCCTTTTGGGGGGATCCTCATCTCCCCCTAAGGCCTGTGAGTTTTCGTCCGTTCCGACGGGTAGAGCTTACAAAGCCTGTGGGCAAGCCGCTTCCTCTTGCGTGCCATGGTGTTGCTTCAGGTCTGTCAGAATAGGGCACTCATGGACATGCACGAGGGTAGTCCAGACCGTGCACTCATAGGTGAACACCGCACTGCATCCGACCTCGCCCTCCACCTTAGTGGTCCAGGAGCGCCATCGTTGGCTCAGCCTGGTTGATATGGCGGATGCGGACAAGGTTCGGTTCCTGGTCTCCCCAATTTCCCAGGTTGGGCTGGTCGGCGACGTGGCAGAGAACTGCATCCAACAGTTCTCTGCCGCTCAAGCGCAGACGGAGGTCATCCGGCACATCCTGCCCCGGCGGCTAGCTGCTGCCTCCACCCGCCGCCGGTGGCAGCTCCTCCGCCTGCTCGTTGCCGAGGGCGTTCCCCGGCCGCTGTTCCTGCTGGGCCTCCGCAGCAGCCTCAACCCAGGCCTCAGCATGGAGCCGGCCGCAGTAGAGACGCACAGCCCACTCCAGGCGCTGCCAAGCCAGGTGGAAAGCGCTAGCGAAAGCATTCCGGAGCAGGCCGCCCAGGGATGGATGAGATGCTCTTGGAGTTGGCACGATCACTCCCTCCCCCCGGGTGAGGGCCGGGTGGAGTCTTTGTGTGCGTGTGTCTGTTCCGCCGCTGGCTCCCAAAAAAAAAAAAAAAAATCCGAGCAAGCGGTACCCACACTTCAAGGAGAGATAAATTCATCTGTTCCTGGGTCCCAAGAGGGCCAGTCTGGCGGGTGTGACCCTGTATAGCCTTACACCCCTCAGCTCCCCCTTGGTCGCCAGCAGGCAGCTTGGTGCGTTCGAGGACCCGGTCATCCGCCTTCTCACGCGCCCCCTGCCGCTAGTGGAGACAGGTAAGTGTTGCACAGCACACTAACACCACTCTCTCTACTTTGCTGCCCCACCTCAGGCTCGGCTATCCCGCTCAAGTCAGTGATAATCATCACATTAGGTGTTGAGCAGACGTGCTCCTGAAAATCCAGTGATATTCATTACACCTAGTGTTGAGCAGTGCTCCTGACTTGTGCATGCTTATCTTATCCTGCTGGCGAAGGATTTGATATAACCGCTCCTCCAGCCAGTATGAAGGCCAGTGGTAAACACGTTCTTCGTGCTACTAGGTGGTGGGTCGTGACCATCTTGGCCCAAGATTGGTCTGCAGCTCCGACCTGAAAGACATGTGCTTCAGATCTCTACCTTCCGCGCCGCAGGCCATCCTCTGTGTTGCGCGTCAGGGTTGAAGTATCAGTACAGAGTCCTTCCCTTCGAGTGCTCCAGAGCCCGTTGGGTTTTCAGGTCAACTGGGAGAGAGTAATCTCGCCCAAGAGCTGAGTATCTCTTTTTCAGTTTTGGAGATGGACTCGGTCTAACACGTCTCTCCAATGAGAGTGTGTTCAGCTGGTGTTTGAAGTGAGAAAGGGTCCCACTGAAAGAACTTTCAGAGGCTCCTGGGGCATATGGTAGATGCAGCCATTGGCTTCCTCCATATATGACCGCTTCAGCGCTAGCTTCATTTTCGAGTCCCGAGGTGACCGTGGCAGAGCGGCTCACCCTGTGTGACTATAGTCATCCCGGTCTGCTGCCAAACCCTCTTCAACTGAGGGGCCATGTATAAAGGGCGTGTTTTAACGGGGGCCTGGGCGACCCTTGACTACACGGGGATTCATGCTTCGAGTTGTTAGACATTGCGACAGTTGCCAGGCTTCCCTTGCATGTCACAACTCACCCGTCACCTCCTCCTTGGAGGTCAGAAGCTTCTGAGGACGCTTTGTTCCACTCTTCCCGCTTTACTCAATCGTGGCGCCAACGAGCCTCACGACAGTTACAGCCAGGGTGAGTGGAGACTCCATCCCCTGGGGCCCAGCTGAGTCATGACCACTCCGGGGCCGCTCAGTTGCCTCTCCGGTTTCGTCTCCCTGCCAGTTATTTGTGTCTGAGCGGACAACCCTTGGACAGACACTGGCTCTCAGCTGCCCCGGGGGCCCGCAGAAATGCGTTTCCCCAGTAAGCCTCCTAAAAGCGACTACGACTCATGGTCGCTTGGCACCTGCTCAAGTCAGTGAATTCATCATACTTCATGTTGAACAGAAATGCTCCTGAAAATCAGTGAAGTTCCTCGCACTGAGGTGTTGAGCAGCAGTGCTCCTGTAGCTCAGTGAATTCTTCCACACCCAGTGTTGAGCAGAAATGCTCCTGTAGCTCTGTGAAGTTCTTCGCACTCAAGTGTTGAGCAGAAATGCTCCTGTAACTCAGTGAATTTATCACACGCAAGTGTTGAGCAGAAATGCTCCTGAAGTTCAGTGAACTTATCACACTCAAGTGCTGAGCAGAAATGCTCCTAAAGCTCAGTGATCTTCACATGTTGTGTTGAGCAGTGCTCCTGTCTTTTTGCGCCCGTCGCTTGCACCTACGGTGCCAAGTCAGGAGGGAGCAGGTCTTCATAGTTGCCCCTTATTGGCCCAACCAGACCTGGTTCCCATCAACAGCCTTCCTGACTTCCCCTGAACACTTTTTCAGGGACGGGGCACGATGGCACCCGGGTTCTACCCCTGGAGATTCCGGGCGGTCTTACGTCTGAACGCGGAGGTTCAGGTGGCTATCACAGGGAAATGTAATAGTTACCATCACTTCTGCGAGCACCCCCTAGAAATGGGTAGTGTGCTTACGCCTTTAGAAGTGGAACCTAGTCGTTGAGTGTGTCTTCTCTCCAGAGGAGATCCTGAAAGCTTTCGACAATTTCAGTGCTCTCTCTCCTGCAAGATGGATTGGAGTAGGCGCTTATCGCTTATCGTGATGCAGAAGTATGGAGAAGCACGTCCTGATCGTCAGGTTCCTGAGGAGCAAGGTAATGTAAATCCTTGCATCCCTCTTTATCTTCTTGGGCCTTATCTCTGGTGCAACTGCACTGCAGAGACCCCAGCTTGGATTGTGCCCAAGGTTCCTACCTCTCCCGTAATAGGAGCAGGTGGTGAGCTTGCAAGCGCTGCCCCGGAGGAGGCAGATCTAGCCCTGGCTTTCTCTGTCCGTTCGCTTATAGCGTTTAGACGTGTACAGAACGCAAGCCATAGACCTCAGACCAGCTCTTATCTGTTAGGAATTCAGCAGAGAGGGCAGGCTGTTTCCAAACAAAGTTGGCCACTTAGTGCTTACTTTCATTTCGGTAAAAAAATACCGAGATGCAACATGTCCACTTAAGTGTTGAGCTCCTCTATGATGAGTGTAAAGTGCACCGCCTGGGCGTTGACGATATGCTTTGCTAAACAGATTCTAGAGTTGGGGGCTGGACGACACCTAGTTGAACCGCTGCTTCCCGTGGGCTCCCTTCTCATGAAGCCAGTTTCACCGTGAGCCCGGTTCAAGTGTCGGCTTGCTTCGCCATTCCCCTCCTATGGACTGGATACGTGCGCCTTTCTACTCCAGTTGAGTTCCCTAAAATCTGAACCCTGTTGAGTTCCTCCACACCCCTCCGACGTCGGACGTGTGGAACGTCTGGTGTTAGGCCTACCACTTGTAAGCAGTGTGGAACCTGTGTTAGGCAGGGTCCATATGTTGCGGTCCCTACGGCGACCCCATATGTGTATTCTTCCACGATACGGCTCCCTACGGTCGAGCCCGTGTCTTCCCTCGGCAGAGGCTCTCTGCCGTCACTGTCCGGTGAGTCTCCCCCCGTCTTAGGTTGGAGCCACCCCAGTGACATTCCATATGTCGTACTGCCCGGTCATCCGCCCAGTTCATATGCGTATTCTCCACTTACCTCCCCTTGGGTAGGATGTGGCTTCCGCAGCGTCCCTTCCTTCCGATGTACGGGAACGCTTTCCCAGTGGTCCTGTAGGAACAGCAGTGACTTCCCTGGCCTAAGCCCTGTCCTCCCCCGCCTTAAAATTACGGGGGCATCAGGAGGCTTTTGTCTAGGCACTGGAAGGTGGCATTTTTCATTTCAAAATGGAAACCCTGAATTCATACATTTCCATGTAATTAGATTTCACAAAATTAATTCCTATCGACCAGCTCGTAGCACGGCGTTCGTGGTTCGACTGGTCGAGACTGTTTTCCAAAGATGGCTCCTGCCAGTATACACGGTTCTCAGTATACATCTTTATAAAGTATCTTCTTATTAAACTGTCTGTACACTTACAAAGTTCTCAATGCTTCGGTTTGCAGGTAGAGACCCTCATTATGCTACCATGTTAGTGTGGAGCTATTTTGAGGCTTGTTAGTGGTATTAACTAGCGATTTTTATTTTTACTTACTCTATGCCCTATATACTAACGTTATAAGCTAATCTGTGGTTCGAGCTAAAACTGGGTACATTCAATTATCATGAAAACACATCCCAGAGAACGGTCGACTCGGTACCCATGTGTTATTAACCCCTAGGTTCATTTTACGCCGAAATTGTCCTTTAAGAGTGGAGAAGTTAAAATCACATTGATGTATTAATTATAATGCTTCTGTAGGTCTGTCTTGACAGGTTTATAAATTATTGATTTAAATCAGTTTGAAAATTAGATTGTTACTTTCTGAAACTCACTGGATGATGCAGTTTTATCTACTGCATTATGAAATCATGTGATCTCTCTCACTCTATTTCTGTGCATGTATATGACCCCCCCCCCCCCGATATTTTTAGAGGAAGAAAGATCTTCCAAGGGCATCCGTGAGCTCTACTTGTCCACTGCAGATGTTCACCCTTGCCTGCAGATGTAACCTCATTAGCTTTCACATCACAGGTTGCTCTGGCCAGCAGGACATATAATAAGGAAGGCTTTGATGTTCCCATCATTTAGTCCAGAATGCCTCTGGGAGGACATGCATGTCCTGTGGCAGAAGCTCAGGCAGTTTCCCCAGTTCTCCTGGGAATGGTTGAGGACACTGGGATGGATATGACTGAAGTAGTGAGCGCTTCCGGTCTGTGCCACTCAGATTCATAAGCAGATCCTCTGAGAATACTTCACAAGTGACACACTTCAAAGAGACCATGTTCATCAAAGATAAAACACATAATGAGCTGCTCACAGATCCTCAAGTCTCACTGATGGTGTTTGATTCTTCCCTTACATGCACTTCTGAGATACGCAAATTTATAAGAACATTATTTTTTCCCTCATCAAGGCCTATTCACAACAAACAGGAATATTTACTGTGGATGTTCACCGCAAATACCTATGGATCTGTTCACTATCTCTAGATAGAACTGAGCACTATGATTAGAGTTTAGGCTCATGCATCCTAAGCTGTTTCCAGCACAATGGTGGTGTTAACACACCAAAACAAAAACAGAAACCAGCATTGAAAAGGATGTGCAGCCGGAAGAAATGGTCATTCTTAACCCTCTGGTGCTCTTCGCGTATCAGTTAAAACTGACCTAAATGTACTTTTTTAATTTAAATTAAATGAATGTACTGTATTTCAGTTCGATAATGATTTTTATTTAAAATTTTGTATTTTTAGGGAATTTTATGGTACTAAATTATATTTACGCTGTATTTATAATCCATTTATTCACTTTTTGAGCATAGACCTGAAAATTAAATTTCCAACTTAAACTCGTAAATCTTGAATCCTTTAGAGCACAGACTTAAGTTTGATCTCTTTTCAAAGAAGACACTTGGAAGATTACTGCTGAAGTGAACAAAAGTTTTAAAAAGTGAACTTAAAAAAAAGTTACAGAATTTTGTTTATTGTTATGAAAAATGTGCAGAAATACTATTTTCAATTTTTATATGAAATATATATTTTCAAAAACATGTTTTACTCTAAAACTGTGAGAAAATCAAAGCCATATATCTAAAGTTGTGTTCAAAATTTCAGCCTGATATCTCAAAAAAAAATTAGCTTTCTGTAGGATTTAGTTTTGCCGCAGTACCAAAGGTTTCCACTAGATAAAATTCGTCTCCCATTAATTTCCAATGCACTCATTTTTGACCGCGAGAAGCACAAGTGTGACTATTTTTTTCAAGACCATTTCACCTGTTCGAATCATGTCCATGGTTTTTTTTTTGTGTTCACCCAACAAGTGCCAAAACCTTTACCAAGTTTCGTACCATTCTGATGAAGAAAAAAACACAAATGTAAAATTTTTTGGTCAAATATGACCGAAGAGCACCAGAGAGAGTGTTCGCACTTTTTTAGAGGGACCAAACTCAGACCTCTTTCAGTGCCCTCTGAACTGAATGGAAAACTGAGTGAAAAGAACACAGATGTCTCTGTATTCACGGGTCTCCATTTCAAGGTTTTTAACATTATGGGACAATGCTGTGAAGCAGTAATTTTCAATTACCATAAGACTCCTGATTCCCCCTCTTCTCTCTCTGCCTCTCAAAAGAATTGAATTTCTGTTGACCATTTTGTTATCAAAGCACATGTGATGGAGAAAGGCTCAGCATGCCTAAATCTAGGCGGTGATTGAGTCTAACATTACACATAGAGTGAATTAGAAAAGAGAAAGTAATTAAATTTGATTGAGCCATTTCACTGGAGGCAGGAAGCCAAACGTTCTAGGTTGATACATTTACCAGAAGAGTCATCTTCACACTGCATCCTGAAGCTGTTTTCAAACTATGAGTACAGAATTACCCCTTGCAGTGGCACAACATGACGACATTGTAGAGATAGAAGCATAAATAAGTGGTTTGTCGACTTCTGTTTGTTTGGTCACTTTCATGGAGTGTTATACTATATACAGGTCCTTCTCAAAAAATTAGCATATTGTGATAAAGTTCATTATTTTCCATAATGTAATGATAAAAATTAAACTTTCATATATTTTAGATTCATTGCACACCAACTGAAATATTTCAGATCTTTTATTGTTTTAATACTGATGATTTTGGCATACAGCTCATGAAAACCCAAAATTCCTATCTAAAAAAATTAGCATATTATGAAAAGGTTCTCTAAACGAGCTATTAACCTAATCATCTGAATCAACTAATTAACTCTAAACACCTGCAAAAGATTCCTGAGGCTTTTAAAAACTCCCAGCCTGTTTCATTACTCAAAACCGCAATCATGGGTAAGACTGCCGACCTGACTGCTGTCCAGAAGGCCATCATTGACACCCTCAAGCAAGAGGGTAAGACAGAAAGAAATTTCTGAACAAATAGGCTGTTCCCAGAGTGCTGTATCAAGGCACCTCAGTGGGAAGTCTGTGGGAAGGAAAAAGTGTGGCAAAAAACGCTGCACAACGAGAAGAGGTGACCGGACCCTGAGGAAGATTGTGGAGAAGGACCGATTCCAGACCTTGGGGGACCTGCGGAAGCAGTGGACTGAGTCTGGAGTAGAAACACCCAGAGCCACCGTGCACAGGCGTGTGCAGGAAATGGGCTCCAGGTGCCGCATTCCCCAGGTCAAGCCACTTTTGAACCAGAAACAGCGGCAGAAGCGCATGACCTGGGCTACAGAGAAGCAGCACTGGACTGTTGCTCAGTGGTCCAAAGTACTTTTTTCGGATGAAAGCAAATTTTGCATGTCATTCGGAAATCAAGGTGCCAGAGTCTGGAGGAAGACTGGGGAGAAGGAAATGCCAAAATGCCTGAAGTCCAGTGTCAAGTACCCACAGTCAGTGATGGTCTGGGGTGCCATGTCAACTGCTGGTGTTGGTCCACTGTGTTTTATCAAGGGCAGGGTCAATGCAGCTAGCTATCAGGAGATTTTGGAGCACTTCATGCTTCCATCTGATTTCATTTTTCAGCACGATCTGGCACCTGCTCACAGTGCCAAAACCACTGGTAAATGGTTTACTGACCATGGTATTACTGTGCTCAATTGGCCAACTGACCTGAACCCCATAGAGAATCTGTGGGATATTGTGAAGAGAAAGTTGAGAGACGCAAGACCCAACACTCTGGATGAGCTTAAGGCCGCTATCGAAGCATCCTGGGCCTCCATAACACCTCAGCAGTGCCACAGGCTGATTGCCTCCATGCCACGACGCATTGAAGCAGTCATTTCTGCAAAAGGATTCCCGACCAAGTATTGAGTGCATAACTGAACATAATTATTTGAAGGTTGACTTTTTTTGTATTAAAAACACTTCTTTTATTGGTCGGATGAAATATGCTAATTTTTTTAGATAGGAATTTTGAGTTTTCATGAGCTGTATGCCAAAATCATCAGTATTAAAACAATAAAAGACCTGAAATATTTCAGTTGGTGTGCAATGAATCTAAAATATATGAAAGTTTAATTTTTATCATTACATTAGGGAAAATAATGAACTTTATCACAATATGCTATTTTTTTGAGAAGGACCTGTATACACTGAAAATATATAATATGTTTTACTGACATAACCTGAATTTGCAGTCATTTACAGATGAAAAAATAATAGTGGCCCAAAGTTGTTGCCTTTTGGTGAATTCAAATATTTTGAAACCAAAATATGTCATTTAGCCTATGTGATTCGTGCAGAACCAATTTTTTAAATGCGAGTGGTTGGGGGAATTCATCCAAAATGTTACAAAATATTAATTTGTCAACACAACCGAAAAGTTTAAGCTTATAATGAGATATGAATTGTATATACATTTCAGCCTTTTGTGAAAATGACACTCACAAGGGAATATGTGTTCCAAATGCAGAAATAAGGTGCAATGAAGGTCTCTAGTGCTGATTGTTTAAATTCATTTGTATCTATAAACTACAGAATATGTGAAAGAGTGAACCGATGCAGAACTTATAGGCCTAATATTCCTTTGGAATAGCATCATAAGTAGACTAGAAACCCTTGCTATCAGAGGTCTCTACGATCAACTTAGGATCACAACGCTTTTGGGAAAAGCAGCCCAGAACAGTTACTAAATGAACATCAGAGTCATTGCATTACTAAACTGCAAACTATCATTCCTCGCTTTCCCGCTGCCACATTTCCTACCTGCGCCTGCACTGCCTGTGAAATACGAAGTGAGAAGCAGTCACACTTAATGAATTACCTCAGGAATTATTAATGTGAACTACCCATGCATGGTAAATAAATACCCTGCAATTGTACTTTTGGTATACTAAATTGGTATACTTAAAGTCTGCTAAATTGGAACAACTAATTTTGTACTTAATGCAATTTAATTATCCAGAAATAGCGCTGAGGTGCAACTAAAGATATACTGAAGTACTGTATATTTGATTGTGCTAAAGTGGAACTATTGCAAGTATATTTTAGGTACACTTTAAATATCTTGCATTTAAAGACGGGTGTTATACACTGCTTTTGATTCCAGTTTCTGCTTGTGATCGATTTCATTATGCGGCGAGCTGTGGACCCGGCGGACTTTGGATTATCATGGATGGACATGCATTGCCTTGCAGACCTCGACTTCGCCGACGATATCGCTCTCATCGGCCGAACGCAGAAGATTCTCAGTGATATGACCGGAAGTAAGAAGAGGCCTCGAGAGTTGGATTACGATTTGACACCTCGAAGACCAAGATTATAAGCATTGGGTATGCATGTTTAAACATACCAGTCCGTATTGGGCAACTACAAATTTAAGAAGTCGACAACTTCATCTATCTGGGAAGTGTCGTGGCCAGCGATGGGGATGCGGAGCGCGATGGGGTCTCTCGAATCGGAGAGGGTTTCGCAGTTTATCAGCAGCTCCGCCCCATCTGGCGCACCAATACCATCAGCCTAAAGATTAAGCTTCGCATCTACAACGCCATCATCATCCCGACTGCGACATATGCATGCGAGACTTGGAAAATGACAGCAAGTATTAAACGTCAACTTAACGTTTTTCACTAACGCAGTCTTCGCCGCATCCTACGAATATCATACCACGATCACATAACGGATGATGAAGTTTACTGCAGAGCATTGTCACGGGCCCACGCAGACAGTTACAGAACGCCAGTTCCAGTTTGCGGGCCATATCTTACGAAAACCGACACCGTGTTTAACAAGGACAGCTGCGATGTGGAAGCCCAGGCAAGGGAAGTGAGGCCGCCCGAATATCAGCTGGCGCAGCACATTCATTCAAGATCTCTCGGTCGCTCACGGGACGAGGCTGAAACCGCCGCACAATGGAGAGCGCTAGTCGCCCAATGCGCCATACGGTGCTGGAGGAACTAAGTCTAAGTGTTATACAGAGATCATACTATCCTTACTAATAGTGATGTGAAAACACATTTTAGACTTAATACAGTACACTGACCAGCTTCATTCGTCCCAATGGAAAGCATATTTACACTAGGGCTGGGTTGAAAATATCAATTAATCAAATTAATTGCTCTTTAATTGCATTTTGATGAACCAATATTGATTCTTAAATCCCAAGACTCCACTATTTCCACACATAAATGAAGTACTAGAGTACAAGTGGAATGAACATGATCAGTCACACATGCATGCTGTCACATTATCCAGTCACCACAGAACTACATTTCCCAGCATCCCGCCTGGTCCTCACCTGCACTCAGTCAGCCATCATGCCATGCTGCTGATCATCACCTCATTTACACACACACACACACACACCTTGCCTACCCCTCAGGGTCTGGTCTCATTTTGCACTACTCTGTTTGAACTAACCTTCGACTTATCCTGTTTTCAAGTGATCGTTTGTTTTCATTGTTCCCTGTTATACCTGCCTGCACCTGCATCCGAAAAGGACTTTTGTTATTCAGGTTAAGTTGTTTGCAATTCTCAGAATTCTATTACTCACCTACAGCTATCACTTTACCTAATAAAACCAATTTTGGAAATTACCTTTGTATATCCTCTTCTTTTGCCTTTTATTGTCTTTTTGTCTTTGTAAAAGTCTTATTGTCTTTTAGTGGCAACTTATGTGGCATTATTGCAATAAGACACTTCAAAAGACTAGACTAAACTAAACTTTGACAAAAATACTGATTTAATGTATTTTATAATGTTTAAATGAATATTTTGTGTGTATATATATATATATATATATATATATATATATATATATATATATATATATATATACACACAAAAGCTGTTATAAGAGCAGTTGGCCACATCCAGAAAAAAATGAATGGATTTATATAGGACTCTGCTGGATGTATATGGTAATTACTTTTTTTTTTTCTAAAACTGTATTTCCTACAGAGTTCTCTCTAACCAGCATATGGCAGAATTCTGCCTCAACATATCCAGAAACAATTCATATTTCATTTTGATCATCATTAAAGTGTTTTTCTTTTCATAAAAATGTAGTATTTCATATGCATGCTAATGGTGTGGTTGAGAAATTTTGTAGTAAATAGGTAAAAAAAAATTAAAAAAAAAAAAGTACTTCATATCTCCCAAAACACAGCATAAATGTATATAGACGAGAAGTTAATGGAAAATATATATATAATTTGTATTAAAATCTATTTTTTATACAGTTGCTCTATAAATGTCTGGGGTCATATTGACACCCAAACACCATGAGTGTAAACAGGAAGAATGAGAGTGTGTGTGTGTGTGTGTGTGTGTGTGTGTGTGTGTGTGTGTGTGTGTGTGTGTTGGGTAGGTTTAGGGGTAGGGTTAGTGTAAGGGGACAGAATATACAGTTTGCACAGCATAAAAATCATTATGACTATGGAAAGTCCCCATAAAACATTAAAAACCAGGTGTGTGTGATTAATGTAAATATTTGCTTGCTTTTGCTTTGCTCAGTGGAAACATTTTGAAGATACAACTCAACCCACACAACATCAAGCATTTAAGTCTGCAGGGAGGAAATCTGCACTGAGGCATTATGGGATAGAAACACAGCTCACTCTCACAGAGTCTATAATCGATCATACTCCACCACATGAAATAAGTCAGAATCAAGTCAAAACTCACAATCAAATGTGTCATGTTCAGTAATCTCTTCAAGCAGGAACACTGATCAATATTCCTGTCCTTCAATGTAAAATTAAAGACTTTTCTTCTTGCTAGCTATCACCAAATAAAGTAAATGGCCCAGTCCCAATTCGCCTACTCTTTTTGTGAAGAAAAAGTACATACTTTTGAGAGTGTAGCAAAAGAGTAGGCGAGCTTTGGGACATTCTATCACGTCATCTTTAACGGACAGATCCGTTGCGTGCATCCTGTCACCGTAAACTGCCCTGTCAATCATCTTGTCAGAGTTAAAATCCTCCATTCAATCTAATTTGATTTCCTACCGTTTCGGAGAGCACGTTCATCTGCCAGTCGTGGGTCTTTCATGCGGAGACTCTCCTCATGTGTTTGCAATTTGAATATAATGATGCATTTAAAAGGTAATGGCTAAACATATCTTTAAAAAAGTTCACAAAGCTGCTGCAATATAATGTAGACAGCGTTAAATAAATACATTTTCGTCAGGTTAGATACTGATAATTAATCACTCAAACCCCTTTATCTAAACCTCTCTACATAACCGCCGGACTCGCGCGTCCTCCATGTCTGTAGTTTTTTATTTTTTTTATTTTTTTAACACTCGTGTTTGTAGTTATAACCGAATCCTCATCCAACGCACGATGGGTTGTGGGCAATATTAGCCGTTAGAGTGTGCATCGATCTGCACTTCGGATTCTGACCGGAAATAGTAGACCATTCGGGTGTCTTTGGAACACTCATTTCAACATACTACGATTTGGGACGGACTTATTCTATTTTTCGAATACTATTTAGGACGGATAGTAAGCGAATTGGGACTGGGCCAATAACACAGCCAGATAACCTTAGCATCACTTTCATTTTTATTCTTCAGATGATACAAAAATCTGTACTTAGCATAAAGCATGCTTTTGCAGAAATAACATGCCACATAAATATAGTGGTCATTTTGTACCACAGTATTACCATCTGGTACAGCACAGTACTCTTTGTAAGCATGTCATTGAGGTATTAAAGTAATGATGTGAGTTTTTCAGTGTTTGTGTCTCTATGGTGCTGAATACATTTTACTGGAACTGAATGAATCAGTGACATAATGCTGCTGTGTCAGTTCCTGTCTTGAGCTGCATGATAAACCATCTCTCCGATGGACCCGTTGGACTCAGCGATCATCAAGCCTTATATCAGTACCGGCCTACAGAACGAGGCAGCAGCGGCTCCAGGCATGAGGCCAAGAGTGAGACTCTTATTGGTTGGCCAGTCTTCTTTGCAGTGTGATGGAAAAGACGTTAGAACCCCTCTCCATATCTATAAGCAGACAAAGCACAAACCCCATCCTATCTGGGTCTAAGGGACCATTTATAGTGGGCACTGCTGGCTGGTGCGGGAGCTAAAGCTGGAAAAGGTCAGTACTTTTAGATTGGAGAGATATACATTTGATTACAAGGGAGAAAACCAAGTCAAGTCAAATTTATTTGTATAGTGGATTTCAAAGCAGTTTTATAGAAAATAATGATGGCAATGTTTAAAATATCTTAATATCTTCATGCCCTAAAGTCACATTTAGCAGATTAGAGCTGGGCAATAATATAGTTTACATTTTGCAACAATATAAACAATTAAACACTTGAGATTTTCTATATAGTACATATTTTGCTTTATATGAACATACTACGGGTAAGTGTTGTTGTCACAATACACTGCAATTTCCAAATTCGATACGATACCTTGAAAAATATCAATATTCAATGCCATTCTTGATACCACAGGAAAACTGCCATATATACAGCCATACAGATTAATGTCATCATTGTTTCATAATTTAGGTAATTTTGTTTTAATAGCTTGCACACTGCACAGGAAGGCTTTATTTGAATTGTTGAATTACAGTTGTGGTCAGAATGAATGGCACCCCTGGTAAATATGATCAAATTTGTCTGTAAAAAATAAATCTGCATATCCTTTTGATGTTTCATTAAAAAAAATTGCAAAAATGTAACCTTTCATTGAGTAAAAAAAATTAAAGTGTGTGTGTGTGGGGGGGGGGGGGGATTACATTATGAAATGAATGTTTTTCTCCAAAACACGTTGGAAGCCTATAAAGCCTAAAAAAATATACCAGACAATCCCTACATCACCACATGTTGTTTGGGAGGGTTTCAAGAAAAATCCTCCTCGCTCCTCCAAAAACAAACTCCAGCATATTCAGTTGTCAGACATGACTGGAACTTCAGAAGGGACAGGATTCTGTGGTCAGATGAAACAAACAAAAGGGCTTTTTGGCAGCAAAACCACCAGATGTGTTTGGTGCAAACAGGGATAAAAGTTACCCCCCACTTTCAATTCTTTTACTTCAATGAAAGGTTAGATTTTTGCGGATTTTTTGAATGAAAGATCAAAAGGATAAACATTATTTTTTACAGCCAATTTTGATCATATTTACCAGGGGTGCCATTAATTCTGACAACAACTGTACATTTACAAATAAAGACAAGCAAACATTCAGTAATAAAAACAAATAAAACAAATTGCAAACGATGGCAAAATAAATACAATATAATAAAGGGACAAGTAAAGTAAACATGGATTTAAGTTTTTCAGGTGGGTCTTCAGTATTCAGGTAAGAAATACTACAGAAATGAAAGTAAAAAAAATGTAAAATAACACTGGATAGTTTTCATTGTAAAAATTAAATGCAGATTAATGCTTACAACTAAAGTTACAAAACAAGAACAGCGAGTGATTTTCTCTTTCTCTTTTGTTCTTTGATTAACATGACAGACAGCAGCAGGTTTATTAGGCTGCTGTCACTTTAAGAGCTTATGCACAGATCCAATATACTGTTACACAACATGCGATTTCTCTCAACTGTTTACATTCCAAAACTGACCAAATATACCTGAATACTTAGCAAAATGGGCATTTTGACATATTTTGTTATGTATTTGACCAATTAAGCGCAATAATCCACGAAAAAGGACGGTGTCAAATTGGTACTTGAGATCTGTTTGTGAGGAGACTTTATGTGAGCAGCACTTATAAAGTTGTGCGTGCGCTTTTGGTGTGAGGGATTGACTAAAATAATGCGCAATAGAAGCACTATTCAACAGGAGTGAATGAGACGAGTGAGTGAGAAGACCCGGGTGTGTTTCAAATGGTCAACTCGCCAATGGAGAGAAGAGAGACAACGCACAGCTGGTATCGGTGTATCGATACTGCAGAAAAGGAGTTTTGGAACCGTTTCAGATATTTTAGTGTCTATAGACCAATTTCGAGCCGACGTCACAGTGACGTCATTTGCAGCTGTGGTGGCAGAAAAACAGCGGAAACAAACGACCATCTATGACTGAATCGGGCGAGACTCCCCACAAAAATGTCTTGTTGTGCTGTTGGATGGCAGAATAGGAATATCAAAAAGACCAAAAAGATTTTTTTTAGAAAACCGTCGCCGAAGACGCCATTTGAAGCTAAACGTAGACGTTTATTTGCAAGCCATTAAACGGACAGACTGGAGTGAAGAAATCATCCGCAATTCTCGTCTCTGCAGTGCTCATTTCACAATTGCAGTTCCCCGTCAGTATGCAGTTGTTTGATCTGTTAACAATAGCCCATGTTTTGTATAGATGAGTTTTGTGTCCTTGCCACTGGCTAGGCAAAACGTTGTATTACACAAAAGTAATGAGACAACTCTTGATATTCGATATCCTGGACATGACCGCAAAGTACAAAGTTGTATGCCTCAAGAGACTTGTATGCCTTTAGTTTTTCTTTAGTGTAGACGCTGGGTTTTTCTATCAGGTATAAGATGATGTCCGGCCACTGCAGCTTTGGCCATTTAGCTGGATCTCTCACCCATTGCCCCGACAGTGAGTACGGGTCAGGAAACCTCACCCCGTTGCTAAGCGTTAGCTTATTAATGTAAGACAGTCGATCTTCTACTGGTAAACCATTAAAATAATTTGAGAAAGAATCCGGATGATCCATATTCTTATGGTTTGAATTAGATTTTACCGTTGAAACCTGATACCGCTCCTACAGAGCTGTCACTTTCTGCCACCAGTTCGGCCCCACCCACAAAAAACGTCATCTCTGTTTACAAACACAAAATTGGTCTATACATATCGTAATATCAATATTTTTGAAAACACTACTAGGGGTGTAACAACACACTCCGCATTTACTCTGCATAACAACCTCAGGTATGCATTATTTTTCTCACTATTCAACAGCACGTTGTCAGTTATTCCTTATACATCTGATGCTAACTTAAACCTGTATGAATATCACTCTCCATGAGACATACTGTTAGCTTGGCTCCGCCCTCCTACGTACTTCCGCTCAATTTTCATTTTCCTTCAGTACTACGTCTGGGATTGTGCTGTAGTCTTTGGTTTCCTCCAGTCAATTTTTTACCGGGCCAATCAGCGAACAGAGGGAGTGGCTGAGAACAATGACGTTGATGTCATGCGTTATTTTGAGTTGTAGTTCAGTAATGGCAGCGGAGAAAGATGCGAGCGAAGCTATTCGGTTTGTTTTGGCAACGCTGCCGAATATCCAGAAGTTAAAGCCGGAGCAAGAACAATCTTTGCTTAGTTTTGTTGGTGGCCATGATGTTGTGGCCCTCCTCCCCACGGGGATCAACATGACATACGTCACGACCAAACGTTAGCGATTGGTTATGGCAGATAGAGTGACTCTGGGCAGATCCAATAGTTTTAGACTTCAATTGAGTACCCGCCTACAAGGAAGTTAACGCTTGTCAATGGAGCGGTGCCAGACTCTGTACAAATGAAATGTACAAGAGTCTGGTGGGACCAGGCTAACATACTGTTGCATTTTTTAATAATTCAAATGGCCCAAAGTCAATTATTCCACTTATATGGTTACCACACCTCAAAAGATTGTTCAGATGGTTTATTTCAAGACATTTGTCAGGTTTTTGTCCTTAAAATGCTCTTGTGTGTAGGACTAATTTCCTATGCATCTCATCCCATGCCTCTGTAGCTAATTCCAAAAGGTCATTTTAGAGCTAGTAACGGAGGCTTGAGCCAATTGCAGACTAATGCAGTTATTAGAGAGAGATTGATTGATCCTTCACCTCCACTTATTCAACAATCATCACCAGCTGTCTGCAATCCCCTCATCACCAGATATAAGGACACTTGGGGCATATTCATAGTAAATTATTGGCGGTGGAGCACGACTGCTCCGTGAATGGATCAGAGGAAGGTAGGGGGAAAAATGGAGTATAACGAAGGGAGATTTGAAGAATGTGGGGTGGAAAAGAGGGGACGGTCGAATGATAAAGATAAAAGGAATAAAAGAGTAAGAAGTGATAAAGATGATGATTCGGAAAAAAGCAGGAGAATTTACAGAAAGAAATGGAGAGATATGAGGTTGTAATACGATTTAATGAAAAGAGCCAGGCGATCATGAAGGTTAGCCCGTTTGTGCTAACAACAACTCTGGCAAATAAAATAGGGGACATTGAATTTGCAAAAATTCTTAATGATGGGAATTTATTGGTGAGGTGTGCTGATGCAGGACAAATGGATAAAGCTTACGGATATAGCAAATTAAGGATATAGCAAAATGTAAGGTGGAAAACTCTGGAAGGGTGGGAATACGGAAAAAAGATGTAAAGATAGGAGTGATTACAGGGGTACCATTGAGTGTAAAAATGGAGGAATTAAAAAATAATATTAAGGGAGCAAAAGTTGTGAGTGTACAAAGAATGAAAACAAAAAGGGATGGAGTGGTAAAGGAGTGATTACAGGGGTACAATTGAGTGTAACAATGGAGGAATTAAAGAAGAATATTAAGGGAGCAAAAGTTGTGAGTGTACAAAGAATGAAAACAAAAAGGGATGGAGTGGTAAAGGACAGTGAAACGTAGTCAATAGAATTTGAAGAAGAGAGTGTGCCAAAGAAAGTATTTTTGAGATTTATGAGTTATCCAGTGAGGATGTTTGTTCCAAAACCAATGAGGTGCTTTAACTGTCAAAGGTTTGGTTACACCGCAAAAAAACTGTAATAGGCAGAAAAGATGTGCAAGATGTGGAGGGGATCATGATTATGGACTGTGTGTATGGTTCAGGGATATCTCCAAAATGTTGCAATTGTGGAGGAGGCCAGAATGTGGCTTTTAGTGGATGTGAAGTAATGAGAAGGGAGACAAATAAATATCCAAAAGATAAGAGTGGAAAGAAAAGTTACCAATGCAGAAGCTGTAAAAGTATCAAGAGAGAAGGAAAATAAAACACACAAGGAAGTAGATATGGTAACACATAAGCAACAACAAAGAAATCCTGAAGGAATATATGTTAAAAAAAGTGGAACTAGTTACATTTATAGCCGGTGTGATAAATAGTATTGCAGAAGTAAAATCCAAAAATGAAAAAATTCAGTTGGTGGTTAAAGCTGCAGTTAATCACTTAGGATTAGTAGGACTGACATGGGAAGAGATGAGGGAAATCCTTACAAATCAGTCAAGCCAAGAAGTGTCATGTATTGGATAATAATAATAATGGTTCTAATTTTACAATGAAATGCCAGTAGTTTATTGGCCAATGGACAGGAATTTAATTTTTTGAATGAGTTGGATGAAAAGCCAGATGTAGTGTGTAAGCAAGAAACCTGGTTGAAGCCAAATTTAGATTATAAATTACTTGGATATACAGGAATAAGAAGAGATTGGAATACTGGAGAGGGAGGAGGGGGATGTGCCACATTCATTAAGACGGGAATATCATATAGATTACTGGGGAAAGGTGAAGAACAGGAGTACATAGTGGTGGAGGTGTGGGAAAGGGGAGGGGCAATTAGTATTATTAACTACTATAACCCATGTAAAAGACTGGAATTAGATCATTTACTAAGGATGTCAGGGCAATATAGGCAAAAAATAACCTGGTGTGCAGATTTTAATGTGCATAGTTAAATATGGGGAAGTAAACAAACAGATGCTAATGGTAAGGTAATTGAAGAATTGATGGATGAAAGAGAATTGGTCTGATTGAATGATGGGAGAGGAACAAGAATAAATATATCAACAGGGAATGAGTCAGCATTGGACTTAACTTTAGTGTCTAATTCACTGGCTGGAAATAGTAATTTAGAAGTTTGGACAGCAACTACAGTGGGGAGTGATCACTACCCTGTCTTTTGTTCAGTGGGTCAAAGATTGGAAGTAGGTCCAGATGATAGAATTCCTAAGTGGAAGTTTGGGAAAGCTGATTGGGTTAATTTTCAGAAATTGAGTGATGATTCCATGACTAGGGTTGAAGTTTCAGGAAGCATAGATGATGTTAACAACCAGATAACTACAGCAATTATAATGGCAGCAGAGGAAGCTATTCCTAAAGCGAGAAACAGTGTAAATCGAAAATTGGTGCCTTGGTGGAATGAAGAGTATTATCAAGCGGTAAGAGACAGAAATAAAGCATTTAGATTGCTTAAAAGAACACATGCTATGAATCATTTAATTCAGTACAAGAAAGCTCAGGCAGTGGTTAGAAGAACAATTCGACAGGCACATTTTTTTTGATGAAATAGGAAGAACTACTCCGGTGGGAGAAGTATGGAGAATGATAAAAAAGGATGGGGGGAGACAGGAGGCAGTGGGATTATCCAGTTATGTCATTTGAAGAGGAAACAGCAGTTTCCAACAGAGAGAAAGCAGAAATTATGGCAAAATCCTTTATAAAGGTACATAGTTCTAGTCTGGGTTTCCCCATGCTGCCTTCCTGCAGCGCGATTTTATTCACGCTGAAAGGCAGTATGGATACCATGGTCCAGATTTTCGCCTCATCGAGGGAACCAATCACAGAACGGGGAGGGAGCAGCAAGACGATGACTACATCAACGATTGGCTATGAGCTACGTACAGGCGCATTTGATAGACATTCTTAGCACCCAATAAACGGCGCAGGGCATTCGTAAACCACGCCTCAAATACGAGAAAATGTACATGTGGTTCCCAGACCCAAGTCTCAACGAGAATTGGGTCTGGCGTTAGCCAGGCTAACATAGTTCTGAAAATTTGGAAGAAGGAATGAGAAGATTGATAACATTTAATCAGTATATTCATAAATTAAATGGAAAGGAAGATACTAAAAATGAATTAGATGAATCATTTACCTTGGCAGAGTGGTAATAGTAATTTCAATAGCAAAACCTACATCTCCGGGAAAAGATCAAGTTTGTTATATTATGTTAAAACAATTGGCGGAAAAATCAAAGTTGAAGTTGCTGGAGGTATATAATAAAATATGGAAGGAGGGAAAGTTACCAAATATCTGGAAAGAAGCGGGAGTGATTCCGATAAGGAAACCTGGTAAGGATCCAACTAAACCCATTAGTTACAGACCAATAGCTCTTACTTTTAATTTATGCAAAATTATGGAAAGGATGATAGTAGATAGATTGACCCATGACATAGAAAAGAGAGGATTATTGGCTAGCTGAGTGGATTTAGGAAGGGAAGAAGCACAATAGACGGAAATAAGAAAGGCGCAAGCGAATAAAGAGACTTTAATAGCGGTATTTTTTGATATAGAAAAAGCATATGATATGATGTGGAAGGAGGGGTTTATTAATCGAAACGAATAAGATGGGGGTTGGAGGGAAAAAGTTTAACTGGGTAAAGGATTTTCTTTTCGGACGGAAAATACAAGTGAGGATAGGGACAGACATGTCAAATCAATACACAGTTGGAAATGGTACACCACAAGGGAGTGTGATAAGCCCATTACTCTTCATTATTATGATCAACGATATATTTGAAGAAGTTCCAGAAGACATTGGAAGGTCTTTGTTTTCAGATAACGGGGCGTTGTGGAAGAGAGGAAGGAATATAGATTATGTAGTTAGGAAGACACAGGAAGCAATTGATAAAGTGGTGGAGTGGGGATATGATTGGGGATTTAGATTTTCTTTAGAAAAGACTCAGTCTGTCTTTTTTACTAGAAAAGAGTTCAGGAAGGAGTAAAGCTAAGAATGTATGGAAGATATTTAGAGAGGGTTGGAACTTTAAAATTTTAGGAGTTAGTCAGGATTCACGATTGACATTTGCTGATTATATCAGGAAAATGGAGGAAAAGGGGAAAAAGGTAATAAATGTGATGAGATGTTTGAGGGGAAGAGAATGGGGTGCAAGTAGATCATCACTGAAAAGAATATATGTGGCATTAATACGATCAGTGCTAGATTATGGAAGCGTAGTATTTGGATTGGCAGCTAAGTCTCAGTTAAAATGATAGATGCAGTCCAGGCTCAGACTCTGAGAATCTGCTGTGGAGCTTTCAAAACAACACCTGTAGCAGCCATACAGGTAGAAATGGGAGAATTACCACTAGAGATAAGGAGGAAACAGTTAATGGCAAACTATTGGGCTGGTTTACAAGGGCATAATAATCCGCATCTCACTAAAGCAGTATTGCAGGAAAGCTGGGAGTATGGTAAAAATTTAAAGGAAAATTTTGGATGGATTGGAAATGATATAGCTAAAGAATTAGAAGTGTATAATTTGAGTATGAGTCCCACGATAGTTTATCCAGAGATTGCTCCATTGAAGATAGTTTGGCCTGAGATAGACTGGTCTGTGTTACAGGAAAAAAGGAAGGTGCAGGAAGATACTAACTTAGAAAGAGTGTTCAAAAATCGGTTATTGGAAAAATATAATGCATATAATCCAGATTTATACAGATGGTGCTAAGAATCCAGAGACAGAAGCAACAGGATTGGGGGTGGTGATACCAGATAAAGGAATAGGAATCAATAGGAGAACATCTAATAAACAAGGGGTATATACAGTAGAAATGCTGACAATATTAATTGCATTACGATGGGTAGAAAAGACGGGACAGAACAAAGTTTTGGTATGTTCAGATTCATCATCAGTTTTAACAAGCTTAAGGTCATTCAAATCAAATAGTCGTCAAGATATATTGTTTGAAGTACTACAGTCAGTAACAAGAATAGTAATTCAAGGTGGACAAGTAAAGTTTATATGGGTACCAGGACATGTAGGGATAAGGGGGAATGAAATGGCAGATAAATTAGCAAAAAGGGCATTGACAAAAGGAAATATAGAAATGCAAGTTAGTATTAGCAAAGCAGAGGTTAAAAGTGTGATAAAGGATCAAATAAATCTAAAGTGGCAAGAAAGGTGGGATAGAGAGGGGAAAGGGAGACACTTATCCCCTCTCTATAGACACTTTCAAAGGGATGTTAAAGATACAAGGGTTGGAAGTGGAAATAGGAGAGAAGAAATTGTGATATCTAGGTTAAGATTGGGACATTGTTTGTTAAATAAAACACTTAAGTTAATAGGGAAACATAATACTGGACTGTGTGATGGATGCCAGGAAGAGGAGTCTGTAGAGCATATAGTTTTGAGATGTAGTAGATATGGAGCACAGAGAGAGATGATGAGGAATAAGCTGAGGGAGATGGGAGTGCAGAACATCACATTAAAAGGGTTATTGAGCAGCGATAGGATTCAGACTAGAATTTTTATGACTTTCTTAAGAGACACAGGGGTTTTTAAAAGGATATGAAGAATTGCAGTATTGAGGAGGGTTAAAAGTATTATTATTGCTGTTGTCATTATTAGAATTATTATTATTGTTATTATTGTGCAGAAGGACTGGGATGAGGTGTGAGTGTGAGAAGGAGGGTGAGTGATTTACTCTGTAAACCTATTTTCTGATTCACACTGCAGAAGGTGGCGGAAATGCACCAATAAGCTGGATGCCAACCGCCGTAAAATAGCAACAAGACTGTAACAGCCCATAGTCCTGTTACTATGAATTATAGTAGTATACTATAGCTCTTCTCCTCCAGCTTAAAACCAGATGAAGTAGTAGAGGAAGGGAGATTGTTTGGTTAGGAGGAAGCATGGTCTTCTTCTCAGGCTACCTTCAACTCCGAAGAGTCCAGACTGGGAAACATTTGTGTTTTAAGCTCAATCCATGTAAGTGTTATCCTATGTTTGATTTGTTCTTTGTATTTTCTAAATAGACTTTACACATTAATTGTAATTTGTTTCTTGTGTTTGCTCGATGTCATTTATGGTTGTTAGCAAGCGAACACTATAATCTAATCTATTGGTAGTTTTATTACTACTAATATGCTCACTGTGTGGATACGGGAAGCATTTCCACTTCGATACTTCAACATTGCACCATATAGTGGAGTTTTTGGGATTATTCAATCAAGGACTAAGCCATTTGTTTGGGAGCACATAGTGGATGGTTGTCATTTTGGACATCATCGTTTGACACGCACTGAAACGTATATATCATCATCATCGTCTACGTTAAGTACAAAGGACATTCATCAAAGGACAATCATGTTTCTAATTGGGCTATAGTCGAATATAGTATATTTTTATCCAAATTCTCTCTTGTTGTAATGTTGTTTGCCTTTATGCCATGTGATGTTGTTTGCCTTTATGCCAACTGGTTTTGTTTATACACATTTCTGAGTCTGTTGATTTCTTTTGGTTTGTTTTTCATCATCTGTTATTTTATTTTCATGCCAATTCTTACTTCTTACAATTCCTGCTGTGCACTCACACACAAGAATGCAACGCAAGATTTTCATAAAGGTATAACTTGCCATTTTGGTCTGTTTCTCACTCTATCTTCAGAACGCTTGGAATATACTGCACGAGTTGCATAGGATTATTTTACGACAGATTTGCATCGGCTTAATAAAATAAAAATCCACCATTCTCTGACAGTGTGTGTGTGTGTGTGTGTGTGTGTGTGTGTGTGTGTGTGTGTGTGTGTGTGTGTGTGTGTGTGTGTGTGTGTGTGTGTGTGTGTGTGTGTGTGTGTGTGTGTGTGTGTGTGTGTGTGTGTGTGTGTGTGTGTGTGTGTGTGTGTGTGTGTGTGTGTCCTGAAAAAAGAAGGTAATGAGCTTTTAGAATAACATAAGGTGAGTGAGTTACCCTAGTTCACAGTTGCAATAAGTTGCGATCCGGTTGCGATGGGTTCAATAAACTCAAACTAAATGAAATAAATAAGCAGATACAGAGCACAGACCAGCATTGAAGTGTTCAGGAAATACACAGCAGTTATAACTTTGTTTTTGCTGAGGTTATTTCCTTAATTTTGAGTATCAATTGATGCCATAGTAAACGACGAGGCTGAATAGCTCTTAGCTTCTTAGCTTTAATAGCTCTTATCTTTGCTGCTCTTATTTGTGTTTTATGTGTTATGCATGTATTATTTTCTTTTAATCTGGTTGTTCTGTAAAGCACTTTGGTCAGCCTACTAGCTGTTGTAAATGTGCTATATATAAATAAAGTGAACTTGAACTTGAATCCATTGTGCGTTCTCTCCGCGCTGTCACAGATCTTGGTGGTAATGAACACAATATGTTTTTTTTCGCCCAAATGGTCTCCATCCTATGCATTTTGTAATAATACAAAAACATTTTATAATTGACCATATTTGCCAGAAAATAAGTCGCATGTAGCCTACCTGAGTGTAAGTCACACCGGGTCATTTATAGTCATACAGATAATATGACATCATGTGAAAGAGCAAAATGTATATTTTTATTTGTTTACATTTAAAATAACTACATGCCATGCATAAAGAAAACAAGTTGCTTTAGCACATCTCTGTTTCCTTGAACATCTGGCGCACCAAAAATGAACCAAAAAACAGTGAATAGCCTTCTTGGCGCGCCTACTTTTGAAAGTCAACATTTAGATTATTTGAACGAAGTTAAATGCATTATATAGACCTAAGTCACTTTGGAATAAATCACAGCGCGTTTCATGATAAAAAAAAACTTGACTTTAGTTTACAGTTCGGAAAATACGGAAGGTTATGGCAAATTATTTCACAGACCCCCCCTGGCACTTGAGAACTGCTGGTCTACATCAGTCTATGGTCTACACAGAAGAAAGCCCTGTCTAGGCTCTTCCCCGGTACGGGTCGTGTCGAGCCATTAGTCTGGTTGTTTGATGGGAAAAAGATTAAATGTAGTAGTTGCAATAAAAGTGTTAAGAATCCGCACAACTGCAGCAGCGGAGGAGTATTATTCTGCTGTGAGGAATTGAGGAAGAACTGATGAAGGAACAGTTTGATCTTCGGCTGACAAATCAGAGGAAAGGGGAGTTTCATTCCCGGCTACGTATAGAAATTGAATATTCAAGCTGTTTATAAATTTTTCTACCTGAGAACGAAAAACGAAAAAATCAAGCTGAATACTTGTTTTTCGTTTTTTTTTTTATTAAAAAACGAAAAACAAACTGTTTTCTCGCATTTCTACTTTCAATATTAAATCAAAAAACGAGCGAACGCAACGTACACGGACCCTCTGCCTACTTCACAGTTTGATTGTGTATACTCACCCATCTCTCCAGTCTGTGTCCCCTGACAGAAGACCAGAACACAACCGATTGCAGCATGAGCATACTTCTCCGCACAAATGATTTGTTGTACTCCCTCAATCAAAATGGCTGTCCAGCACTACATTCTCTATGCTCTCCTATTCAGCAGAACAACGCCTGAAGGACAGCTCATTCTTCCTGTGATCCCTGAGTCCAATCCAGAGCCCACTCCAGTATCGACTCCAGCTTCCTATCTCCTCACAGTCTTCTAGTCCCATTGAGCTGATAGGGCCATTAAGGGAGACGTCTTCGTCTTCCCAGGTGTGAAACATAAATATTGATGATGATTCTCACCCTCCTCGCATACAGCTTTCTTACAAATTTAAAATCAATATATTGTTTTATGTGATTAAGTGGGCAGGATGATTTTCACATTGTTTTGAAGCAAAACTTCTCGGCTATAAGATACAGTTTTCAAAAGTCTTGTGAACAAATATTCAGTATGGGTTTTATGGCCTTATTTCAGTGACTTAATTGTTTTCACAAACCACGCATAAACGTAATTTTCTCAAAACTACAAACTTTTACATCCATGCTACTCACACATAGTATTGTAGCAGATTTGTGCTACAGTGTAATCAGACTTGAAAATGTTATAAGTAACAGAAATAAGCACAAATGTCAGGGCATGTCAGAACACCTCCAGGGCCCAGAGGCTTAATAGCAGGTATAACTCCTTAATATAACAAGCCGTGTTACTATGAGGAATGTTTACCTCAAAATGTAGATCTGTATGCAGGTACAAGATACTTTATCTGAATTAAATACATATACATCTCTCGCTTTTGCTCATGTGCCAGCAATTAATGTGTGCCATAGGCTGCCGACCTCTGCAATAAATCATTCCTTTTTTTTCATTTTAAAATAATTACGTCCAATTTCATGATGTTAAGAGGTGCTGTTATATTAAAAGTCTACATGTGGAATGGGAAAGTCCCACACATTGGTCTTCTCATTGGTTAAATGTTCTGTCAGGCAAAAATTTACCACAAAACCAATGTCTGGCAGTATACAGAAAAAAGTATAGGATGTCCCTCTGGAAACATCACAAAATCTGACTGCAAAATCTAAGCTTGGATATTGTGAGTCATGCGAATGCAGATTAGAAATCTGTCACAATGCTTTGCTCTTAGCTAGTCAACAGGTAAGGGTTTATGTTTCTAGCAACTATGGATGAATTTAGATACAAGTCTCTGGTACCTCGGTATAAAATATCTATACAAATAAGCAGCAAATAAACAGCCTGATAAAATTAAACCAGGTCTACTTGAATGTCAATAACTTGCAATTGATGTTGTAACAATATGAAAGTGCTGGCATCAGGTCCTATCCTTGAGAAAACGACATTCCTACTCTTCTTGCATTTCAAGACATACACACAAGGTTATTTGGGCCCTACTATCTGAATCGCAGATGTGTGTGTACCACATTTTTAAATCAAACTTTAAGTTACCCATCTGAGAGTGTTGGCTAAAATGTTTGGACTATAATCTGGCAAATGATATTCAGAAGAGACATCTAAAAGTAGAGGAATGTTACAGTGCTGCATGCAACAACAAATCTGACCCGACAAACAATCCAGCATAACCCTAGTCACAGCCTCAGACGTCTCGGACCGTTGGCTGAACGTCTGATGCATATGGCACACTTTTCTGGAAACATTTCAGGACTTTCTTAGCCGTGATCTGATTGGTTGAATTCTGCAGGATGTCTGGGAGACGTGTGTGTGTCGCATTCTTTTTCGGCCCGCCAGGAAACAAATGCCGTGACGCCAAAACCCCTCGTGGAAGAAGAAAGCCGTTGTGCTTACAACTGTGACAATGAGCGCTTACCAGGATCAACTAAACACTGGATTTACAAAAGTATGTGAAATTCGCAGCTCCATTGTTGCAGTAAACTTGCACAACATCCTTGAATTAATAATTAATTAGATGCACGCCAGTCTTTTATTGTAAACATCGACATTATATTTTCACGCCCCTAAACATGACACGGAACAAAATGAACTGTGATTGGTTGCGTTACATGTCAGTGAAACGTCCTCTTGGGCGAGCGGTCCTTGACCAAGAAAAGCTGCGATAGAGACCAGACCTCCTGCCGTCAGTCTGAAGCGCTGGCTACGCGAGACTACCATAACCCTGACCAGCACATATTTATGTCTTAAAGGTGGGGTATGTGATTCTCTTTTTTGTCCATTTTTTCAAAATAACTTGAAATCCTTTTCCTAACCCACTTACAGCCACTGAGTTAGAAGCACTGAAATTAAAATTAAGCAATTTAATCATCTGTGGAACGAGCAGGACTCAAAAAACTCCAGCCAATCATTTCCAAGACCACCTGGAATCATTGGACAGTAAGTTCGTCAATCAAACGGTTGTACCATACCCCCCTCCCCCCAGCGCGCGTGACCCCCTTCGTGCGCATACTCAAAGCTCGTGACGCTTGCACATCTCGTCAGTAAAGCCGGTTCCATGATTAGTAGTAAATCGTCATTACAATCTCTCGCGCATCTGAGTTTTCGCTCGTGCATGATTGCGCGTCCATGTTCTTCGAATGGGTGGAGTCAGAGCCAGCGTTGGAGGAAAGAAGGTAGGACCATTTGAATTGTGTATTTTCAAAATCTGCCGGTCGTTTTCCAAATCACATACCCCACCTTTAAGGCAAGACATCCCAGTTGAATAGGGTAAAAAAAGAACTAATAGATATCACCATACTTCAGCAGTTGATTGATTACACTAATAATTGCAAAAAAAATTGTATTACAAGTTTTCTGAAATGGTATGTTTAAATATGCAAATGAGGCATTATCTAATTAAATATGCACTAATTTGCATACATTTCTAGAACAAAAATCTGGACATTGGATGATTCAAAATTCTTGTTTCTTTTTTTTATATTTTAGAGTCAAAGGTTTTTACAGCGGGGATTTTGGATATCTCTATTTATCAGTCCACAAATCAGAAATTACTGTCAACAGCCAAAAAAAAAAAAAAAAAATCACCATTTTTTTAAGGAATAAAATGTTTATTTAAGGAATATCAATTATATATGAACAACCCCTCTGTAAAAATCTTCAGAATATAGATAAGAATAAAACTGTAAAGTTGGGTGTGTGTAAGTGTTACTGAAGTGGAGATTTCTGGCCAGAGATTTCTGGCTACTCATTTTGACAAAATGGCCTTTAAAGATATATACTGTAATTGAAATCTACAGACGCAAATAGATAAAGTGTATATTGGATGTTTTCTTTCCACTAGTCTGAAAAAACACTTTATGAAAAGCCAAAAAGTCCAAAATTGACAGATGCATGAAAAAACATTGTTTTTGCCTGTAGTGTCTCGCCTTAAAATTGAATAGTGCAAAAAAATTATGTTAAGTTCCTATAATTTGAAGGAGAAAAGCAGAATATAAACATGTAGTAAAAAGAGGTTAAGATAAACTCGAACTCTAGAGACTTTTAAGATTGAGCACCTAAAGTCTGCACAATTCACCCTATTCAAACCAAATTCCACATGAGGATGTCAACCGGCGTTACCTCATATGACCAGACACACTGGGTCCCTCCGAAACGCCTGACGCAGCGCCCTATCTCCACATCTTCATGAGTGGTGTACATCTCCCTGAGACAGGCCCCGATGTGAGGCGCCATCCTGCGGAGGAGCTCCCGGCTGAAGATCATCCCTGGACCCCCCATGCAGAAGTTCTCTCCGGGCTCCAGGGCCAGCTTACCCAGCTCCTCTGTGGTGCCCAGACCCGTCTGGCCCAGATACAGCGGCTTACTGCTGTTCAGAGAGCGCAGGAACAGCTCCAACTTCTCACCTGCAGGAGGAGGCACAGGAGAAAACCATGAGGTTCAGGAACATCCGACAAAGCCTTTTATTCAAATTCTGTGTGGTAAATTATGAATGTTTTTAACTAATTAGGGCTGCACGATATTGAAGAAAAATGCGATATGCGGTAACTCATTAAATAATGCGATATTAGATATGCGATACGATAATTCTTAAAAGTGTGTAAAATAATTCAGTTTCTGTTGTTAAATAAACTGAATAATCAAATGTAAAAATAAAACACTGCTTAGTTTTCACTGTATGAATGAAATATATTGATTCTTATTAAAGCTAAAAAAGTAATTCAGCCAAGAGCAGAGTGATTTTCTCTGTCTTTTGTTCATGAACCCATTTATTGCAAGCTGTTGCAATATGCATATCGCGATATATACATTTGCGATATTGTGCAACTCAACATTTCTAATCAAGCGTAGAACACATTATAGACAGTATTAAGTCACATTAGATGACATGTGAAATAAAAAGATGTAAAATAGCGGTTATTCACATCTCTGCGTGTAAAACCTTTTTATTGAGGAAAAAAACTACTGTCTTCACCAAATATATGTTGATTGACCAATGGATATAGTCACCTAAATTGATTATGCATTTGATAATCATCTGGGTTCATTTCACAAAAACCCACCAAGAGCATATCTGGGTCAGATTTCACCCCAGAAATCGAAATCATTATATTTTGCATAAAGAAAATGAAGCCTGATTTTAGGATTATTAATATTATCAACATTGTGACATTATTTTCATGCCATTATTTAAAGTTTACCCTTAAATTCTGATTAGTCTAATATATAAAAAATACTGTTATATCATTTAAATTGTTATATATTCAGAGGCAATTATTTTACTGTAAAAATTAAATCAAGTTAGAATTGCCATAAAAACAGATTTGGGGGAAGTTTAACTGTTAATAAAATAATGTCACAATTAGTGCTGGGCAACGATTAATCGCATCCAAAATAAAAGTTTGTGTTTACATTATGTGTGTGTACTGTGTATGATTATTTTGTATATATAAATACACACACATGCATGTATACGTTTAAGAAAAATATGTTATTTATTTATAAAATATTTATATATAATATAATGTATAAATATATATAGGCTACAGTATATACATGCAAATATTTATTTAATATATAAATGCATTTGTGTGTATTTATATATACAAAATAATTATACACAGTACACACACATATATTATGCAAGTACACAAACTTTTATTTTGGATGTGATTAATCGTTGCCCACCACTATGCAAAATATCTCAATGGTCCTACAATAAGCTTCCATTACTTTTTATTTCTATAATTTTCCAGAAAAAGGCACTTTAAATCAGTCATTGTTTAAAAAAGTTAAATAAATCGCTGCCCACCACTATGCAAAATACCTCAATGGTCCTACAATGAGCTTCCATAACTTTGTTATTTCTACAATTTTCCAGAAAAAGGCACTTTAATTCAGTCATTATTTTAAAAAGTTAAATATTTCCAAAGAGCTATGTATGCATCGAAATGCTTCAACACAGCAATGCCTCTTTTCACTCTCGCTCTTTAGCTATTCACCTCTGATGTAGACATCGTCATCAGCCCTCATAAACCACTCATATTTATCCAAGTAATGGTCGTGCATGTACTTCAGCATCATGAAAGACTTCTTCTGGGGAGGGTACGAGTCGTCCACCCCTGCCAGCGAGACGAGGGGCACAGGGACAGGCAGGGGTATCTTCTCAGACCCCTCGCTGGAGAAGAACTCCACCCGGCCCGGGATGCTGGGGCTCCAGGTCCTGTAGGCAGCCACGGCCCTAGAGGACAGGTACTTCTGAGCCGTCATGACCCCCACATACAAGCAGCTGTTCACCTGAGGAACATGTGCAGCTCTATCACTGCTGTTCCCCGTCCCATGATGCTCCTCTCCCCCTTCATCACTGCCCTCCTGGCTGGAGAAGACTGGCTGCAGATGCTTGTGTCTGCCACTGGTTGAGGAGGAAGAGGAGGTGTCTGAAACTTCAGCCTGAGCCCTGGTGTTACTGTAGTATGAACACACTGAGGACCTTCTGTTCTTCGCACTGATCTCTACAACTCTGGGCACAACTAGCCACGACGCGGCGGTGAAGCCCAGAAAAACCCCGACGATGAGGCTCACCAGCGGTCTCCTCGACCTGAGGGCCATCGCACAGTCAACACAGCAGATCCTTAATAAACAACAGTCTCCTCAAACTGATATACAGTGCAGTTTGGAGTCAAATGACTGACGTCTGTGATTATCTAACATCTGCAAAGTGCGTTCGCGTGCACGTAGCGCGACCGAAGCTGAGTGTTGTCCCGTTACACGTGAGCTAAACATCTTTCACATGTATCAATCCCGGTTAAAATCCACCCAAGTGTTGATATCGCAGCTCTCTGGTCGCTCGGTGAGGAGAGTTTCTTATAATTCTTTCGGTCGCTGCCAGTCCACATTACTGAAGTGAAAACGCGTCACACTGTAACGTTTATAAAGTTGACGCTTCCTTTCCCAAGCGGTGAACGCTCGCGTTGTTCCTTTCTGTTTCCTCACCTCACTGTAAAGATACACTGCATTCGCGTAACCCTTCTCTCCTCGTTCAGCCGCTTCGGTCTCCAAACACTCGACATTTTCCCTCACAGTTTGACGCGAGGACGCGGAACTTTTCCTCCTCGCGTCTCCCGCGTGTCTCCGGGTTTGAGCCTGTGGGCGCACTGATGTAACGGGACAAACACACGCTTCGTCGCGGGGCGGAGCGAAGCTTTCTCTTCCCCGGCTGACTTTAGCTGGGAAATACAAAGAAAGCAGGAATGTCACTGCTCTGGGCTTATTGACTCTAGCCTACACGATGTTTAAAAGTCACAAGACTTAGTCAAGAAATCAAAAATAAGTTAAAGCTGTAAATGATGTTTATGCTGTGAATAACATTTAGCTACCTGTCAGAAATCAACAACACGTGTAATGACAAATTAGACCTGACTGAGAGGCCTGTCAATAAATAAATAATAAATCAAAAGATTGGAAACGGCCTGAGCCAATGGTGTGAGTTTGGGGCGAGACTGCCTTAAACATGGAAAACATTTGGGAAACATCCAAACTGCCATATTTGCACTATACTAGGCCTACATTGATAAGAAACTTCTTGACCATTAATGAAGTGTTCTGTAGCATTTATGCTGTAAATACATTGTATAAAGACATAAAACATCCAACATGAAAATCCTTTATTGGGTGTTGTTAAACAATTTAAGCACAAGGAACAACTTTCTTTGAACGTATAAAAGCACATAGATAGTTTTACAGTATTTTTTTTATTTTTCAGCTTTATGACTCCTCAGCTTCCATGGTATTATGGGATAGCAAAGTGTTTGCTATCCACTGTTCGCACATTTTACAATCCCATCAGTACGTCATCTGATATTGTTGATCTAAAATCTGTTCAGATTTGAAGAGTTGTGTAGTGTAATCCAGCCTTTACCAACACTCAATATTTCAGTGATCACATGATACATATTTTCTGTCTACTATTTAGAATCTGAAATAGTAATGGCCAACTGGTGAATAACTCACTAATTTGAGTTTGATTCTAGTCAATGAATTGGTCAAATTAACAAAATTATCTAAATCACTTCACGATAATTTGGACAAGTTAATGTATGCACTGAATCATGTAGAGAAAACTTTAGAAGAAAGCAAAATACCCCCCAAAAAGACCTTGTGACAATTTGACACAATTTTCCCTATTTATAAGAATCCTGACAAATTCAAAATGATAAAAATAAAAGGAGTGTTAGTTTTGCATCAGAATGTGTGACCTATAATAGGCACACACTCAGTTTTGACCCCTTCACTCATCAGACCGGAACTGCACCCCTGCTATTGTCAAATATACTTATATGATGTAATTCTTTTTTGCATACTGTGTAGCCAAGTCTGCTGCCACATGTGGCCCAGAAATGACACTGCTGCAGTTAGAGACGCACAATAAAAATCATCAGTTTTTGTCCGAGTTTTATGACATTAATGGTGAGTTGATGTAATTTTGGAATTATGTGGTTCTTATATTTGTAAAAAGCATTCATGTCTCCGTAGCATTCTGACGTGTATTGACTGTGGACTCCATGGTTCCCACATCTTTTTTTATTAGATTTAGATTGCTCTTGTCATTATCTGGTGCTAACTTCAGAAACCCTAACGCTCAAAATAATGAATTGGTTTGAGTAGGACAAACTTAAATTAAACTAATTAGTTCAGTCAAATTAACTTTTATGAGTATTTAGCACTTTATTTTTCTTTCAAGTTCACAGATCTTTTTTTTTAAGTAAACTGAACTGTTTCATTGCTTTGAGTTTTATGAAATTATTTCTTTTAGACAAATTTAAGTATAACTGAAATGGCTGGGATGACTATTTCCCAGCATGCTTTGCCGATGGCACTCGAAAGGGAGAGTAAATGCTAAAATTAAATGTAATATAATGTTTTTTTTTGTGCAAGATTAATGTTAAGTGGAAGATTTAGTAGTGATTAATGTTTTGTTATGCTAATTTAGAATAATTTCTGTTAATGTTGGTTTTAGGATAGTTACCATCATGGTGACAAGTGGTGACAGCTTGATTTGAGAGCAAATAAAACCTTTATATTACTGCACTCATACAGCAAGTGCTTCTATATAACATACTATAGTTAACATGTTAACAATATTGGCAAACTAGCTTGTTAAAGCTAGCTAAGTTTATTCTAATAAAAGTGTTCACATTGAGATTACATGAAAGTGTACTCTAACATTTCAAGTTAAGAACAATTAAAATGTATAAGTACAAAATAAAAATCTGCCAGTTCTGCTTACTTAAACTTTGAATTTCTTAACTTAAAAAAATTGAGGCAACTGATTGCCTTACTTTTTTTTTTTAGTTTTGCCAACTTATTCGGGTTTAAAGTATCTTTAGATATGTATTTTAGTATTTTTTAACATTTTAAAATTGTTTATTACTTTTTAGGATTATCAGCCCTATTTCAGACCATGCATCATGTGTATTGTGTAAAAGCAATATATAAATACATCATTAAATATAAAATAACCCTTTTTTTAATTTAAAAAAAATGTAAGAGTGCATTCAAACTATACATTTGATCAGTATGCACATTCCCTGAAATAAAATCCATAACCTTGGCATTGACTGCACCACTTAAATAGCAAAAACATTTAAAGAATTATCTTTATCAAAACTATATATATCAAGGAAGTTATATTTAATTAGTAAAATATTATTGGACAAATGAATAAAAACGTTTGTCAGCAGTCGATAAAATTTCATCAGCTATTTCTTTCCGATCTTTCATTTGACAATATTCATGAATATGTGCCCCACCTAGGGTGGATCTAACTGACTGAGGAAGATACACAGTTTGTTTCACCATGTTTCAGAAAGAACAAGACCCTAAAACCCTGGAGTGCTCATGGCATCAGCAGAACAGTTTTAAAATGAGATCATGCTTTTTTAAGCTGTAAAATGACATCCACAAAGGCAACTAGAGGTCAAGCTGTAGTTATTATAGCTGTCAGAAATAGAGCAGTGGTTTTCTGAAGAGAGTCACTCACAGTACTCTACAGTTAACCTGACAGCTCAGCCATTCACAGCGCTGTTGCTTTACAGGGTGGAGTCAAGACTAGAAGTTTGACAAGAAACACTTCACAGAACTCACACAGACACAGCTTACACACACCGAAAGGAATTCTGCCTGCAGGCCATTTAGTGTACATTCAAAATACGATTGTAGGGAAACATAAGCAGTTAGGTGAATGTTTACAACCTTGTTTCAAAGTTTTTTTTTTTATTGCAATTGGATTATAATGACAAAAAAGGTTTGACATGAAACTGTCTTCTGTATTACGACACCTCCTAGTGGTGATTTTTAGCCATTTCTTATCCCCTAAAAAAATTCGAAGTATCCAAACTAAAGCATCTTGCAAATAGATTAAACCTAAAACATGTATGAGAAAAAATACAGACACAATGACAAACAATGACTTAAACTCAGATTACACAAATATAAAGTTGTAGATTAGGCAATATCTATAACATGAACAATATTTTAACAGTATCTATTAAATCATGTTAATGTTAATTTCTACATTAATACATTTTCATATTTCAAGTTGTATAAATTAACATTAATATTATGAGCAACAGCTAACATTATAAATTAACAGTATAAATGAACATTATTACCAATGAAAACAGAAACTAACTTTGACATGACATTATACCCCCTCAGCTGTTATGTTTGTTTTTAAATAATCTTCATCAAGTGGTCTATATACATTTATAAAACGTATCCTTTTACAAGGACATGTTCTTCTTTTTTAGTAATTTTTGAGAGCAACTGAAAATTGAATGACATTTAAAATGGATGTTGCCTCTCCCCATTTACAGTTTTTTCAGTCTCCTGCCAAAAAACTTTTGTTTTTCTCTTTTCATCTTAGCAATAAGTTTGCTTCTTTTGATTGGATTTAACCTGTTAATATTAACACATCAGGGTTATTATCCTATAGTCCTGTCAACACAAATAAGCTGTGAATAAAAAATTATTCCTTGAAGCAAAAGCAAACATTTTGTCCAGGTATACACAAACAAGAGAGAGGAACAATGGTGAGCTTATTGAACCAGTGTCAGAATAAACACAAGGCAGGTTTGTATTGATTTGGATAACTGGTGGTATATTGAACAGATAACTGTACGATAACTTGAGTCTTATCTTTTGGCAGACAAAGAGTTGAGCACACACGCATTGCTCTAGAAGATGAGGTGTGTGCTGGGGATTAATAGTGAGGTGAATGGAGTGCTGATGATGGACAGGTGTGCATCATCAAGTGCCATAGAGGATCATGGGGATTGTAGTCCATGACACATTTTGAACAACGCAACAAGAATTTCCAAACCGCATAAATTAGGCTATACATTAAATATAACCTTACTCTAAAACTTACTGAAATACCAAAAGGTCTTAATTTAGCAATTTATTAAGCATGTTTTTACATGCTTGATATCAAAAGCAGTTATTTAAGTGCATTAGACTATGAAAGAGAACTCAACTCAGTACTTACACATTGTCTCAAATGCTAGCGTTTTGTGCGGAGCCTTCAAGTAGCAGGAAGAATGTCGACAAGCAAAATAAACAGATTCCTTTTCAAGAAAAGTCAGTGTGTCAGACATATCTTTATATGTTTCAATACGTATCGCTTATGTAATTTTTTATATGGCTTGTGCTCTTTATGTTTAATGCCATTAATCTATATATCACAAGGCTAAGAAGCTTAAAAAAAATGTGACATCATATCCAGTGAGGGAATGTGGTGAGCATCCATACTCCTTGTTTTTAGCTGAGCATTTTGAGATTATTTTTTAATGAAGCGAATGTTTCAGTGCACTAGAGGGCTTTTATGATTGAGACAGACCCTTAAAATGGCTCCCTGATCAGGAAGCAAATTAGTTTTTTATTTTTATATATTTATTTTATTTCATGTTGATACTATGGTTAACATGAACTTCTATAATAATAAACAAACTAAAAAACTGAACCAAATACAAAATAAGAATTGTTTACATATTATAGATTCATTTTAATACATACACTTGCATGCACCTGGAAAAAAAAGCTAGTAATAGATTAATATCAATGAATACATATTTAAAAAAAAAAAATTATAATACATGAGCCACATGAATAATCAACCATTTATATACAATAGGCTATACAAGAAAAGACGTCTCAACAAAATACATGGAAACACATACTGTATGTTCCATGTCATAAATTAATGTAAAAAAAAAAAGACATTAACATCTTGACTATCCTAATTAAAAATGTGCATCTTCACTTAACTTTTTGTCTCAGTCCGCTAAGTCTGAAGTCACTGTTTCCAAGTCCAAAATCTAACAACAAAAGGTGCTAATATAAACTCACAATGTGCTGTAATACTCCTGAAAATTATAATCCTAACCTTTAACTGTCTAACGCAGTCTTAGATGGTCACAGGTTTTCAACTTTTTTGAATCGTTAAAATATTGAAGTCTGGGATGCCATGAGACTGGAGACTGCAGTGCACCATGGCTTTTGAAAAGCTTAGCTTAAATGTGTGACTTGAATCAACAGTGCTCATAAACACGAATTCCAGACATTTCAATAGGAATTCACACGTGGTCAAACATTTCACTGTGGGACCAATTTGCTCACTGGAATTTGCCAGATTTGACCAACAGAAAGCTGTGTGAAAGTGACTCCTGTGTGAGCTGTGTTTCATACGTTACTTCACTGCACCTAGACAATGGCCAATCGACCTTTTTGCCTGTGTAATTTCAAAGACAGTTTAACAAATGTGATCACAACTTTACTCACTGCAACATAAAATGCAATCAATAATAAAATCTTAACAAGGGACATTTGAGGTAATTAAGTCAGAAAAGTGAAAAGGTGTAGCAGCTTCGTTTTCTGTAGAAGGGCGTTCTGCATTAGAACAACAGCAGAGTAAATGAGATAATCCCTTTGAACTATCCCTTTAAAGTCCCCCCAAATTGAAGTTTTTGGGCTTTTAGTATGAATATATTAGTCTTACTGTTATCTATAAGCTAGTGTGCTCCAAAACAATGACAAAATTCACATTTAAAAGATATAAGCATTCAAATCTTACAGTCTCTCACTTCCGCCAAAATGGATCAATTATGGATTTTGATGACATCACTGCACTTCAGCTTCTCATCAGATTTTCTGTCCAATCAAATGCTATTTAGAACCTGAAGCTCCACCCCCTACATTATAAATAAATGCTAAAGCGGCTGAAATTGTGGTCATTTGTTCACACAATTACTATTTTCTATATGGTGAATGGCACATAGTGCACTATATAGGGGCTAGGGAACGATTCAGACAGTGTGAATATGCTTTCCATTGGGGTGAATGAAGTGCAGACCAGAAAACTTATCAGACCTATTTGTATTCTGCACAGAATGCTGTATTTTAAAGCGATATGCAGGAGATCAGGAAGAGAAACGGTTAGAGATAAGGAGGAAAATGCAGCTTTACTGAGCTCAAAGGCTCTGAGCTGTGATATAAACTAAATGCTATTGGCTATTTTAAAAAAGGGGAGGAGCTGTTTGATATGCCCCTCCCTGTATTCCTGTTTCAGTGGAAATTACGTCAACATATTGAATATTGTTGATTGTTTCAAGCCACTTCAGTGGGTCTTTAACACAAGCAATTAACATCCGGATGCAGATTTGTCAATTCTGAAAAGTCTGAAGCCAAATGAAATCTGACACAGTATTTGTAAACACTGTTTGATGTAGATATCATTGTAAATAGGAAACAACGACTTATAAAGTTCACCAATATAACAGCATTTGAACTAGTCCATCAGTAATACACAGGGGCGTTTCTAGCCTTTCATCATTATTGAAGCACAAGCCATCCATCAAAAAAAGTGTCCACATATATTTTTTATAACCTGCTATTATAGATATATGAATATGAATGGTCTCTTTTTGTTTTCCGTCTTTATTATTTCGATGTGAAAAACCGCTGCAAACAATTCTTTGCATGAGTGATTCTAAGCAGCTAATAGAAAACACACAACACGTGATTGGTGAAATATTATAATTTTCAGGTCAGTATACAGTAATCTCCATTATTGGTATTTTAGCGGGACACAGTGATGTATTACTGCGGCTTGTATCCCGCCTCTGATATACACCATATCAAGCTTATTATTATGTTGATTTACTTTACTTGGATACTCAACAAAGAGCTATGCAATATTTGTCCTTAAAGTACAGTGAGAGTGATTCAAGAGCAGCCATCTGGCTCAGTCAATGTAGTTTGAGCGCTATTTAACAATTGGCCATAATCACCAACAACAGATATGACATAGGTAGGCCTAGTGTATGTTTCACATTTTTTTGGACACTTTCAATCATGCTAACAATAAACAATTTATATTTGTGTTCCAAATGATGCACTATACACTATCTATGCACTTATTTGTGTAGTGTATGAACTTTGTAAGGTTATTTTGTCATTCAGCATCGGAGTCTGTTAGCTCCGCTATGTAGGCCTAAATGAAGCGCTGACAGACGAGTGCAAGTGTCCAACACTCCACACCTACACAAATTCCACACATGAGGAATTTTCAGTATGAACACAGACTGACACTTTTTATACTACAAAATGGCATATGAATATATTTTTTTAAACATACAGGTCCTTCTAAAAAAATTAGCATATTGTGATAAAGTTAATTATTTTCCATAATGTAATGATAAAAATTAAACTTTCATATATTTTAGATTCATTGCACACCAACTGAAATATTTCAGGTCTTTTATTGTTTTAATACTGATGATTTTGGCATACAGCTCATGAAAACCCAAAATTCCTGTCTCAAAAAATTAGCATATCATGAAAAGGTTCTCTAAACGAGCTATTAACCTAATCATCTGAATCAAGTAATTAACTCTAAACACCTGCAAAAGATTCCTGAGGCTTTTAAAAACTCCCAGCCTGTTTCATTACTCAAAACCGCAATCATGAGTAAGACTGCCGACCTGACTGCTGTCCAGAAGGCCATCATTGACACCCTCAAGCAAGAGGGTAAGACAGAAAGAAATTTCTGAACAAATAGGCTGTTCCCAGAATGCTTTATCAAGGCACCTCAGTGGGAAGTCTTTGGGAAGGAAAAAGTGTGGCAAAAAACGCTGCACAACGAGAAGAAGTGACCGGACCCTGAGGAAGATTGTGGAGAAGGACCGATTCCAGACCTTGGGGGACTTGCGGAAGCAGTGGACTGAGTCTGGAGTAGAAACATCCAGAGCCACCGTGCACAGGCGTGTGCAGGAAATGGGCTACAGGTGCCGCATTCCCCAGGTCAAGCCACTTTTGAACCAGAAACAGCGGCAGAAGCGCCTGACCTGGGCTACAGAGAAGCAGCACTGGGCTGTTGCTCAGTTTTGCATGTCATTCGGAAATCAAGGTGCCAGAGTCTGGAGGAAGACTGGGGAGAAGGAAATGCCAAAATGCCTGAAGTCCAGTGTCAAGTACCCACAGTCAGTGATGGTCTGGGGTGCCATGTCAGCTGCTGGTGTTGGTCCACTGTGTTTTATCAAGGGCAGGGTCAATGCAGCTAGCTATCAGGAGATTTTGGAGCACTTCATGCTTCCATCTGATTTCATTTTTCAGCACGACCTGGCACCTGCTCACAGTGCCAAAACCACTGGTAAATGGTTTACTGACCATGGTATTACTGTGCTCAATTGGCCTGCCAACTCTCCTGACCTGAACCCCATAGAGAATCTGGGGGATATTGTGAAGAGAAAGTTGAGAGACGCAAGACCCAACACTCTGGATGAGCTTAAGGCCGCTATCGAAGCATCCTGGGCCTCCATAACACCTCAGCAGTGCCACAGGCTGATTGCCTCCATGCCACGCCGCAATTTCTTTCTGTGTCTTACCCTCTTGCTTGAGGGTGTCAATGATGGCCTTCTGGACAGCAGTCAGGTCGGCAGTCTTACCCATGATTGCGGTTTTGAGAAATGAAACAGGCTGGGAAACAGGCTATATTGTTCCTTATCGATGCATCCTGGGCCTCCATAACACCTCAGCAGTGCCACAGGCTGATTGCCTCCATGCCACGCCGCATTGAAGCAGTCATTTCTGCAAAAGGATTCCCGACCAAGTATTGACTATTGAGTGCATAACTGAACATAATTATTTGAAGGTTGACTTTTTTTTTTGTATTAAAAACACTTATTTTATTGGTCGGATGAAATATGCTAATTTTTTGAGACAGGAATTTGGGGTTTTCATGAGCTGTATGCCAAAATCATCAGTATTAAAACAATAAAAGACCTGAAATATTTCAGTTGGTGTGCAATGAATCTAAAATATATGAAAGTTTAATTTTTATCATTACATTATGGAAAATAATGAACTTTATCACAATATGCTAATTTTTTGAGAAGGACCTGTATTTTGGTGTTTTTATTTTTTTCACAGAACAAATGGAATAACAATAACAACAACAACAACAAAAACAACAACAACAAAACTACGATGAGAAAACAACATTTGGGGGACAAATGTATAAAAAGATAGATTATCACATGACAGGTAATGCTGAAGCAGCATGCAAATTCGTAAATGTCCTTTAAGTATAAACTAAAATAAAAATATTATTGTGGCGAGCAGGATGAGGGGCGTGAGATATACGAGACCGGTGCATACGCAGGTGTCGTTCATTATCAATCACGCCACCAGCCTCGCGCTGTTCTCTTACGGCCCTCAACATCGTCCTACTCGCCACAGTTATCATATAATCTTAATGTCATATTGTTATATTAGTATACATTATCCTAAATCTTTCCAAGAATTTGTAAATTCAGAGAAATTCCCAATTTTAAAGCAACACCAAGGAACTTTTCCTCTGCGGTCGCCCTACAGGTTGGAAGCGGAATTGTCCATTACCGCTGTCGTAAATAATTTAGCCTACCGCAGCCTACTGTCGCACGCGCACGCTCGCTGTTTATCCAGCACCGGCTTTGGAATCAACAATGGCCACAGACAAGGTAGAGTATGATGCATGATTTTATGAAAGACATCACAAACGAAGAAAAACTATGTATGCCGTAAAGCAGTCGAATTTTGTAGTTCTTTTTGTGCTCCGGTTACTACCCGAAACCCGAAGTTACATAGTGCCAGTAAAAGCGATACAGACCACGTCAGGCTATGGCAGACGTGTCATTTAACCTATTGTAAGTCGATGTACCATCACAAGGGTCTTGGAAATATATTATGAAGGTTGAAAAACTACATAGTGTTACTTTAAATAGTGCCCGTCCCTTGTCACTTGTCGCCTGTCAATTACGTAATATCCGCGTTATCCTTGGTTTCCGCTTGTACTGCTATAGTAACCATGGCGACAGACGTGGACAACTGCGTAACGTCTAGCGGCAAGCTCACGCTGTTGTTGTTTCGTTCAAACATTATGGACCATGGCAAGCAGACCTTGGGACAAAAGGAGAAATAAAACGAGGATCAATATCATCGTGGTGTTTTCGAGATGCCGAGAGCTCCACGTCCGTGACAAACTTCGACTTGACAGAGCTTAACGACTTGACGCCGCTCAATGTACTTTATTAGACAGGTGAGCAAATGTACATGATACGAATCAATGTTATATAGCTCAACATGATGAAATGTTAGAATATGACCAGTATGTTATTCTAATGTTGATCTAGCAGTTGCTAGTCTCATAACGTTACAGCCAACAAACTAACACATAGAATAACATTATAACTTTCAACACACTCAAATGCAGTTTAGTGTGACAGTGTAACGTTTGACCAAGTGAAACAGCGCTGCGTTTCCTCACAAGTTTAATTTTGTCTAATAAACTGACCTGTGTGAGTATTAATTCAGCACTTGCGGGTAACGTGCCTGGTTCACACGGGACAATTTTAAAATTGTCGGCCGATTTTCCAAACCTGAGAGACCCCACAAACGGCAATAAAAAATCACGGGTCTAACAGTTTTGGTCGTACAGTGTGTGGTGCGCAGCCACACGGCAAAATCAACATCACACACGAACCGATTTGTCTCCCGAGCATTCACAGGTCAGACGGAAAATCTCGCAAAATCCCTCGAGATCAAACGTGACTTCAGAGTAAACAATCATGGCGGACGAAGAGGATGCAGTGGCGATAGTTTGTAGTTTGTTTTTAACCGGAAAAAAAAAAACGTTATCAAAAGAAAAGGCGATGGTCAAAGAAGTGGAGACAACGCGAGCATGGACTATACTTGCTACATCATACATACTACACAGATTAATTACCGTTGAAATAAACGTTCATATATTCGTTTCCATGTACGTCCACCGGACTTTCCGGTGCGCCATGCCGCCGGCTGTTTTGATTTTGTTTCCCGGTGCTTCCTCTGCGGCTCGTCACCTCGCTTTCTGATTGGCTACACGCAACAGTCCACAGGCTGCGTGCTCGTTTGTCCCCGGGGGACACCACACACGAGGAGAAATCGGGCCCAAAAAAATCTCTCTTAACAGCACTCTTATACACCACACACGGCAGGAATGATTAGTTTATTATGATCAGATTATTTTACGATAATTGGAGCATCCTTAAAGGCGGGCATACACTGTGCGATGTCTGTGCGATTTCAGCAAGGTATGCGATGTAAAGCCAAAGCTCGGGATTTATGTGCTCACACTATACGGTCCGAACGTCGAGCTGCGACTTGACTGCTCACACTATACGTGTGAAATATGTGCGATAAACCCCGTGCTGGGTTGCGCCTAGACAATATCATGTATCCAGAGATATTGTCAAAACAAGCATCAGCTATCAATGTCAAGATGATTTAGCACTTCCAATTTATGTATTAAATTATTATTAGTATTATTGTATTAGGGAAGGCTAATTTTATTATTAAATTGATCTGCTATTATAATTAATTTGCCACGCAATAATTTCACAGCACATCACCGCAATGCGCTGTGAGGATAAAATATTACATAGAAGCTTACTCCTCCAGGAATAATAAAATAATAATAATATAATTATATTCCTATAATTCATTGTAATCGACCTAAATGTTTTAGACATGATGTTTTAGAGGATCCTCATTGAAAATTGTCTAAAACATTTAGTGAAAGTGAAGTGAAAGCCAAGTATGGTAACCCATACTTGGAATTTGACCTCTGCATTTAACCCATCCAAGTAAGTGCACACACACATTAGGAGCAGAGTAGTGAGTAGTGAACACACCCAGAGCAGCGGGCAGCCTTGAGTGACGCCCAGGGAGCGATTTGGGGTTAGGTGCCTTGCTCAAGGACACCTCAGTCATATTCCTGCTGGTACTGGAATCAAACCAGCAACCTTTGGGTCACCAGTCCAACTCTGTTACCATAAGGCCAAGACTGCCCCCAGGTCGATTACAATGAATTATAGGCATATAATTATATTAACAGTCTATAATATGTCCGAACACTGCAATAATTAGTCATCAGTGAAAATTAAAAACAGGTTTATTTCAAAAACATTGTTTAACAAATTAATAAAAGAGGCACGGTGCTACATCGCAGCTTGGAAGACGTGGGTAATAACTGGGCAAACTGTAGGTAAGCAACAGTAATTTGAGGTATAAGCAACATTAATTTGTAGCTAGTTTGAACTACAGAACTTAAAGAGTTCCCTCTTTTCGTTTTTTTTTTCTTTCTGCAGATTGAAATGGTTAAAATCAGTTTTTGCGCAGGCGCAGTGAGGGAAAAAACACTGAGTTTAGGGCAATCGGTTCGTAGCTCTGCTTCAACTCTGCGATATAGTCACGAGGAGCGACCAAAATTTCTGACATGCCAGAAATTCATCCGACCATCCGATTGCCGATCGGGAGAGTTTAATCGCCTGTCGTTTCCCCTTGTATACTGCACGAACACTGCACGACAAACGACGCACGACAAAGCTGAAAATCGGCCCGACCCGCAAAAGAGTCGCACGAGTCAGAATTCGGCTCAAAATCGGACGAAATTCGCACAGTATGCCCGCCTTAAGATTGTCGGAAGGGGTAAATCGGGGCTAAAATCGGCCTAATTATCCTGCCGTGTGAACCAGGCTTTAGTTTGGTAGAATGTCCTTATTCCTTTCACCGCGGGACTTGCGTGTGGCGCTAATATCTGTCTCTCATTAGCAATCACGCCCTGCTTCACACCACAGTCATGTTAAAAACATCAATGTATTCACTCATCCATAAATATTATTTCCCATAAACATTATTAGATCCATCGGCATGACGACAAGTTCCATGATGCCGTTTATCACTGTGTCATCAATCTACGCCTTTGTTATTGTAAGAGGTTAGCGACCCCTAGCGGCGAAAACATGACAAATTGTATCTTTAATCAAAACAAAACCGATACAAATAAACCCCTTTTTTTGGCCTAATTAAGTCTTATCTTGAATATATTGTACATTAAGCTGCACACAACCTGATGAAAAATGTTTCTGGTTGCTACATATAAAACTCAAATCTGTTTATCTGACAAATCTTACATTTAATGCATTTCGTTAGGGATAAAGAAAGCAATCACTGCACAAGCTGAATATTCACCCATATCAGTTTCTTCTTTTGTGTGTCCAAATGAATGAAATTTTCTAATGTATCCAACTGCACTACAAACCAAACCCAACACAAGTTTCTCCTAATACTACACGTTACGTCCCCTAAAGAAAGAGTCTGTCATCAGAGCTGCTCCCCCATGGGAACACTTTTAAAAGTATTTTAAATATGAAACTACATGTAAATCTACAAGCAACCTTTAATTTTATTAAAGGGGTATGGTTGTGTTTAGGGTTGGGGTTAAGTTTTGTAGCTGAAAATACTATACAATAGGTCAGAATTTCATTGTATAAATAATTTCATTAATAGCTGTTATTACATACCTGATTATATTAAAATATATATGCCTTACAAAATTTATATATAGAGATATCATGTACTTGAAAAGATTGCTTCAATGGTTGTATCAGTGAAATACACTTAAGAAATAAATGTTTCCGTTGTGGGAGGCATAACCTGTGCATTTCAGACTCACAAAACATCTGTTCACATGAAGATTGCACTTCTTACTTATCTCATTTCATTTCATAATGGGATAATGGATTATTTCCAAAAGGTTGTAACATTTTAAAGTTAGGCCTAAACTACAACAGTCAACTAAAGGTTTAACCCAGCTGGCTATGTTGTTATAAGCCTTGTGGTGAAATAAATGAACAATGCAATTTAGATAAAAAAAATCAGTTTGCTGTTGTCCAGCTGAACTGTCAGATAGTTGTAGGAATGGATGCAGTGTAACCTTAATTTTAGACAAGGAGTTCCATAAAACGGGGGATTCACTTTTGCTATTGGTTGTTTAAAATTAGTCTTAATAGGGGAATGAACAACTGTATATATTGAAACACTGGATGGTAACTATTAACATATTGATGAAGAAAAAAAAAGCAAAACAAATCAACTCAAGACTCAATGCTTAAAACAGACCAACAACCAAAATCAAATTCAAACCCAAAACAATTAAGTATTGCTAAATAAATTATAGTTTGTTTGATTGAATTGAATACCCAAAGTAATGAAACTATAACCCCAAAACACTACAGCAGAATTAAACAAAAACATAAATGAATGTAGTATGAAAGGTGTATCAAACTGTCTTAGAATCCAACAGCAGTAATGGATATAGTTCGTAATACAAAAGGTCTTATCTGAATGTTGTAGATGCGTGAACAGTCTTGGAAAATGTCCCAGTGATCAATGAAACTATGTAGTCCCAAATCATGGAAACACAACTAAATCCCTCTGGTGTAATTACAACCAGGTAATATAGCAGTAGGTCTCTGCACAAACAGTCCTTTTCCTCTTTTAGAGCCCCATAACAGAGTCTCTGCAAGCTTCTAAACCAAACCATATAGATAATCATTTGTCAAGGATACAGCAAATGTGCATTTGAATTTCAGTTAAAGGGGTGGTTGATTATGATTTCACTTTTTTAACTTTAGGTAGTGTGTAATTTTGCTGTTTTAGCATAAACAACATCTGCAAAGTTCAGAGCAAAGGGAGATATTTTATTTTACAGAAATCGTTTTTAAGGACTACAACAAACGACTGGTAGGGACTACAACGAGCCTCCTCCCAGGATGGTGACATCACGAACCCTAAAATTAACATAAACCCCGCCACTGAGAACACACAACAAAGGGGGTGAGGCCATGTTGGGCTGCATTAGAGAAGAGGAAGAGTTGTTGTAGCTGTTTTTTACACCCCGGAAAAAGTTTGTCCTAAGGCTGAGGAACTTGGTGGTTAAGGTTTATTTTTAACACTGTTCCTGAACATTATAACCTCAACGTTTGTCTGTGCACTGCACATTTTACGGAGATATGCACAAAATCTTCTCCTGAAAGATGGAGCCATTCCCATTTTGTCGGGACAATCTGTTATTTATGGATCACAACTTGTAAGTGTCTTTTATTATTTGCCTCTGCTAACCTTGCTAACTAAAATTACTATTGATGTAGTTTTTACTTTAGCTTTTGAAAGCTCTCGCTTTTGTAAGACTGTTCACCGCCCCTTAGGAAAATCCAATCCATGATTACTGTTTGTATTACCATAGTTTTCCGACAGATATGATTAAATGCTGGATAACATCGTATCTATAAGAAAATTACACACAAAAAACACACCACTCTAAAACGTCCTGTGAAATCCGTGCTTACAAAGTCTGTGCTTTAAATCCATTCAGCACAATCCTCTTGTTCATTAACATTGTCAGGGTCTGAATCGGGTTTGAAATAGTTTGAAATTGAAATTGAGTTAGAGCTTGTGGTTATGAAGGGGAGTGACATTTCCCGAACACACGCTTAAGCACTGCCAATCACAACACACTGGGCCAGCTGACCAATCACAGCACATTTCGTATTTCAGAAGGAGGGACTTCACCAAAAAGAACGTGTTCAACCAGACTGGGGAGAGAGGAGCTGTAATAATGTAAAATATGTGAAAAATAATGTATGTGACAACAAAAATAAAACATATGACAACGTATTGTAGTATACCCCAAATACAAAATCAAGACTTCGTAAAAAGGGCATAATAGGATCCCTTTAAGCTTTTGAAATAAATTTCACTTGAAAAAAGGTGATGTCTGGCCTTCTTTCACCCCACCAAACAAACTCCATAACCATGCCCTCATTTCTTCTCTTTTAGAGGAATCCTTCTTACCCCCATTTCCCCTCTCTATCGCCCTCTAATGGCCGGGATGATACATTTCACCACTGCAACAGGGTAGCTGTTACAGCAGACTAGAGTAAGCAGCTGGCATGGCTCCATCAGACTCTTGATTGTGTTACCACTATTGGCACAGTAATAATGATCACTACTGCACAAACTAACAGAATGATGAATGCAAATGTTTTACAAATTTTGTTCCTCTTCATTTCAGCTGCTTTCTTCTTGAGCAGAGAATCATAGCCAGGGGTATAGAGATCTTCCAGCCAGAAGCTCAGGTCTCTTGGGTCTTCCTGAAAGACACATTCAGAACATTATTCATTACTTTAAGTTTACTGTGTTTTAAAAGTAAACACTGTGAAAATTTCAGATTGTGATAGCAAATGCTAGATATTTTATATTTAGATTTACATGATAACTAATGTTAATAAATGGTAACAAATAAGGTCTTATTGTAAAGTGTTACCAAATAATTGATGGGATGTTGACATAAATATTAAATTTGGTGATTCAATTGCAATACAGGATAAGTAGAATATGTTAATTAGAATGTCACATCAATGTTGCTTATTATTGTTTGCATAAAGCAAGAGTATTAATGATTGTTCATTGTTTACAGCTTGTCAATGTTATATTCCACATGCTTAAGTGTCATAGGATCATAATCACATAATAGAGCCAGTAGCACTTAAAGGTGCAGTGAGGGGTTTCTGAGAAACACTGTTGATGTTTGAAATCAACCCAAACAAACTCACTCCTCCCTTCATTGCTCCGCCCTCAAAATGCACAAATACCCCATCATGAGTGGACACGCCCCCTACTGCTGATTGGCACACTCTCTCCTCCCCATCATGAGTGGACATGCCCCCTACTGCTGATTGGCTCACTCTCTCTCCTCCTCCATCATGAGTGGACACAACCCCTACTGCTGATTGGCTACAAGTGTGTTGTGGTGCTTGGTCCAATCCACTTTCAACAGCGTTTCTCAGAAACCGCTTACTGCACCATTAAATCCATTAGCCTAATTATCATACATTACAGAAACAATATCCAGAGTTTAAGAGTAACAGAATACATGTGTGGCAAGCAGGACGAGGCCGAGGGCCGTGAGAACATCTCGAGTTTCTCACAGAGGAGCTGCGGAAGCATAAAAGGAGCAGCGACAATAGTGAAGAAAGAGAGAGGACCAGGCTAGAACTATTTTATTTTATGTTATGTTTTGTTTGTGTTTGTGCAGCAGTCGTCCGTGTGGTGCTGCTGCTTTACTTTTGTTTTGTGTTTGTTTTATTATTAAAGTGTGGAAAAGTTCAGGCTTCCTTTTATGCTTCCGAAGCTCCTCCATGAGAAACTCGAGATGCGCGCAGGTGAGGCTCATTATCAATCCCTCCCACCGGCCTCGCCCCATTCTCGCGGCCCTCTGCCTCGTACTTCCCACAAAATGTATTGGGAGTTTCATTTTTAAAATGCAAAATATGAGTAACTGTATTCAGTTATAGTTACAATTGATATGATTGGTAATTTACATTTAAAAGTATTTACATTACTAAAGGGACTGAATTTTATTGTCATTTGTTTAACATTTAGTGAATTTAGCCAGAAAGATTTATAGATTGTGCATTCTGAGAAGCGACTGAACAGCAAAGAAACGCTCTCTTATAATATGTATATAATTACATTCTAGTGAGTAGAGTAAAAGGTGGATAAGATGTCACTGAGTAAATTCCACTGCAATTACAAAGAGGCATTATAGCATGCTTCTATTAATATAACTTGCCAGAAAACAGTTTGAAATGCTTAGATGGATTGATAGATTAAACATGAATCCGTTCACTTTGTCTATGTTGCAGTCTCAGGTATTTTTTTTTTTAACAAAGAATGTTTTAAATGAGAAATGCATTAGACTTAAGCAATGTATAAAAGGCTACAAATAATGTATTTTTTGCCTTGTTCTACAAAAATAATACACGTGTTCAGAAAAAGTTGTTTTATAAACTCAAGTATTTTTTTTTTGTTATATCAGATTAAAAAATCTACCAGTGCTGGAAAAGTAATCCAAATAATTAGATTACTTACCTTGTAATCTAATACATTACAAATTATATTTTGCAGCATATACTCTGTAACATGTAGTGGAATGTCCCAACCCTGTGGAACTGTAGTGGAACTGTCCCAACCCTGATCATATCACGTTCTCATAATACAATGTTATTCAAATTGTAATATGTGCATTTGTCTGTGCCTGTATTGGCAGATGTAGTACCTTCATATAGTCTGCCAGCTGACCGTGTGAAGTGTGTCTGTCATAGTCCTGGATGGTCCAGGATGGTTTGGACTTGTTCTCCTCTGTGTGGATGATGTTGATGTGAGAATAGAGAGGGTTCTGCTTGATCTTTGGTTTTAGAGTTTGAGGAGTGATGTGTTTCTCCAACTCCCTGTCTTCAAACACATGACTGTCAGCTGGTGCCTTTTCTTCCTTTCCTCTCTCCATTCCCTACAAAACACAGTGAGATTTATGAAGGGGGCATTTAAATAAAATGTTCCTTGTTGAAATTTTTTTCAACAATTCCCATGTTGGCCCATGCCAGCCCACAGGTGCATTAACATAGTCATGCAGTTAACTTTATAATAAAAACCCTTAATCTTTTTAAATGTGTGAATTTGTGTTTTACTGCCAGCTGGCCTGAGGACAAGGCCGACTTTCAGCCAGATCGGTCTCAGCTGGGCCAGACCTGGGCCACATATATCAATGTAAGTTACTTTTCAGTCTCCAAGCCAGATATGGGCCACATCAACAATAAGAGTCATATTTACAGTGGCCACATATGCCCCAGAGGAAATTGTTTGTGTCGGTTTTCTGTGTGTGGGCCACAATTTGTTGGACAGATAAATCAACAATCTTTTGCTCAAGTAGTCTGATACAGCTTCCTAAAATTATAGTTGACACATACTGTATGTTTAACACATCCAATCAGTATGTTAGCAACTTGTTATTAATGCAGCACCTCTGCTTTTCTCATATAGAATCGAGTTATTGGAATGGATTGTTAATCATTGTTTAATTTTGATATCCTCATTTTAGACAAAAAAAATAATAATAGAACCATATTCATTTATAAAATAAAATAAAATAATTAGTAACTGCTACATACGTTAGGCTTGCTGTATTTTAAGGGCGTTTTCACACCTGAAAGTCCGCACTAGGGTCTGAACCAAAGATCATGTTTTGATAAATTTTATACACTCTGTAAGTTTTGGTTTGGTTTCACAATGCAAATATGCAAGCGTACTAAAGAACTTTACATGGCATACGTGAGTCCTGTTGTCATCATCTATGTGGGCTGCATCTTGACATTGATTGGTTTGTAAACGGACATGCGTCTGACGTCAGCCTGTTGTCAATTCGGCGGGTAACTTTTACAAGAATGGAGTTGAGGGAGCCAAGATGGCGGCCGAGTAAGTTTGTTGCTGCTGAGCTCTCGCCCAAAAGTTCTAATTTGGTGGCATTTCAAGAAAAACTGCATTCCTCTGATGTCGGTTTATTTCCTAATACTTTGAGAACAACCTAATGTCACCGCCTGAGAGGAAAAGAATGCACAAGAGCAAGAAGAACATCATCCCTGATGCACAGCTAAGTAACGCTCTGATAGCCTCGTGTCACGAGTATGCTAGCACTGTGTCGACGTAGAGGTCTCCACATCGGAGGAAAACTTTCCCCCGCTACCTGTGACTCCATGTGATTCCCCAGCAGCAAAAAAGGCTGTCTATTATGCAAAACACGAGCCCACATCCCAAGACAACATCGTCATTACTACCCTTTCCCAGCTTATTAAGGAGCAGGCCAACTCCATAAAAATTGTGGTGAATGAAAACTCCAAGAAAATTGATGGAAACGCGTTGAAAATTTAAGGGCTAAAGAAAACTGGACTTTGTATGCAGAGTGAAATAAAAGAAGCACAACTGAGAGTCAAGAATGTTGATGGTCGCCTTAAAGAGGAAGAAAAAAAAGTGGCGGCACTCCTAACTCGCGCAAGTGAACTGAAGACTTACTCAAGAATGTGGTCTACGGAGTGGCCGAAAACACTGCAGAAAACGTGAAGGAAAAGGTTACAGAGCTTTGCCGGAGTATTCTGCCAGATGACAAATTGACACCAGCGATCGACGTCGCCCTTCGCATTGGAAAACTAACACCAGCCAGCTCTCGGCTGAGAGCAATCATCATCAGATTCTCCCAGAGATCCTACAGAGATGCTCTATGGAAAGCGGCAAAAAAATCACCCCGTAATGCGTGATGATAAGCTTCGCTTTGTTGAAGATCTCCCTCAACCTGTCAAGGAGGCCAGTATGAAGATGTGGCCGCTGGTGAGTAAGGCACGTAGTGAAGGAAAATCTGCTCACTTTGTTGGTGCACGGGTCTTTGTCGATGGGAAGGTTCAAGGTAACTTTATTATCCCCAAGGGGCAGTTTAGATTACAGCCAGCAGTAACAAATATATTAATCAAACAACAACAATAAACACAACCACAGAAGAACATAATTTAAATTTGAATTTACATGGTATTATTAACAATGGTGATAACAGTCAGGATAAATGACCTTTTTAATCTATTAGTTCTGCATCGCGGCAGACTATATCTGCGCCCAGATGGCAGCAGCATAAATTCATCCCACAAGGGATGACTGGGGTCAGCCAGGATGGCTCTCGCCTTCTTCAAGGATCTGACCTTATACAGGTCATGTAAGTCATTTAAGGATTTGCCAACAATTTTGCCGCATACCTTCACGATATCTTGCATGCGATTTTTTTGTTTAATAGAGAGTGACCCGTGCCAACAGATAAAAGAGAAAATGAGAACTGATTCAATAAAACAGGAATAGAACATTTCCATAAAAACAGTGTCAACTTTAAAACTGCTGAGCTTACGAAGAAAGTGCATGCGCTGATGTGCTTTTTTACACACAGCATCAACCTGGGACTCAAAGCACAGTTTACTATCGATTACAGTCCCAAGATATTTGTACTGCTGCACTAGTTCAACTGGCTGATTGTCCATCACAACAGGAAAAATGACAGTGGGATTCCTTCTAAAGTCGATGCACATCTCTTTCGTTTTTGCCACATTAATGTTTAAAAAGGAGGATTTGCACCAATCAATAAAATCATTCACTACAGGACCGTGTTCGGGGTCATCACTACTGAGGAGGGATACAATGACAGAATCATCCGGAAATTTAACAATGTGGCGCCGTTCATGAACATTTATTTGTGTATAGGACAAATAAAAGAGGGGAGAGGACACAGCCCTGGGGGGACCCAGTAGAAGAAATAAGTGCATCTGATAAAACACTGTTTACTCTCACCCTTTGTGACCTCACTGTTAAAAAATCCATTAACCAGCAGATCAGTCTAGTATCAATGTTATAAGTGTTCTTCAACCTGTCTGCTAAAACATGGGAAGGAAATCACTTGAAGAACTGTTCTGACTATGGCTCGAAATCTCCGGAAAAATGAACATGAGACTACCTTCTAGATCCTCATATTTTTGGATAAAATATTATTTTATTTTTTTACACATAACCCAAGTGATTTTCCAGGCTCTTGGCTCTTTTTACTACCTTATTCTGAAGCCTGATCCTCAATTTTGATTAGTGAAGAACGTTTATGTGGGATGTAGCTTAATATATTCTCTGAAAGATCATACTTACTGACCAACAATTTAAAAGACTTTTATTCTTTTTTGATAAATACGTTGGTCTTCCTTCCTTTTCATGGGTCACAACAAATTTTGTCTTAAGTTTCCACCATATAACACTATTTTTATTTTAAGGTGCATTGGTGCTCAGTACAGTATAACACTGTTTGTTGTTTGTTCCGTTGTACTTCATAAGCCTTTTCTATTCTTGAAAATGTCATTGTCTATAGTTTCTTTAAATGCCAGGGGGTTAAGAAATATAACTAAACGTAAAGCGTTATTTTTATTTGTTAAAAAGCTGAACACAGATTTCTCATTTTGTCAGGAATCTCACTCAAACTCAAATGATGAGAATTTTTGGAGATCTCAGTGGGGGAATGACTTATGGTTTTCTCACTGTTAAGAAAGATCAGCTGGTGTCTTAACGTTGAAGCACAAACATATTGGTGACATTTTACACACAGATACAGATCCAAAAGGGTATTTTATCCGCCAAGTGGTTGGTTACAACAAGATTGTTTTAATCATCTTCAACATTTACAGGTACAATTCTAATTTAGAAAATATCCAATTATTTGCTAACATAGAAAATAGACTCAAGTATTGGCTAACAAAATTTCCAAACTCTCACATTTTACTTGGAGGAGACTTTAATGTTACTCTTATTTCTGAGATTGAGAGATGGCCACCTACACCTGATAATAATAGAAATGCATATTTTAAGCTTTTTATGGACAGGTATGATTTAACTGACATTTGGAGAGTTAAATTCGCAGATGTAGTTTCGTTCACAGTAACGAAGACAACACTAGACTTTCTCGCATAGACTTCTGGTTAGTATCAAAAAGTATTAAAGAGCAGGATATCTCGGTTAACATTCTTCCCTGTCCATTAAGCGATCATAAAGCAGTATTCATCTCTATTAAATTATTTTCAGATAATGATTACAAAGCCACTTACTGGAAACTAAATAATTATCTTCTAAAAGTGTCTAAAGTGCTGGAAAAGAGAGAGTTAAAAGTTTCTGTTGCAATATCAAGTTTTTCTAAGCTATCTAAGACTTCTAACAAGTCCATTAACACCTTTAAAAAGTGAGATGACAGCTGAAGGTATCGCATCGAAGACGATAGAGAAATCCTTTGGTGAATCAGGGATACCATAGTAATGAATAAATTCAATGTAGTTATGGAGTTCACCACGTTGGATCATAAAGCAGTATTCATCTCTATTAAATTATTTTCAGATAATGATAACAAAGCCACTTACTGGAAACTAAATAATTATCTTCTAAAAGTGTCTAAAGTGCTGGAAAAGAGAGAGTTAAAAGTTTCTGTTGCAATATCAAGTTCTTCTAAGCTATCTAAGACTTCTAACAAGTCCATTAACACCTTTAAAAAGTGAGATGACAGCTGAAGGTATCGCATCGAAGACGATAGAGAAATCCTTTGGTGAATCAGGGATACCATAGTAATGAATAAATTCAATGTAGTTATGGAGTTCACCACGTTGGTTGAATAATTGATTTACAAGCAAAATATTATTGTCATACCACTGTTGAAAGAAAATGGATTTGTTTTTGTACAAAATGTATCTGTTGTTCCAAATATAAAACCTATGTGTCATGATTCTGCCCTCGTGTCCTTGATTTTCTCTTGTCTTGAGGCAGGATCATGACAGAATCATGTTTTGTGTGCAAGCACATGGTCTTGTTTTGAGCCATGTGCTTGTGTTGTCTCGTTACGTTATCCCGCCCCCTTGTTACCCTCGTCTCGTCATTATTGTCTAGTCAGTTTCACCTGTCCTTGTCTAGTCAGCTTCACCTGTCTTTGTCATTAGTGTCTCCCTATTTAATCCCCTTGTGTTTGCTGTCCTGTGTCGGTACATTGTCTAACTTTGCGTGTATATCCCTGTGAGTATTTCACCTGAAGACCTGTTCTATTAATTGTGAGTTTGCTTCTTGTCAAGTTAGTATTTTGTTTGTCATCGTGTCTTAACCCTCGTGGGTTTTTATTTTCTTTTTTGTGCCTCAATAAATCCCTGTTTGTCTGCATATCGTCTGCATTTGGGTTCGTTCCTCCAACTTCATGACAGAATGTACCGACCATTACAGAACCCAGCAGACAGTTTGCCTGTTCCCGCAATACTACAACCGACTGGCCCGGAACTATGGTGGCAGTCGGCTGTCGCCGACAGTCGGAATGGCAAGCTGGCAAGCTTCCAATTCCTCCCCAGGGTGAGAGGACCCTGAGGGAGTACGTGCGGGTTGCAGAAGAGAGGAGGTTCTTCTTGCCTGACATCCTCTTTAACCGCTACCTCATCGCGGGCCTCAAGGAACTTCCTCCTCTGGACGAACGGGAAAGGCTGGTTCGTCGCCCCTTCCAGGATATGGTGGCCGGTTTGTCACGGAAGGAATCGCGGGCTCCCACCATATCATCATCACCTGGCATGCTGGCCGTGATCCCGGAGGGTCGCGTCCTCGCCGTGGCTACTATGGGGAACCAGACTCGTCCCTGCTCGACTCCCGAGGCATCATCTGCACCCGTTGATCTCCGTGGCAAACGAGAGAGACGGCTGTCGTGGGAGTCGACTTCGGAGTCCTCTTCCACTGAGACCACAGTTCCTGCTGTGCTTCCCCAACCGGTCACAAGCCCGGCTACGGTCTCTGCTCCGCGACCCAGGAAGAGGAAGAAGGGAGCCTCTTGTCCTCCATCTCTGTCTCCCCCTGAGTCCGCGATGGCTGTCCCAGAGCCCGCTCCAGCAAGTGCAGTCACAGAGCCCGCTGCAGTCACAGAGCCCGCTGCAGTCACAGAGCCCGCTGCAGTCACAGAGCCCGCTGCAGTCACAGAGCCCGCTGCAGTCACAGAGCCCGCTGCAGTCACAGAGCCCGCTGCAGTCACAGAGCCCGCTGCAGTCACAGAGCCCGCTGCAGTCACAGAGCCCGCTGCAGTCACAGAGCCCGCTGCAGTCACAGAGCCCGCTGCAGTCACAGAGCCCGCTGCAGTCACAGAGCCCGCTGCAGTCACAGAGCCCGCTGCAGTCACAGAGCCCGCTGCAGTCACAGAGCCCGCTGCAGTCACAGAGCCCGCTGCAGTCACAGAGCCCGCTGCAGTCACAGAGCCCGCTGCAGTCACAGAGCCCGCTGCAGTCACAGAGCCCGCTGCAGTCACAGAGCCCGCTGCAGTCACAGAGCCCGCTGCAGTCACAGAGCCCGCTGCAGTCACAGAGCCCGCTGCAGTCACAGAGCCCGCTGCAGTCACAGAGCCCGCTGCAGTCACAGAGCCCGCTGCAGTCACAGAGCCCGCTGCAGTCACAGAGCCCGCTGCAGTCACAGAGCCCGCTGCAGTCACAGAGCCCGCTGCAGTCACAGAGCCCGCTGCAGTCACAGAGCCCGCTGCAGTCACAGAGCCCGCTGCAGTCACAGAGCCCGCTGCAGTCACAGAGCCCGCTGCTGTCACAGAGCCCGCTGCTGTCACAGAGCCCGCTGCTGTCACAGAGCCCGCTGCTGTCACAGAGCCCGCTGCTGTCACAGAGCCCGCTGCTGTCACAGAGCCCGCTGCTGTCACAGAGCCCGCTGCTGTCACAGAGCCCGCTGCTGTCACAGAGCCCGCTGCTGTCACAGAGCCCGCTGCTGTCACAGAGCCCGCTGCTGTCACAGAGCCCGCTGCTGTCACAGAGCCCGCTGCTGTCACAGAGCCCGCTGCTGTCACAGAGCCCGCTGCTGTCACAGAGCCCGCTGCTGTCACAGAGCCCGCTGCTGTCACAGAGCCCGCTGCTGTCACAGAGCCCGCTGCTGTCACAGAGCCCGCTGCTGTCACAGAGCCCGCTGCTGTCACAGAGCCCGCTGCTGTCACAGAGCCCGCTGCTGTCACAGAGCCCGCTGCTGTCACAGAGCCCGCTGCTGTCACAGAGCCCGCTGCTGTCACAGAGCCCGCTGCTGTCACAGAGCCCGCTGCTGTCACAGAGCCCGCTGCTGTCACAGAGCCCGCTGCTGTCACAGAGCCCGCTGCTGTCACAGAGCCCGCTGCTGTCACAGAGCCCGCTGCTGTCACAGAGCCCGCTGCTGTCACAGAGCCCGCTGCTGTCACAGAGCCCGCTGCTGTCACAGAGCCCGCTGCTGTCACAGAGCCCGCTGCTGTCACAGAGCCCGCTGCTGTCACAGAGCCCGCTGCTGTCACAGAGCCCGCTGCTGTCACAGAGCCCGCTGCTGTCACAGAGCCCGCTGCTGTCACAGAGCCCGCTGCTGTCACAGAGCCCGCTGCTGTCACAGAGCCCGCTGCTGTCACAGAGCCCGCTGCTGTCACAGAGCCCGCTGCTGTCACAGAGCCCGCTGCTGTCACAGAGCCCGCTGCTGTCACAGAGCCCGCTGCTGTCACAGAGCCCGCTGCTGTCACAGAGCCCGCTGCTGTCACAGAGCCCGCTGCTGTCACAGAGCCCGCTGCTGTCACAGAGCCCGCTGCTGTCACAGAGCCCGCTGCTGTCACAGAGCCCGCTGCAGACAGCGCTTCTTCCGAGTCCGATTTGAGCGCTTCATCTGAGTCTGTTTTCATGTGTGCTGAGTCTGATTCAGTGAGTTCTGTTCCCGCTCCACAGTCGTCTGCTACGTCCCCTGTTATGTGTCCTGTTCCTTCTCCCGCTGTTTCCCCAGTCAGAAGTCTTGTCTCGCCACCCTCAGTTTCCCCTGTCGTGATTCCCTTTCCGTCGTCCACTGTTCCTCCTGTCCCTAATCAACCCCGGACTGTTTCCTCCAAGACTCATGTGTCCCGATCCAAACCTGCCCGGATTCCTCGCCCTAAGCCCTCAGCCCGTTTTCCGAAGACCCCCAGCACACCCATCCACCCTGGACCACCCCCCATGAACTCTGTGTTTCCTCCGCCACCTCTTCCTTGTTTGTTATTTTTATTGTTGCATCCTAATCCTGTTGTTGTGTTTTCGTGTTTGCCGTTACTGTTATTTGTCATGTTTTGTTGGTTTGTGTCAATGTCTCAGTCTGTCATGTCCCGTGTTTGATGTCCCCTTGAGGAGCGTCTGGTAGCCGCTCCTTAAGGTGGGGGTTCTGTCATGATTCTGCCCTCGTGTCCTTGATTTTCTCTTGTCTTGAGGCAGGATCATGACAGAATCATGTTTTGTGTGCAAGCACATGGTCTTGTTTTGAGCCATGTGCTTGTGTTGTCTCGTTACGTTACCCCGCCCCCTTGTTACCCTCGTCTCGTCATTATTGTCTAGTCAGTTTCACCTGTCCTTGTCTAGTCAGCTTCACCTGTCTTTGTCATTAGTGTCACCCTATTTAATCCCCTTGTGTTTGCTGTCCTGTGTCGGTACATTGTCTAACTTTGCGTGTATATCCCTGTGAGTATTTCACCTGAAGACCTGTTCTATTAATTGTGAGTTTGCTTCTTGTCAAGTTAGTATTTTGTTTGTCATCGTGTCTTAGTTTCGTTGTGCTCTGGTCCAGTCCTGTTTTGCCCCCTCGTGGGTTTTTGTTTTCTGTTTTGTGCCTCAATAAATCCCTGTTTGTCTGCATATCGTCTGCATTTGGGTTCGTTCCTCCAACTTCATGACACTATGAGGAGTGAAGTTGTGCTTGTACATAAGGGACCAAGCCAGTAGCATTTGTTTATGAAAGGAAGAAAGTTTAAGAGGAATTTTTTCAAATTTTTTTCAAAATGAACGTAATGCATAGCTGATATAAAAAATTGGATGACTAGTAATTTCCTACAACTAAATTCTGAAAAAACAGAGATTCTAATTATTGGACAAAAAACTTCCACACGCAATAACCTAGAATACTGTTTAACACTTGATGGCTGCTCTGTTAAGTCTTCGTCGTCAGTTAGGATCCTGGGTGTGCTCTTTGATACCAATCTCTCATTTGAAAGTCACGTGTCTAGTATCTGTAAAAGCACATTTTTCCATCTTAAAAATATATCTAAATTACGTCATATGCTCTCATTGACAAATGCGGAATAATTCGTTCATGCGTTCATGACCTCAAGGCTAGATTATTGTAATGATCTACTGGGTGGTTGACCTTTACGCTTAATAAACAAACTACAGCTAGTTCAAAACGCAGCCGCTAGAGTTCTTACCAGAACCAGGAAGTATGACCATATTAGCCCGGTTCGGTCAACACTGCATTGGCTCCCTATTAAACATCGTATACATTTTAAAATATTGCTGATTACTTACAAAGCACTAAATGGTTTAGCTCCGCAGTACTTGAGCGAGCTCTTAACCCATTATAGTCCTTCACGTGTTTTGCGATCTCAAAATTCTGGCCAGCTGATAATACCTAGAATATCAAAATCGACTGCTGGCGGTAGATCCTTTTCCTACTTGGCACCAAAACTTTGGAACAATCTTCCTAACATTGTCCGGGAAGCAGACACAGTCTGTCAGTTCAAATCTAGACTAAAAACATCTCTTTGGCTTAGCATACACATAACACATTATAGATTGCTATAATTCAATGTTAGGCTGCATAGTTTAGATCAGCCGGAACCGGGAATACTTCCCATAAATCCTGATGTACTTTGTACATCATAAGAAGGATGGCGTCTACGCTAATATTAGTCTCTCTGTTTATCCCGAGGTTTACCGCAGTCTGCCGGATCCAGGCCATATCCAGATCTGAGGAAGGACCATCACATGGACATGACGACAACGCATCCCTGAAGTGCCAGCCTCATCAGCACTGTGAAGGCCTCATGGACACCTCAACAAACTCATCTACATACCGGCGTGATGACTCCGACCCCTTACCAGATGAACTGGATAAATATTGTGAAAGTTCTGATCAAATCGGACTTCTGACCTACTATGCCGCCTAAATCATAATCATACACTGTTCGTTTGTTGGCCAAAGGAGGACTGGCCCCCTGACTGAGCCTGGGTTCTCCCAAGGTTTTTTTCTCCATTCTGTCACTGATGGAGTTTTGGTTCCTTGCCACTGTCGCCTTTTTTCGCCTTTATTCGCCATTGGCTTCTGGCTTGCTTAGTTGGGGACATTTAACATTTAATTTTGAATTTAACAATACTATTACAACTTTACTTTCCTGTTATCTCTGTGAAGCTGCTTTGAGACAATTTGTATTGTAAAAAGCGCTATATAAATAAAGGTGACTTGACTTGACTTGTTGATCCCCCTACACTGGTGGATGTGAAGGAAACGACTGTTGGAAATATCAGTTTTTCGCTGCATCCTACAAGTCAGAATAAGGCAGTTCGTCAACTTTTTCAACAGGATATTAGGAGTACACCCGCTGCTGTATCATATTGGTCCTCATTTGTTGGGAAAATGTTTTTCTTAACCAACAAAGTCAAAGAGATCTCATTCAAAATGCTTCACAGGTTTTACCTCACTAACTATTACCTGCAAAAACTGAAATAAGACTTGGATATCAGCTGTACTTTCTGTGAAGAGCTAAACGAAACTCTGGTGCATTTATTTTGGTCTTGCCCACATACAAAGAAACTTTGGAGCAAAGTGTCTCAATTTATTGTTGTCCACATTTACTCTCAATTTGCTTTGCGGTGGGAAAATGTATTGTTTGGATTCACTCAACATGACATAAATTTATGTTCAGAGTATTATGTGGTTAATTTGCTTATTATTTTAACCACATTTTATTTACACAAGTCAAAATTCTTAAAAAAGAAACCAAGCTTTCTGGAGCTTGTTGCTAACATTAAGCACTATGTTATCTCAATATCTGAGTGTACAAACAAAAAAGCTGTTAAATCATATGACCTCTGTAAGCGTTAGAAGATATTTATTTTAAATATATATATATTTTCTTTTTTTCTCTTTTCTTATTTTGCCTTTGTTTACATTAGGCTATAATATAGACTGTGTACAGTTGAGACATGAGTACAGTTGAGACACCTTAAATAACTTGCGTACGCAGCATGCACAAGTTGTGATTTTTGCTGTGCACATGTGTATTAGTGTCCTCTTTGATCATGGGAAATTTGAACAATGTAAACATCTCCGATCCAAAGATATCAGCAAAACTTTTTTTTCTAAGATAAGACTTTCACTTCACCATGCACACTCCACAATGAATAGCTTATTATCCTAATGTGACTGTTAAACGTAACTGGTATCATCACAAACGTTATTCTGTGCCCTACAAACTGGCACATTTCATGGTATTGTGTCATGCAAGATCATTGCAGGAAAGGAGGAGAAGACTGCAAGCAATCCTGCGGGAACCACCGGGTCTTCCACTGCAAACGCTCTGAAAGTCAGAACCATACAGAAAATGCGTTCACACTAGAAACGAACCAAACCTTTGTTCAGTTAGATCCGGACTGAGACTACCTCTTTTCGTCTGACCAAATTTTGTCTGTTTGGTCCGAGGGAGGTTTCACACCTGTCATTTTGATTCGGATCAAACTGAAAAGTCGGTGTGAAAGGGCCCTAGATAGCTGGTCCATAACATTTATTTACTCATTAGCTAAGCACAAATGTATGTGTGACAAACAAACAAAAAATCAAGGATCCATCGGTTCCTCATGGTTCCTCAGGTAGGTTAGTAGCCTACAGTTTACACAACTAATTTCGTCGGAAATAAACAGTTATGGAAATGTATAAATTAAAGTTAAACCTCCAATCTCCTCCCGAATATCCCGAAAAAAGCCAGTGACTAGTCAGTGACTACATCATTCAGAGAGCTGTCAATCACAGCTGTCAATCATCACGCCACGCCCCGTTTTTATGGCATCAAATAACTAAAACCAAAAGTATCTAAAACCGAACACTTACATCAGTGTGATAAAAACTGCCTAAAATGACAGAAACCATCTTCGGGGGGAAAAGTATTTGAAGTGTTATTTGGTTGTTTAATTTGAGATGAATTAAGGGAGGGCGGGGTTTATGGCCACCTGGGGGCGATCGAGACGCCTTTGTTTCACTTTCAGGACGAGTGCGCGGCAGCACATTTATTATTCGTATGGGCTGCCATGCCAAATACAGTATGCTTGCTTTTCTACTAAGAATGAACAATGGGTTGTTATCGGTAGCGTTTTTGCTGGTAGCCTACATGTATGTTGTTACTAGGCGACACGTAAATTGAAACTGTCATGAAAAATCTATTTTAAATTTGTTTTATAGGGGAAGTGCATCTACAGTTGGTTCATCCTGGGTTTAACATGTGTGTGTGATATTCCAGTCCGCTGTAAGATTCGACGATAAACAAAGGTGATTATCTCGAGTGTGACGTCACTGTCGGTAGCTATTAACCGCCCGCTCAAAACTTCGAACAACGAGCTAGGCGAATCTACTAGTTGAGTAAAAGCCAGTGTAAGGAGAGTGATTCAACTGACTTAAACGCTTTAGATACTCGATAGATACTTCATTCTCGAGAGTTTACACCCGTGTCCACTGTAATCGAGCAGCAGCATCTGTGTTCAGGGAGTGCAGTGAAGTCGATAGGCAGGAGGTCACCAGCTTCACCTCAGACATGATGTTATCTGACTATGTCAGCATCGTGGAGTTGACAGATGAGGCAAAGCCTGTCGTGTTATCGGCCTGGTCTTCAGAGAGAGACATGGAGGCTTCTCCTGCAGGCACCTTCAGCCCAACAGGTGAGATGTGGAACAGGGTGATTATTTAAATCTTGCACAGTAATCTTTGAACGTTAACGTTACTGTTCTTTTGCTCTCTTCTTTCTTCTGGAGGTCTAATTTAAAGGTCCCCTGTGGTGAAAATCAAGGTTTTAATATTGTTTACCGTATATGTCTATGTTGTATTTTTAATATGCTTCAAGACAAACCATGCGCAAATTCACAAGTCAATCCCATTGCTGAGTATTTTCTCCTTAAAACTGCAGTGAACCAAAGATAGTCTCAAAAACTCAGTTTGAAATCGCTGGTGTTTCTGACGTCACAAACTACCTTGTAACCAATCAGGTCAATAAGTGGATCCTTAATGCTGGGGCCACACCAAAAGTTATTTAAAATCTTATAAGATTTTCAAAATGTGAGAGACCACAAACATGAGGACAAAAAATCCTAGATTTAACAGTTTTTCTCCTATAATGTGTGGTGTGCCGCAATGTGAAGACAACACATCACACACAAACAGATTTTCAACCATAGTTCCGACTGTGAACATGGGAAATCTGACTTCAGAATAAACATATCGGACAATAGGCAGGAAAAAAATTGCTATGATTTGGAATGCTTTTGACAAAACATTGCCACAAATAGACAAGCTCATCCTCCATCTCTGATGTCCATGTCCATTTCGCTCTGTGCTGCCATGACTGCGGTTGTTATGCTTGTCTTCTGTCAGCTTTCTTATTGGGTATCGTTTCGTTCCACCTGACAATCAACAGAGTGTGTGAATTTGTTCTTGGGGTTCCCCCCACACACCAATTTCTGATTGGTAGTATTCAACATGTTTTGCGATCGGGGCGGCTCCGGTGTTCTTCTGAACAGGTTCGGTCACTTTTAACACACCTCTCACACCACAGGAAAATCTGCTTTATGAGATATGAGAAATATGAACTTAATTGAAAATACTGCATATTGCTTGTGAACTACAAGTTAGCTGTTAGACTAGTTATTAGAGCAGGGCTCCAGACTAGTCTAGTGGGAAGCATTTAAATTCTGCGCAGACTTCTTCTGTTATAAACCATATCAAATCAAACAGCACTGACGTGGACACCAGGACAATCATTGTGCCATGAACAAAAGTTTAAAGATGTAGGAATACTAAACTTTGTGGCAAACAAACACTTTTATTTTTACTATAACCAGTAGATGGCGGCAGAGGAGCACTTATTGGCCATTTCCACTCCCTAATATATGGGACAAAAATAGGTCACAAAGTCTCCTTAAAAAAACAAAAACTTGTCTTTAAATTGTGACTGAATTACCCTACTCCTTTTATATCCACTGAAGCTGTCGGTCAGGTCCAAATATAGGTCTCTGCAGGACAGTAATAGGAGTTACCGAATCAGTGGGCGACAGAGGGGCGTTTTCAACCGCGTTACCTGATTTGCCCATGTCACAGTGAGGGTAGGTTTAGGGGCGGGGTCAGGTGAAAGGCATAATTTTCATTGCATGATTTATAAACACCCACCAGTTTGAAAACTCCCACAAATTTAGAAACAATGGTAGAATTGTTAGGTTTTCAAAAAAAAATGATTTTGCTCATTACCAGAGAATGTCTAATAAGGGGAGAACTGTCACTCTCAGTAAACTTCCGGCTTCTGAACTGGTTGCAGTTCCACTCTGGTTCCATATGAGGGCGCTGACAGGACGAATGCAGAATGAATGGGGGTCTATGGAGATATACCCCTCAAAATGCACTTTTCTCAGGATATAATTTTTTGTCTAGTAATTTGAATGTTGTATTCGAAAGGAGATGCAAAGAAATTACTCATTGCTGGGTGTTAGATTTTTTAGAGTCATTTATTTGCTTTAAAAAGTCTTTTAAAATGTCAATGACGTCATACACATCGTGCGGCTAGAGATACTGCTTTACGGCAATCCTTCAGTCACTTTGGTGCTTTCGCGCTCTGCATTGTCTTTTCTCTCGAGGCATCGACTACACGGCTGACACCGGTAAATACACATGCTAGAAGAGTTTTTGTTTTGTTGTTTTAAAAGACCACGCCGAAAATACACACACACATTCTGGTCCCGCTTCGGATGCCATGATGTCATCAAGCGGTAACTCTGCACGTAATCAGTCCTTCACTGACCAATCAGCGTTCATTAGCAGAATGCTAGCGTGTAATGGGCAACAACAACTCAACCTGTAAGAAATCGAAAGGACATAAGTACTCGTTCATTCAACTTTCGACCTATAACCCATGTTGAACTTGCAAAACCTACAATCAAATCTGAGATTTCTCAATGGCAATCGGGTGAAAGAGACAAATTTAGCCGTCTAGCTCCATAGACTCCCATTCAGGGCGATCGCCCCCAGTGGAACTCTGGTGGAATTACAACCAAAATTCGGTACAATAGGACTTAATAGGGAGTGAACAGGCTCTTCGTAGACGGCACTAACGTTACTGTTGTTAATAAGTAGATTATTTTTTTCTGCATCTCAATTCAAGCTCAGTGCTTTACTTTCAAATTTTTAATAAACAAACGTGTAATATTATTCAGGGCTCAACGCTAAGGATGTTTTCTACTGGCCCGGTTGGGCCAGTGTTTCAAATTTGTACTTTCCCTGCCGAATTTTTCACTGGCCCCACAAAAAAAAAAAAAGTAAAAGAAAAGCCTAGTATTGCTTTTGTTATTTGATACATGTAACCATAATAAATAAGGTTATGACACCAAAATGTACTAGATTAACTCATTTAAACAGTAAGTAATAAAATAGGAGCAAATAATCAAATTACGAGCAATAGCACAAATAAATACAACAGAACAAACATAAATGAAATAAACAGTGCTTTTCAGGTTTTTCATGTTAGTTTAAACAGGAGATTTTCAGGTACAGAAATTGTAATCTAATGTATAACTATAGATCAACCTATAGTTAATCAGTATGGAGCAGTTAAAGATTCATAAATAATGTTTTGAAATGTTGAAAACATAAAACATTAAATACTGTTATTTAAAATTATTTAAAAAATTAAAGATACTTCACATGTGAAATTAAACCCGCCAGTAGGTGGCAGCTAGTCACTGTTAATGAGTGAGACATTCTAGATGCATTATAATACACTAAATCACGCTGTAAATGCATACTCTAAATGTGCACGTGCGCTAGTCTAATCTACCAGACTAATTTACATCACGTAATGCATGCGTGCACTCAATGGGTGTGTTTTTGTTTGTTTTTGTAAATTGAGGGACATACTCGATAATGTCAGATCGTTAAATCAACAATTACAATATCATAGAAGATATATCACACACCCCTACAGCACTGGCCCGATCAGGCAGCGGTCCCAAGCGTCGCTCACACTGGCCCCGGGCCATCGGGCAGTCCTTATTGTCGAGCCCTGTTATTAATAACTGCATGATTAGATTAACTTTTAAAGGAGCCCTGTATAGCTGCAACTAACTTTTAATTCCTTGAATCCGTTTATCAGATAAAATAGTCTCATTTTCAGGAATTTGTTGAAAACTGAATCGGTTTCTAATCTGTAGTCTGAGATGTTTCTAATAGTTTTCATTGTTCTTCATTTTAGAAAAGCCTGCTTCAGACAGAGAGAGCAGAGCCATCCGTGAGATCTTCAGGAGGTTCAGTGCGGTTGTGAAGCAGCCCTTCCTCTGCTGCGACCCGGACAGTGTCCAGCCTCTTACACCACAGCCCGACACTGTCCCGGGGCCCTCCAGGACCAGGCCGGCGGCTGACACTTCTCATACTGTCCCTGAGCTGGTGTGTCTGCCAGGCCAGGTGTGTGAGGATCTTCCGCTCTTGCCGATGTGTGTGCCAGGCTCCACTGGGATTGAGTCGCCTGTGCCAGATTCCCCCTGTTCGGATCTGCCTAATGGTGAGGAATTTTTACTTTGGTTCATGTTATTTCTGCCATGTTCTTTTCTATTAATAATTACTTTCTGCTGAAAGTAACTATTAGGGCTGCACGATTAATTGCAATTAACATGAAATCGCACTTAAACCGATCTGGTTTATTGCTATTATGAAATTGCAAAGGCTGTGATTATTTGTTATGCGTGGCTTGTCATTGATGTACGGCTCTGTAAATGCTGCTCCATCTGAAAGCACTGCGACACGCTTCAAACATCTTTTCAGACATGAGAAGCTTTTATGAACCTTTTGTCCAAAAAAAGACAACATTTAATAACATTCTTTTACTCCAAACTCCCTTCATAACGAAAGTTGAGCTCATCCTTATGTGTGATGATGTGCTTCTGACACAGAATAAGGCAGTTGTGTGTTTATAAGTCATGCTTAATCAATCAAAGCATTTCAATCTGTTTATTCAGCTACAGTGATAGGGATTTCCTGGAATGATGTGTGTTATCCTACTTCTTGTGGCAGGGCATATTTGGCATGTGTGTGTGAGAAGCCCGCTGGTGTTCAGATGATTTGGTGTGTGTGAGACGCCCTCTGGTGTTCAGTTCAGATAATTTGGCGTGTGTGTGAGATGCCCTCTGGTGTTCAGATGATTTGGTTTGTGTGTGTGAGACGCCCTCTGGTGTTCAGATGATTTGGTGTGTGTGTGAGAGACGCCCTCTGGTGTTCAGAGGGATATTTGGTGTGTGTGTGAGAGACGCCCTCTGGTGTTCAGATGGAGCATCATTTACTGCTGATCACATAGGGCTGGAAAAAAAATCGATTTGATTTAAAAATCGAGTTGGTAGGTCAAATTGATTTTTTTGATTTTTTTTTTCTCCCCCTCTTCAGTATAGCGTACATACATTTTGCATTCGCCAAATCTTCCTTCAGGGTGTCCGTAGCACGCTCCCTGTGGGGCAGCCCTCTCTTCCCCTCCCCTACCCCGAGGGCAGCGCATGCATACACAAACAACATGGCAGAAACAGCTCTTCGACTTCAGTCGTGTGGAGTTGAAATATATTTACAGTTCGCAGTTATTTTGTTTTAAATGGAAGGGGGGGAAATCGAATCGTAAATCGAGTTTTTTATAAAAAATCACGTGTGGTTTCATTTCGATTAATTGTGCAGCCCTAGTAACTGCTTAACAATCAGACAATGATATGTGTTGTAAGTTCATTTTTATTTGGTCGTTGCTCACATTTTAATCTGGTCAGAGATGTTTCTAATAGTTTGCTCTTCATTGTTCTTCATTTTAGAAACCGCTGCTAAAGGAAGGAAGAGGAGGGTGGTGCGTCCTGGCTTCTTCATCAGGGCCCGTGAGGCTGTGAAGCTCCTCTTCCACGACTCCGCTCAGCCAGAGCCGGATCCAGATCAGTCTGAGCCAGTGTGTGTGTCAGACCAGGCCTGTCCAAATCTCGAGTCGTCTCCTGTGAAAGAAAGTTCCTCCAAGATCAAGCAAGCGGCAAACGACTCCGATCAGGCCGGGTCAGTGTCGTCGTCTGTGCCAGAAACGCCTGATGAAGTGTCTGCAGATCCAGAAATCGAACTGACTCCAGGTGAGTCGCTATTGCTTTGGTTCACGTTATGTCGGCCCTGTTTAATTGTCTATTTATTGTGACTTTAGGCTGAAATACTCTGACATTGGCCAGAGGAGAACTGAGCGACTGAGCCTGGGTTCTCCCAAGGTGTTTTTCTCCATTCTGTCACTGATGGAGTTTTGGTTCCTTGCCGCTGTCGCCTTTTTTGCCTTTGTCGGCTTTGGCTTATGGCTTGCTTAGTTGGGGACATTAGTTTAATATTAACAATATTATTGATCTGCCTGCATTGACACCATTATATTAGAACTGAAGCTGGACGATGACATCACGGTTTTCTCCAGAGCGGCTGTATATACAGGTCCTTCTAAAAAAATTAGCATATTGTGATAAAGTTCATTATTTTTCATAATGTAATGATAAAAATTAAACTTTCATATATTTTAGATTCATTGCACACCAACTGAAATATTTCAGGTCTCAAAAAATTAGCATATCATGAAAAGGTTCTCTAAACGAGCTATTAACCTAATCATCTGAATCAACTAATTAACTCTAAACACCTGCAAAAGATTCCTGAGGCTTTTAAAAACTCCCAGCCTGTTTCATTACTCAAAACCGCAATCATGGGTAAGACTGCCGACCTGACTGCTGTCCAGAAGGCCATCATTGACACCCTCAAGCAAGAGGGTAAGACACAGAAAGAAATTGCTGAACAAATAGGCTGTTCTCAGAGTGCTGTATCAAGGCACCTCAGTGGGAAGTCTGTGGGAAGGAAAAAGTGTGGCAAAAAACGCTGCACAACGAGAAGAGGTGACCGGACCCTGAGGAAGATTGTGGAGAAGGACCGATTCCAGACCTTGGGGGACCTGCGGAAGCAGTGGACTAAGTCTGGAGTAGAAACATCCAGAGCCACCGTGCACAGGCGTGTGCAGGAAATGGGCTACAGGTGCCGCATTCCCCAGGTCAAGCCACTTTTGAACCAGAAACAGCGGCAGAAGCACCTGACCTGGGCTACAGAGAAGCAGCACTGGACTGTTGCTCAGTGGTCCAAAGTACTTTTTTCGGATGAAAGCAAATTTTGCATGTCATTCGGAAATCAAGGTGCCAGAGTCTGGAGGAAGACTGGGGAGAAGGAAATGCCAAAATGTCTGAAGTCCAGTGTCAAGTACCCACAGTCAGTGATGGTCTGGGGTGCCATGTCAGCTGCTGGTGTTGGTCCACTGTGTTTTATCAAGGGCAGGGTCAATGCAGCTAGCTATCAGGAGATTTTGGAGCACTTCATGCTTCCATCTGATTTCATTTTTCAGCACGATCTGGCACCTGCTCACAGTGCCAAAACCACTGGTAAATGGTTTACTGACCATGGTATTACTGTGCTCAATTGGCCTGCCAACTCTCCTGACCTGAACCCCATAGAGAATCTGTGGGATATTGTGAAGAGAAAGTTGAGAGACGCAAGACCCAACACTCTGGATGAGCTTAAGGCCGCTATCGAAGCATCCTGGGCCTCCATAACACCTCAGCAGTGCCACAGGCTGATTGCCTCCATGCCACGCCGCATTGAAGCAGCCATTTCTGCAAAAGGATTCCAGACCAAGTATTGAGTGCATAACTGAACATAATTATTTGAAGGTTGACTTTTTTTTGTATTAAAAACACTTCTTTTATTGGTCGGATGAAATATGCTAATTTTTTGAGATAGGAATTTTGGGTTTTCATGAGCTGTATGCCAAAATCATCAGTATTAAAACAATAAAAGACCTGAAATATTTCAGTTGGTGTGCAATGAATCTAAAATATATGAAAGTTTAATTTTTATCATTACATTATGGAAAATAATTAACTTTATCACAATATGCTAATTTTTTTAGAAGGACCTGTATATATATATATATATATATATATATATATATATATATATATAATGAACTTAATTAATACCTTTTTTAAAACAAAAATGAAACCTCACTGAACTTACTGAAGCTGGACTGTGACGCTATTTTCTTCTAGAAACAAACTTTGTTGCATTATTTTCACGTTATCACTTTAAAGCTGCTTTGAACAATCTGTTTTGTAGAAAGCGCTATATAAATAAAGGTGACTTGACATCACTTAAAGATACTGCAGATTAGATCAGAACAGACCATCAAAGAAACTTGCAGACTCATGTTCTGTTTCTGTGTGTTTTTCAGGATCTGTCGTGTCTTTGTTTGAAGTGGGTAGTCTGATGACATCAGGAAAATTCAGCAAGGTGTATGAAGGAAACCACGTATTCAGCGACATAATAAAGGTTGCCATCAAGTGCATCCCCAAAAGCAGAACGGCCCGTTATCTTGATGTTGTAAGTTGGTAAAACGTAATGAATATTTGATAAAGTGCAGATTATAACTGTTGCAAACATAAAGCTGAAATAGACAGACTAAAGCAATGTTCTTCAAATCTTCTTGTTTAAGTGTTACTCATAGCAAACTAATCGCTGTTGTTTTTCTGTCTAGCCTGATCTTTCCAAACCTGTGGTTGAAGAAGTGGCACTGATGCTTCGTTTGGGACAAGCTCCCTCATGCCCCAACATCATCAAATTACACCACTGGATTGAGGAGGAGAGCGGCTTCGTGCTCATCATGGAGAAACCTGAATGCAAGAGCTTGGAGGATTTCATCTTGATGGCAGATGACATGACTGAAAGACAAGCATGCTGGTTAATGCTTCAGGCAGTCCAAGCGGTCAAACACTGCCATGAACGAGGAGTTTTCCATGGTGATATCCACACCGGGAACTTCCTGGTGTCTCACCACAGTCTGGAGCTCAAGTTAATCGACTTCCGCTGTGCTCGTCTGATCAATACTCAAGGCTTTAACAGCAGCGAATATCAAGGTGATTTGGCATGTTTTGTTACCGTAGCCACTAGGGCTGTGTATCACCAACAATGTCACGATACTAAAGCCACGATACGATACGTATCACGATATGGATCAATTTTTGAATTGAAATTTCTTTTGAGAAGAGTTTAGTAACAATAATATCTTTATTGAATAAACACTGATATAACAGTTGTGATAACTGAAAAACTATTTAGTTTTTGTCATTAAAAAGCAATGAGTTAAATTAAATAAGTGTTGGAATGTGCACCAAACACAGTAATTTCTTTACATTATGTTGAAATCATTTTAAACAAATAAATACAATAGAATAAAGATAGCCTACCAATAAAGAGAAAAGTTTTTGAATAGGTCTAGCACTAGTATTCAGAAATACTACAGAAACTTAGGGTAGTATTTTAGTCCTGACTAAATTAAATACATCGACTATAAATCCAGATTCCTTATAATTAAAGCTATCTTTTGTTGTTTTGACAACAATATTAATGACAGACACACATTGCTGCTGTCACTTTAAGAGCTAGTGCACGGATCCTGTTTTCATTATACTGTCACATCACATGCATTTTATGCTTATTTAAGACAAAACCGACTGTGTTGGATACTCACCAAGACTGACATTTTTTACATCATTTTGCTTGTTTTTGTCTGTAAAAGCGATATAATCCGTGAAAAAGAACTTTTGTTACTCACAGGCTGTTTGTGAGGTGGCTTTACTCTATGTATGCATGCAGATAAAACCTCTCTCAGAGAGCGTGCGAGTACTGAATAGCTTAAAATCGCTTGAATGTTTAGCGTGGTAAGACTTAAAAAGACGAGCGAATGGTAAACTTAAGTGACAATGCAATACTGGCCCGAATATGCAAGTGAATATTCCGTCATGTCCCAACTCCTAAAAGCGTGAGTGTTGTATCGCCGCCTTCAGCGCGTTTGACGCTTGCCTTGAGCAACCCATTTTGAGAGACAGAAGACGCGGCACAGCTGAACACTCAATCAATGTTTGTGGGAATTTCCCGCATTATAAGTGGGAGACCTGCGGGAATTAGAGATGCTCCGATCAGCATTTTTGGGGCCGATCACCGATTACCGATCACCAAAATCATGATCTGCCGATTGCCGATCACTGCCGATCACAGAATGGCAGGGGAATGGGAATCTTTTATCTATAATCTAGCAGAGTTTGCACCATTTGTAAAAAATGTGTTTATTTAATTGTATTTAGAAAATGAGATGTCTTAAGGCTACTGTAGGCCAGCTTTCCCAAATAAGGCAGAGTAACATTAAATTATTCCAAACAAAGAGGGGTCAGGCAGACCAACACACATCAGATCAGCCTAATGGGAGGGGATCAAGTTACACTTAGGCATATTTGGAAATTGTAGCCTCTTAATACACCCACTACATTTACTAATTGGCAACAAAATGTACAACTTGTTACACCAAAACTGGCTACTGATGAAAGGACAAAACTATGGCAAGTTTTTTTCTGTTATTATTATGAACGTCTGATGTAGTTGAGCAGAATGCTCTTTTATGAAGTTACTTCATTAAAGGACATATTTAATGAGATTATGCCTGAAAAGGTTTTTTATTTTTTATCATATGTTCATTTAAAAAAATATATTGTATAAAATGATTTCTTGTTTATATTTTTGTTTTATTGTATTTATATGATATTTGTATTTTTATAATTGAATTTTTGCCATGAAAATAGCTTTGAATGCTGACATGACAAAATAATCTGAATCTGATGTAGTTGAGGAACCAACTACGTCAGATCAAAAAAAATAAAATACTACCACCACTTTTGAAACATCTCGCGGCACGAATGTAACAATACAAATAAATAAAAACATCTCCAGTTAACTCAGAGCATTCATTTTGTTCATTTGTTAAATAAGACGCGATCTAGCGCTGAAATGGTTTTTTTTTTTATCAAGTGATCAAAGTGCTCGTTGCCGCAGCGATCAGTGGCGCAGATACCGCGTTCTGTTGTGGCTCGCGCGGTGCACGGTCTTCACTCGGACGCGCGCTTCAATCCGTTGGGAGACTCCCTATTAGTTCCGGTGAAGAAGAACTCATGTTGCCACTGCCAAGCTCCACTCTGCTGTTGTGTGCCTGTGTGCCACGCATGCAGGTGGGAAAAAGTCGCGCGAGTAATTTACGTAACGTGATCGGCTTTTTTGATCGGCGATCAATCTATTTTTAGCCAATATCGGCCGATCATGATCGGCGTCCGATCAATTGGAGCATCCCTAGCGGGAATGATTACAATAATGCGTAATACTCGCAATCCCGTGCTGAAATTCGAGCCCTGAATTGGCTACATTCAAAAGCACGACAGTATCGATACAGCAGTTGCTGTATCGAGACGCGCATCGTCAGGAGTCCATGACGATGTATCGTCGTATCGATATTTTGAACACAGCCCTAGTAGCCACATTTGGTATCTTACGGATCACATAATATTGTCTTTTTGATTACAAAATGGCTCAACAGTAAAACTGTCTGTCTCTTTTACAGGACGAAGCTTGTACACCCCACCTGAGGTCATAGGGCACAACATATTCCACGCCAGCCCAGCAAATGTCTGGGCACTGGGACTTTTGCTCTTTGAAATAATGCACGGATATTTGCCCTTTGAAAGCTTTGACGCAATACTGCGTAAATGCATCGACATGGATCCGGCCATATCCACAGGTGAAAACGCAACACACCGACACAAATAGTTCCACAAGAAATCTAGCCAATAGAAATGTTTACGGTTTACAAAAACTTTTCATATTTAAACATTAGTGTGTCTCTAAGACCAACCTGTGCTCTCTCTGAACTCTTTTCAGCTTGCCATGACCTGATTTTCCAGTGCTTAACCCGTGATCCAGATCGCCGGCTGACGCTTGGGAAGCTGGAAGAGAACCAGTGGATGAAAATCCTAGAGCGTAAGAAGGAAGGGGCTCCAGTGCCTCAGTAAATCCAGAGGTAGGGAGCTGCATTACATCCTGTGTCAGAAGACCAGAATGGATGACGCCAATCAGAGGAAATCTCCACATATCACAGCAATAAAGATGCAAAGACAACAAGACTCAAGACCTCATACTTTCAGGGGAGATGCACCCATTCAACTGGTGCATCTTCCCCAAGAGTACCTGACCTGTATGCTGCCAGAGACATGCATGCCGTAAATAACTCTGGAGCTGTGGGCAAAATGACCGCTCGACACTGATTACGTTTTTACATGCACATCTGACCAACATGCATGTTGCCAGAAATTGTTTAAGACAGCAAATCAGCGTTTGCGTTTAGATGCATATTCTTAACCCTATGTGCGGGGTAAGTGGCTTTCTTCACGCCTTGATGTCACGGACATGCTCTTCAAAAACCAATAAGAAAGTCAAGTCGTCACCTTTATTTATATTACGCTTTTTACAATACAGATTGTTTCAAAGCAGCTTTACAGTGATAACAGGAAATTAATGCAACAAAGTTTGTTTCTAGAAGAAAATAGCATCTGCAATGTTAAAGTTGAAGCACTAAAATGATTAACTGGAAATAGAAAAAGAAAAAAAATGAAATAGCAATATTTAAAAAAAATTTTTTACAAAAGAACAAAACAAAAATACAAAGAACTATTGCCAAAAAATATTATAAAATTATCATGAAATGTATATAAATATATAGTTTTATAATCATAATTTCTGGAATGTCACTAATTAATTAAATTAATTTAGTTTGTATATGTGAATATATGTAAATATTTATTTATCAATTACAATATCATATTACAAATATATATCCCTCCACTCCCCAGTAGACTGTTTTGTTCTGGTATGAGTACTCCCAGGTTACAATCACGTCTTCAGTTAGTCAGCTTAAGATCCTTTCCATCTAAACTGGTTATATCTTGTAAGCCTAGTAGTGAATGTTTTATGAGCAGGAGCAGAGGTGTCAAGTCCAGGTTCAGAAAGTAAAATTCCTCCTCAGTATTTTGTTCCAATCACCTGGATTTGCTAATTAGCACAGTTTTTCAGCCAGGAGATGGAACTAATTAGTGAAATCATCTGGCTGAGGTAATGGGTGGAATAAACATATGGCAGGACTTTTACTTTCTGACCCCTGGAATTGACACTTCTGAGCAGGAGGATAATCATATTCATCAACAGTCACGCAGAGCCAAAGCACAACCAAAACAATGTTCTTCCCCAAAATGCATGCAGTTTTGTTTTTAACCACTAGAGGGCTTAAAAGTTACATTCATTCATTAACTATTTCAGTTGTATCTGACTCTATTGTGTTGCAAAATAAGTTGGATAAGCACCGATATTTAAAAAGATATTTTTCAAAAAGGCAAGGTAATTTTTATTTTATTTTATATTTGATGACTTTGAATTACATTTCTGAGGATATGTCACCATGGCAGGTTATATCCAGCATGGTGTGTTTTGAAACCAGCGAAAATTGCAGGTTAGTATAGAGCCGGTACTATTCAGGATATAAAAAAAATGTGTTTATATATATATATATATATAAGTATATATATACATATAATAAAATTACTTCTTTTTTTTATGATTTACCCTTTCACTGCAAACAAGTAAAATGCGTGCAGCACTTCATTCACGATTGAGGCAGGTTGAGCTGTTGTATGAGGTTTAGCGACAGTTTGAGGATCCGCTGGAGTTACAAGGTTCAGTCACAAGCTCTTAGTATAAAGTTCAATATAAGCTCTGGTATATAGTTTAGGCAAAAAAAAAAAAAAAACCTGTTATTATTAGTATTTTTTTTAATCAAAACATTTTCAGAACAATAATGTTGAACAGAATGAACACATGAACAGAAACGTTTAAAATACTGATTCTGCTCGGAGTGAACAGATTGCATTTTTTTTTTTCTATTTTTAAGCCCTGGTAATGATGACAATAAATACAGATTTTGACCGACAGATTTGAATTTGAACAACTGTTAAGAATCCAGTATGTACAGTTTTTGGTTACCTCACTGCCCTGACATCAACCAAACTGAAGACAACTGGAAAAAAGCACCTTAAGTCAAAAGAAATGCAGCAACTCCTAAAGTGTTCATCAAGGTTCTACTTGACAAATTTAAAAGGAGTGTGTTAAGTTCAATGAGTTAAATCAAACTAAATTAGGTAAGATAAAATAAAATAAAATAATTTATTCAGTCTTAATTAAATTTTTGGAGTTCCCGATAACAAATACTGCCCCTCGGTCAGACAGTTTCTACAGCAGCTTGAGTGTGTATGCTAACGGTGTTTATCTGCTGTATGCTAACAGCATTTACCTGCGAGTACATCCGGTTGTGCCACTGCCTTTGGCGAGACAATACTGCGCCAATCTGGAACATGCCATGTGTAGCCGGCAGCATTCCCACATCCAGCTGCAGAAACTTCTCGGGATGATTGTTGTTCGGCAGGACGGCTATGTCCATTTTGTGACTTGTGTAAGGCTGAAATGAGACTTACTGAGTGTGAGTGTGTAATTATTCATGATGTAACACTATCTGAGCCCATGTGATACCACTATCCTGCTAATGAAGGGCTAGTTCCACACCTGACACACCTACATGCCAGTAGCATGTTACGCAATGACCTCATCCCTCCCTTTAACATGGAGGGATATACGTTATATGCATTTTCAGGTTTGTTTTGTGGAATAATATAAAATAGCACAAAAATTTCAAGTACTATCTACCATACTTTGTTGTCCTATCAAACAAAACGGTCCAACCATTGTCTTCAAGACTCACTTCACTTGTATTCATGAGTATAGGGCCAGATTTAGATTTAAAGTGACATGAAACACCTCAGATTTAAAAAATAAAAATAAAAAATGGGCATTAAAAGCTATGGAAAAGTGGGACTGTAGAGGGTGGGAAGAGACAACCAATAACTCAGACCTGTAACAAGCACTAAAATCTCTGAACAAATGACAAATAGTTACTTTTTTTTTGTCCACTCTTCAATTTTCGGTCTACATTGTTGTACCGCTGAATCAGCATCCTTATTTGCACATATATATTTATATATATTTCATTTGATGAAATATGTGCTCATACATGGTGCTGGCTCATGTTTGGAGCACTAGAATATATAAAATATCTCCATAACTTGCAACACACCTACTCCAGTCGGGAAATTAACTGCGAGTGTTGTTTAACGGCACAGAACATCTATTTCATGGCTTCACTCTAAATTAATATTGACTTTGCAATGAGAAAACTGCTATTTTTAGCACAACTCATTAGGTCTCATTGACTAAGCATGTGTACGCACAAATTTGTGCCTGAATTCTGCATACGAATGTTTTCACAAACAAATCACAATTCACCAAAAACTTTCATACTAAAATTTATTCTAAATTTACAACAACAACAAAAATGATGGAACAACTGAAACCACACGTACGCAAAAAGCACTTTCTCTGTGCGGCCTTACATTTTATTTAATCTTAACACGACTATCATTATATTATATTAGCCTATATTAAATTATAAATTACATTCTATTGTATTATTTATTAATCTTAATATATATTTCATCATATACAGTGAAAGAGTAAGAAAAGCTGCCATAGCTTCAGCTGCGAGGTTTCGCTGAGTAACGCAGATGTACAGCTGGCTAATGAGAGGTCTGTAATCTGGGTCTGTATAAAAGGTGTTGATTGTGTTTGAACTGGTTTTCAGAATGACGCACCTGGCATTGCTCGAGGATCTGCCGAGAGCGGCATCTGTTTGACGAGACTGACGAAAGGCTGTAAAGGAAAAGTTGTGTGGAAAATCCTTAAATTGAGATGGTTGGGCTTTTTTAGAGTACTTCAAATTCACAAACAAATTCATGTGCGTGTTGTAAATTAGGTAAATTCAGATTTTAGGCAGATTTTTCGAGAGAAGTTCTCCTGTGCATGCATATACATAATAATCCATGCAATTATTAGTGAATAAGACCTGTTCTATTATTACTCGCCATGTTTGATCTGCACTTTTCAGCTGAACAGCTTTTCTCGTGTAACGCTGGTGAAAATAATGATCTTGATGAAGGTCCAGTGTCTGTTCCCAGAAGTTTGTGTCTGGGCTGGCCAATAAACACCTACTCCACTCATTTCAGACTGGCCTGCTGAATAAATCCTCACGACTCTATACATAGGCAGAGGGTGAACCAACTCTAGGTATTCCTCCTTAAAAAACATTTGAATAGAATGTTATGAAATAGTTACGTGTTACCTATCAACAACCTACACATCCCAGCATAAACGCTCTTGTTATTAAAGTGTTTATGTTCACAAACCACTATATTTTGAACAGGTAAGCATATGCGTGATTCGGCATGGCAGCCAGTTCGAATAATAAATGGCCTAACCATTGCCTTACCTAATGCAGCAAAACATGCGTTTTCTTCAAATTCTGAATGGATTATCGCCTAGAAAGAGTGCATTGAAGCGCTCCCTTTATAATCACTAAGCTGTCACTCATCTTAATGCATCGCAATCTCACAAAGTTCTGCTAATTGATTAAGCTGACTGTACAATGAATATCTTATTTACCCTACATAATGTCTACACTTTTTTGTTACAAGTTAAATTATAACGAGAGGATTTGAGTGTGCAGAGCTCAGCGCTGGACAAAAACTCAGGTGTTTTGAGTGTTGAGGGGATTACATTTTTTTGATCATATTCAGTGAAATCGACACTATAATCCGACAGAACAACATAAATAAAGTGGTTTTAGAAAAAAACCCGAGCTTCTAACTCCACCTGGAGCGTGTTATTTGTTTTGCAAAAATCCACTGCTCCCGGATCATCGGGTCCAATCAGCGCAGGGGGGTGTGAGATCTGACTGTCAATCACAGGTCGTGCACACGCCACCCTTCGCGCACGTTACATTCACATGCACACGCCTGAAGTTCGCGCAGTAAGGAAGAGTGATGGCGGAAAAGATTCCAATTCCTCGGTTAACCTCAAGGTCAAAAACAACACAGGAAAAGAGAACACCTGCTGAAAAGAAAGAAGAAAGAAAGCGACCGTGCCCGTAAATAAACCAGGATCAACATCGGATCGGCATTTGAAAGGTGGAGAGATTTACGTGATTTAATTGGGTTCAAGCTGGATGCAGAGCTTGCAACATTTCTTCTCGACAGTTAATTGTGCTTTATCAACCAGTTACTTTATTTCTTAGTGTTATGTTAGTAATCTAAGTATGTTTGCCCAAATGTGTTGGTATGGATAGCTAACGTTAGCACTTGTTGGGTAGGTTCGTTAGCTTTGTTTGCACTGAAATCCGTGTGAACGTAACGTTAGGTGGATAAACATGTCCAGATGAAGGGATAAGGTTCGGCTTTTTGGAAGAATCAATGCTACTCTATCTTTCTTACGAGAGTAAGAACAGTAGTAAAGCTACTGTTATTGTATGTGCTATCTGACTAGCTCCAAATACTCCATGGTGTTGATGGATGCTGATGAGACGGGCGCGTTCACAGAAAATCTGTTGCACACGCACTGACGAGCACGAACTCGGTGGGAGGGTATTCGTTGATAGTGGGGGAGGGACATGAGAGTTGTAAACATTCAAAATTTTGCCTAAGTCCACTCAATCTGCCAGACTTGCCGACTGCAGCTTTAACACATCTGATTGGCCATTGCGTTCAGGAAATCATCAGATATGTTTGTGATTGACTACATTGCTCAATGCTGCAAAAATACTTTGTAAATAGAAAAACCTGTGTGTTAGGATGTAACTCATTTCAATATGAGGGTTCGATATGTTACTCGTCCCAGATTAAATTATTCAAGTGTTTGATTGTTTAAATCTGAGTAAAATTGAGAGACAGGAGCGACTAACCAATGCTCTCTTCTTGGTCAGCTGGGACCTGGGCTAAATGCTGCTCTGAGCTGTGTGGTTCAGGTGTGAACTTTTTTTATTGTGGAGGTGGCTGACACACCTACATTTTCCTGTTAAAGGAACAGACAACCCTGTAATGCTGGCCAGGTTTAAAGAGTGCTTCTTAGACTAAATCTATAGACATATATTTCTATGGTTTTGAAATATAATATAAAAGGATTTTCAATAGAGGACCTAGAAAACATAGTAGCATAGTGGAAAGTTTTTTTTTTTTTAAGTAAATCAAGGGTTTGAGAATTCTGGGTGTGTCCCAGAATTCACAGACACACCTTTTGAAATCCTGGAGGGCATGGGTGCTCCCTGGGAAAAAGAGACAGGCACTGGTGCATTTTGCAAAATATGCCTCAGATGCTCAGCAAGCCTCCCTTTCGCTCTTATTATTTTCCGGTCAGGCAAAGCTGCTGACTCGGCCGGCACTAGCGTGGCCTGTGGAGATCTGGCAGGTGCTCCCTGAAGAGAATAGGCTCGCTCCTGCTGCTCCCGTCTCAGTGGCTCAGGGATCTTTAGTTTTTGCCTATCTGGGACCTTGTCTGGGATGAGTTCTCCGTGAGGGGAACATGTGAGCACCTTTGATGCAGGCATAGGTGCTCTCTGTGGAGACTTGGCGGGCATAGGTGTTTCTTGCGGGGACAAAGAGGGCACAGGTGCTCCCTGAGCAAAAGAGGCCTTTTGCAGATGCTTAATCAGATGTTCAGGGATCCTGAGTTTTCTTCTTTGTTGGGACCCAGCAGGCACAGCTGCCTCTGCTCTGCTTTCTGCCTCTGCTTTTTTTCGCTGATACCTGGTCTTCACTGATGCATCTAGGAAGACTGAGTGCATGACCTTCTCAGAAGCATCACTGAAGACCAGGGATGAGGTGAGATTCTCCATCTCAGAACTAACAGGCACTGGTGCTCCTTGTGTGGACCCATCAGGCATGCATGCTCCCTGTGTCGTTTTCTACCTCCACTGCTTCGTGGGCTTCAGTGTTGCGTCTGAGAAGCCTGAGTGCAGGGCCTTGGATGCATCACTGAAGATCGGAGATGAAGGGAGGTCTCTCTCCTTAAGTTTCCCAGACCCAGCAACCACAGGTGCTCTCTTCTTCTGCCTCCACTGCTTTGTGGGCTTCAGTGTTGCATCTGAGAATCCTGCATGCAGGGCCTTGGATGCATCACTGAAGATGCATACACTAAAGATCGGAGATGAAGGGAGGTCTCTCTCCTTAAGTTTCCCAGACCCCGCAGCCACAGGTGCTCTCTTCTTCTGCCTCCACCGCTTCGTGGTCCTCAGTGTTGCATCTGAGAAGCCTGAGTGTGGAGACTGAGCATTCTCAGACGTAACACTAAAGACCAGGGTTGTGGGGCATGAAGTTTCTCCTTCCTCCACTGTTCCCCACCACTGCCATGAGGTAGGGTCCCCATATGCAGGCTTCTCAGAAATGGGGCAGGAAACCTCCATTATTGCCCACCACCGCCCCATAGCAAGGGCCATGATGAGCTCATCTGATAGTTCAGGAGATTAGGACTGCTCTGTGCTCTCATGAAAATAAGTGGACATGGTTGACATAGCCATAATGATGTTAGATTTGATGGTGAAACATGATCGTAAGATGTGAACAATACTGCCTTTGTGCAATCTATATCTGTAAAACACTGTTTACAGAAGAGGCAAGAGAGGAAGTGAGCCTCATCACAAGACAGCCTCCACTCAAAACTCTTAAACTGACCAATAAGAATGAGTAGTAAAGGTGCAATAGGTGATTCTCTTGGGATCTACATACATTTTTTTGGTTATGCTGGTTGAAAATCTCCTCATATTTTTATAGCAATTACTATGTTAAGCGGTCTAAATATATTTTTATAAATATGTATCATCAGTGGAAGGCATAAGACCATAAAATGTGGTGTGTTCCCTGTCAGTCAATGTGTTTGCATACCACTGTGCAGCCTGTTCACGCAGACATCATTCGTCATCAGTGCGTTTCACGTACGCTGTGCAGACAGAGCTAGAATGGCGGGCAAACCGCAACAACCTTCTTCTGAACCGACAACAAACGGCAAGTATATACACATGCTTTCAGTGCTAGCAGGCTAAAGTTACCATTTCCCAGATCACCTATTGCACCTTTAATAAATGTTGTTTGCTTCTGTCCAAAATGTGGCCTTTAAAGACATAAGAAAGGCTAAATGAAAAGCTCCTTTTGTATTTGTAACCATTAAGGCTAATCAGATTTCAGTGTCACTTCAATGTGTCATCAGGCTTGGAATTCCTTTGATGCGACCAAAGAGAGTAGAGAGGAGGGTGCGATGGTCTCTGGCTAGTATCGCAGAGTCGTAAATGATGTCAGAAAGCAAGCTAATCTCAGACATGTTTGCACCAGGCCGGTAATTTTGTTTGCCAAGGGTCCTGATTTACATTCACGTGTTCAGAGTGTAAAAGCTTTGGATTTAAGGAGTATGCATTATTTGTGTTCATATTAACGACCCATGATATAGCAATACATTTCTAACATTTATAATGTTCTTTAGAATTTTTTTTAGAATTGCCTTTACAGGGACTTTAAATTTTGAATAAAATGCTTGAAATTGTAACTGTATTTCTTTCGCAACAAATACCTATCTGACTGAATAGTTCATTTATAAAATGGAGAAATAAAATGTATCCCTTTCAGATACAGAGCGATTTGCTGGCCAAAAGTAGGCGGAGTTATCATTTTGATTTCCGCGCTTGTTTGAATGCCCCGTTTTTATTGCGGCAAAAGCTGAACTATTTTTTACTTATGTGCAGATATTGATAGAATGCTATTTGATTTCCTGTGGAAGCATAAGAGGCATTACGTTGAAAAGTCTGTGGTTATTAATAATTATGAATGTGGTGGTCTAAACTTTCTAGATTTTACTTCTTTAAAGGGTTGGTAAAGTATGATTTCACTTTTCTAACTTTAGCTAGTGTAAAATGTTGCTGTTTGAGCATAAACAACATCTGCAAAGTTACAACGCTCAAAGTGCAAAGCAAAGGGAGATATTTGCTTTTAAAGAAAAGGACTACAACAAACGGCTGGTAGGGACTACACGACATTCCTCCCGGGTTTAGTGACATCAGCAACCCTAAAATGTACATAAACAGACACAACAGTTCCTATACGAGCGATTTATAGATTAACATGACAGAATATCCTAATTGAAGATAGTTAACTCCACATCAGCAACATAAATTCATCAACTAAGACGACCTGTTGCATTCTACTACAATGTTGTCACTTTTTCTTGGGTCTCTCCATCTTTGTCTGACTCCGTTTTAACATTAAAGGCAGAACAGTTTCTGTCATTTTAGTGTGTCTGCGTGAGGTAATCGCTCCGCTAACACACAAGAGCTCTTGAAACCCCGCCCTCTGAGGCAGCTCATTTGCATTTAAAGGGCCAGGCACAAAACGGTGCGTTTTTGCAAACCCTCAAAATGTGACAACTTTAACATGCTATATAAAAATATCTGTGGGGTATTTTGTGCTAAATCTTCACACACACACTCTGGGGACATCAGAGATTTATTTTACATCTTGTGAAAATGCCATTTTACCACCCCTTTAAATAATACTTTCAAGATAAATTGGTTAAAACAGTACTTAACAAACCCTGATTCTTTATGGAATACTCTTCCTAGTATTGTTTTCTCTAAGGTGGGAGGTCTCCCTTTCCTATTATTATGTAACTACAACATCACCAAATTGCCCCTTAAATCGTCAAATTTTCATAAACAAGCGCTTTTGGCCTGGCACCTAATTTATAAACACAATTTTAGTCCTCACCAGTACTTTATAGGGGTGTAACGATATATCGTGGTACGATGTATCGCGATGCAAAAATGTTACGATATGTATCGTAGAGTTATGGCGATTTTTTTTATTTTTTTATATTTTTTTTATATTACGATGACGTCCGTTTTATCCTATTGGTTGAGCTACCGCACCCGCGTCACGCTTGCATTCACTGCATTCACGCTCAAATGAATCGCTTGAACTTTACTGAGCAGTAGCAAGGCAAAATGAGTTTGACTGAAATTGAAATAGAGGATGCCCCGTCCACTTACAAGTCCGACGTCTGGCAGCATTTTGGTTTTCCACTTACTCGACAGGAGAACGGTAAAAAAAAAAAAACAGACAAAACAAGAAGTGTGTGTAAATACTGTAAACAAACACTGTTAACAGGACGTCGAACACAACAAATATGATGTTTCATTGAGTGCTTGAAGTGGGGAAAAAGGTGCCGGTACTCTCTTGCATTGGCAAATCATGACATTTGAGATTTCTACAGTGAAAAACAAAACTTGGAGATATTGCTGGTATAACAACAATAAGAGTAAAATGTAGAAGTGCCGGTACTGCGTACCGGTGAGTACCGCCCCACTTCGAGCACTGGTGTCATTTAAAACGGCAACACAAAGACATACAGAAGGTTAAACTAAATCTTGATTTTTATTGAAGTATTGTAAATTCTTTAAGTTGTATGTATAACAAGACATTTATTGAACACTGTTAATGTTAAATAAATCTGTTGTTTGATTTTCAGTTTAATTTTTTTATTTTGTTCAAAATATCGTGATACATATCGTATCGTGAACCCAGTATCGTGATACGTATCGAATCGTGAGCTGAGTGTATCGTTACACCCCTAGTACTTTATTTGGAATAATTGTGATATTATTTATAAAAATAAGTAGAGCCCGACCGATATATCGGCGGGCCGATATTATCGGCCGATTTTAGGCATTTTCCTAACTATCGGTATCGCATTTATAATGGCCGATAAATTAATATTTTAAAAAATGTGGGTGCGGTGATTCATGTAAGGGTGGCGCTGCCAATAAAGCACCTAAAAGCTGTCACAAGAACTGGCAAAAGTAATGATTATGAATACAACAAATATAGCAAGGAGACATTTCAATTGTTTATTAACAAACAAGTGTTTTCAGTCAGTGTCAGCCAAAGATGAAGTTGACGATGTTGACTCGCGATCTTCAGTGAACGCGTGCCAGAGAGAAATGCACATTTCATACGATTACATGAGTCTGTCTGTCTTTCGTTTTGAATTGTTCTGTTTAAAAGTAGACATTTCAATATAGATATATTTCAATTCTCAGGTCTATACGCTGAGTTTCGGTTCATGAGACGAGCTCCAGTTCACCCGCAGGCGCCTCCGTGTCGAGATTATCTATCGTCTGCTATCTACTTCTTATATATTAAATCCAGGCAATTGGTTGATGAAACATTGATTAAAATTAAGATACAATTAATACAAAGCGAAATTCACTTTGAAACGAAAGGTTTTGTGCTTTCTGTTTGATGTCTATGTGAAAGTTTCAAAGCATATTTTAGTGCCGCTTTCAGAGCGCTCACGTCCGTAGTGCTGAACTGTCGAGTCTGTAACATTGTTTTTTCCTCATAAATGCGAACATGAAAAATAAAATAAAATAAAATGAATATTTTATGTAGCCTGTGGAGACTGAGAGCCAACCCTTCTTCATCCGGTGGTTAGTAGCCTACTTGTGATTTGCGCAGTGTAATTCACAGAATTGATTTCTCTGCTACAAGCCTCTGTCACGTATTGTGTGAGCTTGTGACTATTGCAAGCGCACAGCTGAGAAGTCCTTATTATATTGTCTGCTATATTTACTTCTTATTTATTAAGGCAATTGGTTGATGAAACATTGATTAAAATGCGTGGCGCGAGCGATCTCCGACAGTAAACTGATTCTGCTTTGTCTAGGGTAAACAGCTGTTGCGACGAGAGCAGTAACGGCCGCGTCCGGTGTAGACACAGTGTTAAAGCTCATTCTGCCTGATAACGCTACGTTACAACATCAAGCAATATTCCAAAAATTTATATAATTATAACACTTTATATAGGGCCATTTTGCATTAAGAGTAGCCTAGTTTCACGTTTAGTACATTTTGCTTACTAATTATTTAAAATAGTATAAAAGTACTGTACATATGTAATTAAAAACGTTTTCATTATGATATTATTAATTTTACTTTAGTAAAAAGATCTGAGTTCTTCCTCCACTGGTAGAGATTAGAGGAATTAAGAGTAAAAATAGAAGATAATAAGGTTTTGTCAGTGACACTTTTTATATATTTATTGATACAAGTTATGACTAAATTAAAAGACAAAGTCGTTAGTGAAGATTATGCAACAGTATTTATAATATAATATAATATAACATGCAATGCAAACTAGTTTGGTTACAGCTCAACTGTATAATTCTCATTCTATCATTCCCCCTGCCTCCATTACATATCTGTGTCACACAAGTGTTTGATCACCACATTTGAGTGATCATTGCAAAACGTGTTTATAAAATATATTTATTCTGTTTATAGCTACTGTGTAAAGTACCCATCAAAAGTTTGTACACACCAATAGGAAAGTGTCCAAACTTTTGACTGGTATACTGTACTATAATACACATAAATAATATTGCTACTGTATTATAATATACACATAAATAATATCGGCTGATATATCGGTATCTGCCTTTTTTTACTCCCTAATATCGGCATCGGCCCCCAAAAATCCATATCGGTTGGGCTCTAAAAATAAGTCGTTGTTTTTCCCAAACTGGGTTAAACATAATTTTATTTTGGCTTCTTAAAGGAGCTGTATGTAAGAAATTTATTTCAATTAATCATAACATGGCCCTGATATCTCACTAGACATTAAGAAATCATGTTCATTTCAAATACTTATATCACTGACAACAGTAGTCCGGCCAGGATATTGTCATTTAAAAAGTGAAGTTGCAGCCCTCAACTGATGTTGATGTTGTCATGTTGTGTTTTGGTCTGATGCGCCACCCTCCACCTATCTACCAATCACAAAGTCAGTAGTGTTGCGGCATCCGGGTTGCCAGCTCTGCTAGTTACCACAGCTGCAGCTACAAACGTGTCAGCTACAAAAAAAAAATGTCTAACGTTGCGAAACCAAAAAAAACTCGTTATGAATCCGAAATACTTCGTGACAAATTCAGAAATAAAACAAGGATCTGTATAGGAGATGCCTTTGAAAGATGGAGACGGCTGAAAACGGACAGACGCCAACGTTGCTAATTTTCTCCTGGACAGGTAAGAAACATCTATGTTTGGCTAACTTGTACTTGATGTAAATGGACATTTCAAATATTCATGACAGTCGAACAAAGTTATGCGCGTGCAAAGTAACGTTACATTAGCTCATATGGAGGAGGTGGGTCATCGAATTGAAAAGGTAAGGAATTGTTTAGGTAATAAAAACGGCGAGTCGTCATTACTAACATTAGCAATGCATCATCAGAGCCCGTTTCTCTGTCATTATGATGAGACGCTGAGGAAAACAACATTAACACGCCCATTATTGTTTATCATGCAAGTTCTACAGCCAAAAATAATAGAATGACACGTAATCTTTCACATCACATATTTTAGCATTATGGACGTATACTGCAGGGTAAGTTAAAAAATACAGCTGGTCGCTTTCACTTATAGCGTCAGCTAAATGAATAGCTGTATCTTTGATATCGGTTACACACAGTGACAGAGGCTTGTGCTTGTACTTACGTTAATGACAGATACCTACCGTTACAAGTTAGACTAACAGCTACTGTTCTAACAATGTACTGTCACATACGAGCGTACATCTTTACGATTATATTTGGCTAATCGCCATTAGTACATTTTTGCGATATATAATTACTTTGCAAAACATCTCTCATTTGAAGCATAAACATAATTAACAGAAAAAGCTTCTTGTAGCAGCCTACGTTCCTGCTGTATCCTGCAGCGTATCTGGCAACCTCGAGTCAGGGAGGAGGGAGAGGGGATACACCGCTCTACAGTAATTTGAAAGTGATTGCAGTACCAGTTTTGGCCACATTCTTACATACGGCTCCTTTAATTAATCAGTTCTGATGGATAGGCCTACCTGTATTCATATTCAGAGTTTTTGAACAAGTACAATATACCCGTCACTCCTTGAGAGTTTGCTATTGTAATGGATGTCATCCCTTATGGAGCAATAACTCTTCCCAGAGACTCAGCTAGATCCCAGATTTCTTTGTCAGTTGCTCATCCTTTTGATACAATGATTGGAAATATTTGTTTTTTATCTAACTCTTCTAGTCGGAACAGAAGAATTAGACAGCTATTTCAAAATTAGATTGTTTTTCTCCCATACATTGTGTTGTACTGGAATGGCCAGTTTGTCAATATTCCATGGAAGAAAGTGTGGACTTTGTCTTCTAAATATTTAATAACCAATAAGGTCAAGGACGTTTCTTACAAATGACTTCATCTTTTTTATCCTGTGAAGCTTTACTTCAAAAGATGTTTCCTGATATTGACACTTTATGTTCCTTTTGTGGTGCTGAACACAAATCTATTTCCCATTTCTTCTGGGAATGCACATATACAAGTCTGTTCTGGAAGGATTTCTGTATCTTTGTTCGCACATTTTCATCACAGAGTTCTCCACCTCATCATTGTTTTATTTAAATTTTATATACAGAATTGTCTTCAAAACATTTGGAAAGGTAAGAACTATAGTTTAATGGAAGTAATTTAGCATTTTTAGCATTAGGCCTATATTAAATTGTAAACTTAAAATTTAATTTCTGCTATGTTATTGACAGTATGTATGTAAAACACAAAGAAATTTGCTTTTACAGTCCAGAATACATATCTTTTAAAGATATTTTTAAACAAATCCAAGAGCTTCAGGTGTCATTATCTGAGCAAAAAACAGGGGAATGTCTTCTGCAAGACCACATGTTCTGGGCAGAACTCTGCAGAAGAAGACATGAGTGATTTTCAAAAGAAAGATGAAAAAGAACGTATTAAAGGGAGGGACATCATGAAAATAGAGGACTCAAATGAGGTGAAGACAGTGCTAAAAGAGGAAGATGGAGAGGAAGATGTACCAGCTATTGAAAGGGCAAAGGAGGAAGAAGTTATACAAGAGATGACTACATTTCAAAAGGAAGATGAAAAAGAACATACGAGGAAGAAGGAATTAATACAAGAGGATGAAGATTTAACAGTGGACACTGCACAGGAAAGGAAAAATGGTCAGCTGGAGGAAGATGTAAGTGATGAGATTATATTATTTACATTTAAACTTATACACATTTACTACTAGAAAACTAACACAGTGTCACGGTTCATGAATTCACTGACTCATTCTGACGCTGTGTGTGTGTGGGCGGAGCCGCTGATTATCATCAGCGCCAGCTGTTACTGATCAGCGGCTTCTATTTAAGCTCATGGTCTTTCGTCTTGTGTTTGTCAGATCGTTGTCGGATGTTTCCTTACGTGGTATCTGATTCCCCTCGTGTCTCCGTGATCCTGCCTGTTCGTCGTGTGTGGAGTTTCCCGCTGGATGTATTCTGTCTACCCTCGTGAGTTCCTGTCTGCACGATCGCTCTTCACATTCCTGGACTTCAATACACTCACCACCGGCTTCGAGGATCGAGTTGCTTGCCTGCGTCACCGTGGAGACTACTCATTTGTCTCGCCTGACATCTCTGAGACCGTTCCCGTGTTCATCCATCTACAAAACAGTTCTCCGAGACCGTTCCTGTGTTCATCCATCTGCTATACTGTTTATTGACTCAATAAACCAACTTTTACTTGCTATTGTCTCTTCTGTTTTCTTTGACATAACACACAGATGATGAAACACAAATTAAATGATTTTAAATGATATATTGTATGACTTTCTATTATTACTGTTTATTCTCTTGTAGGTCCAAAACAAATACCCCAAGGTGGAAGACAGTGACAGTTGGAGTGATACTGACAATGAAGTCAATCTTGACAAAGAAGATGGATTCTTTACAGAGAGTGTTCCTGCACCACCACCTTTTTTTTATTCCTCAAACTGCCTGGAAAAAACTAAGAAAAAAACAAAAAAGGATCACTTCAAGGGATTGCAGTGGACTAACATTATCTCTTCAGGCATTCGCACTATCCTTCTACGTTGCAGTTTTGCTTTTACAGGCCACAGGGTTAAAATACAAGGATCAACCAGGAACACGCGTGCTTTTAAATGCTCTGGCTATTGCCTGTTCACTGACTGCCCAGTAGAAGTTGATGTTGTTGTGCACAGTGAGAACACGCTTAAAGCACAGGTGTCGTTCAGAGGTGACATGGTAGTTCACAGTAAAACAGAGCTGCAAAGGCTGATGACCAAAAGGAAATAAATCAGCAATTGCCAACAATCCTATCTTAGGGTACTCTATCTTAAGAAAATGGAAAACCTTAAAGAATCTATGGTAGACTCTGGCTGTTGAGATGAGGCACCATCACCAGGTGTTCTGAAAACCATTTCCTGGAGACAAAGAATGAAGGACAGGAAACATAAAAATGAAACACTCAGTCTCCAGATGATGTTAGAAGAAAAAAGAGATGAGCCAGATGAGGTTATCCAGAAAGTGATCCTTCATCCTAAGGGTGTGATGCTTTGGTCGAAGAAAAGCATTGACATATTCCACCAAAGATGTAAAGACATAGTATATCTTGATGCAACAGGAAGCATTGTGAAGAAAAGTAAACACAGCACAGGTCCTTTTTATGTTTACGAGCTGGTGGTCTGAAACCTAAATAAGGATTCCTCTCGTTTTCCAGCAGCTATGTATGCGACCTGTGACCACACCACCTCATCTATAATGTATTTTCTTAGTTGTTTCCAGACAGATCATGCCAAGCAATATGGACACAAAAACATCAGTCCACTCATGATAATATGTGATGGATCCATGGTCCTCATGCATGCAATCTCACTCGTCTTCTGCCAAACTAACCTCAATGCCTTGCTCCAAAGTTATTATCAAATTTTGACAGGGAAAGGCACCACTGAAGACTTCAGTCTTCCTATTATCCACCGCTGTCTCAGCCATATAATGAAAAATGCTAAATCCCTGTGTAAAAAGCTGCAAGTAAAACCTTTATATATATATATATATATTTTTTTTTCATAAACCATAATCAAATGGCAACCAATTATTCATGATGAGTTATGACAATGTTGTTATTTTTATTTCTCTCTCAGTGCACCCAAGAAATACAAGCTGGCCATGCATGTTTTTGGACTTTTGACCACAGCAAGTTCCATTGTTGAGTTTGATGAAATACTCCTTAGTTGCACTGTCATCTTCTCAAGCCCATGCAGCTCTGAAAATGTTGAGAAGCACTTCAACAACATCCAGACTTTGTTGACCACCATTGGAGAATCAGCTGTTGATGACAGCAGCATTGTTCCTGAGGACCTTGAGGTACACAGTAAACATGAAAAATGTCTTGAAATCATGTCTTCTGTTAACCTGATCAAAATCACTCATGTGAACATCATGTAAAATTTCATATTTTAGGACACCTTCAGTCAGACGGCTTTTCACAGACATTTCATGGAGGTCATAGGCACTGCACTCCTCAATAAAAAAGGGGATCCAAATGTGTACTACATACAGTAACAAGGTAACAGTGAGACATTCATCTCCACTTTGGCTGCCTACTTCTTGCCTCATGCAGCTCTTTGAACAAGCATGATGCTGGGTCAGTTACACTTTTGTGATCGAAAGAGTCACTCAGAGAAAAACTTAAACATATCTTTGGTTACTACAATAATTTAGCTCTAAAGTTGTACTTGACATGACCATGTAGTAGGTTTGTCAGATGTCTGTAGTACTTTTGGCCCCATTGCCAGGCATGGACATAGTCAGCCCATCAAATGCTTCCTCCAAGGCAATTTTCAAAATCTACTAATCACATTCACATAATATTTGTTATGCAAATTCATTATTCAAGGGGTGTGGATCTTCTCAGTTGTGGTCTCATTATATTTCCTCTGCTTTCACCATCAGGATAACTTCCAGCTTTTTACAAATGTTGTTTTAAGTACTGTGTAGATATAATCTAGAGTATGCAGAGAAGTTTTCCTAAAAGATGACCAAACAAGATGTAAAAATAATGTTATACTGTATCTTCAGGGGACCTGGGCAGGCATGGTGAAGGACCTCCATACCATCTATTCTCAAAGAATTTTTCAAAGAAAAAACGCCAGGTGTGGAATAATGTGGATGAATATATTAAATCTAACGTTTAAATGTCTAAACCTATTACTTTACTCTGAGTCCTTAGTTAAGATACTATAGCCCTTTTATTGTCTTTTCAGAATTTCACTCAGGACAACAAGACACAAGGAATTATGGAAAAGAGTCAGTGGGATTTGAAGAAAATTCGCTTTAAAGGAAGACGACTGACCAGACTTGATGACTTCATAATGACCTACAAAGACACGCACACTGCACTTTTAAGGGAATTTAACGATGCGGAACGTATCACTAAAAGAAAGGTAAAACAATCACATTATATTGTATTTAAATGTCTCTTGGTAAGTGTTATGCTTCAAAAAAAAATTTAAAATTGCACAAAATACTGTCACATAAGAAATTGCTTATCTGGTAAGACAGGCCTAAGGATGCATTTTCCATCCCTGCATCTGTCCAACTGTCTGTTCACCACCTTACTGTAATGCAAAATAAAAAAGATGTATTGGCCTTATTGGCCCATTACCATGGCATTTGGACAGAAGTCTTTCATAAAATTAACTGTAACAAATAATAACTTGTACAAATATATAAGAAGTATTTTAATTTTAATAAGTCTATTCATTTAATTTCATAGGAGCACCGTATCCTGAAGGAGAAATGGAGGCAGAGAAAGCAAAACAGGAGAGGAGTCTATGTTACCTCCATCAACAAGCCATTTCAATTAAAAAAAACAGTGGTAACATTAAGCACATTTGGATACATTACTTAAAAAATAACAGTTTTCAAATGCATTCATACATAAATTCTATTTTCCAATGTTTTTCCGTAAATAAAGCAGATGCCTACAGCTCTAGGAACAACCAGCACACCTTCTACTGACAGCCAAACACCATCAGTGACAGCACAGGACTTAAAGACAGTCATCCAAGACAAAGATGCTTTGGAGGTGAACTTGACTGTACTGTCTTTTATAGTGTGCACTTACAATCGCAATAGTTTGACAATCAAAAGTTAGTTATGCCAACAATTCACAAAATAATTTAAAATATATTAATAAGCGTGTGAAATTAAATATTGTGATTTCCATCTTTGTGTAATTAATAATAATAAGCTAAACGCAGATTTGTCAAAAGATAACTCAGTAGATCTCATCCACAGTCCTAAAGTGGAAATACACTGACAAAACAATGTTGTGAGGGAGGACTGAATATACAAAGTGAAAGGGGAGTTCACGAGTTCACACTCACATACAATTAGAGGGAGTACAATTGCTGTCCGGGGGGAGGGCTCCAAACTCGGAGTTTGGCCAGAACCCAGAGTACTCCCCCCGTATGTAAATGGTCAGGACTAGAAGGGGTGGTGGAGGGATGCTGCTAAACTGTCAACGAAATGAGGTGAGACTGCTGAATAAATATACGCCTCTTATCGTTGATTGCTGAGTGCTCTCCACTCGTGTTAATTATCTGAACTTTGTTAATAAAACATAATTTGGAGCTGCATATTCAGGTCAAATAATTCACATTAAAATAATTGTTTCTTTATGGTGTTTATCTCATAGAAAGGGCGGAAACCGCATGGAAGCACAAAGGCAAAAGTCCCATGGACCCCTTTGGATACGGCACTCACCAAAGGAAGTGATCCAAGCCACTAAATTGGTGAGAGAGGTAGTGCTTAAACAGAGACAAATGCTAAGCATCCTGCACCCACACACTTGGCTCAGCAGTGATGAAGTGGATGGAGCTTCTTTTTACATTTCGCAGAAGTTCCCTCATATAGATGGGTTTCAGTCCAGCCTACTGTATCAGATTCTCCACCAAGGAGGTATGGTTGGGACACCACAGACACAATTTGTCCAAATATTGAATATAAATGACAACCACTGGATAACAGCAAGTAACCTTTTCTGTGGACCCAATGAGCTTTGTCTTTACGACAGCCTCAACACCATCAACCCATAATCCAAGATGGCAGCAAGTCAGTGTTAAGTGTTGTCTGTTTTTACTAGTAAGTTTCTCTAACTTTTTAGTTTTTTAAATATTTACACTTAAGTAAAGAAAAGCATTTATATAGTGGATTACAATCGGCATATTTTATGATTTGTATGTGGATTTCTCCTTCCTGGATTATCTAACTGGGATACTGCTTTGATTCTCTGAAAATATCCGTGCAACTGTCTGGGTTCTGGGTCTCAAAGACCTCCTGCGTCTCTCTACCTGCCTGGCCTTTCCCTCGGACCAAATTCACTGCAGTGCCTTTCTCCATTTTTCACTCCATTGCCTGCGGCCTGCAGTGCACTCGGAACTCGCAATATCTGGAACTTGGCTGACAAAATCAGTTATAGTCCAGTCATTTTATGAAAAAATGTTGAACAAATTGCAACAGAAGCAAACTCAACTGATTTTGTATCCTCAATATGTCCTGAGTAAGGGGAAAAAAGCCCCGAAGAATCCCATTAGGGGAAAGTTTCTAAAAAGACCCAAATATAGCCTATTCATACGCCTATTCATTATTTTTCTCACGTGAATAGGGTAAAAATGTTAATCTTTAGATATCACCATGAAAATTACTGAGTTGATTACTTACATCAAGACAAACAAAAAATGTATTACAAGTTTTTTTTAATTGTTTGTTAACATAGACAAATGGTGCATAATCTAATTACATATGTGCTAATTTGCATAAATACCCAAACAGACCTATACATTGGGTACAGCCAGGTGAAAATGTCTTGTTGAATCTTGTTGACATAACAGTAAAAGACTTAATGTTAAGGTCTGAATGGAACCCATTTAGGCTACCCATGAACATTAATACATAGAGGCAGGAAGAAGTACTTTAGAAACCAGCCTTTATTGATTATTATTGCAGAGATGGGGTTTGGGGCTGGGTCTGTGGGACTGTTTCTGGGGGATGAGTCTGAGGGAAGAACAGGAGACAAGGGTAAGGAGAATGCAGAAGACAAAAGGTAGGTAAAATAAAAAGTCTCTGGATCAAAAAATCAAATTACGTACACAATGCACTCAATGCCCAAACCCCATCTCAGCAATAATAATTAATAAAGGCTGGTTTCTAAAGTTCTTCCTGCCTCTATGTATTAATGTTCATGGGTAGCCTAAATGGGTTCCATTCAGACCTTAAAATTAAGTATTTTACTGTTATATGTCAACAAGATTCAACAAGACATTTTCACCTGGCTGTACCCAATGTATAGGTCTGTTTGGGTATTTATGCAAATTAGCACATATGTAATTAGATTATGCACCGTTTGTCTATGTTAACAAACAATAAAAAAAAAAACTTGTAATACATTTTTTGTTTGTCTTGATGTAAGTAATCAACTCAGTAATTTTCATGGTGATATCTAAAGGTTAAAATTTTTACCCTATTCACGTGAGAAAAAGAATGAATAGGCGTATGAATAGGCTATATTTGGGTCTTTTTCAAAACTTTCCCCTAATGGGATTCTTCGGGGCTTTTTTCCCTTACTCAGGACATATTGAGGATACAAAATCAGTTGAGTTTGCTTCTGTTGCAATTTGTTCAAGGTTGACCTCCATTTTGGCTTAAAATGACTGGACTATTATTGATAAAGATATTAACATGGATGAATACAATGTTTATCGAGCTGATAGACCAAAGAAAGGTGGCAGTGTTGCTATTTATGTGAAATTTAAATTTTATGTCAGGGTAGTTTTGTCTGAATCAATCTGCAAACAATTGGAATTTCTGGCAGTAAATATTGACATTGTTAAGGGCCTCAGTATAACTGTTGTTGGGTGTTATAGACCTCCATCTGCCCCAAATGATGCGTTACAGTCTCTGATGCAACTTTTAAGTAGATTAAATTATAGCAAAATTATTGTAGCTGGCGATCTAAACTGGGATTGGCTTAAAGGTCCAGTGTGTAGATTTTAGCGGCATCTAGCGGTTCGGTTGCGAGTTGCACTAATGGCTCAGCCCACTGCTCACCCCTCCCTTTCGAAGAAGCTACGGTTGCTAAGACGGGACAAACATATCGTCGTCTGAGACAGCAGAGAATAGCCAGAATAAGCCAAGAGTGTGTAACATTGTCACTGTTTCTGTACCAAAGTCCATTATAAACCACATGGATAAAGTTTACAAAGCCATAGTCAGGTGAGGATCAAGGGTCTTAATATATAATATAATAATAGTAATCAGCTGATTGTCTCACGAACGTAACCAGCACATTTCTCCCCACATAACAAACCCATATTACAGCGAGGGAGAAGAACCACATGAAACTATCCAACTACATATTTTTTCTAACAGGGTAGGAAAAGTTTAGCTGGCTAATATGAGCTGTTATGCTGTAGGGCTGTGGCTGAGCTGGTTAAAGCGTAAAGCATTGTTTATACTCGACGCTTCTGCAAAAATGATGTGATTGTAACAGCGCGCGCGCGCCTCCGCATCCCCTAGACAGCATTTACTACACACAAATTAATAAATAATAATTAATAAAAATATAGTTTTTTTTCTCTGGTTTTGAAAACTCTTCGCGATCGACTTAATGCTTCCAAGATCGACTTGTCGACCGCGATCGACGGGTTGGTGACTCCTGTAACGTTGTTTTACGGTCAATAGTACTAATCAGCTGATCGTCAAAGCCATAACACAGCGAGGGAGAAGAACTAAGTTACATGAACAATCCAACTACATATTTTACACCACTGACAAGGGAAAAGGCACTACTCACGGTGTCTATGGCTAGCTTCTAGCTTTCTGCGGCTTCTCTTTCAAGGTAATGACGAAACGCGCTCTGTAGCGCTGTTTGTTCGCTGTCGGCTACGGTAGAAACATGACGTCACAATATGTCGACCTTCATAGAAGGGGGTGCCCGCGGTTATGTAGATAGAAATGTCTCATTCTAAGGTAATAAAAACATAACGGTTCATTGAGTAAGGTCTTTATACACCACTGAACACATAGTTATGTATCTTATATTGCATTTCTGTCAATAGATCCTCAGAAATATTACACATTGCACCTTTAAGCCAGTATCTGATGATTTTAAATATTTTTGTGATTCTGTCACTCTCACACAGTTGATCAATTCTACCACACATCCAAATCTTAAATGCCCGGATGTTTTTTGCAATGACATAAGTGACCATTGTGTTGTGGCTGCCATCAGGAACACTAAGGTCCCTAAATTAAAATCACGTGTCATTTGTAAGAGGAATCTTAAACATTTTAATGAACAGGGGTTTTATCATGATTTGTTTAATTTTAATTGGAGTAGAATAGAGCTTATCCCTGATGTGGAGACAGCTTGGACATTCTTTAATGAGGGTTTTACACAAATCATAAATACACATGCCCCATCCAGGAGATCTAGAGTAAAGGGGCGTGATAACCCCTGATTTTCCCTAGAGCTAGCAGAAATTATTCATGAGCGTAACTTGGGTTGGGCCAAAGCAAGGAAAACAGGTTCTACATCTGACTGGCTTGCATTTCGACAGCTAAGAAACAAATGCTCCTCTTTTATTAAGACAGCTAAATCTGAATATTACTTGTCTATCACCACTAAAAATTTTAATGATCCCAGAAGATTTTGGAAAACCATAAAATCCCTTTCTGTAAGCAAAAATTCACAAGTATTACCCACCTTTGTTATGAAGGATTCAGTTGCTGTTCATGAAAAAATTGAGATCTTGAATAGTTTTAATGAGCATTTCATATCTTCAGGTTCTCTGTTTGATTCTACTTGTTCTGCGAATCCCTGTATATATCCCAGGATATATTGATCAGTCTTTTCATTTCGTACCATTTTCGGTGCAGGAAGTTCATCAAGCCCTAAAATCATTTGATTGTAGAAAAACATCAGGACGTGACCTTATTGATCCTTATTTCTTGAAATTGGCAGCCGATTTTGTAGCTGTGCCTCTTACATATCTTTTTAACCTTACAATGGAAAATAAGGAAATTCCAAGGATATGGAAATCAGCTTTTGTTCTCCCTTTATTAAAAGGGGGTGACCCAGCTATTTTAAATAATTACAGGCCAATATCTAATTTATCAGTACTAGCTAAAATTATTGAAGGTCTTGTGAGTGATCAATTAAAGGAGTTTTTATACTCAAATGCCGTTTTATCTACATATCAATCAGGCTTCAAAAAAAGACATAGCACTATCACAGCTGCAATGAAGGTGGTAAATGACGTTTTGGTTGCACTTGACAAGAAGCAACATTCGCCATTACTCTTTATTGATCTGTCCAAAGCTTTCGATACGGTTGATCTTGAAGTTTTAAAACTTAGACTTATTAACTCAGGACTTTCAGAGCAAGCAGTTGCTTGGTTCTCAAACTACCTTAGTAATAGGTCTCAGTGTATTAGATGTGATGGTCTATGTTCCAATACTGTAGCAGTCACTAAGGGTGTACCACAGGGCTCTGTATTAGGTCCACAATTATTCATTATTTATATAAACAATATATTTTTTTTTATGCTGATGATACTGTCATATATTGCTGCGTGTCAACTCTTGTACAAGCAATTGAATATTTGCAAAATGCGTTTATCGAAGTCCAAAATACCCTTATGCAGCTGAAATTAGTTCTAAATGTATATAAGACCAAACTTATGTTGTTTGTATGTGAAGATTGCAGAAAACAATTTGATTTAAATTTTTATGAATTTATCAAATATGTCTATGTCAAGGTAAACCATATTGGTCATGACTTTGGCAGGCAATTATTTAAGAATAAAAAAGTAAAGCTCCATGAAAATCGCCACTGGTAGTCAGTGAGATGTAGAACAAGAATCTGGTGGAGTTTGCAGAAAACAATTTGATTTAAATTTTTTATGAATTTATCAAAAATGCCTATATAGCAAGGTAAATGTTCATGACTTTGGCAGGCAATTATTTAAGAATAAAACAGTAAAGCAACATGAAAATCACCACAGTGGTAGTCAGTGAGATGTAGAACAAGAATCTGGTGGAGTTTGCAGAAAACAATTTGATTTAAAAAAAATTATGAATTTATCAAATGTCTATATGTCAAGGTAAACCATATTGGTCATGACTTTGGCAGGCAATTATTAAAGAATAAAACAGTAGAACAACATGAGAATCACCACAGTGGTAGTCAGTGAGATGTAGAACAAGAATCTGGTGGAGTTTACAGAAAACAATTTGATTTTAATTTTTTATGAATTTATCAAATATGCCTATATAGCAATGTAAATGTTCATGACTTGGCAGGCAATTATTAAAGAATAAAACAGTAGAACAACATGAAAATCACCACAGTGGTAGTCAGTGAGATGAAGAACAATAATCTGGTGGAGTTTACAGAAAACAATTTGATTTCAATTTTGTATGAATTTATCAAATATTCCTGTATAGCAATGTAAATGTTCATGACTTTGGCAGGCAATTATTAAAGAATATAACAGTAGAACAACATGAAATTGCCCACAGTGGTAGTCAGTGAGATGTAGAACAAGAATCTGATAGAGTTTGCTAAAAACAATTTGGTTGTATTTATTTTATTATGAATATTTTTAAAAAAGTCTGCCGACATAAAGCGCATACACCTTTAGCCTACCACGCAACCTCGTGTAGACGCGCAATATATTTTTAAGCGTAGATGGCGTGACCGCGCTTCTCCACTGACCGCAGTCTGTAACTTAGTGTGTATTGCTCAGTGGCGTGCGAACATGACTTGAAAAATGCCTTTTCCTTCCTTAGGCACAGTTAACCATTTTTAAACATGTTTGCAGAAATATACATTTGATTACATTTTGGAGAACAGACAGAAAAAGATCCGTCGATGTGCATTTGATCGTTGTTTGTGTTCAGATGTTCAGTAGCGGTCATGAGTACGAAGAGTTTGAACTCTTTCTTCTCTTTGTCAATGGTTCCCTTTACATCCCTTTGAATGCAAAACTCTGCAGAGTCACTTTATTTCGACATTGTCTAATAATCCAAATGTAGTTGTATAAGTTACTATTATACAAACCAAAGGACAGGCAATGGTTTTCGGGCTACAGATAGCAGAAATATCCTTGTCTCTTCTGTTTTTGTTGCAAACATAGCCTATCTAATTATGATAATAATAGTAATTTAAATAAAAAAATATCTAAATAATATCATGTGTTATATACTGTGTGTGTGTATATATATATATATATATATATATATATATATGCCTATATGATCCGAAGTAACTAACTACTTGAGTAGTTTTTTCATTGGATACTTTTTACTCTTACTCAAGTAACTATTTCTATAAGTACTTGTACTTTTACTTGAGTACAGTTTTTGGATACTCTTCCCACCTCTGCTGAAAGTACTTGGTGTGATAATGTAATGTAAGTATTGCATGTCCGTTATGGCACGTTCATTTGTGGAATATGCAGTGAACATAGCCAAAGTTACAGCACAGTAACTGTAACGTTAACTACCTGCAAACGTTAGCCCAGTGTATAACAATAATTGTTGATTGCTGAACAGAAATCTTGTCAGATGGAGTGTCAAGTAGCCGACTGTAAGGTTGAGGATGGCCTTATGCAATATTTACACTGCTCTATTCCAGTAGATAAATGTATGTCTTGGCAATGAAATTAACATAGGCTATTTATCAGGCTATTTGTCAGAGTCTTCTGGGTTAAAACTGAATTACAGGTTGTTGTTGCACTATCTCAGATTTTGTTCAAACCTTGTCTATATCAAGAATGTGTCCCAAAACTAAGGCCTGTAAAATATTTCTGTTCAAATCCTATGTCTTCATATTTGTAGTCCTTGACATTTCTTCAGTTTTACCGCCTGAATATCATATTATCTGGGAAGCAATATTTGGACATTAATACAGGGTTCCCACGGGTCATGGAATTTCTGGAATGTCATGGAATTTTAAAAGGTCTTTTTTAGTTGCTTTATTTAATTTAGTTTGTTGCTTTAAATTTTAGTTTCCATTTATCAAAATGTAATTTTTCTATACCGATTCTCACCAGCAGGGGGTGCAAGCTCGTGTTGTTGACGAAGACCAGAGCCACAGTTAGAGCAAGCCATTCATTCATAAAAACTCATTTACAACAGTTGAGCATGCATTAAGTTTTATGTGATGATTATCTGGGTCAGTATATATGCAGAAAAAATGATAAAGGCACAAAAGCTGTTTTTTATGTTTCATTCATTAACTTCATTGTTACTTTCCCTGTGTAGCCTTAAGCCCAATTTATACTTCTGCATCGAACTTACGCCGTAGCTACGCCGTAGGCTGTGCGTAGCGCGTGTACCCTTCGGCGTACCCTGACGTGCACCTCTCCAAAAATGTAACAACGCGTTAATTCTACGCGGACGCAAGCGCTGTGATTGGTCTGCTAGAACCCCTCCCTCGGGTTTCATATGCTCCCTCTGCATGTGTAATTGCGCGTCAACGCGGACAACGACGCAGAAGTATAAATGAAAACCAACGCGTAGTGTATAGCGTAGAGGCTCCGGCGTAGGTCCGAGACAGGAGTATAAATCAGCCTTTAGGCTACATGTTATCAACTTTTTCTACCATGAACGGGATTATATTCGGTTTCCCTCAGTACCTCATCATACTCAAGGATTCCCCTTCCGTCAGGACAAAACGCTTAACATAGCTTAATGGACTAATACAGTGATATAAAAGACCAAACTCGCACCTTATTGGGGAAGTATGCCTACATACATGTTAATATTCCTACATACATGATTAATCTGGGAAGTGTCATAGCACTTTCATATTGTTGTCCTATATTGTTAGTTTAACTGTAACTTACGTCGCTTTGGATAAAAGCGTCTGCTGAATGACTAAATGTAAAATTGGCTTGACATTGGCACATTTAGGGACTGTCTCTAAAGTAACATTGGTAGTCCTATAGGCCTAAACGTTTCTAACTTCAATAGCAAACTTCAATTTATTTGAATAAATTGCGCATCATGCCTGACACCTACATGAACACTTTACAGTTGGTTTTATGACTGATAGTCGTTCTCTTCAAATGCTATTGAAGTTAGAAACGTGCATACCAATGTTGTATGTAACTTTAGAGACGGTCCCTAAATGTGCAAATGTCCAATATCAAGCCAATGCCAGTATCACTGAGAAACGCTCAGCTTTAAACTTTGCGCGTTAAGTTCATATTCTGAGTCCTTCTGCTTGCCTGCGAGTTTGGTCTTTTATATCACTGTATTAGTCCATTAAGCTACGTGAAGCGTTTCATTATGTCCAGCAGGGGAATCCTGATGTATTGAGGGAAACCCTAGTAGCTACTGCATGCAGCACAATCGCCCAATATAAGGTTGAGGCAACTAAACAACCGATAGATATGTCAAACTCAAATGTAACATTGGATCTGTATACATCCGCATCGGGGTAATAACATTATAATCTCGTTCACGGTAGAGATGCATGTAGGCTACACAGGAAAAGTAATCGTGAAGACACTGAATTTCACATAAAACATAAAATTCAGATACACTTACATTGTTGTAAATTAGTTTTTATGAATGAATGGCTTGCTGTAACTGTTGCTCTGGTCTTCGTCAACAACACGCGCTTGCACCCCCTGCTGGTGAGGTCGACTAACAGCAGATGGAGATTATGCTCGGTAATCTACTGCTTTTCCTGCAGTTCCTGGATGCTAACGTTGAATTTACTGTCGAATTTGAACCACTGAATTTGTGGAAGTGAATTTGCAAAGCGAAATAAAATGGACCGAAAACCGCCTGTTGAATATTATAGGTTGTATTTTTAGACTTTTTAAACAAATCAAGTTATATTTTTCAAAATGTATAACTGTCTAAGTAGATAATTCCTATGAATAATACTTTTCATTATATTAACAGGGTTCCCACTCTAAACCAAATGTCAAATTCCCTGACTTTTTCCTGACTTTCACTGACTAAAAAGATGAATTTCCATGACCTATAATATGGAAGTAAAATAATGCCAAATGTTTTTGAAACAAAAAGCCTGTTGAATTGCAGATGGAAATTAGCCTAAGGCTATAATCTGAGTTTGAATATTCAGTTTGAAATATTCAGTTTGAATATTTTGGAAGTGAAATATGAAAGGTGAATATGGATTATAGAAATTTTACTAATGAAAATGTGTTTGAAATGTTTTGAATTTAAATATTCACAGCTTAAATATTCAACCATGCTAAATTTCAGCCCATAAAAATGCAAGCCCTAAAAATACAATGCATTAAAATACAAGCAGGGTTAATGCAATGCATATTTTTTTCAAGTAGTACAATTTATTTATTTTTTATTTTTTTTGAAAAAACAAAAGGGACAATTCATATTAATGAACATTTTCACAAATTTAAATATGTCAGATTATAGCCTTAGGCTAATTTCCATCTGCAATTCAACAGGCTTTTTGTTTCAAAAACATTTGGCATTATTTTACTTCCATATTATAGGTCATGGAAATTCATCTTTTTAGTCAGTGAAAGTCAGGAAAAAGTCAGGGAATTTGACATTTGGTTTAGAGTGGGAACCCTGTTAATATAATGAAAAGTATTATTCATAGGAATTATCTACTTAGACAGTTATACATTTTGAAAAATATAACTTGATTTGTTTAAAAATCTGATCCGTCTGCTATTACGAAACACAATTTTGCCTGTTTATATAAAAACACTAAATAATAATTTTGACTATGTATTGGTATGTAATTTATAGTGGTGTAAGGTGCTGGAAAAAGCTTTAAAATGGAACTTGAAAGTGCTTGAAAAGTGCTTGAATTTGACCTTGGAAAAGGTGTACGAACCCTACTGACAAACACATGGAACGAATCACCGCTCCACATTTTGATCGACAGCCGTCACAACCTAATAGTGACCGTGTTTACTCCTTTCTTTTCAACCATTGGATAGGATTTTAAAAACGGCTGTTGTATTTGTACTTCTGACGAAGCGCTGTAATATATAGGTATATAGGTGAAAAACTACGCCGCAAAAAGAATAAATAAAATGCTTTCTTAAAAAGGAAAAAGAACGCATTCACGTTTTCTTAATATGATCATTAAAAATCAACAGACTGATGAAAATGCGGGACAAAGAAGTTCATAAAGTCATTACTGCTATGCTCTTTGGAAACTTAAAGGGACATTGTGTAGGAATTTCTCCCATCTAGCGGTGAAATTGTATTCTGCATTCAAACGAATTGTGCTCTGCAGCGCCTCGCTTTTTCAAATGCGTGTTGCATCTATGGTAGCTGTTATGTACCAAAAAGCTATTACAGGATGTCTTCTAATAGCACTTCATCCTTCGGGTGAACAGGTTTGTTATTTCAAACAAACTGCAACTTGACACAACGAACAAACGAATGTTACAGTATGAATTACTGACTGACTTGCCGGGGCAGTGACAAGCGCCTCTCACTGCTCTGCTCTGCTCCTCTGTTTCTGCTGCTTTCAGTTATGTGACGCTGGCTCTGAACGAAAATGTGTTGTGGTAACGCGTTGGCCTAGTACTTTTTAGACCCTTTCTGCTATTATAGTTTTTCAAGATGGCGGAACTACATGGAAGCCTCCTTGGACCTACCCGTCACATGTATATAAAGATAATAAATTCTTCGTTTACGAGGATAAGTCAGATAATTGGCAGAGGTATTTGTACACCATTGAGGACATATTTATGAATAAAAATATTGATTTTAGATAATAAAATAACTAAAAAACTACACATTGTCCCTTTAAGAAATAGAAGCTTTATTTCTTGTTAATTTAGCCACTCTGTCAAATAAATACCTAGGGTTGTGTTTGTTTTCTTCTAAGAGCGTCAAAAAATAAGCAGATCTAGCAGTTTTTAAGGCCTTTCTGTACACAATCGTGCTCTCTCTCTCCACGAAATTTGAAAAACGTCTAGTTTTGTTTTCTTCCAGTTGCGCTCCATTTTTCTGGCTGCTCTCTTAAGGGCCTGAGTGTGCTCATTGTACCATGGCGTTGGAATATGTTCTTTAATCTTCTTTAAGCGCAAAGGAGCAACTGTAATATTCAGGTAAGCACTGAATATTTGCGACACTGGTTTACGGCACCACGGCAAGGTTGCTGGGTAATATTGGCTGGGTGCCAGGATCGGGGGTACTAGTTAAAATGAAAAAACGGCTGCACGTTAGCTAATAAAAGTTCCAAGTTTGTTCGGTACTCGCTGTACGTCTCCTTATTTATGACTGCACGCCCTGTGCAATATAATTAGTAAACAAGAACAAGACATGGTGTCAGAAGAAAAGTGACTAAAATGGATTTTGCAGCAGTACCATCGCCGCACATGAATTGGGAATCGTCTAACTTACCAGATGCATGGCGTAAGTTCAGACAGCATGCAGAGCTCATGTTCGCAGGTCCGTTGAAGACACGAGGTGAAGACGAAAAGTGCAGTTATTTGCTACTGTGGATAGGAGAGAAAGGAAGAGATATCTTCAACACTTGGGCGCTGACGACAGATGAAGCAAAGGTACTGAAAACATATTACGACAAGTACGAAGCATATGTGATGCCCAAAACAAAAATTTTCGCCAGATATAAATTTCATGAGCGAATTCAAGCCAATGAAAGTTTTGAGCAATTTATGACTGAACTAAGACTATTAGTGAAAGACTGGTGCTTATGCAGACAGCGAGGAAATGGTTAGAGATCGCATCGTGTTTGGCATTCACTCTCCGTGAGTGCGAGAGAAACTGCTGAGCGTCGGCTCGGAGTTAACGTTAGACAAGGCCATGGATATAGCCAGATCACACAAAGTTGCACAAGCTCAGCTCAAAACGTTTGCAAACAGCGCATACAACCCCCGCGATCAAGCAGTGCACGCAGTTATCTCACAGAAAGAGTCACAGAAGCGAACAGTAAAAGCTGGAATGAAAGCCTTTTTCATCTTTCAACATAAAACTAACAGAGGAATCGTCCAAGCTGACGACATTCAACACTATACTAGGACGATACAGATTTCGTCGTCTTCCATTTGGCGTCATTTCAGCTCAGGATGAATTTCAACGAAAAATCGACGAGACATATGAAGGTCTAAATGGTGTCGTTGCAATCGTCGATGGTATCCTCGTTTACGGGCGAACCAAAAAGGAACATGACGACAACTTACACGCAATGTTGCAAAGATCTTGTGAGAAAGGGGTGAAGGTCAACCAAGAGAAAAGCATTGTGAGTGCCTCTGAGGTTCACTACTTCGGACACTGCTTATCCGCTGAAGGAGTCAGGCCAGACCCTGAAAAGGTCTCAGCGATCAAGCACATGGAGCCACCAAAGAGCAAAGCGGAGCTCGAAACAGTCCTGGGAATGGTGAACCACCTGTCTAAGTTTGCACCCTGCTTATCGGACATTAATGCACCACTTCGTCAGCTGCTCAAACAGTCCAGCGAGTTCATATGGGATTCCCAGCACGACACTGCATTCCAAAAAATGAAAGATCTCATAACTAAGGAACCTGGACCAGTGCTTGCATACTATGACCCACAGAAAGAACTGCACCTTCAAGTGGATGCATCGAAATATGTCCTCGTGCAGTCCTGCTGCAGGACGGGAAGCCGCTCAGCTATGCTTCGAGATCACTGACCGAATGTGAAGTTAGCTATGCTCAAATAGAGAAGGAGCTCTACGCGGTCTTATTTGGCTGCAAGCGCTTTCATCAGTACGTATATGGCCGAAAAGTCATAGTGGAGTCTGATCACAAGCCGCTTGAAGCTGTGATGAAAAAAACACTAGCTGCAGCTCCACCGCGACATCAAAGAATGATCCTGCAACTCCAGAAATATGATATCACTATCACACACCGGGCAGGAAAGGAGATTCCTGTGGCAGACACCCTCTCTAGAAAGTTCATAGAGACAGAGCACGACAATCTCAGTGAGGGAATGGACTTGCAGGTTCACATGGTATGCAAAAGCTTACCTGTCAGTGACACAAGGCTGCAACAGATCCGTGCTGAGACTGAGTTAGACAGCCAGCTTGTCCAGCTCAGAAAGGTGATTCTGGATGGATGGCCTGGAGAGAGGAGAAAATGCCCTGCAAACATTAGCGACTTCTGGAATTTCCGAGACAAACTGTCATTGACCAACGGAATCATTCTCAAAGGTGAGAAGATAGTCATACCCTCCTCACTCAGAGAAGATATGCTCACACGCATTCACGTAGGTCACATGGGCATAGAGAAGTCGAAGCAAAGAGCACGAGATGTGTTATTCTGGCCAGGAATGTGTAAACAAATAGAACGCATGGTCGAAAGATGCGATACCTGCCTGGAGCAACGCTGTTCAAACACCAAGGAGCCCATGATTCCTCACGAAATACCAACCAGACCATGGCAGGTGATAGCTTCAGACCTCTTTACCTGGAACAGCGAAAAATACATGGTTAAAGTAGACTACTATAGCCGCTTCTTTGAATTGGACAAACTCAGCACGACCATGGCTGCCACTGTCATCAGAAAACTCAAAGTCATTTTTGCAAGACATGGCATCCCAGAGAAAGTGGTCTCCGACAACGGTCCACAATATCGGGGAAAGGAATTTGAAGACTTTGCAAAGACATGGGGTTTCATGCACACCACCACAAGCCCTCATTACCCCCAGAGCAATGGTTTGGCTGAGAAGACTGTGCAGATCGCAAAATCGATCTTGACAAAAGCCAATACACCTGTTGACAACTTCAAGTCACCTGCCCAGCTTCTCATGAGTCGTAGACTAAGATCCATACTGCCAACCACCATTAAGCAGCTCCTACCTGAAATTGTCAGTTTCAAACTTTCAGATTTTGGAAACCAGCTGTTGTTGTACACCCTGCCAATACACAAAGATCCTATCATGTTCGCACTTCAGATGGTCGGGTGTATCGCAGAAACCGTCGTCTAAGAAATCTAAGATCTGGTATGGGCTGTCAGAGAATAATGGACGTTTTGTTCCTAAGTACTGTTGCATATTGTGCATAAGTGTCAGAGGTGTCTAGATGTTTTGTGAAATGCAGCAACCTCTGTGTTTAGGTTAGAGTAATGTTTCAGTGATTAGAGTATGCATACTGCATTGACTTAATGTGTGTTTTTTTTTTTTTTTGTTGTTTTTTTCAAAACAAAGGGGATGTAATATTCAGGTAAGCACTGAATATTTGCGACACTGGTTTACGGCGGCACGTCAAGGTTGCAGGGTAATATTGGCTGGGCGGCAGGATCGGGGGTACTAGTTAAAATGAAAAACGTCTGCACGTTAGCTAATAAAAGTTCCAAGTTTGTTCGGTACTCGCTGTACGTCTCCTTATTTATGACTGCAAGCCCTGTGCAATATAATTAGTAAACAAGAACAAGACAGCAACTGTGTCTAAAGTGCTGGAAAAGAGAGAGTTAAAAGTTTCTGTCGCAATATTGAGTTCTTCTAAGCTATCTGGGATGTTAAGATGATGAAACTGATAAGGAAGATTATTTATAAAGCGATCTTTAGTGGCAGAAGTGATAGGTCTAACATATTTGTAACACGGAGTCAGCTTTGCAGCCTTGGCTAAATGAAGTTTACACAAGACTAGATGATGCTCTGCTGCAGAATTTCAACGGCATCAACATTGATTCCATGTGATATTATCTAGAGTATGATTATGACAATGAGTAGGTCCTGACACGTGTTGTCTAAATCCAATAGAGTTAAGAATGTCTTTAAATGCCAATCCCAATGCATCTTTTTCATTATCTACATGTATATTAAAATCACCAACAATTAGGACTTTATCTACAGCCAGTACTAACTCTGAAAGAAAATCAGCAAATTCTTTGATAAAGTCTGTATGGTGCCCTGTATACAGTAGCTAGCACAAATGTCAAGCACGATTTATCATTTACACTAGATAGTGTTACATTAAGCACCAACACTTCAACAGAATTATATTTAAAACTAGACTTCTCAGTAATTCTGAAGATATTACTATAGATTACAGCAACACCTCCCCCTTTTCCTTTCAGACGTGGCTCGTTTTTATAACAGTTATTTTACGGGGTGGACTCATTTAAAGCAATGTAATCGTCTGGTTTTAGCCAGGTTTCTGTCACACACAACACGTCTAGGTTATAGTCTGGAATTATATTATTAACAATAAGTGCTTTTGAAGTAAGGGACTGAATATTCAGCAACCTGAGTTTAATTAAGTTTAATTTTTTGAACATCAATTACATTTTTACCCTTAAATGGGTTTAGGAGTTTTTTCTATTTTAAACTTTTTTTTTATTTCCTGGGTGTTTCACTGAGTGGGGAGAATCTATTTGTTATGGTAATCGGAACGGAAGAGCTGTGTTTTGTCCCGCGACTACAGCATCTCACTGTCACCCAGTTGCCCTGCTGCACGGGCTCTACAGCCGGAACCGAACCATGTTCACTAAGCTAGTCACATCCAAAGCAGTATTTAAAGCCCTTGCACTCTCACTATCCTCGATTAAAGTTTGGATGCGTGTCTCTAGTTCTGAAATCTCCCTGTATTTATCACGTGTAGTCCTCACCGCTGACAGAGAAGGCTATACTATACATGTGACACAAAGTGCAAGTGACAATAACAGGAGAATACATTACTCATTGTGTTTGTTGACTGATCCTACTTACCACAGTTGTTTGATAGACTCGTAAAAGGCGCGAGAAAAAAGAAGAAGATGGCAAGCACGGATGGCAGGTTAACAGCCTAGCAAGATCCTAGCATGTTGTGCTAGCGATAACGATTTAGATAAAAGCTAGCGATGTCAGATTAATGTGATAGGCAATATTAGACCATATCTAACATGTTGATGAATGAGTTATATTTAGCAATAGAAACAACAAGGAATGTTATTAAATAGAGATTCAAAACAGAAAGCTATACGGAGCATACAGACGCAAACCAGCAGCAAGGCAGACAGGAGCAATCACTCGCCCTACTAGCCCCAATTGCCTTTTTTTTTTATTTACTTTAGTCCATTTTTAAGGTATATTTAATTGATTTCACTGCTTTAAAATGTACTCAATATTTTTAAGTTTAAAAATGTTTAACTAAAAAAAAAAAAGAGTACTTTTTAGAATTTTTTTTAATATTTTTTTCTTCCTTGAACTTTAAATAAAGTAAAAAAAAAAGAATTGTGAAGTGAATAAAATGCATCAGATATAAATATGAATCAGCTGTTAAGATTTCACCCAGAATCATCTCTCATGGGGGTAAGTGAATGTTTAATTCCAGTCCTGGAGGCCACTTGGCCTTATGAGGATGAATAAAACATATAAATAAAGATGACCATTGCTTTGGTTAAAATATTTTTTATTAATAATATATTATATTATAACTAATCTTGTTGCCATTTCTGAAATGTCACTAACGTGTCTCCATCAGTATACTGGGGCGTTAGGACCCACACAGAGTACAGAGTGAGCAGCGCCCCCTGCTGGCCTCACTAACACCTCTTCTCTAATGTGCATGTAAACGCTGTCATTTTTCATTCACTTCAGTCCTGTTGGGTTTTTTTGATGGAGCTGTCCTCTGTCTTTTGTACATCATCTACATCCTGGTCACATAAATGATAAAGAATTGAAAAATAACTGCTTTGCACTGCAAATGTAGTTTCCTACTTCTCTGTGTTACACTACCTGTTCTCGTCTGACTGATGCACGGGATTTGGTTCTTCTTATCATGTATCAAACCACCTGTGTTTCTCCAGCTGCTCCAGCGTCAGTCGCTGAGCTGGATCACGCACCAAACACCAGAAAATCAGGTCTCGGCATGCTGTGAAGTTTTCAGAGAGGGCGCGGGTTAGTCTTAGAGGAACACTAATGTTGAAATACGTGAAATAATGTTAAATATTTCTGCATAGTCCCACATGTTTTGCCATATAAAATGTCATTATTTGATTATGTAAATATCCCTAATCAAATAATTAAAATAATAATCTAGTAAAAACGAGTAAAAAGTGTTAAAAAACTTAAAAACATGGCAGATATGCGCGACCGACAGTGAGAGGTTTAGATAAAGGTTTGAATGACTAATCAAAGTTTAACCTGATAGAAAAATATTTATTTGATGTTATCCGTGTTATATTTCATCTGCAATAACAATGTGGACTTTTATAAAGATCCGTTTGGCCATTAACTTTCTGCATTTCTCTCCGATACGGTAGGAAATGAAATATGGAGGATTTTATCTTTGACAAGATGATTGACAGGCCAGTTTACTGTGACAGAGAGCAACAGTTCAAGACGCGATTGTATGACGTGATAGTTTGTCCTAAAGCTTGTGTAGGCCTACTGTTTTGCTACGCACTCAAAAGTATCTACTTTTTCTTCACAAAAAGAGTACATACTTTTAGGGCGTAGGCAAATTGAGACACAGCAATAGTGTCGGCCCAGATCCGGCCCACATCTGGTACACATGGATCACACGGTCCAGATGTGGGCCGGATCTGGGCCGACACTATGTTGCTGTCTGGGTGAGATTGTGCAGAGGTGTCTGATGTGTTTACCTGAGGATAAAGTCAGACTCGTGTTAAGATAGTCACGTAGTATGCCGTTCATGTTTTTAAAGGGCAGATGTCTGTGCAGGATTTCAAACAGCACAACACCTACAGCCCAGACGTATGCTGGCTCGGCGTAGAACACTGTGTCCCTCATGACCTCAGGTGGGGTGTACAGGTGTGCTCCTAAAAGAGAGACTTTGTTAGTGTCAATAATACAGTGCTTAATGTCACTGCACGCAATTTCCAAACTCTGCTATGCTAACACAAACTGCTAACGCACCTCGATATTCACTGCTGTTAAAGCCCTCACTACTAATTAGACGACCACATCCGAAGTCAATTAATTTGAGCTTCAGACTGTCGCCCGTCAACACCAGGATGTTCCCCGAGTGGATATCACCATGGAAAACTCCACGGTCAACACAGTGTTTTACAGCTTGGACTAACTGACGTATCATCCAGCATGCTTTTGCTTCGTTAATGTCGTCTGAATACACGATGTAATGCCGCAAGTTCTGGCATGGATCAGGTTTCTCCATAATGAGATTGAAGCTGCTCTCGTCCTCAATCCAGTGGTGTAATTTGATGATGTTGGGGCATGAGGGAGCTTGTCCCAAACGCAGCATCATTGCCACTTCTGCAAGCACAGGTTTGGAATGATCAGGCTAGAGACAAAAACAAACAGTTAGTTGGCCTTGAGTAGTAACTTATTAGATGGAAAATTTGAAGATTGTTCAAGTTTATTTGTATAGCACATTTAAAAACACCCCCAGTTGACCAAAGTGCTTAACAATGTTACACACAAATAAACAAACAGTAGAGAATGTCACAGTAGCAAAACTCTACTCATTGTATTTTTATGTAATTGTAAATTGTATTTACATTTACATCATCTTGACTTACTGCTTTATGTTAGCAACAGGAATTGACAATACTCGTCACTCAACCAAATCTCATTTAGGTTTGTCAACTTACAGTGTCAAGATAATGGTCCTGTTCACGCTTGCGTATATGCTTGATGGCAACCTGTAAATGTCAAAAAAAAAAAAAAACTTAATTTTTTTTAACAGTGCCTGGTCTGCACAACTACAATCTGTTCGGTTTTAAATTAAGAAAGACGACACACATCTCTACATCAGGAGCAAAATGTTGGTTGAACTCAATAAGAGTGCTCTACCTTCATTCTCTCACAAAATATGTGGCTTGCTTCATAAACCAGGCCAAAACTTCCAGATCCTATAATTTCACCCACTAGAAAAACAACAGACATCCTAGTTCCTGAAAAACACACAGGACAAAGAACATAGACATATATTTATATATATATATATATATATATATATATATATATATATATATATATATATATATATATATATATATATGAGGCAGATTCCTTTGATTGATAAATAATTATAAGTAGGAAAGAACAGGGCAGAAATATCATGAAGCAAAGATAATAATGCCTCACCGTATTGCAGTCCGACAGGCAACGCCTCTGGATCGTCTGCCTCCGCTTGCACTGACGACTGCAGATCCTCACAGACCTGGCCCGACTCCGGCTCAGACTCTGGCTCCGGCTCAGGCACTGACTTGATCTCGGATGAAACCTGGAAAAGCGTCAGCTCGGAGTTGTCCAGATCCGACTGTGGTGTAAGATCCTGGACACTGTCCGGGTCGTAGCAGAGGAAGAGGTGCTTTGCAGCCTTGCGTAATCTCCGGAAGAAGGCACGGACTGCTCTCCTCTTCCTTCCTTTCTTAGCTTTTTCTAAAATGAAGAAAAATTAATTGAAAATTATGGTAACACTTTACAATAAGATTCACTAGTTAACATTAGTTAATGTATTAACTAACATGAATTAACAATGAGCAGTACATTTGTTACCGTATTTATTAATCTTTGTTAATGTTAGTTAATAAAAATCCAGCTGCTCATTGTTTGTTTATGTTAGTTCACAGTGCATTAACTAATGTTAACAAATACAACCTTTGATTTTAATAATGTATTAGTAAATGTTGAAATTAATAAATGCTGTAAAAGTATTGTTCATTCTTAGTTCATATTAACTAAGGTAGGTAACTAATGTTAACTAATGAACCTTATTGTAAAATGTTACCAAAATTATTATAAACATCTCTGTGAATGATAATTAGAGCTGCAAGTACTAATCAATGCAATTAAAGATGAAAATAGTACAACAAATGTCATTTTCAGATTTTTAACTCAAGCGATGTCAAATCAGAATTATAACTGAAAGTAATAATAAAAAGAATAGAACAGAGAAAATAACAGATGGCAGAAATAACATGAACAAAAGTAATAATGACTCACTGTCATCCAGATCAAAACTGGAGGGATATGAAGCAGGCGACAGCTCAGAATCAGCAGGATCTGTGTTCGGCGATTGCTCAATCCTGGAGGAACCTGACACACATGGGGACTCCAGATCTACACACACCTGGCCTGGCACACACACCAGCTCAGGAACTGCGTCCGGCGTTTGCTGGATCCTGGAGGAATTTGGGACACACAGGGACTCCAGACCTACACACACCTGGCCTGGGTCAGGAACTGCGTCCGGCGTTTGCTCAATCCTGGAGGAACTTGGGACACACAGGGACTCCAGATCTTCACACACCTGGCCTGGCACACACACCAGCTCAGGAACTGCGTCCGGCGTTTGCTGAATCCTGGAGGAATTTGGGACACACAGGGACTCCAGACCTACACACACCTGGCCTGGGTCAGGAACTGCGTCCGGCGTTTGCTCAATCCTGGAGGAACTTGGGACACACAGGGACTCCAGATCTTCACACACCTGGCCTGGCACACACACCAGCTCAGGAACTGCGTCCGGCGTTTGCTGAATCCTGGAGGAATTTGGGACACACAGGGACTCCAGATCTTCACACACCTGGCCTGGCACACACACCAGCTCAGGAACGGTGTCCGACGTTTGCTGGATCCTGGAGGAACTTGGGACACACAGGGACTCCAGACCTACACACACCTGGTCTGGCTCAGGAACCACATCTGGTGTTTGCTCAATCCTGGAGGAACTTGGGACACACAGGGACTCCAGATCTTCACACACCTGGCCTGGCACACACACCAGCTCAGGAACTGTGTCCGACGTTTGCTGGATCTTGGAGGAACTTGGGACACACAGGGACTCCAGATCTACACACACCTGGTCTGGCTCAGGAACTGCATCCGGCGTTTGCTCAATCCTGGAGGAACTTGGGACACACAGGGACTCCAGATCTTCACACACCTGGCCTGGCACACACACCAGCTCAGGAACTGTGTCCGGCGTTTGCTCAATCCTGGAGGAACTTGGGACACACAGGGACTCCAGATCTACACACACCTGGCCTGGCACACACACCAGCTCAGGAACTGCGTCCGGCGTTGGCGTGTTCCACACAGGACTTGAAACAGGCATTAGCTCGGGATCCTCTAGATCCGGCTGTGGTTTAAGACACACCACCCTGTTCGGGTCATGTGGAAGGAAAGTGGGCTTTACAGTTGTCCATAATTTCAGAAAGAGAGCACGGACTACTTTCCCCTTGCTACCTTTTGTAAGGTTTCCTAAAACAAAGAAAAATTATTATAAAACCAAATGACCACAGATGAAAAACAAACATATTCCAGAAAATTAAACATGGCTTTTATCTGATAAATTAATTAAAGAAAAAATAAATTGCACTTTTGCTAGTTCATATTCCTGGACTTGGCCAAAAGTCAAACCCTAAGCCATGAACTCACGAAGGACCAGTGCAAGATTGAAAATTACAAGAACACTACAGAGATTAGTCACATAGCCAGGGCTTGACATTAACTGTTTTGCCCACCAGCAACAGTGGCTTATGGTTTTCCAAAGTTACTGGCCACTCAGCATTTTCACTGGCCACAATTTTGACATCGCTACAATGGGGGGGAAACTGCCATATAGATATTTTGAATATTATCTTATAATTTGACAGCCAGTATATTAGGCTGCTGTCACTTTAAGACCTGAAACACGGATCCATTATACTGTTACACATGCATTTTCTTTCTCAACTGTATATGTTCACTTAAAACAGAACTGACCATTTATGTCAATACTCGTGAAGATCTGCATTTGACATTATTTTGTGTTTTTGACTTTTTAAACACAATAAGCAGGCGTCGCTCAGCCCCACTTCCTCTGATTGGCTTGGTGTTTCATGATAGAAAATTTGTTCGGAGTTGTCTTAACTATAATGCACAGACAACATTAGCCTACATCCCGCAGTGGCAAGAGAAAATCATTATGAAATTTTTATTCGTAGTGGACGGTGTACACAAACCCTGTACTTAAATTAGAGAAACACTTTAAAATACTTCTCCACTTTAAAATAACGAGGAACAGCATGTTTCCCTGACAATGAAGTGGAGGAAAAAGTCTGATATTATGCTTTGCAATGTGGTAAAGCAAAAGAAAGTTTCATAAAAACTATTTGTGGCGGCACATAAAAAACAAACCAAAAACCGCTAAGGAGCTGAGTGGAGGAATGAGTTCTGTGACGCGTTTATCCATGAAGCTTGCATGTTGTTTTATTTTGTACAGGTTTCACGTTTGCACGGTCAACAAAATATGTGCTCCAGCACTCACCCCCATTCTTCTATATGAACACACACACAACAGGTGTTTTAACCCTACTTAATTAATGACACTCCCATTATCGTTTGATCACATGACTTTCCCATTACATGGCTCCTACACTATTTAAGCGAAACACATTAGACTGCAGTGTCACTTAGTTATCATACAATGCACACCAAAACAAATAGCACCTTCTGGAAATTAAGTTTGTCTTTTCATGTTCAAAACAATACTGATACATATTTTTCATTTCCTTTCCCATAGTAAATAATAACATTCCATAAATAATTGAATTCATAATTAATTCCTCTGAACTGAAGACCTGACCTTCCTGCTGTGGATAACCAAACAATACATTTTGTTTGTTCGTTCGTTCAGATAGTCTATTTCAGTATCGTATCGAAAAATCGATAACACTACCTTGCACTAAGTTTATTATTTCAGATGCCTTTTTAAAAGACTACAATTGAAAATGTATATTCAACCCGCCGAAGTGGCCAGTAGGAGTGCGTTATACACGCCGCTGATGAAATATACACCTGCATTTGGCGGGTGTTAATGTCAAGCCATGCACATAGCAATAACTTTATTTTTAATAAATGTATAAAATGATAAATTTTTGTCACTTTCATCGCACCTGTTGGGCTGTTCTCCATGGTCTCAGCTGTCAACTCCGCAATGCTGACAGAATCAGAGAGCATGTCTGAGGTGAAGAAGCTGGTCACCTGCAGCTCCTCTCAACTTAACTGCACTCAATGAACAACACAGATGTGTGATGATGCTGTTAAATGTGTGTGTTAGCTCTGTGTGCAAATGCTAAGTCTAAATCGTTATTTAAAAGTATCTAAAATCAGTAGTATCGCTCTCGGTCAACTTTCTCACTGCTCTCGCACTTTGAGCGTGTGCTACTCTGTGACGTCACGGGGTGTTCTATAGGCACGTGACGATGAAGCAAGGATTTCTGTCTTGTTTTATTTCGAAATATAAAAATACCGCTCAGAAACTGTGTACCTCGCCATCTAGAGAGATAAAGCACACGATAATACATTTCACGTAATATTTCGTTAGTTGTATTAATTAGTTGCATTAATGTTTTATAAAATACTTCACTGAGGAACTGATTCGTTGAGCAATGGATACTTTCTAAAAAGTTAACTAGTTACCACACATTAAACTTAGACAACAAACCACTTAATGCGTATGTCTCTATGAATCCGTTAAGATAAGAGTCAACTTTTATGTTTATTTATTTCAATAACAGTTTGAGAAGCAAAACCTTTCACAGGAAACCTTTGCTTCGTAACTGAAACTTCTAATTATTCTTGTTTGGGAGCCTGGCAGAGAACTAGACCTGAGCAGTGAGCAACAGACACATTTATGTTTCTTCCTCAGATAGTGATAGAGCCCTAAGTTATTAAATAACTTTTAATAATGTTCCAAGCAACAGTATAATGAAATGCTTTAACAATACATCAAGCTTACTTCCAGCTTTTCAGTATTTCTTAGAACATGTGCTATGTAGCATAAGTGTGAATATATAAAGCAGGGTCCCAAGTTTTGTGAAAATCAGCCACAAGGTATCACTATAATAAGTTAATTTATAGTTTTACCACTGTTGACCACTGATTTTTCAGTGGCTCAGAAATAAAATGGCCATATAGTTTTATTTTTGTTAGAAACAGTATACCATTCACTTAATTCATTGGGCAAGGCCCATCTCCTCTGAAGTTCAATCTGAAAATGAGGATACAGATAATGTTTTCTTAAATTCCACTGACAGGAGACAATTTTTACATAACTCAATTGTTTTGTATATTGAAATATACCACATTTAGATGATGAATGTGTTCTGTTCTGCACAATTTGGATATTTCTTCCATTTCCAGATGTGCTTGGGCTCCGATTACTGTACTATGTAATTGTTTTTGGACTTTTATAGAAACACCTTTAAGTTTACGAGACTTTGTGCATATAAACATTTATTATCAGATAAATATAGAGCAGATACAAAAACGTTTTTGGAACTGTAATGGTACAAAGTGCACAAAAAAGTACAATCAGTTGTGACAGTTCATCAGTAGGCACCAAATACATATTTTTCTCCCAATATACATGTACACAACAAAATGGAGGCTGATTTTAAAACACACAAAAGAAATAGCAATAAATCAAATGACAATTCAGGAAATCACCCTCCCAACTTTAGGGCTAGCGTAGTCTATAGGGCAATAAATCAAATCAAATCAAACAATAGGATTAAAACTGCCCACAGGTCTACAGGAACGTGTCACTTTCAAGAAATACATACAACTGTATGCAAACCTGATGCGCTCACTCTTGAAAATAAAGAGAAATTAATTTAAGAGAGAAAATCAGCTGATTTGAGTAACTTGTACCATGATCCAGCACATTTAGATGAGAGGCAGTTTGATGTGTTCATACATCACACTTTAAAATAGCCTACAGCAACTCTTAATAAACAGAAAGGTAAGGACAATCCGGTTAGGTCATCGATCATCAAATATCTACAAATCCACATAATCTAAAACTACAGAATGATCTTTGTTGATAGCCTGTTATTACATCATTGAACAGCACTGATTATACTCTACATTCAGAGCATGTATTTACAGTAACATAAAACAACTATTTGCCACCGTGCTGCAACCTTAGTGGGATTTCTTTATTTCGATCCTCATCTTGATATAGACACCAATTCACTAATGACAGATCTTGTGCTCTCATACAACAGACATCTAAAAACACATTTCAGATTGTGTGACTTTAGCCTAAATTACGCACATCAAATACAACTGCCTGTGAGAATGAAAAGGTGTACCGTTTTGAATATTTGAGAGAACTGTTCCAGTGTGTGTGTTGGTTCAGATCTTGGACAGCAGGCCTGACTCTGGAGCGCTGGCTTTAATGATGTTCTGGATCTCCTTGAACTTGGGATGCTCTTTATCGGCCACGAGCTGCAGCAGAACAGCCTCACTGGTGGTGATGATGGTCCCAGTGCGCGCCAGACGCTGGGGAACACCACACACAAGTTACCTCTCTGCCCACACAGATTACATTGTTTTAGTGGTCAAGCAGCAATATAACTGCAGCCTGATCCCGGATATATGAAGCATGAAGTGAGTTGGAATAGATTACTGATGCACCGAAACTACATTTTCACCAAATCAAGGAAGCCTAATTTTTTTATTTACTCTAAAACCAAAACTAAAAGGTTTTTAAATAATTAACTCTCAAATAATGAGTTCCTTTTAATTATATAATTATTTCTTCTACAATCCTTTGTTTCTGGACTTCCCTTCACTATCAGAGTTGCAGTTTGCAGGATATTCAGTCCCGCACTCCATTGAGACACGTCATGAAGGCAACAGCCGCTTCGAGATGTTTTTGATTAAAGATTTAAGAGTGCACATGAATTTTAAATAAATGATGTGCACAGATAAATCATAATATAATGATTAAAAAAAAGAAAGAAGAAGAATTCAAATATATAATAAAAAGAATGGTCAATGTTGATTTCATGGTGACTAAACGGTGTCTGTAATAAAAACTTGTTTTCATAATAGATTTATTCACACAAACATTATATAATAAAGACAACAGGTTAAGTAAAAATATAATGACTATGTAATATAGTGCAGATTTATATATCAACATGCTCCTCTTTAGATTTCCTTTTTTTCTTAGCTGACTATCAAGTTATGGACACTTTTCTGAGGTAAATGTAACATTACATCACATATTGTTTACAAGCAGGTTTATTGACGTATTTCTGTTGTTGAAACAATGATTGAGTGAATACATTAGAAATCAATATTGTCAATCCAGCTGACATGTTTACCATTGTAGTTTATCCACATTGTGTGCAAGAAACAGACACAAGCCATGTTTCCATTCCCCTATAAATTGCGCAAATTGAAAATACACCCAATGGAAACAAGCAATTTGCAAAAATGTTTACGCTCGCATGAGGTGGTTTTTCAAGCAATTCGAAAAAGGAATTTTTGGCAAAACTGTTGTGGTCACCCTGATGTAGATGATGCGGTGTGTTTGGACAGAAGTCAAGACAGAGTTCTTCATTAAACTCATAAAAGACAAAAGAATTACAGGAATACTGGATTCGAAACAAAGAAATGCCACAATTGATCAAGAGCTTGAAGCAGATATGAGGGACAAACACCCAGAAACACCTCATATGTGCCTCTCAAATATAAGGGTCTTTCCTTGTCAATAATGCTTGGATAACACACACACGTCTCCTTCAATTAATATTAATGGCTAGTACGGCAGCTGAGATATACGTAAATCTACCAACATACGTTGCCATGATTGTTGGAATGACTTATAGCAAGACAGAGGAAAAAATGGCGTTTTAGTCGCATAACATCGGTTGATGGAAACGCAGTCATTTCCCAATCGTTTTTATCGACATTTAGAAAATATTGCAAAAGTTTTGCGCAAATCTGTAATGGAAATGCAGCTACAGTCAAAACATGCTGTCAGAGAAGCGCTAATTAAACATCATTGTTTCAGCTGAAATCCAAATATTTTTGTTTGCTGAAATTTCAGTGCATCACTGGAATAGATGTTTATGATTTCTGTCCCAACAAATATAAACAAAACATGAAAGGAAGAGGTGAAATGATATTCAATACATCCAGACCAGCGGGCGTTCAGGGATTATTAAATGACATTTAACAGTGTCTAAAAATTACACATAAGCAGACAAGCATCATATACTGTACATTTCAAAACCGTGCGTACAGATGTCATGATGAATAATACAGTTCATGAGTTCATCATGCATCAGGTTGCACACAATGTTGTCAGCACTTTCCAATTGATATTTGCACATTTGATATGCTAGCTTTCACTTTCCAGGATTGCTCAATACAGACACTGTCTCTTCCTCCTAAACCCGGTATCCATCTTACCTCCAGTGCAAACATTCTGTCCATCATGCTTCTGGAGGACGTGGCATCAGCAACAATGTGCACTTCAAAACCTCTTCCGATGAGATCCAGAGCGGTCTGCTGAATACACACGTGTGTCTGCAAGAGACAAAACACTCATTCAGAGTCTCCTGTCAGCCAGTTTGGGTTTTCTGCTAAATCTCACAGCAGAAAGAGCATGTGAAGGACACTGCATGTCCATTATCACACAGATGTCAGTGTGATCTGAGACAGTACTGACCTCGACCCCGAAGAGCACGACACTGCGGACTCCTGGAGTCTCCGCCAGGACGGCCTCCACCTCGGGAAGCACCATGGAGAACTTGGTCTTGGGAAAAACTAGTTTGGCCCCCGTGAGGTCCAGCTCCTGCACGCTGCTGCCCAGGCCTTTTGGATACTGCTCCGACACCACCACAGGAACACCCAGAATACGAGCTCCCTGCAGCTGTGACACTCTCGAGGTCAGTTTGTCAAATCACATTTACTTATATAGCGCCTTTTACAATACAGATTGTTTCAAAGCATCTTTACAGAGATAACAGGAAAATAATGCAACAAAGTTTGTTGTTGACTGTTGTTGTGCAAATGAGCGGCCGGAGAGCGTTAACGTTTTTCTGTTAGAACGGTGTCGTGTTAGCGGCCTCTAAGTTAATAACTAATGATCGTTGCGGCGGAAGTGAATCAATTAAAACTAACTTTAGCTACACAATAACTTTATTCTAGATCTGCTGTAAAGCCAAAAAAATCTCTGTTACTTTAATTTCCTATTATCACTGTAAAGCTTCTTTGAAACAGTCCATATTGTTAAAAGCTTTATATAAATAAAGGTGACTTGACTCTTCTAGAGCTGAGTTATGGTATTCAGAGATCATCTGAAAGATCAGCAGTATTACCAGCCTCTGGCCCACACTGATGATGTCACCGAAGTACTTGATGGCGGGTCTGAACCTCTCCTGCATGTCACAGCAGAAGAAAACCGTGGAGGCCGGCGAGAGGTTTCCCAGCGTCGTGATCTGTGGTGAAGACAGGCAACAGTGTAGGTATTATTACAACTCTGACATCTCATGATCCATCCGAGACCAATCAGCCCTGAAAATCATTTCTGCCGTGGCTTAAAAACAAGCACAGCAATGAAATCGCTAGCATAATGGAAAAAAGTACTTTTTTCAGTAATACGTCAAAGATGATCATTGTGGATGATTGGGAAACACTGGGATCATGGTCAGTTCATCATAAGGTCATTCAGATTTATCTAACCAGGACAAGACTGTGTGAGTATGTACATACCCTGACTCACATTATTACTATTGAGAATAAGGATTAAACCCTCAAGAGTTTAATCCTTATTTTCAATAGGATTTAGTAAAACATCCGGATATATCAAATTAATTTTATATATATATTCATTGTTTAGATCATAAGAAACAAATGGGGGGGGGGGGGGATATTTGAAAATATATTGTATTCATATGCCCCATTCACTTCCCCCATTCACAAATACATTTTTAGGTTTCAGGGTTTTCTTTTAACCAAACTTTGTATAATGATGATTCTCAACTATGTTATGAAATATATTATGGAATGAATTGATAAACCATTTTACTTTATGCAATATCTGGGTAAAATGGCCATACATGTGTTTTACAACACAATTTGCATATTAAAGCCAAGCAGAATTTGTTGTCCTGGTGAAAGCTCGTGAACAGTTGGTGTCTCTGAAAAGCCCTGGATCGGCTCTTTACAGGACAGACTCAGAACTGTGGCATGTGTGCTGTCAGAGAAATACACTACAATATAGTGTCCACTACAGGGGACAAAAGTCTATTCCTGGGTCCCAGGAAAGAGCTTCAGTTCGCTTTGTGTTTAGGAGACTGTAAACACGGTCAGTGTTTATCATTGAAACAACACATATACAAACGACAGATCTCAGTCTATAAGAGAAAAGCCAACTTATATAATATCCATGCACATAACGGTTATATCACCTGAATTTCACATCACTCGTGTTTTCTGAACATTACTTTAATTTTACTAGCCAACAAGTAAGTTAGCACATTAGACATGGATGGTTGTGTCTAATATAATAAACATAAACAAATGCATGATGCAACAGCCACACGATATCATGAGAAAAATGAAAGTGTTTTGTTTAAACGTCAAGCTATCCAACAAAGTTTGATAAACTGAATAATTTCCGCCCATACGCGCTAACGTTAACGTTACATGTCGATATGAAATTTTCACAGAACAACACGTCACATAATAAAGGGATATTATTCATACAGGTCATGTGTGAAATATGAGCTCAGCTTACATCCATCTGCAGAGGTACTAATCTCAGCCGACATCTCTCTGAGACCACGAATCCCTTCGGTAAATCAATGTACTGACCCCATTCCTCCGAGAAATACTGAAGCACCAGTTTACGATGAACATCGATCTGACGCCCGTAGATGGACAGAAACTTCTGGATGAGCACTTCATATCCTGAGCCCACGGGCACAGACGAGGGCCGAGAGTACACCGAGAAGGAGAGTAACACCGGGACCTGCGGGTTATTGTTGCTGTGTGTGTCCGCCATGATCCTATGAATCAGGAATGATGTCCGACTCACAAATGAATTGTTCTAAAGAACCGATTCATAAGAACCGAGCTCATAATGTTGTGAACTGGTCTTATGTAGGTTTTAAAATTTAAATGTGTTTGTTTGGCATAATTGGATATAAAAAACAAATGCAAAGACAAAATCTGCTTGTGTCTGCTCCATAGCCTCCATTCCTCTGTATTTTTCAGTTTGTGAATTGAACACAGGGAATTGGCACATTGATGGCTGAAATCAATCGAACGTTTTTAACAAATCATTGAAACGAACAGTTCGAAAGAAGCGATTCGTTAAAATGACTCAAAATCCCCCTGCTATGAAACGAAAGCGACATCTCTTTAAAATCACCCTTGGTTAAACAATCATTACTTCCTGCTTGACCTTTAATTAAATTGAGCATTTATCAAACTTGTCGTCATCCCCCAAAAAGTCCTCAGAGTGTGTTATAATTCTCTTCAGTGTGTGTGTGTGTGTATGATTTCATCTCCAATGAACAGGTCCGAGAACGCTGTGGGCTAATGGAGCCCCTGTCCTCTGTACTTACCCGGCGTCGCTGGAAATGGATAGGACATGTCTTACGTATGCAAAATAGTCGATTACCACTACTAACCTTTATGGCTACCCCTGGACCCTCTTGGAAACGCCCTAAAGGAGGTGTTCGTACAACAACAAAAATATACATTTATAAGACTGCTGAGTCTTTTATCATGGTGACCTTTGGACTGAGCAGAAAGAAATATGACCGGGATTGGCAAGAACATATTCAAACCTTGGCAATGGACCGAGTACAATGGAAATGCATCACAGAGGATGTCGTCCATACCCAGCTAGGGTGAACAGGACGCTAACTAACTTCAGAGTGTGTAAAACCTAGACTGGAAAAAATTAAAAACCCTCAGTGGTGAAGCAAGTTTTTAATATTGTTTATATGCCTACGTTGTGTTTTGAATATGCTTTAAGACAAACCATGTGCAAATTCATCAGTCAACACACCATTTCTGAATATTTTCTCTTAAATCTGCAGTGAACCTGCAGTCTCAAAGTAAAAGCATAGTTAGACTGCCAGATATTCATGGTCACAAAGTGCCTCAATAGTCTCTGGGCTCTACGAATGATGGAATGGAGCCCCAAATGATAAAAAACGTATAATTCATTATCAATTGTATTATGAAGTGAAATGCTTGCAAACATAGTCAATGTTAAAATTACATACAATATAGTCCTGACATGGCTTTCTTTCTCAGTATCATGGCATCATTACAAAACAGCTCATAGATGATTTACACCGCTGTGAAAATAAGCTTCACAAAGATGAAAGAACAGGAATTGATTGTTTCCAGTCACAGTCTATTGAAGAGGTAGCATGTGTTGAAGGACTCTGACTTCAAATTCAGTACTACTTTTCTCTTGATAAAGAACTGTTTCACGTTTGAAATGAGTGATGTTTTGCTGTCTTTTTCTTGCATTGGTTTCTGACATGCTTTCCACCATACAGTGAAAACATGAATGCATGTAAATAAAATTGTCATTTATTATGCATAATTAGGTTAATAAAACTGATTGACATCATTGCAAATAAGAAAAAATAGTTTTAAATAAAATTCACAGTGAATCTCAAATGTTTCAAGTGCACTGTTTAACAAGACTAAAACAAAATAATAATCAACCAAAAAGAAGAAAATCTTCACTTTCTATGATGCTCAGAACTATAGCAAAAAAAAAAGAAAAAAAATCCAGTTCAAGTCACATTCAGACTTAGTCTGTGTATTTGAAGTATTCACAGTGTATGTGTATGTATTACACATAATTATAACATTACACATCAACATATACAAAGATGGCCGGTTTTATTAAAGTAACAAACACTCACAGCCACTCAAGACTGATGTCAGAACAGTGTAAGACTTGAGTGACTGGCTTCGTAGATCAGCAGGAAGACCGTACACGATTATAAGTGCTGAATTTGATTTGGAATTCCTTTTTACATAATTTACTGTAAATTCAACTATAACCATTTAAATTTCACTGGGATTGAGTTGCATTGTAGGACGTTAAAGCTTGATGTGCTCATATGACACACACTAAAGCGATATGTGAAAGTGTCTGTTTTGAACATAATCTTTACAGTCACCAAATATAAAAGCTTTTCCTTCACACCCACACACATTAACTATACTATATTAGCCAGATGGCCTGTTCCACGTCTCAAGGTCTTTGTGCACTTCCTGTGTTGAAATCAGCAAACACACAACTGTTCGCTCATGTCCACTCAGAGCATATCATCATTACCCTCTTATATATCTACTAACTACATTCACTGAATGACACGGTCTGCAGCTCTGATCAATAATTCACTACGGAAGCTGATCAGATATACAGCGCTACAAAAGAGCAGGCGAGTCCCTCAGCGTCAGCACAGCTAAATCACTTCTCTAAGGTATCGTGGTGCTGTCAAGGGCTCGCGCTAGACTTTCTTCTGAGAATTTAATATACTATCATAGACAGAGCTGGTCAGGGGAATGTAGCTCTTCTCTGTGTAGTCCAGGAAGAAGAGCGGGTCGCTGATGCAGGACGGGTTGAAGCCGCTCTCCACCAGACCGAACTTCTGCTGCTTGAACGTGCTGGTCATCTCCATAGACTCCTACAGACGCAAACCACATGACACACTGAGCATGAGAAAGCCTCAGTCCTGAAGGCAGAGGGCGGACATGATTGTGATGAACTGCAGCTACAGAATGAAACTGATTGGGCACTTGAGAAAGTCCAGAAGTCCCGATCTAGATGTCTAAAAGGCCCTATTTCCACCTGGTATTAAAGGGTCATGAAACTCTAAAACTACATTTTCTGAGATTTTAACACAGTTCAGTGTACTAGTCTAAAGGTGTAAGAAAACATAATCTTTTCCCTTCAAATCTACCTTCATTTTAATTTGTCAGTGTTTTTTATTATATTTTAATAAACATACTTTACAAAAATATGATGACACTGATTATCACACAGTCAAACTCACACAGTCATAGCAAGTGTTTTTTGCTAGTCAGCCTGACGCAGTTTTCCTTTTCACGTCCTGCGCCACGTTGTTAAAGCTAATGCATTTGCGCCCATGAGCTGGTGGTCTGAGAACGAGGTGTGTGTTCAGGCGCATTGTTGGAGCGTTGCTATTTTGAGGCAACTGAAATAGACTGAGCCATTGACCAACTGAAACCTGATCTAAAGTCAATGGTGCAGTATTTTTTTTGTTATTTTGTTGCATTAGCAATATGTGCCTATAGGTGGGTCATTTGAAAGTCACGTGTCTAGTATCTGTAAAACCGCATTCTTCTATCTTAAAAATATATCTAAATTACATCATATGCTCTCAATGACAAATGCGGAACAGTTAGTTAATGCGTTCATGACATCAATGCTAGATTATTGTAATGCTCTACTGGGTGGTTGCCCAATCTATATTGTTTAAAGCGCATATATAAATGAAGGTGACTTGATTCACAGTCACACACACACTCACACAGTCACACACGCACTCACACAGTCAGACTCACACACTCACACAGTCAGACTCGCACAGTCAGACAGTCATTCTCACAGACAGTGGTGGTAAGTAACGAAGTAAAAATACTTCGTTACTTTACTTAAGTATTTTTTTCGGGGATCTGTACTTTACTTGAGTATATTTTATTTGCATCTACTTTTACTCTTACTCCACTACAATATTAAAGACAAAGTTTACTTTTTACTCCGTTACATTTCCCCATGCCCGCTCCAAGTATTTATTACACTGGCTTTCCAAACCAATGAAAAACTTGGTTTTATTTGGAAAAAAAGTACGCGCGAGCTCTTTGCCAGCATACGCTCACATAGCAGTTAGTTCGCCATTGTGGAAGATGACCGCAGTGTTGATGCAGCTAATGTTATGGAACATGTCTATTGCAGAGCTGCCAACTCTCACTCATTCAGTGTGAGACTCACGCAATTGACACTTTCCACAAGCTCTCACGACACACATCCATTTTCTCACGCAGAGAAAAATCGTGAAGCATAGAGGACATTGACACCGACAGACAAGAAAGAGAAGGTTACTTTTGATATAAAACAAATTCTCAGCTCTCAGATTCTGTCCATTTTATTACGAAATTCAAACAATAAATACCGTTTTGGAGCTTTTAAATGTGACGTGACAGATAGCTAGCGCCTGCTATGGGGTGCCGTTAATCTCTTTACTACTAGTTAATTGTAAATAAACACAAATTAACAATAATAGGTAGCCTATGTTGAAAGATACAGTACAACTTCCCGAAATGTATATCGTACATAATATATATATATATATATATATATATATATATATATATATATATATATACATAATATCAATAAATCAGTGTTTTTCAACCGCGGAAAGAGGTCAATAAAACAGCTGGAGAACAATGTCACATAACGTTACATTTACCTCAGGGAAAAAAAAACATTTAATGACCATAGCACGTTAGTTGGCTAGAAAAATTTGTATTTTATAATATATTTAATATTAGTATAAATTAGTATTTTGCTAAATATGTGCACTATATATTTATTATATTTTTACTTATAAGCTATCATTAAAATATTATAAAGTTGTTATAATAAAAATCACATGTATTTTTAACATTTAATAATACCAGCTGACAGGGCTCTCTAGCCTATGTTTACAGAATTAGGTGAGATTTTCTTAATTTAAAAATTAACATGTATCTACTGTACCAAATATTTATCAAAATGAATCTATATTAAATCAAGATTGGAATCAAACCACAATAATTGAATTGAAATTGTAAAATTTGTATCAAAGAATGGCCTACCAGTCATTGCACCATAATATGCTGTCACTAAACTTAATGAAATTGTTTAAAATTGATGCAAGGTACTTCATTGTCTCTTATGATTGCAAATCTAACAAATTCTTAATTGCAGTATCTAATAATTTGTTCAATTAAAACATTGCATATCACTCCCAAAACAATTGAGCTGTTTAATTATTGATATTTACAGTTTGAATATTTACTTTTTACTTTCGGTACTTAAGTACGTTTTAAATCGGATACTTTTGTACTTTTACTCAAGTGATGTTTGAATGGAGGACTTTCTACTTTTACTGGAGTCATTTTTTATTTAGGTATATATACTTTTACTCGAGTATAATTTTTGAGTACTTTTACCACCCCTGCTCACAGAGTCAGACTCACACAGTCATTCTCACACACTCACACAGTCAGACTCGCACACTCACACAGTCAGACTCGCACACTCACACAGTCAGACTCGCACAGTCAGACAGTCATTCTCACAGAGTCAGACTCACACAGTCATTCTCACACACTCACACAGTCAGACTCGCACACTCACACAGTCAGACTCGCACAGTCAGACAGTCATTCTCACAGAGTCAGACTCACACAGTCATTCTCACACACTCACACAGTCAGACTCGCACACTCACAGTCATTCTCAGACAGTCAGACTCACACAGTCATTCTCACACATACCCGCCAGGGCGCAAGCGCAACTAGCTTTTAAAGGGAATGGGATCTGATTGTAAAAAAATACAATCTGATTGTTTTTTTGCACGTTACGCCCAAAACACACCCATAACTCATTAAGAGAATACGGACAACCCTTTTAGACCATACGCTGGATGCGCCAACCTGTCGTTAAACTAGCAAAAGTACTATTTTTTGTTAGGGTTACCCTTACACTAACCCTACCCCTAAACCTACCCATCACACAAAACTTTCTGTATTTTCACTTTCACACACAAACACACACACACGTTAGTGTTTGTTTTGTACCTGCAGTCGAATGAAGAGAGGTCTAGCATATGATGGCAGCTCTTTGAGGACAATGTTGAACAGTTTCTTTCCATCAAACGTGCACTCGGGCCTCACAATCACTGCAGCCATTCCAGCACGGCCCTCATTTCCTGCACACAGAAACCCAGATGCTTTTTATCTTCCGGTTTACTCTTTCATCGGCCAATCATAAGAAGATGCTACTATGAGTTCATGGCAAGATTAAACAGTCTCAAAGCTTGTAAAAAATAATAAACAAACAATCTAACAGACATTAACATTCAAATGTATCAGTATGGCTGAGTGATATAGTTAAAAAAAAATGTACTTTCAATATTTATATATTGATTCCAAAAGAGTGGTTTTTTTCCCAATCATACAAAGCGTTTTTACAAAAGAGCTATAGTAGTCAAGTATATTAAACATGTAATAGCTAAAATAGCTAAAATAAGGGTATTTGGCTCATGTGAAGTCTACAGTACCTGGCACTTGGACTCCATACACATTGACTTCCTGAATAAAATCTACCAGTCCCAGTATCTCTGTCACCTCAGTGGTCGCCACATTTTCACCCTTCCATCTGCAAACAGCAGCAGCGTGCAAAATTTGCACATATGCATACATGCTTGATCACAAATATTTCATCATGGTGACGACAGGCCTTCGAGGTTGTGCGCTCCTCTGTACCTGAAAGTGTCTCCCACTCTGTCTTTGAAGCAGATGAAGTTGTCCTCATCCTCAGCCATCAGGTCTCCAGTGTTGAAGTAAGCGTCTCCTTTGACAAACACGTTTCGCAGGATCTTTTTCTCTGTCAGCTGTTTGTTCCCAGCATATCCGAAGAACGGACTCTGACTGCAGATCTTCGACAGCAGCAGCCCCGTCTCACCTGATCATCAACATACAGACACCACATTAGCAGAAAACAGCAACAACTGAAGTCATCGTGTGTTTATTTACAGATTTATTATACATATTTCAGTGATTATGTGATCATGTCTAGTGAGCCAGTCAACATTGCAAAATAACCTGGCTAAAAAAATAATAAAAACTTGTTCTCAAACCTGCCCTGGAGACTCTTTGATAACTTTGCAAATTTAATAGGGAAAAAAGCCCTTTTAATTTAAGCTCAGGTGCATCGTTTCTACACTTAAACTGGACTCTACTGGGGCAAATTCAATTGACTGGACATGATTTGGAAAGGCATTAAGGTGCGTTCACATTTACTATTTTCCTGCAAATTATCAGAACAACACTGGACCTCTTCTCACTGAATCATTTGGAGTGCTGAAACCATTTACATTTTATTAATTTAGCAGACTTTTTTACAAATTTTATCCAAAGTGACTGAAACCATCAGCTGTCAATGCAGTTCCTTCCTTCACAACTCTTCATTCCTTCACACTGATAAGGAAAAGTTTGTGTAAGCAGTTGGCAATAATTTCTGCAAACTCTGTTTTGAAGAAGTTCAAGTTCCAAGAGAGATTTATGTGACTGTTAAATTACACCTGTTGGTAACCCAGGAAAGTTTAATACTGCTGGCAAGTATGTGTTTTTCTCTTTTGTTCGTGTGCTGAGGCAGTTCCTGCCATGATGAAGCTGGGGTTGGTGTTTTTTTTCCTTAATTTTTCTATACTGACTGATGCATGCAATACTAAAACACAGTATGTTGTGAAAAGTTATGTGTTGTGAGAAAGCAATTTCGGGTTCGGGTCAGGTTTGGTCTTAAAATTTAACAGAAGTAGGCTCGGGTCAAATGATCTTGGTAAGGGTAGAGTTCAAGCTTCAGTTTAAAGCCTGTGCAGACCTACAAACCAAAGGTGTAAAAAGCTAAAATAATGCTTTGCCGGTAAATTATACTGGCTGGGCTGAATCTTTCTTCGAACGTTTCAGATGCTCTCACCTTTCTGAACATGCTGGCAGAATCCATTGTGGTCTCTCATAGGCTCATCTCTGATCAGGTCATACTTCACCAGATCATACTTAAAAATCAACTGCAAAAACAAACAAAACACTGCGTGATCCTATGGAGAAATATCAGCTGGATGACATCATCATTCAAACAGATGGAACTGATATGAACAAACACAACCTTCAGCATGAACGATGAAAAAATATTTCAAATTGAAGGACTAAACTTTGTGCAGATCTTATATAATTAAAAACATTTCGGAGATATATGTTTATTAATTATTTCCTCCCAATTAAATCTAATGAGCTTGATATGTAGTTCCCTTTCAAGGGAACTTGCGTCGGGTCGATTGACGCTAAGGGAACGCTTTGCGTGTTGATGTATTGAAGCACATGTAAATTCAGTCCAATGGTGTGACGGGACGTCAGAAGCGGGTGACGTCATGAACCAGGAAGTATATAAGCCGGTTCAAACCCAGCCGCGACAGCTTTCTGTGTCTTCACAAGCGCTCTATGTGAAATTGTCCTTGTTATTTGGTGTTGTCAGTTTTATATATGTATATATATATATATATATTTATTTATAGACTATGGCGAGCAAGCAGCAGTTTAGAGTGTGTGTGCACCCCTGCCCGCGTTATTTAACGGGTGGGGAGTGGGGACACACACACTTTATGTGTTGTTTGTTTGGGAGAGGAGCATGCACGGTCAGCGCTCGAGGGCGCTGACTGCGAGCACTGTATTGTGCTTCCCTTGCGCTTACTCCGATCCCGCCTGGCGTTTTTTAACGAGGACGCCCAGGCTTGCGTTCCCCAAGGCTCAGGTGCCGCTGCTGCCGAGGCACAGCAAAGACTTCAGACTTGGGGTTCGCAAATGGATCTGTCAGCGGGGTTAGAGACGGGCTCTGCCTTATCTCTGACTTCACCTGACAGATCTAATGCCTCGTATCAGGGTTCGGAAGCACGCGCTGCGGTTTCTTCCACCCCGATACAGGTACAAACACTACAGCTATCCAGTTCCGAGGGACTGGATGTTTTTAGTGTTTATGCTCGTGATACTGAGGATTCGCCACCTCAGTCTCATGCTTTTGAGGAGCTCGTTGAGGTTGTAATGAGAGCGGTCGAAAGATTACATATCGATTGGCCGGCAGATAAGCAAGACGTTCATTTTAAAAAGCAAACAAGACGAACGCTTCCTGTCCTCTCGTTTACAATCTCAACACCTGAGCCTTCCAATTTTTCCCGATCTCCACACTGAGGTGTCGAGATCGTGGAAGAAACCTGTGTCATATAGAATGTACAGTGCACAATCATTACACTCTCTTCTATTTCACAATATAAAGAGCACGGATATGGGGAAATGCCGAAGGTGGAAGAGACGCTCGCGAGCTATCTCTCCCGTGAATCTGCATCTTCCCTTAAAGCCACATTATTACCCACCAAGCCAGAGTAACTTAAGCTTTGGTGGGTAAGGCTTATTTAGCGGCTGGTCAGGCTGCAGCATGTCTTCATACAATGTCGCTGCTGCAGGCTTACCAGGCTGAAATGTTAGGAGACATTGAGGGCGGGGTTACTGGCCCGAACGCAGTTTACGAACTGCGTCGAGCCACAGATTTGTCTCTCAGGGTCGCCAAGGAGACGGCTATTTCTATCGGCCGGTCTATGGCAGCCCTGGTGGCCACTGAGAGACATTTCTGGCTCAATTTGAGCAATATTAAAGAAAATGAGAAAATTTTTTATGGATTTTCCTATCTCTTTATATCGCCTCTTCGGCAACGCAGTGAACACGGTCGTCAAGAGGGTTCAGGAGTCAGCCATACAAGAAACGGCTGCCTTCCAAAAACTTCTCCCTCGCCAGACTCATGTCTCCGGGGTTGCTGAGCGGGAGCAGCCCCAAACTTTTAAAAACCGTGCCACACAAGAACAGAGCGTGGCTTCCCGTGTTCCCCCACAAAAAGACTGGGGACACGGAAAGCGCGCTCAACAGCAGCCTTCAAGGGATAAGACGGATCTGAGGACCTGTCAGCCTGTCAGTCGTTATTTTCAAGAAAGCTGCAAAGAAAAGGCCTGACGTCCGAGGGCGCAGGCCATTGAGGGCAGTTCCCCACAGAAGCAGAGTGGTTAACACCTCATTTTACGGTGCCCGTCTCCCTTCGGTGCCCTCGGGGGACCGTTATGCTAACCCTGCCACCTCGTGTGTTACAGGGCGCAGCGGTCTCCAGCGAGCACATATCTCAGGTGCCACCCGGAAACGTAGTGGCCCTGGGATGCCCGCCCCCTCCGAGGAGGGTCCTAGAGCAGTCAGTTTAGTCGTTCCCTGCCGGTTCGCCGTTACAGGGCAATGGGCTGATTGCTCAACAAAAAAAACTGAATCCAGAAACCAGTCTCGAGAGGCTGGTACCTCTAGTAGAATTCTTGGCAGCGCGGAAGCTACTGCCAAATATTTCTCGTTAGGTCCTGCAGACCAAAAGGGGCTTTCATCCCACTGTGGTGAGCCCCAAGCAGGTTCTGGTAATGGAACAAGAAGTGAAAATCCTGTTGGACATAGGGGCCATAGAATATGTATCTCCCTCCAGCAGGGACACTGGGTTTTTCAGCCGGTATTTCATCGTTCCAGAGAAGGATGGGGGGTTGCGTCCCATTTTGATTTTAATAGTTCTGTACGTTTCTGTCATGTAACTAAAGTTTAAAATGTTGAGAAAATCGTGCCACAGATCAGCTCCGAGGACTGGTCTGTCACGAAAGATCTCAAGGACGCATACTTCCACTTTTCCATCCTTCCATATCACGGGAAGTTCCTGAGGTTTGCTTTGGGGGACAAAGCATACCAATATCGAGTTCTTCCGTTCGACCTAGCACTATCACCCCGCACTTTCACGAAATGCGTAGATGCAGCTCTGGCGCCACTGCGTCCTCAGGGTATTCGCATCATGAACTACATCGACGATTTGTCGATTCTAGCTCAGTCGCATCTGTTGGCGGTTCGACATCGAGATGTCGTTCTCACCCACATGAAAGAGCTGGGGTTATGGCTAAACGCCAAGAAGAGTGTGCGTTCTCCATTACAGAGGACTACTTTTCTAGGGGTAGTGTGGAATTCTATGTTAATGCGGGCACACCTGTCTCCGGCACGCATAGAGTCCATCCTGTCAGGAAAGAATAATGCTAGGCCAGTCACTCACTGTGAAACAGTTTCAGAGACTGTTGGGTTTGATGGCAGCAGTGTCCAGCGTGATACCGTTTGGCCTGCTGTACATGAGACCCTCGCAGTGGTGGCTCAGGACCAAAGGGTTTTCCCCGAGGGGCAACCCCTTTCGCATGATCAGGGTTACGCGGCGATGCCTACGTGCCCTGGTTATGTGGAAGAAACCTTGGTTCCTGTCCCAGGTCCCCGTGTTGAGAGCTTCTTGTCGTCGCAGGATGCTAACGACAGATGCCTCCTTCACGGGCTGGGGGAGCGATCCTGGAAGGACGCTCAGTTCAGGGTAAGGATTTTCCCCGAGGGTCAACCCCTTTCGCATGATCATGGTTACGCGGCGATGCTTACGTGTCCTGGTTATGTGGAAGAAACCTTGGTTCCTGTCCCAGGTCCCCATGTTGAGAGCTTCTTGTCGTCGCAGGATGCTAACGACAGATGCCTCCCTCACGGGCTGGGTAGCGATCCTGGAAGGACGCTCGACTTAGGGCCTACCAGACCTCAGGGGCCACCATGTGTGGGTCCACACAGACAGCACATCGGTGGTCACCTATATGGTCACCTATACAAGTCATCTAGGAGCAGACATCCTGTCGAGACAGGGGCTGAGGCCCGGGGATTAGATGTTCCACCCGAGGTGGTGGAACAGATATGGAGGGAGTTCGGCCAGGCTCAAGTGGATCTGTTTGCGTCTCGAGAGACGTCTCACTGTCCACTCTGGTTCTCCCTCACGCATCCAGCTCCTCTCGGACTGGATGTGTTTGTACAGACGTGGCCGAGGCTACGTTTGTAGGCTTTTCCACCGATCGCTTTGCTCCCGGGAGTTCTGGAGAGAGTTCGCAGGGACCATCTGCGCCTACTTCTTTTAGCCCCGCGGTGGCCGGGCAGAGTACAGTTCCCAGATCTATCGTCTCTCCTCTACGGGCCTCCTTTGGAGCTTCCCGTCAGGAGAGACTCTCTGTCCCAAGCAGAGGGCTCTATATTTCACCCTCGTCTCGAACTGTGGAACCTGTGGGCTTGGCCTCTGAGGGTGCCCAGCTCATAGGGTCAGGTCTCTCAACTGAGGTTGTGGAGACCATTCTACAATCCAGAGCTCCCTCCACAAGGAAACTTTATGCCCTGAAGTGTAAGGTTTTCACTTCATGGTGTAGTAACCGTCAGCTGGACCCGATTAACTGCCCGGTTAGTACAGTGCTGGAGTTCCTGCAGGAGCGGTTCACTGCAGGTCTATCCCCGTCCACTTTAAAGGTTTTTGTGCCGGCCTTAGGTGCTTACCACACTCATTTGGGTGGAATGTCTTTGGGTAAAGACCCCTTGGTATCTCGTTTCCTACGTGGCACTTTGAGGCTGAGGCCTGCTGCACGCGCGAGGGTTCCGACTTGGGACCTGGCGATTGTCCTCCAAGGCCTTTCCCAGGCTCCCTTTGAGCCCCTGGGGGAGGTTCCTGCAGATTTCTGACTTTGAAAACTCTGTTCCTCCTCGCTATTTCGACTCTCAAGAGAATAGGAGATCTTCAGGCGCTGTCGGTTGCACCCTCGTGCCTGGAATTTGCGCCCGGCATGGTTAAAGCGTTCCTTCATCCTAGGCCGGGTTATGTTCCCAAGGTCCCCACTAATGTGGCCCGATCTATAGTGCTGCAGGCCTTCTGTCCTCCTCCGTTCCAGGAGACGGACCAGGAAAAGCACAATTTGCTATGCCCGGTTAGGGCTTTGGATGCTTATGTCCACAGAGCTGCCCTGTGGCGTAAATCCGAACAGTTGTTTGTCTGTTTTGGACCCCCTAACAAGGGGTCACCAGCATCTAAGCAAAGAATGAGCAAGTGGGTGGTCGAGACTATCTCACTTGCTTATGAGTCGACCGGACAGCCTTCAACTTTGGCGGTGCGGTCTCACTCAACAAGGAATATGGTGGCCTCTAAGGCCTTATTGTCAGGAGTACCTCTTCAAGACGTTTGTGATGCGGCGGGCTGGTCCTCACCTCACACATTCATTAGGTTCTATTCTCTGGACTTGGACTCTACACCAGGGTCCTGAGTGCTCTCGTCCTAGTGCTGCTCGTCCTATTTCACACTGGACAGGCACTTCTCGCTATGGTTGGTATAGACGTTCCCTTAGCGTCTATCGACGCAACGCAAGTTCCCTTGAAAGGAAACGCCTCGGTTACGACTGTAACCTCGGTTCCCTGAAGAGGGAACAAGACGTTGCGTCACCTGCCATATCACCTACGTGCCTGTAAGCGACTTGTTCAGACCCTACGAAGCTGTCGCGGCTGGGTTTGAACCAGCTTATATACTTCCTGGTTCATGACGTCACCCGCTTAGATGACGTCGTAACCGAGGCGTTATCTTCATTGATTATAATTAGTGGTCAACTGATATTTATGATAACGCACAGTTTAATTTAAAAGTTTATACATACATGTCCAGTCACCTTTAATGTTGACATGTATCACACTAACATTATTTTAAGAATAGTATTTCGGATCTCGCATGTGCTCACATGAATGTTGTAAGCCATATTTTGAGAGGTTTTGTAATTTGAAGCATCTAAGAATAGCACGATGAGGATTACATGTCAATGCTTTTCCGCTCACACTAATCATGTATTATGGCAAACAGAATCATCATTAAGCAACAAGTTGACAATATGCCAAGAGATCATCACTCTTTAATTAGAGCCTCACAGACAGAGAGCATCTCTCTGTGATGAGTGTCAGTACTACTATTTCCTCTAGGGTACAAATAGTGTTTTTTTTCTGGTATATTGGTTGCCATTTAAATACACACACACACACTATATGGACAAAACCACTTAATTCCTGAATTCGGGTGCTTCAAGCAGACCCATTGCCACAGGTGTATTAAAATTTTAGCCCTGCAGTCTGCATTTATAAGCATTTGTGGAAAAAATCACTCTGAAGAGCTCAGTGAACTCAAGCGTGGTAACTGTGATAGGATGCCACCTTAAAGTCACAGATTGAACCGGTCATCGAGTGCTGAGGCGCATAGTGGGTAAAAATCGGCAACGCTCTGGTGATTCCATTGACTTCCACTTGCATTAATATCAGCACAAAGACTGTGCGGTGGGAGCTTCATAGAGTGGGTTTCCATGGCCGAGCAGCTGCATGTAAGCCTCACATCACCAAGATGGAGTACATTTTTATATTGCAATATCTCAAAATAACAATGTATCGTTAAACCCCTACTACCAACGCAGTGTCATTGTCATAGGAACCAATGCAGCACCAAGACACACAAATCAGATCTGAAAAGTTGCGATACACAGCTTGGACAGTTGATAATTTAGATCAGATTCCAATCAGATACACAAATAATCAGATTTGGACTGACTGTGTGTACATAGCCTAAATGTTTCAACATACCAAGACAATGCTATGCTTCCAACTTTGTGGGACCAATTAGGAGAAAGGCCCTTTTCTATTCAAGCATGACTGGGCACCAGTGCACAAAACAAAGTGAATAAAGACATGGTGGGTGAGTTTGGTGTGGAAGAACCTGACTGACCCACACAGGGCCCTGACCTCAACCCCATCCAACACTTTTGGGATAAACTGAAACGGAAATTGCGAGCTAGGCCTTCTCATCCAACATCAATGTCTGACCTCACTAATGCTCTACTGGATGACTGGGCAAAAATTTCCAAAGAAAGACTAAAAACTTGCGGAAAGCTTTCACAGAAGAGTGGAAGCTGTTATAACTGAAAAGGGGGACCAACTCCATGTTAATGTCTATGTATCTAGAATGTGATGTCATTACAGTCCCTGTTGGTGTAATGATCAGGTGTCCCAATACTTATATAGTGTATATACTATACAGTGGTGCTCAAATGTTTGTAAACCCTTTAGAATTTTCTGTATTTCTGCATATATATGACCTAAAACATCATCAGATGTTCACGAAAGTCCTAAAAGTAGACAAAGAGGAACACATTCAAACAAATAAGATAAAAATATATACTTTGTCCACGAAACATTTTCCCAACAGACGGACAGACGGACAACAATGTCCTTTTTGAAAATGTTGCAACTCTGCCATGCACACCATGTTCTCCTGATGGTGAACTCATGAACATTAACATCAGCCAACATGAGGGGGGCCTTTAGTAGCTTAAAAGTTACCCTTGGATCCTTTGTGACCTCACAGACTATTACACAACTCGCTTTTGGAGAGATCTTTGCTGGTCGACCACTCCAGGGGAAGGGAGCAATTGTCTTAAATTTCCCTCCATTTGAACACAATCTGTCTGATTGTGGATTTGTGGAGTCCAAACTCTTTAGAGATGGTTTTATTACCTTTTCCAGACTGATGAGCAACAACAACTCTTTCTCAGAGAGGTTCTCAGAAATCTTTGTGAATTGCATGGGTTTAATTTTTAATATTTTAAACTGAATTGAAACTCGAAGATTTAGAATGGATTTGTTGTCCATTAGCAACCCAATACAGTTAGTATTCAGGGTATCTGCAAAAAATCAAAAAATGTTTTGAAAATCAAATTTAAGACATTTTTAAGACCTGCACATATAAAATGAATACCGTATGTCCATACAGAACAAGAGTCTCTCTTGGGTATCTCTTGACCCCCTCACACAAGCACTCATCAACATGGGAGTCTATTATTGTTGCATCTCCAGTAATTGATTTTTGTTCAGTCTCATCTATTTTGTGACTGTGCAACAACGTGCTTAAAAACTTAAGCTGAGCAGACAGAGTACTCTTGTTTAGAAAAATTGGACTGCACACATGTGCACTGTACTATACATTAGCGTTTGCATAAAAACCTTTACTTTGAGCTTAATTTAGGAAAAACTTCAGACAGAAACCTTCATTTTCAGCCTGAACCAGCACATAGCATTAACCCCCTGAGGTCGGATGACGCGCGGGCGCGTCAACTCGATGCTTATGTTTCTATAAATATCTCCGCGATTGTGCAGCACACATAAATGGTTCTGATTTTGCCGTAATCGATAGATTCTCAGCTTCAACGTCCTTATTCTCGCGAGATCATACGTGACTCACACAGAGAGCAAGAGGGAAGACAAGATGGTCGTTCACCTTGCGTGATTGGTGGGCTAGCTTGCCTGTCCGCATTTTGTGTGAAACCAACCAATAGATGCGGTTGAAACCCTAAGTACCCTCCCATCTCCTCACAGTGAGGAAAATACCAGCTGACATGGATAGTGGTGGGTTTCTGTGTTATTTCTAATATATAGTTCATCTTTGGTTTGAAAATTTTTTTTGAAAAGTTGACATGTTATGTAGACAAGAAAACATGAAAATGTGTACATTTTGTGAATATTGTTAGTAGTGAGTTTTTTCACAAAGTAAACGTTTTGCTTGACAGAAAGACCTGTTGTAATGCTACTTTTTCATTTGCACACATCCCATAAAGCTTGATATGTATTAGGAAGTTATTTTAGTCCTATTTTATCTCAATCCCTCTAACATTTGGTGAAGGTAGTGTCACAGACAAAACTTGTACTAAAAAACGATTTTTCAAAAATGTCACTTTAGATAATTATTTTTCCTTATCTACTATTTTATTTATATATTACACTACTTTTGTGACCCTAAGACTTTGGGAAACCCATTTCAAGGACCAAAATAATTCGTCCACATGAGTAATGGTATGTTTCCACAAGAGATTTGAAGAATTTCAAAAATCTGACTTTAGAGACAAATTATCCCTCTCTCTCTCTTTACACAATGCTCTAGGACAAGTGGTGAACTCACCAGTAAGAGAGCTGGGTTTTCTCTGCACATTTTGATATAAAACAAATGGGATTATGTTATGTAATTGCCTTTAAAAGGTGAATTTATTAAGATATGTAAAATCAAAGGAAAAAGTGAAAAAATGCCCTTAGACCTCAGAGGGTTAAAACAAATAAACACACTCAACCAGAACATCTTAAACACACAACACGGATGATATTTCTGCTCTGGTGGTCATTGACCCTGGGTCTTTGACATCAAAGCAAAGAGATGCAAGAATGAATTATGGCGCAATCCCATGTTTGACGTTGAGACGCACCCCTATAGATCTAGTTTAAATATTTACAAAGACTTGCTTATCTTTTTGTTGCCCTTTAAACTTGACAATCATAAGCCCACTGTGAATTGAAGAGTTCCTGAACTTACCTTGTAAAAGAAATTGGAGCGGCCGACGGCTCCGATCTTGCCGAAGTGGTTCATGAAGCACAGGTTTCCTTCGGTGGAGCCGTAGATCTCACACATGCGGATCTCCCCGAAACGCCGGAGGAACTCTCTCCAAACGTCCTGCCGGAGACCGTTCCCAACACCCATGAGCACCCTGTGATCCTTCTCATTCTCTGACTAAAAGACACACACAAATCACATCAAGACGAAGCTTTTCACGATCAATTCAATTCTATTCACATTTATTTGTATAGCGCTTTTCACAATACACATCGTTTCAAAGCAGCTTTACAGAGTCCACATTACAATTTAGAGTGATCTGCTATCAGAGTTATCAAAATCACAGTTAGCTAAAAATGTATTCATTTAAACAATGCAATAATTTAAGGCACACAGACTCTGCATGTTGAAAGATTCATGTCGGAGACTACAGAGATGCCTTGGATGCCCTGGGAGAAACCGGCAAAGTGGCATGCTTGAGGATTGAGTCCAGTGTGTAATTAATGGGGGGAAAAAAGTTAAAAAGAAAATGTGAATAGTGTCTGACCATGCAGAACTCACTACCACAAAGCTAGGGTGATCTGGGTGGTTTCTTATGTCAAAAGAGCTCACTCTCTGGCTCGGGTCACTCCAAGTGATTTTTTTCCTGCAGTGCCACATTTCTCAGTAAGACCGTGTGTTTGTGGGTGAACAATGCGAGCCAGTCAGACCAGCAGAACCACTACATATTCACAACAGCCTCGTGGATGTGTGTGCTGTCAGTTAAAGCTAATCAATGGACGAGACATGTCCCATTTTGAAAACTCATTCTGTATGTGGATGTTCCTGCTGCAGAATGTGTACTTTTGTTCTTACGTGCCTGTCACTGTAATGTTTTGTGTGTTTGCTAAGCTAGCACAACGGTGTACGGACTGTCCGGGCCGTTAGAGGACGCGCACAAAGAGATCTTTGACAGGCTCTGGGACACGCTGAACCGTGAATGAGAAACATTAACAAAAGAGCCGTCTGTCATTTAGCCATGAAAATACTACACAACCCCACACAAACCAAAAAGTTCACAGAGCACATGGATACATTCTTTGCAGAGTTTGTCTGCGTGACCAAAGACACACACGCTCTGCAGTGAGCTTCTGCGTACGGACCCTTCTGGAGTACTGGGTCCATGATTAAAGTAATGAGGCATGACGCATAATGAAGACATTAATGTGGAACTAACAGGACTGTGGCGGGTCTTATTGTTATGAGATTATGGGTAACGCTTTAGATTACAGCCCGGAAAGTACTGCGTAATTAAAGCGATTTTACAGTGTAACCTTCGGTAATTATAGTGTACCTATAACGTACTTACAATAGAAGTATAAGGGAACAATATTTTAAGTTTGGGGAATAAAGGCGTAACAACCAGGAGAATTAAAAAAATATTTATACTGTAAGTATTATAAAACTAAGGGGTACTTATTCTACTATTATGATATAACAATCTTACATTTGGGAGCAATTTACTGCGTACCTTTCTGTAATAATGGTGAACCAGTGCATACTGTAAAGCCTTTTTTAAAAATTACAGGGTACATATCTATGCATTTATAAAGTAATCTTTTTAACAAAAATGCACTGAAAACGAAAACTATTGCAAATTTTGCTTAAATATTGGAGAAAGATACTCTTGTTTCATAGTGGTGCTTGTTACCCCCTTGTTCCATGTAGTTACAGGGTAAGACTGACATTGCGGGCTGTAAATTAAAGTGGTGCTTGTTACCCTCTTGTTCCATGTAGTTACAGGGTAAGTACAATAAAAATGCATACACAATCTTATATCACTGATTCGAAAAAACTATATTTATTATACAAGCACCACTTACCCTGTAACCACATCAAACAAGATATATTTCCCAGTATTTAAACAAATTGCAATAGTCTTAGCTTTTCTTGCCTTGAAACATGTTAGCCCAAACTTAAACCTCTGCACTTTAGCGATAAAAAATAAATAAATAAATGCACAGATATGTACCCTGTCATTTTTAAAAAGACTAAACAGTATGTATTGGTACACAATTATTACAAAAAGGGAGCAATTACACAGTATGTATTGGTACACAATTATTAAAAAATTACACATTGCTCCCAAATGTAAGATTGTTGTTTCATAATAGTAGAATAAGTCCCCCTTAGTTCTATAATACTTACAGTATAAATATTTTTTTTTAATTCTCCTGGTTGTTACCGCTGTATTCCCCAAACTTAAAATATTGTTCCCTCATACTTACATGAAAGTACTTTATAGGTACACTATAATTACAGAAAGTTACACTGTAAATTCCTCTTAATTACACAGTACTTTCCGGGCTGTAATCTAAAGCGTTACCAGATTATGTAATATATGCGCTTTCATTTACACAAACTAAAACCAAGCATTTATGATGTCAAAATGAACGACCTGAAACTAGACGGCATCGAAAACAAGGGTCATACATGCACATAAGTCATGCTCAGAAAACACAGCAGGAAAGGGATCGTAAACATTACGTCATTATTGCTTCACCCGTATGTCATTCCAAAACTTACTTTCTTCAGTGGAACACAGAGGAAGAATTTCCATTATACTTTCAAATTTACGGTAACAGGGTTAAAATTAACAAGAGTCTACATTTAATTTCTACAAATTTTTAGACATAATAATCAAGAGTTTTATACAAACATTTACATTTTTATATCACGTTTTTCATCACATAACTCCAATTTGTTGTTGAAATACAAACATTTAAACAGTGGCTGTCATGAAAACTTGTTTTTATGACAGATTTATTCAAACATGCATTAAAACAAAAATTTATAAATACAACTTTTGCTGAAATTATCAGGAAAAATGGCAGCATTTTCTGAGAATGACCCACATCCTGCATATACCCACACAGATTTACATGAGAAAACATTGAAATGAGTTACTGTACCACAGGCTGATTGCACAGATATCTGCAAAGCTCTCCTATATACTGGAATATGGTGACATTGTGTTTCCTGCAGTCATTCCAGAACTGAGAGGCTGAAAACTTCTTCTTCAGGACACAGGTGGCACCTAAATGACAAAAGCACAGAGACAGATATGAAACTAAACATTCATTCTGATGTGCCTAATAAGGCTGTTTTTGGCGATGAACATTACACAAGCATGTTCCTTACAGCTCATTAACATGCAAATTCTGTTCGGTTTTGGTGAAAGGGCAGAAAATGGAGATATTTTTGTAGCATTGGACAGCTATTGTACTCAAAGCATCGTCTGCATTTAAAGGCTGAATTAATGAATGAAGGAATTAAGGAATGACCACACAAAGTCACATAAGCTTTGTCATCCAAGGTCAAAAGAAAGCATTTCTATGATCATCTGAGGTAAAATGTAACTAAACAGTGTACACGAACGATAAGAGCGATAACTTATAAAGATAAATGACTCCATCGTCGAGTCTGTGATTACATGAAGAAACAGAAACAACTGAGACAAACTAAATCCAGAAGAATTGTGGCAACGTCTCCAAGACACTTGAAAAAACCTTCCTGCAAACTACAGTGCTCTGAAAAGTTTTAGGCACTTGTGTAAAAATGCTGTAAAGTGAGCATGCTTTCAAAAATAATGTCATAAATAGATTTTATTTACCAATTAACTTCTATTAATTAAAGCAAATCAATATTTAGTGTGATCACTCTTTTGCGTTTAAAATAGCTTTTGTACAGGTACACTTGCACATAGTTTTTCAGGGAGCTTTACAGGAAGGTTTCCTCAAGCGTCTTGGAGACGTTGCTAGAGTTCTTCTGGATTTAGACACAGGAGAATCGTTGTCATTCAGGAATAAGATCGGATGTGTTTGAATCGAGATCGCCATCTTTTAATGAGTCATTTACTGAGACATTTTTCTAAATATCTTCTTTTGTGTTCTACATTAGAAAGAAATGCATACAGGTTTAGAATGACATGACATGATAATGCCCTTGAAGAGCAAGTCATAAACATTCTTTGACCCAATCTGTGTTTGGATTAGATGAAATGGATGTCATTAATTACCCAAAGAAAGCATCAAGGTTTGCGATCACCTAAAGGCTGTTCATTAAAAGGTTTGATGAAGAGAATTACCCAATTCAATGGTCCCCCCAATGCCTACGAGCGAGGCTGCACTATGATACAGGGGGAGCGGCGTGTAGATGACATCACTTCCTGTCCCGCCATACGCCCAAAACCCAGCTGCCGCTTTCAGGGACTGCAAGTGTGTGATGACTGCAGCTTTGGGCAGCCCTGCAACAGACAACACACCATGACAATACAGAAGAGTCCTACAGGCAGACAATAACAGTAATAACAACATAATCCACACTCTAAAAACATGGATCTTCACAAGTCAGTAGTCCCATGGTGCGTCCCAATTCGCATACTATCCGTCCTAAACAGTATTCGAAAATAGAATTAGTACGTCCCAAATCGTAGAATGTTGAAATGAGTATTCCTAAGATACCTGGATGGTCTACTATTTCCAGTCAGAATCCGAAGTGCAGATCCGTACACACACATATGATTTTCTCTTAACATCCGATCATGGTTGTATCTCTCTATTAGTGCTACTCGATCTTAGTGCTGCATTTGATACTATTGACCACAACATTCTTTTAAATAGACTCGAAAATTATTTTGGCATTAGTGGAATTGCACTAGCATGGTTTAAATCATACTTATATGACCGTTATCAGTTTGTAGCAGTAAATGAAAAGATGTCTTATCGGTCAAAAGTTCAGTATGGTGTACCACAAGACTCAGTACTAGGACCGTTGCTGTTCACTCTGTACATGCTACCCTTATGAGATATCATTAGGAAGCATGGCATTAGTTTTCACTGTTATGCTGATGATACTCAGCTCTATATTTCTTCACGCCCTGACGAAACTTACCAATCCACAAAAATTAACGGACTGCATAGCTGATATAAAAAAAACTGTATGACTAGTAATTTCCTACTACTTAACTTTGAAAAAACAGAGTTTCTAATTATTGGGCAAAAAACCTCTCAAGTATTAACCCAGAATACTGTCTATCAATTGATGGCTGCTCTGTCAAGTCCTCGTCGTCGGTTAGGAACCTGGGTGTGCTCTTTGATAACAATCTTTCATTTGAAAGTCACGTGTCTAGTATCTGTAAAACAGCATTTTTTCATCTTAAAAATATATCTAAATTACGTCATATGCTCTCAGTGAAAAATGCAGAACAGTTGGTTCATGCGTTCATGACATCAAGTCTAGATTATTGTAATGCTATTATGGGTGGTTGCCCTGCACGCTTAATAAACAAACTACAGCTGGTCCAAAATGCAGCCACTAGAGTTCTCACCAGAACCAGGAAGTATGACCATATTAGCCCGGTTCTGTCAACACTGCATTGGCTCCCTATTAAACATCATATAAATTTTAATATATTGCTGATTACTTACAAAGCACATTTAGCTCCCCAGTACTTGAGCGAGCTCTTAACGCATTATAGTCCTTCACGTCTATTGCGATCTCAAAATTCTGGCCAGTTGATAATTCCTAGAATATCAAAATCGACTGCTGGCGGTTGATCCTTTTCCTATTTAGCACCTAAACACTGGAACAGTCTTCCTATCATTGCCCGGGAAGCAGACACAACTCTGTCAGTTCAAATCTAGATTAAAAACACATCTCTTTTACCTGGCATTCATATAGATTATTATACATTTATATTATTTAAATCAGTTAAATGATTATTAGGCTGCATAGATTAGGTCACCCGGAACTGGGAACACTTGCTATAACACCTGATGTACTCGCTACATCATAAGAAGAATGGCATCTACGCTAATGTTAGTCTTTCTGTTTATTCCAAGGTTTACTGAAGTCATCCGGATCCGGGCCGTATCCAGATCAGATAGTGGACCTGTGCCTGGACCCATCCACAACGCATCCCTGAAGTGCCAGCCTCATCAGCCCTGTAAGGCCTCATCGACACGACAGCCATCGGCACTGATCCTCAACAAACTCGTCTCCATACCGGCATGACTCCGACTTCCAACCAGATGGATCTGGATGAATATTCTAAATGTTCTGGTCCAATCTGACTTCTGACCTATAATGCTGCCTGAATCATAATCATAAACTTTTGTAAAGATACGTTTAGCCATTAACTTTTAAATGCATCATTATATTCAAATTGCAGAATCTCCGCATGAAAGACCCACGACTGGCAGATGAACGTTCTACTACATTTCTCTCCGAAACGCTAGGAAATTAAATTAGATTGAATGGAGGATTTTAACTGTGACGAGATGATTGACAGGTGACAGAGAGCAATCGTTAAAGATGATGAAGTAGTAGGTCCCAAAGCTTGCCTAGTCTTCTGCTACACACTGAAAAGTATGTACTTTTTCTTCACAAAAACAGTATATACTTTTAGGGCATAGTATAAGTAGGCGAATTAGGAAGCAGCACCAGTCTTTCAGGCATGTGCAAAGGGCTTTGGGAACACTGAACCTGTTCATCAGGGTCTTTGGGATCTCCTGAAACACAGGGCTGTAGAACGGAGATGTCCTGACACACTGGAGTCCACTGAGATGAAGAGAAACTCATCACATACCGGTAGTGCCTGAGGTGAAGATGTAGAGCGTGGGGGTTTTGAGACAGGTGACGGAGCGGCGCTCGGCTGGGACGGGCTCGTGTGAAGCACTCTCCATCTGATCCAGCAGACTGTGGACATCAGGATGAGCGCTTGCTGCACTCAAACCCCACACTGACACACCGTCCTCCCGGAGACCTGACAGAATCTCCTCCAGAGTGCCTAGAAGATCTGCATGCACAAATCACTATCAATGAAAATCTGTATTTCAAACTATTAAAAGAAGAAACACATAAATAAAATATACAAACGAGCAAAAAAAGAAAATATATAAAATATACAAACGAGCAAAAATAAAGAAAATATAAAATATACAAACGAGCAAAACAAAGATAATGTTTAACAAAATACACAAAACAAAATTTCAACATAATACTCCACCTGTTCAAAAAACAAATCATAAATAATACGACACAATATTATAAATGATAAATGCTTACCTATTTATAGATAACTTTTTTTACCTTTATTGTTTCACAAATAGTATAATAAAACAAGGTTAAACTTTATCTTAAGGTGTCTGTGTTTCAGTGTACTTATACATTTAAGTACTGAGTAATAATAATAAACTACATGTACTTACTATTGGGTAAGGAATAGAGGTTGGTTTATGGTTAGTTGCATGTAATTGTTACTGTGGGTACAATTACTTATGAAAGATAGGCTCGAGCAAAGCCTACTCAAACAAAACAGCCCAGCACCTACAGACAGGTTACCAGGGTAATGGGTCAAGGATTAAAGGGTCAAAAGTCAATCTGGGGTTGTCAATCTGTCATCATTTATTCTTTAAATGAACACCGCAATTCGCTTATTGGCTATTTTGCGAGTATGTTTTATATATTTTTTAGTCCGTTTATGTTTGCCAATTTATATTTATACATTAGGTAAAAACAAAGAAATAAAAAACACCTGTTTCAATGGTCTTTCGCCTGTTAATGATATGAGGTCTAGTCATTTCGTTCGCTATTGTCGTGTGGCTGTAAAGCGTCAGAAATGAGTTTACCTGCTCCGACCACCAGTAGTTTGGCTCCACAACAGTTCAAACAGTGCAGCAGTGATCTGGGCTTGATGTTCGTGTTGAGGAACGCCACGGCACAGCCCAGTTTGCAGAAGCCGAACCACACCGCGATGAAGTCGGGCTCGTTGCTCATGAGGAGCGCCACCGTGTCTCCTGTCCTCACCGCGTCCTGGAACACGCGCGCGACCCTGTTGCTGCGCGCCTCGAGCTCTCTATAGGTGTACGCTACTCCTTCATAAATCACAAAGGCTTTCTCAGGGATCCGCTCGGCTTGTTGAACAAACCTGTCTATGACCGTCACGACCCGCGAGGATCTTTTGTAGATCTCCAGACGCGCTCCGTACCGAATAACTTTCATTAAATACAGGGCGTCTTTCCAGAAGTGTGGGAAACACAAGCGCTGCGCGAGATGCGCGGAGAGGATTCCAGTCAGCAGAGCCACGATCCATGACAACATCTCTTGACACATAAACTTGACTCGGTCAAATTGGTCTAACCGTTAACATTGTTAAACTGCTTCGGGTTGGGTTGTTTAATGGATGTTATAAAACGCCGCACAGCACTGTCATCCTAATTTATGCAACGTTCAGAGGGTGTCACGTGACTGTTGTTGTACAACCGTGGGCGTGTCATCAGGGCCACGCGCTCAGCCCTGGTTATCAAGCTTACTACTATCATAGGAGTTACCATAGCAACAGGGCGTGGCGCATAGTCTAGTAGTGCCACGCCCATAACAGCGACTCGGATGTTTTGTGGAATGTGTTCGAGAGCATGACGTAAAGCCTTAACCACGTGACTTTTGTTAATGTAAACTGCTAATAAGTGTGTGAACTGAAGTCACATTTGTCACATATCTCATACATAGTAGCAATGTATACACAAAAAATATAAAAACATGTCTTTGAAATAAACCATTAGTAGTATTTTTATAGCATAAAAACATTTTATTCATGTTTCTGTTTGTTAAATATACAGTGGACGGGACTGTTTACATTTACATTTAATGTTTGATTTAAGTAAGATTGTGGCGAATGTACTTTCTATAGCCTAGTTCCTCCCCTCTGTACTGATTAGCTGCAGTAAAATATTAATGTCTCTCTCAATACTTGGTCAGATTCGTGGACACACTTTTCAGGTCAAATGACAGATTTCTGATTGAGTTTCCTCTCTGTGTCAGTCTGTGTTTTACTTTGGACCATTCAGTCCTTTATGAAAGGCATTTTGTTCTCATCCAAATGGGTTTTGTGTAACACTGGCACAGGAAACTGCAGATCAGTCACACTGAGGAGGAAGCGTCTGTCAATGAGGAAACCGTGGATTTGAAATCCTTAAAAATGGAGTTCATCTTGAAGTTTAGCGCCATCATGTGGGTGTCTTTATTATTTCTGCATTACATGTGTAAGTGTTATTAAACACAAAAGCCAATTGTTGTTTTTGTTTTCCATAGGACGAAGTAACTTGCACTGAGATATCTTAAATTATGTCAGTGCTATTGCTTTGTCCCAAAATTTACATCAGTGATGTTTTTTCTAAGGCACATTTATAAAAGCAGCTTAAATGCCCTAATTGTTAAAGCTTAATCCTGGCTTAATCTAAAAAGCCTTGTCTGTGAAACCACTGGGTGGTTTGGGCTGAAATATGTGCCACCAGAAACTGAATTTCAATCATTTATATTTGAATTTGAATTGCTAAACTTGAATAATTGCATTGAAAAACTGAATTTGAATAACATAATTTGAAATTGTATTGTTTAATTTGAATCATTGCATTAAAAAACTGAATCTGAATTGTATCATTTGAAATTGAATTTATTCGTTTGGAACTGAAGTCCAATAACATTTGATCCTCACTGAAAATTAAACTCTCTATATACAGTATCTTCACATTCACTTCTCACAATTCAGATTCAGTTTTCAAATTCAATTTCAAGTTACTGAGACAGACATCTGGGTAGTTGGAGGATGAAGGAAGAGCAATCGAGTGCAGATCGATAGATAGCGTTCATTGGCGCACCGGACTCCTCTTGGGCCAATCAGCACCTACGTTTTCACTCCGAGTGGGGGTTCAATCATAGACATAATAAATACATAGACTCCCTATTGGCCGCTGGAGCGCACGTCAACGGCGCCGCCATATTGCGGAGGGCAACTTTCCCATACCTCTCATTACAGGAATTGAGAAAAATGCCTGCTTTGTGTGCTGCTTGGGGCTGTACAAATCGCCACACAATTGAAAACAGGTCTCGGGGAATTACCTTTCACAAACAAGACTGAACATTTTTTTCTGGTTGTATTTGGTCTTTATATAATTAGTAATAGTAACGTACACCACGTACAAACCACTGAAATCGGTTGATAAATGTAAACGTTATTATTGTTTTTTATCCAGGAAAACCGCAGCTCACCCGTTTACTTGCATTTGTTTACAGCGCAGTCTTGCCCTCAGCAAAATGGCGGACGCGTTGACGTATCGCAGCAACGTTCCAAAGCGGCCAATAGGGCGTCTATGAATTTATTATGTCTATGGGTTCAATCTTCAACTGGCTGGCAGGAGCCGCCACTGGCAAACACGTGACCTGTCAGTGGCTGGCTGGCAGTCTGCCTGGGCAAGTTTCAGAAACCATTTATTTTTGGCAGTTTTTCTGCTTTGTGTTCCTCCCTCTCTAGCTCATTTAATATGCATCTGTTGATATGATTATGTTATTTTGTATGATTGATGTTTTGGGGCCGGTTATCCCAATTAAAGCAGTCAAATGGCCGATTACGACTGGTTGCTTACTGACGCTTGCTGGACGTTCAATCCAGCCAGGCGCGGTTGAACTGCGAGTATAACGCGTTGCCTATCACTCTCGCTGCAAGGAAATATATTGTTTTCTTTTTATGAATGTCATATCATGCATTTATGTTTTTGTATGATTGTCGTTTTAGAGAATTTTATCCCAATTAAATCAATTTTATCCCAATTGCATCTGGGTTACAGGATTAGTTTTGAGTTGACAAAACCAAACCAATCCAACCAGGCTTTGGTACCATGACGCTGATCATCATCTTTCTCTGTCAACTCAGGCTTTGTTCCTGAGTTTAGGAGTTTATGTCATCAGTAGCGAACAGCCAATCACATGCTGAGAAAGAGTGAAACTCATTCAAAACTCATTGAAATTAATTTCTCAGGAGAGAAGCAGCGCAATTCACTTATTAAATAAAAGTATTAAAATATTAAGAATTTAAACAAATTTACACAGCAAGAAGAAAATAGCTGTCTATGAAAGAGGACAAGTAAAAGAAAAAGTCTCGCTACTGTATATCAGTGCAAGTAAAAGTTGTGAAGTTAGTTCAGTTGATAAAGGTGTAGAGAGAATTGAACATTTAAGCTCACATGTAGTCATTTTATAGCTTCATCTATTGATTCTAAAGCGTATTTATATTACCTTTATATTTATTCATTTAAACTCTGCGTAATAATAATTGATGAACTAGAATTGTATTGTGTGATCGATTAAGGGTATAATAATAACATAAATAATATCCAAAACATACAAATTTATTATTCTAAATAAGCATTACTAAAAGCCAGACGATTTTGTCTTTAAAAATAATTTGCTGTGTAGTGATTTTTAATTTGGAGTAGAAACAGGTGGAGTGACTTTATCGCATCAGACATGTGACACTTTGCTCACAGCTGATTGGTCCCAGTTCGGTTTGGAACCTCTCACCAGGGGTGTATTCCAGAAAGCAGGTTATGTGACTTACCCGGATAAGTTTAGGAGTAAGTATGCGGATAACCTCTGCTTTCGGTTCCAAAGATGGAGGTAACTTTCGGGTTATGTAAGTAACCATAGCAACTGACTCTCTGAGGATAACCTGCTCCGGAGCAGGTTATGTTGGAGGGTTAGTTTGTTTCAGAGAGATTTCCGAGCATGGTGTGCCCTTTTTGATGAAGATCCTGTGGACGTAGAGGCACAGATTATACAGTAATAGCGTTACCGTTTTTCAAAAGAATCGTTAATTTATTTAACGAAGATTTTGAAACCATATATAGCAAACGTGACACATTGTGGATTAGCGCTTAACACAGAGCACATTTTGTGCATTGCCCTTCGCTTTTTTGCGACGGGGAGTTTTTTGTGTACAATAGGCGATGCAGAGCATGTGGGAAAGGCAACTGTGTGTAAAGCTGTTCGTACAGTATGCATTGCACTCAAACGGTTCCTACACACTTTTGTGCAGTTCCCTGGCCATAAACCACTGAGGGTCATTAAAGAGGAATTCCACAGAGTGGCGGGTTTGTCCGTTCCATGATATTCTATGACAGACCATTTTAGTTACACAGTTAATCTATCCATACTGTATACAGTCACAATAATTTTAAATGTTTCTAATTATAGCCTATAACTTTCAATTTCAGGGTTCCCAAATGTGATTGGGTGCATTGATGGAACCCACATTCCCATTATAGCTCCTTCAGTCAATGAAGGAGACTATGTTAATAGGAAGTCAATCCATAGCATCAATGTGCAGGTGACAATAGATTTTTGGGGTGCTAAATGTTTGGGTGTTTAAATCACCCTCATTACTGGTCCCCACTAACTAGGTAATAGTGATGCAACCCACCTCATCACTAATGTTGAAGTCAAATGGCAAGGGTCTGTATGATGCCAGAATGTTTAGGGAGTCATCATTGTGCCTAACATTTCAACCGGGTATGTTTTGCCTTACACAATGTTTTTTTTTTTATGCAATTATATACACTTTAACTACCTTTATAGGACACTTCAATGGTTACTTGCAGGGGGACAGAGGGTACCCTTGTCTGCCCTATATGATGACACCCTACCCTGAACCTGAGCCTGGACCACAGGCACAATTCAACCCGGCCCACAGCAGAACACGGGTCAAAATGACCAGGCATCCTGAAGGCAAGGTTTCAGTGCCTGCGTGGGCTCAGGGTCAGCACAGAAAGGTCATGTGACATCACAGCTGCTTGTGTTGTTCTTCACAACATTGCCACACTGAGAGGTGAGAGGGCCCCCCCTTCTCTTGATAAAGATGGCCAAGAGGAACCTCCAGTGAACCCAGTAGACCCAAGAGATGGCAGGGTGGTACGAGACATGATTTGCCAAAATCACTTTAATTAAAACCAGTTAACAGTCAAGTGTTGTTCATGGTTTCTTTATTTCCTGTAACAAAAGACATTTGTATTTATTGCTTTAGATTTCATTCAACAACAAATGACAGATTAATGTTCACAAACTGTTTCCCACCTTAAGCTGGTGCTCCAGCAATTCAATTTCAAGTCTGGCCTTTTTTAGGTTAAGCCTTTTCTCCTCCATTTGAAGCTGTAAAAGGGCCATCTCCATGTCACTTTTTCTGATTTGCTTTTGAAAGTGGACCTTATACAGCTCTTTGGCAGGCAACTAGAAAGACAGAATAATTAAACATGACTGAAAAAGTCTGTAATACAAACACAGACCAAATATTTAAATGAGGAAGGAGAACTGCAGAACATTTCTTACACTGCTAAGATTCTGTGTGGAGGTTGATGGACCCTCATTTGTATTAAAATCTCCTGCCATATTCTGTAAAAAAGGCAATGACAATTTATTTATGCTCTTAAAAAAGGGGGAATGCATTTTATGCATCATACCTCTATGGGCCTCCCCACATTTTCTGTTTCTGTCACAGTAGAAGTGGTCTCTTCATCGTCATCCTACAGTGAAAATAAGGAAGGATGCTTGGTCTAGCAAACAGAAACCTGAACACAATAATCACTTACAACTGTGACAGAGTGTGGTGTTGCAGGAGGATCCAATAATACAATGTGGCCATCAGCAACTGCAAGATAATTAAACCAATAAGATAATCATGCATATTCAATACTCAATGTATATTCTTAAACAAATATAACTAATAAAGAAGGACATTAGGAACATCTAAGAGTACTAGTAATAGTATTACAGTATACAGCATATGCAGTCAAAGCAGGATGCATACTGCACAAGTGAATCAATGACTGTAAAATGCATTTAAAATGCCTTTTTAAAATGGTGACAGTGTTGATGATTTTCTTTATTAAAACACTGACAAAAACAGTGAAAACATCAATAAATCATAAGTATTAATATGGTACACCTACATTTTACTAAGCCACTTGTCTTGGTAGCTGAGTCTGATGAACTACCCCCTGGAATCCCATCGACCACAGGTCGCCCTTTATTAAGGGACAGTGCCAGCTCCTCAGCTGGGGTGAGGGTTAGTAGTTTATTAAGGGACAGTGCCAGCTCCTCAGCTGGGGTGAGGGTTAGTAGTTTATTAAGGGACAGTACCAGCTCCTCAGCTCGGGTGAGGGTTAGTAGTTTATTAAGGGACAGTGCCAGCTCCTCAGCTCGGGTGAGGGTTAGTAGTTTATTAAGGGACAGTGCCAGCTCCTCAGCTGGGGTGAGGGTTAGTAGTTTATTAAGGGACAGTGCCAGCTCCTCAGCTCGGGTGAGGGTTAGTAGTTTATTAAGGGACAGTGCCAGCTCCTCAGCTGGGGTGAGGGTTAGTAGTTTATTAAGGGACAGTGCCAGCTCCTCAGCTCGGGTGAGGGTTAGTAGTTTATTAAGGGACAGTGCCAGCTCCTCAGCTGGGGTGAGGGACGGTGGAGGTGGACCCCCACCTGTTTTACGGGCCTCAGCCTTCTTTCTATTGGCTACATAGAAAACTAAATTACATTAAATACTAAATTACATGGCGTCAGTAACAAGTTTAGTAAGTTTAGAAAATATTACCTTGCTGGAGAATGTTTTTGTGTTTCATTTTTCCTTGGCTCACACTTCTTCTAGCTCCAGAAGGATTACACCTGATAAAACAAGAAGCCAACATAGAACTAGCCAATTATGTGCATTACTACTGTAATATTAAGAAATGTATGAAGGCCAACAAGTAAATACTTGTCTATTTTTACTACATGCTCCAAAGAATTTTTGCGTCACAAGGAAAGGGGAAAATAGCCCATTTATAATTTTCTAAACTCACGCATTTACTCTGTCTGTTATTTTTTGCCAAATGCCAAGCCAACTCTCTTTCTTTTGCTGATGCAGCAGTATTGCTTTTTTTGTTATAATGGGCTTATAGTCTTCATAAGCAAGTATTAAAACCTCCAACTCAGTTTCACCGAAATATGTAGCTCGCTTTTTTTCTCCCTTGGTTTCCATGGTGACTCCTGAAATCGGCGATCCATTGAAAATGTCTTTATGTACTCGCCGTGCGCGCGCATTAACTCTGGGTTACCAATAGGAGGTTGATTAAACTAACTCCTCACAGGTGTTTTGGAACCGACATACCCCGAGTAAGCAGGTTTTGGGTTAATCAACCCAGAGTTCAGAGTTAATCTGATGGTAAATTAACCCAGCTTTCTGGAATACACCCCTGAACATCACCTGACCTGGACCAGGGGCACGTTCAAGTTCAAAACGGTGCCAGAGAATGTCTAATATGGGGAGAAGTTTCACTCTCAGTAAACTTCCGGGTTCTGAACTGGTTGCAGTTCCACTCTGGTTCCATATGAGGGCGCTCACAGGACGTGTGCAGAATGAATGGAGGTCTATGGAGATATACCCCTAAAAATCAACTTTTCTCAGGATATAATTTTTTGTCTAGTAATTTGAATGTTGTTTTCGAAAGGAGATGCAAAGAAATTACAGATTACTGGGTGTTAGATTTTTTAGAGTCACTTATTTGCTTTAAAAAGTCTTTTAAAATGTCAATGACGTCATACACATCCTACGACCAGAGAACTGCTTTATGGCAATCCTTCAGTCACTTTGGTGCTTTCGCGATCTGCACTTTCTTATCTCTCGAGGCATCGACAACACAGCTGACACAGGTTGCTAGAAGAGTTAAGTCCGCCTTAACATTCTGGTCCCGCTTCAGATGCCACGATGCCATCAGGCGGTATGTCTGGTCGTAATCAGTCCTTCACTGACCAATCAGCGTCCATTAGCAGAATGCTAGCGTGTTATGGGCAACAACAACTCAACCTGTAAGAAATCAAAAGGACATAAGTACTCGTTCATTCAACTTTCGACCTATAACCCATGTTGAACTTGCAAAACCTACATTCAAATCTGAGATTTCTCAACGGCAATCGGGTGAAAGAGACAAATTTAGCCGTCTAGCTCCATAGACTCCCATTCATTTTGCACTCGGACGATCGCCACCCAGTGGAACTCTGGTGGAACTACAACCAAAATTCGGTACAATAGGGCTTAATAGGGAGTGGCCAGGCTTTCCATAGTCGGGCTTTGACGGTGCGCAACGTTTTGCTACAGTTTCCGGGTTGAACGTAATGTTTCTTGGAAACGGTGTGCACCGGTGTGCAGCGGGGTTTGAGATACAATGGGTGCTTCTCAATTCTTATTTGTGCATCCTCGTTTCCTTTCCTCGCGTCTCAGCTCCTCCCCCTGTAGGTTGTGAGGGAAGGACGCAAGGAAAGAAAATGAGGACGGAGGAATCGAATGAAAGCTTTTTTTATACATTGGAATACTTGATCACTCGAGTGTCACTTCACACCGTCATCAGCAGCGCTCAAAGGATCTGCCCTTATGTTGTTGAAGTTTGTTTATTTAAGAAATTCATAATGAATAATAATAAAGCAAGATACCCTGTTGAAATATGTGAGATGTGTGGTTTATATAAACTGCAAGGGTAAAGTATAAATTAAATTGATTGTGACTGATGTGAAGGGGGAGGACAATTTATATGTGCGTCAGATATTTGAAAAGGACTCTCAAGCACCAATGTTAAAGTTTTGTGAGATTAGAATTGGGGTTATATTGAAGGATAAAAAAAGAGACTTGATGTATAACAGTTTAATTATTTTAGCTAAGCAGTTTATACATAAATGTAGATTTATGAAGGTAAGACCTTTGTTTTTGGTTTTTATGAAGGAGCTAGCTCTGTATAAGAAAGCTTTGAAAGATATAAAAACAAGACAAGCCTTGGAGGTTTTCAAACTTATACACATATATGTTTCAATTGTTTTGATATTGGGGGTACGTATTGTCAATATGAATTTGTAACGCCTGATTTTGATTGTTTAATAAAAAAAAAAAAAAAAATTTATACATGCGTCACGTTTAGTCAATGAAACACTTCCGCATAGGATACACCTGTGTATCCTCGCTCATGACTCCTCTGAAAGCCTCCAAACTCCTCGTTCCTCGACTCCTCGCGGTGCAATTATAGAATTGAGATGTCCTTCAAGATGGCTGTGCTTGGTTGGTTTCCGGGTCATAGGATGGAGGACAGAGGACCGAGGAGACGAGGAGGGATATTGAGAAGCACCCGTTTTCTCTTGTTTGATGGGTGTGTCAGAACTGCAGTCCAATCAGCAGCAACATGTATATAAAGCACGCGGTATTAAAGTGAACTGGCACAATGGGTTCAAGGAAAGTAATTTACAAATGTGTTCGATGCAGCTCGGTATACGCAACAACTGAGGATATTAGAAGACATGTTTGTCGTAAGTTTTATTGTAAAAATATAGGATATCAACATAATGATGTGGTTGTTTATTTTTTAGCTTCATTGCAAGTGTATGACATTTGAAATAAACAATGGTAATTAAGTGCTTTCTTAATGCAATCCCTTCACTCGATTGGGATGTTCTCTTGTGTTCTGGGCGGCAAGTGCAGTAACTGTAACATCTGGCATATTTATTTTGTAGTATCAAACACATATTTATACCGACTTCATCAGGGTCCGAAAATTCATCACAAAGAACACAAAGAATGGCCTTCTCAGCTGCCATAGTTGCAACTCTTGCGTCATCAGAATAGTGTGTTCAACGCATCACCGTTTCTGTTTAAAAAACGTTTTGCAACGTTTTGTCGGGGCTGAACGCTGCCCAGGTTAGCCGGGGACGGGGAGCGTGCGTTACTATGGCGATGAACAACGCTAAAAGCCAAACCACTTTCATGGTGCCTAAAACAACTAAACTGAAACATACGGATAGCCACCTAAACCAGAGAATTTCTAATAGAAGAGAATTGGTACTGTCTGGTTACGTCCGGTTTCTGGACTGGCTGCATTAACACGTCTCTGTCCATGCGGGGGCGCTCGAGGCAAGTGCAGAATGAATGGGAGTCTATGGGGTTTCACCCCCAGAAATCCACTTTTCTCAGGATGTATTTTTTTGTCAAGTAATTTGAAAGTTGCATCCAAAAGGGGGGCTAAGATAATACACTCAGCTGAAAATTGCATTTTTAAGTTCACTTATCTGTTCTAAAAATCCGTTCAAAAATGTGATGACGTCACATAATAGCAGAATGCTAGCGTGTTCTGGCCAACAACGACCTAACCTGTAAGAAATCGAAAGGACATAAGTACTTGTTCATTCGACTTTTGGACTATAATCTATATTGAACTTGCTGAATCAACAATAAAATCTACATTGATTCAAGGACAAGCAGGAGAAAGGGATACATTTAGCCGTCTAGCTCCATAGACTCCCATTCATTCTGCACTCGCCCGCGATCAACTCCAGTGGAATTCTAATGGAACTGCAACCAAGATGATATACAATGGGGCTAATAGGAAGTGACAAGGCTCTCCGTTAGACGGGCTCTGCCTAAACCGGCTTCATGGCATAGGCCCCTGGGCTGTGTGCTTCTGAAAGACATCTCTTCTGCTCACCAAGGCTGCATTTATTTGATCAATAATATTATGAAACATTACAAACTAAAATATCTGTTTTCTATGTGAATATATAGTAAACTGTAATTTATTCCTGTGATCAAAGCTGAATTTTCAGCATCATTACTCCAGTCTTCAGTGTCACATGATCCTTCAGAAATCACTCTAATATGATGATTTGATGATCAAGAAACATTTCTGATTATTATCAATGTTAAAAACAAATGTTGTGGAAATCGTGATGCACTGGCATTCAATAGATTTGGGTAGGTGAGATTTAAAAAAATTATAACAAAAGAGACAAAAAAGACATTTGTAATGTTACAAAAGATTTCTTTTTTTTTTCAAAAGAGTTCATCAAAGATACAAAAATACTAAGCAGCAAACATAGTTTTCAACACTGATAATAATAAGAACCACCAGCACCAATAATAACTGATCAGACTCTGAAGACTGGATATGAGATATGAATGTACATATATTCAAAAAGAAAACAGATATTCTATATTATAATCATATTTTACAATATTAATGTTTTACTGTATTTTAGATTAAATAAATGCAGGCTTAAGAGACTTAGACCAATTTCAAAAACATTACAACTTGTTTTAATCAATGGTGTAAATGTACAAAAAAGCACAAAGTGCTACTTATTTTATGAATATTAACTGAATTGTTACCTTCAGTAAAACATTGACAATGCAGTTATGATTTATATAGCCTACAAAAGTTATTGTTTGTACATATTTCCATACTTTTATAATTGTATAAGACAAACAGTTGGCCATGTTTTATGTTAATGCATCTATCGTGGTTATAATGTGAGAATGAGTTATGTCTTTACTTTCTATCATGAATTATTCAACAGTAGGCTAATTATACTTTTGAGGGAGTATTTTTATATCTTAATAAAAATTGCATCCATCAAAAAAAGAAAGTAAATTCTGTGTCTGCATAACGTTGCAGTCTCACAACCTAGTGAATCAATACCTATCAATGCACTTTTGGGCTTATAGGCTCTTTGCAAATAGACAGCAAGTTTATTAGATTATGAGAGTTTTGGACTTTAACCAAACTTCCTAAGGATATTTGCAATTATTTTCCTGAAGTGGGAGAGAAGCTAATTTCCTGCTGGCGTAGAGTATGTAGGCTACTTGTAGTTTCATGATAAAGAATATAATGAATGGTTCAAAGTGAGTGAGGTTGAAAATCATGCGCATGCGCAGTAGCGTCTGAGTGTATTTAAATATGGGATTCCAGCAGCTCCACAAACACACACGGTTCTTCTTCTCCACCTGATCAGTGTGTGTGTGTGTGTGTGTGTGTGTGAGAGAGAGAGAGAGAGAGAGAGAGAGAGAGAGAGAGAGAGAGACATCATGATGAGCTGGGCCATCGGCACTCTGGCTGTCGGGATCGCCACTCTTCTGCTCGTCCAGAGGAAGTTTTACCCGTACTTCTGGGAAGACTTGCTGTATTACGCGAGGGCTCGGCGCGTGGGGAAGGCGATGATGGCGAGGATGAAGCGCGGAGTTGTCACATTTCTCCAGTGCTTTGAGCTTCAAGCCAGAAACATCCCTCAGAAACCGTTCATCGTGTTCGAGGATCAGATCCTCTCGTACAGGGACGCAGATGTGCGCAGTAACAGATTCGCGAACGTGTTGAGGTCTCACTGCGGGCTGAAACACGGGGATATCGTTGCGCTCCTCATGAACAACGAGCCGGACTTCATCTGCGTCTGGTTCGGGCTCTGTAAGCTGGGCTGTGAGGTCGCGTTTCTCAACTTTAACATCAAATCTCAGTCTCTGCAGCACTGTCTGCAGAGCTGTGGTGCTAAAGCGCTCGTCATCGGCTCAGGTAAGCGTCACAGACGCGACGCACGGGTAATAGCAACATAACTGACTGTAAAAGGAGCTTAGCACTATTATGTTACTATCACGGTATATAACTGCAATATATAGAGACATTTCCCCCTCAGTAAGTTGCCTTGTTTCATTGGCCTTTTTCCCATCAAGCTGAAGTGAAGATGAACATATTTGATCCTGTGAAAATGAGTGTGACGTAGAAGCACAGAGTTCTTTTTACTACAGCTCGTATGTCATGCTAGTTGTTTTGGTTGCTTATTTTGTATTGTTTGACTTTGAAAACAATTTATAAACAACAAGACAAGTTTGACCCAAGAAATCTATGTTTTGACAAAGCCAAGCCTGACGAACATTGAAATAACAACAACTGGCTGTTTAGGCTAGTTTTTTTTTTTTTTTTTTTTTTTTTTTTTTTCAGTTTCCCTTTCAAAAGAAATCTGGCGTCTGAATTATTCTGGGTGGTTGCTGGAGTATTGATTGGTAGTTATTAGAAATTATAGTAATTATAATTATAGTACTAGTAGTTATAGACGACAAAACAAAAACAAATCCGGGTAGATTACTTACAAATTGTAATTAATAACGTAATCCATTACATTACACATTTAAAGTAATATAATACGACTACTTATTGATTACTTTTAGTTTATTTTTGACTAATATAAAAATACAAAGATAAAGAAAATATACTCCAGTCTTTATCAACAATGTGTGTATTAAATATTACGTTACGTCAGGTTTCCCAGACTGGAGTTTGTATGTTTAATGAAAATCATGTAAAAATCTAAATAAAACAATTATTAAAAATTATTTTTAAAAATTATTGTATTTCTTTACCTGCATGTTATGTGACCATTAACCGATATTAGAGAACCATGAACTTCTATTCTATTATTGGACTTTATTTAATTATTAACCTAATAACTTAAAATCTCAGTGATCAAGGTGGTCAAAGATGTTCAGCTTGACAAAACAGTTGGGGAATTGCATGTAAATATGAAATGATGTGAATTTGTACATTTTAATGTGTTTGAAAGACAAAAGCCTTCCAAAGCTGGTAATACATTGTTAAACGACTCACTGAGTGATTGCCTAATTCAAATGATAATTAAAGTGTTTGTCAGGAGTTGATTAGATATGCAATGTTGAGAGAACTCTTCTTAAAAGTGAAATGATTTCTGTATCTCCAGTGATCAAATGCTGTGTGTCAAGTCACCTTTATTTATATAGCGCTTTTTACAATACAGGTTGTTTCAAAGCAGCTTTACAGAGATAACAGGAAAATAATGTTGTAATAATATTGTTAAATATAAAATTAAATGTCCCCAACTAAGCAAGCCAAAAGCCAATGGCGACAAAGGTGAAGAAAGGCGACAGTGGCAAGGAACCAAAACTCCATGAGTGACAAAATGGAGAAAAAACCTTGGGAGAACCCAGGCTCAGTCAGGGGGCCAGTCCTCCTCTGGACAACGAACGAACAGTGTATGATTACGATTTAGGCAGCATTATAGGTCAGAAGTCAGATTGGATCAGCAAGCAAGTGGGACCATCTGGTTGGGGGTTGGAGTCATCACGCCGGTATGGAGACCAGTATTCTAGGTTATTACGTGAGGAAGTTTTTTGTCCAATAATTAGAATCTCTGTTTTTTCAGAATTAAGTAGTAGGAAATTGCTAGTCATCCAGTTTTTTATTTCTGCTTTGCATTCTGTTAATTTTGTGAATTGGCAAATAGGGCGTGAAGAAATATAGAGCTGCGTATCATCAGCATAACAGTGAAAACTAATGCCATGCTTCCTAATGATATCTCCTAAGGGTAGCATGTACAGAGTGAACAGCAACGGTCCTAGTACTGAATCTTGTGGTACACCATACTGAACTTTTGATCGATAAGACATCTCTTCATTTACTGCTACAAACTGATAACGGTCAGATAAGTATGATTTGAACCATGCTAGTGCAATTCCACTAATGCCAACATAATTTTCGAGTCTATTTAAAAGAATGTTGTGGTCGATAGTGTCAAATGCAGCACTAAGATCGAGTAGCACTTATAGAGAGATACATCTACGATCGGATGATAAGAGCAAATAATTTGTGACTCTAATGAGAGCTGTCTTAGTACTATGATACAGTCTAAATCCTGATTGAAAATCCTCGCAGATACCATTTCTTTCTAAAAAGGAACATAGTTGTGAAGATACTGCCTTTTCTAGTATCTTTGACAGAAAAGGTAGATTCGAGATCAGCCTTTAATTTACTAATTCTGTAGGATCAAGTTGCGTTTTTAATTTTTATAGCCAAGGCATAAAAAATAAAAAAAAGTTTGGTTCCGGTTGGTTGTCAGTTGAGGTCATGGGTCGGTAGGGAATTTTTTTTTTTTTTATCCAGTGGCAGCAAGGGATAGGTAGGAAATTATTATTTTATTTTACTTTACAGTAGCGATGGATAGGCTACTCTATTTTATCATAACATAGCCTATAGTTGATTTATAGGCGAGTTATAACAATAAAAAATGTGTCTGAAAAAATAACAAGGCATTTTAATTGTTTATTAATAAACTATTGTTTTCTAAATGTCTGCTAAAACATATCTCCATCTCCGCTGTAAGGCAGATGCACCTTTAGAGAGAAATGCACCTTTCATACAGATTTAATCAGAATGTATAACTTTCGATTACAATTAGTTCGCTTTAAAGTGGACATTTCAAGCTTTAGCCTACATAAACCGCAAAATCCCCAGTGTTAAATTAACACTCCTCAGTGTACATATATGTCCACACTACAGGGTGTTAAAATTAACACCGAAGCAGTGTTGAAGTTAATGAGATAATTAAGTGATTAATTAAGTGATGATTGAGCATTATTGAAGACACCTGATGATAACAAGTAGACTCAATGAAGGAAAGAGAAACTAGAAGAACAAAAAAAAAGAGAAACACAAGAACTACTGACTTTGAGCCATTACACATTATTGCATTTATTATTTTACCAGTTTGACTTTATTTATGTCATACATCTACACACGGTCTTATTTAGATTTAACAGAAGTTTAGATGGTAATGTTTTATGGAAGTTTCGTTTCAGGTCACCATTATGGTGATCAGTGTTTGGTTTCAGGTGGGCTCTTGACCATTTCTTTTTTTAACATTAGCTTTTCTCTGTCTTTTCCAACTCTGTGTTTGTAAAGCACATTTGTTGTGGCAAGAGAAACTATAACCTGGGCTGTGTTTCCCCTTAAACATTGTAAGCCTAATTTGATTGTACTGACTATTTGTTGCAGTAGTTCTGCAATCAAGTTAGGTTTAAGATTGATTATGGGAAACACAGCCGTGGTTATGTTGGTGATAAAATTACTAGTGGCCTGATTCACTGATCTCACTCAGCATTATAAACTGATTATGAAAATGCTTTATTAATTTTTCACTACAGTACCTACTTCCAGCAATGTTTTATTAATTTAAAGGTTTTAAAATCACACACAGACATCAAGAATCTACATATGAATCTCAACAATGGTGACAATCACACAAATGCTTCATGTTGCAGTGCATGATGGGAGCCACCAATCAGAATGCATCCCGGGCTCACATCATGCATTGCAAAATGAATAAATTATGCAGCTGAATTGTCCTGTTATTTTCATTGTTGTCCTGTTTGCTTCTATTTTTGCTATTGTTTTGTTATGACTTTAGTAGCTTGTTTTGTGATGTTCATAGTTGATCTGTTTGTCAGTACTTTGTTTATTGTCACCATTGCTGAGATTCATATGCTGATTCTTGATGTCTGTGTGTCTAAACACAATAACTTCTGTACCTAAAATATTTTCAAAATTGTTCATATTGCTTTTGGATCTCAAACTGTAGAATCTCAGGACTACAATCACCAATACCAATTTGAGACATCAAGCATATAGTCAAAGATGTAGAATCTCAATGACATCAGGGAATCAGGTCACTACATGATGATAATGTCATTATCATCAAAACACATTGTGAGCAGATCATGTTTTCTCTTGCAGTAACAAACATGCTTTATACACACAATGTTGAAACAGTTAGAGACAAAACTACCATTAAAAAATGAAAAGGGTCAAGAGCCCAACTAAAGCAAGCACTGACCACCATAATGGTGACTTGAAACGAAAAATTCATAAAACATTACCGTCTACACTTCTGTTGAATTCCAAGAACTTTTGTAGATGTATGGCAGAAATAAATTCAAACTGGTAATATTAAGTGCAACAATGTGTAATGACTCGAAGTCAGTAGTTCTTGTGTTTCTCTTTTTTCTGTTCTTGTTGTTTCTCTTTCCTTCAATGACTCTGCTTATTAACATTAGGTGTCACCACTAATGGCCAATCATCACTTAATTAATCACTTAATTATCTCATTAACTTCAACACTGCTTCAGTGTTAATTTTAACACCCTGTAGTGTGGACACATATGTACACCGAGGAGTGTTAATTTAACACTGGGGATTTTGCTGTGTAGGCTATCTTTTGTTTCAGTTCTCGCGCTCCAGTTCACGGAGATCATTAAACCGCGCCTGATAAGTTGTTTCTACTGTTAATAGGAAAATGCAAGTGTTCGCGCCCGCGAGCCTCTGGCCATGCAGTGCGTGCTCCACACTCGCACACATACTTGGATATGCGTCAAAATCTTGTGTTTATTTGTGATCATCTTAGCCCTGTATTATTATTGTCCTACCTGTATTATGAATGACATTTGACGAATTTCTTTGTTCCTTTTTTTGGATAAAAGCGTCTTCTAAATATGTAGCTATACCGACTCGGTTACTAACGTAACCTCGGTTCCCTGAGAGGAGGGAACGAGTATTGCGTAAGTAGCTTACGCTATGGGAAAACTCCTTTTCTCGAGAATATTGAAGTCTTTATGTAAAACGCATTGCAGCTGCACAGCTGACAGCAATGAACGAAGGAGCTCGGTCATTGGCTGTGCTGCGGCAACTTGCTCGAACCAATGACGGGGCGACTCTGAATGCGCGACCAATGAGCGCGCTTCGCGCCCGCGCGCGTCAGTGCCCGCCAAGATGGGCGTGGCCAAGCTATATATTGGGCGCCCCGTCATGAGAGTACTTTAGATTAAAACGACTGAAGCGAACTAACCAAGCACAAGCACGGCAGCTTACGCAATACTCGTTCCCTCCTCTCAGGGAACCGAGGTTACGTTAGTAACCGAGTCGTTCCCTTTCGAGAGGTCTCTCCTATTGCGTAAGTAGCTTACGCTATGGGAACACCATGCAAAACGCCGTGCGTGCTGAACTTCGCCTTATGATAGCCAGAGGCAGGTGCCTGAGCTAAAAAGCAAAGTTATCATCCAACTAGCCGGCAGAGGCGAGCTTTATATGTGGGAAAAAATACAGAGCGGCTAGAAGGCGCTCAGTGTGACACAAGCACATACATAATCTAGATGCGAACTCGCAGTTCAACTAGCATCATGCTGATAGCACATTGGAATGCAATGTCGGGACCTGTAGGTTGTAGAACCTGATAAATGTGGACGGTGAGGCCCAGCCTGCCGCCGCACAAATATCCTCGATCGGTATCCCGCTCGACCATGTCCAGGAAGAAGCCACACTCCTGGTGGAGTGTGCTTTGACTCCCCAGGGGCATTGAAGTCCCTTAGCTTCGTAAGCCAGCGCTATAGCTTCAACTATCCAGTGAGAGATTCTCTGCTTGAAACGGCGTAACCTTTCGTACGGTCGCCAAAGCATACAAACAGTTGTTCTGTCTGTCTGAATAGGGAAGAACGCTCCAAATACACTCTGAGAGCCCTAACGGGGCAGAGTAGATTAGCGTTGTGTTCGTCTGCTGGAGACGAAAGCGCAGTTAGGGAGATAACCTGTGCTCTGAAGGGAGTGGCGAGCACTTTAGGAATATACCCCTGTTTCGGCCTAAGGACGACCCTGCAGTCGTTAGGACTGAATTCTAGGCAGGCAGCGCTTGTCGAAAACGCGTGCAGGTCGCCCACTCTCTTGACCGAGGCGAGTGCCAGCAAGAGCGCAGTCTTGAGCGAGAGCTGTTTAAGGTGCACGGTTCGGAGTGGTTCGAACGGGGGCCCTTTAAGAGCGTCTAGGACAGTAGCTAGGTCCCAGATCGGCACTGAGGGGGGGCGTGAAGGGTTCATCCTCCTAGCGCCCTTTAGGAAACCAATAATTAGGTTGTTTCTTCCCAATGGACGTTCCATTACAGGGTCGTGTGACGCTGTGATGGTCGCCACATATACTTTGAGCGTGGAGGGGGTGCGGCCCGCCTCCAGAAGCCCTTGTAGAAAAACGAGTACATTCGTAATCTCGCATGTCTCAGGGTTCAGGCCCTTGGCATTACACCAGTCACTGAACACTTTCATTTCTGGGCATATAAGCGTCTCGTGGAGGGCGCCCGCGCCTCAGCGATGGTTTTTAGTGCTCCGCTCGCGAGGTTCCTGGGAACCCGTTAAGGGGCCATGCATGAAGAGCCCACAGATCGGGGCGGGGATGAAATATCATCCCGCTGGCCTGACTGAGGAGGTCTGGCCTCAGTGGAATCGGCCGTGGTGCAGATTGCATTTGCATCAGATCTGGAAACCATGTTTGGTTCTTCCAGAGTGGGGCTATCAGCAGCACTGCGTTTTTCTCCTCTCTGACCCGACTGATGACCTGTGGCAGCATCACGATCGGGGGAAAGGCATATAAGGGGCGGCTCGGCCAGCTCTGGGCGAGCGCGTCCGTGCTTTTTGTGAAGAAAAAAGAGCAGTGCGCGTTCTGCTTGGAGGCGAAGAGGTCGATCTCCGCTTTGCCAAAGGTTTTCCATAACCACTGAATCGTCAGCGGGTTGAGAGCCCATTCTCCTGGGAGAATCTTGTCTCTGGATAGCATGTCTTCCCCCTGGTTCAGGGCGCCTGGCACATGCGCTGCTCTCAGCGAGCGCAAGTTGTGCTGGGACCATAAAATGAGTCTCCTGGCCATTGAATGCATGGAGCTCGACCTGAGTCCACCCTGGCGATTTATGTACGACACTACCGTCATGTTGTCCGTTCGGACCAGGACGTGTTCGTTTTTTAGATGTGGGAGCAGGGCTCTGAGAGCCAAAGCGACCGCTTTCATTTCCAGACAGTTTATGTGTAGGCGCTTCTCCGGGTTTGACCAAAAGCCGGAGACAGGCCTGCCCTCGTAAAGGGCCCGCCAACCTATTTTGGAGGCATCTGTCGTTATCATCTTTCTCCTTGTGTTCACACCCAGACTCACGCCTGACTGGTACCAGTCGGCGGCTTTCCAGTGCGTCAGGGCTGTTATACAGCCGTGGTTCGCTCTGATTAAAAAGTTGCCCGAACGCCACGCGTGAGTAGGGACGCGGCTCTTTGAGCCAACGTTGGAGAGGGCGCATATGCAACAATCCTAGCTGGAGTACGGCCGATGCTGAGGCCCTGAGACCGAGCATCCTCTGAAACCGTTTGACGGGGGCGCGCGCGCCCGCCCTGAATGATGTTGCAAGGCGCCGGATGGTAAGCGCGCGCTCTGATGAGAGACGCGCTGTCATTTGCATCGAGTCTAGAACTATTCCCAGGAAAGAAAATCCTCTGGCTGGGAGATAGTATGCTTTTTGCAAAATTGATTCTTAGACCCAGGCATTCTAAATGGCTGATAATCCAAGATCTGTGTGTTATTAACTGACTCTCTGATTGTGCTAGAACCAGCCAATCGTCGAGATAATTCAGTATTCGCACTCCCCTTCGTCTTAGGGGGGAAAGTGCTGCATCCATACATTTCGTGAATGTACGGGGAGCCAGGGACAGGCCGAACGGAAGTACTGTGTACTGGTATGACTGTCCCTAGAAAGCGAATCTCAGAAACGGCCTGTGATGAGGCGTTATTGGAATGTGAAAGTAAGCATCTTTCAGATCCACTGAGAGAAACCAATCTCCTGGGCGTACTTGCGCGAGGATATGCTTGGTTGTTAACATTCTGAACGAGCGAATCATTAGTGCTTTGTTCAGGTGTTTGAGATCTAGGATGGGGCGGAGACCGCCATCCTTTTTCGTGACGAGAAAATAGCGGCTGTAAAAACCTGTCCCGCTCAGAGAGGGGGAAAACAGTTTCCACAGCACCCTTTTCTATTAGTTTGCGCACCTCGGTGCGTAGAACATGTGAACACTCCTTTCTCACTTTCGTCTCGACCACAGTCGTAAAACGTGGTGGTCTGCGAGCGAACTGGAGCGAGTATCCGTGCTTTACTATGTTCAATACCCATTTCGGCATATCTGGAATGTTTTCCCATGCCGCTGCGTGTACAGTTATGGGCTGAATACAGGCTAGGGGCTGGCCGCTGTGACGTAGGGACCTGGCCAGCGAATCGCCTGAGCTCGTAGGTCTCAGAGGCGCGGGCGCGCGCTGAGCAGCTGAGTGAATGGGCGCGTGTGTGATTACAACAGCGCGCGCTATGTTTGTAAAACTCGCAGCCTGAGCTGAGGTTGTGTTTGACACTGTAAGGACAGTGTTTATAAGTGGGGGTGCATAAACAGTGGTAGGCACACGCGTCACCTTTATAATGTTTCCCGCTTTTACTGGGGATGAATTTATAACTGTGTGAACAGTGCTTGTGTGTAGTGGTGCGTACATGACCGTAGGCACGTGATCTACATTCATGGGAAGCGCAGCCTGAGCTGGGAATGAATTTGGCACTGTTTTGACAGTATCTGGGAATGCACACTTTGTGGACATGTTAACCCTTAGTGACGCAGGCAGAAAAAGACTATATTTTTTTTGTTGTTGTTTTTTTTTTTTTTTCTGTGCGTCGCCGTAAAAACGGCGTTTGTTTGCAGATGAGCGAGCTCTGTGACTGGCCCATTGACTGCTGTATGGACATATCCAGCCGCCTGTAAGGGGACTGGGTAATGTTTGAGCTTTTGCAGAGAGAGTGGTCCGGCTTTTGCGAGACACGCACTCTCTCTTCTCATTTCTGTGGCTAGGACGGCTTTTGAGAGCGCTAGCGGCGTCGAGCGTCAGCCTGAGGCGCGGGCTGAGAGGCGGTGGGAGCTGTTCTAGCCCGCTGCGGCTGTGGCGGTCTCTGTCTGCTCTGCGATGAGCTGGAGCGCTTTGGCAGGAAATGACGCATAGCTTGTGAAGCGTTCTGGGCCTCAGTGAAGCGTTCTGCGAAACCTTTAACCGCCGGTCCAAACAGCCCGCTGGTGGAGATAGGCGCGTCGAGAAATGGCGTCTTATCCGCGTCCTTCATCTCAGTCAGAGTCAGCCACAGATGGCGCTCGAGAACAGTCAAATTAGCCATAGCACGGCCAATAGACTGGGCGGTGGCCTTCGTGGCTCGCAGAGCTATCAGTTGCGCTGCGTAGGTCCCTGAAGGCTTCGGGTTCGGGGCCAGACTCGTCCTTAGAGCGGAGAAGCTTGGCTTGGAACACTTGAAGTACCGCCATTGAGTGAAGCGCTGATGCAGCTTGGCCGGCGGCGTAGGCGCGACCGGCGGGAGCAGAGGTAGTGCGGCAGGGCTTCGAGGGGTGGGAAGCTTTGGTTTTCCATCCGGTGGTGGAGGGCGGGCAGAGATGATTGGCCACGGCCTCCTCGAGGGGCGGCGTTCCCTCGTAGCCTCTTTCCTTCGCGCCCTCCACTGAGGAGAGCGAAGAAGAAAAAGAAGGCTTTAGGCGCGCAGAGTGGGGGGCTTTCCATGACTTGGCGGAGAACACCAATCGAGCCCGAGGTCCTCCACGGCCTTCGAGAGGATGCGGATAATCTCCGTATCCATGGTGGAGCCCGCACTCGTGCTAGCTAGCGTCGACGGGGCGGGGTCGAAAGTGGAGCCCGGCCAGTCGTCAGATGCAGCGTCGATGGACAGGCTGTCATCCACTCCCCCGTCGTCCTCGGACGCGCCGAAAGTCACAAGGCCCACCGCTCTGCTAGAGGGGTTTGGGTCCGGCTGAGTGAACTGAACCGGCGGTGGGGAAGGCAAGAGCGGCGGTGAAGCACGCGGAGACTGGCTCGGCGTGACGTCACTGAGCTCAGGTTCAGGAAGCCTCTGTGAGCGGGGTTTTTTTTTTTTTGTTTTTTTTGTTTTTTTAGCGCGGCTCAAACAGAGGGGTGGCGGCGATGGGCTCGCTCGCGGCGAAAGCGGCGAAGCGAGCCCGCAGTGTGGAGAGACCCAGGTCGTCACATTCCGGGCATCCGCCCTTGGTCAAAGCAGCTTCTGCGTGGTTCCGGCCCAGGTAGCGAGCGCAGATGATGTGACGATCCCCGTCCGGGAGAAGGTCTCTGCACGACGCGCAGGAAGGCATTTGAAACAACGCCTCAGAAAAATTGCTCTTTTACAAATGTCGCGGGGTGAACAGATGTAAAATACTTGCGTGTGTGGCGCGCCGGATGGCTCAGTAGGATGGTGTTCGAAGGCGGCTGAAGGTGCCGACGTCCTCGTAGCAATCCCGCTGGTATGCTTTTCCACGGCGGCGAAGGCTTTCAATAATCCAGAGGATCCAGCGAAGAAGGTGTTCGCTGAAGGAGATTAAATCTAAAGAACTCTCATGACGGGGCGCCCAATATATAGCTTGGCCACGCCCATCTTGGCGGGCTCTGACGCGCGCGTGCGCGAAGCGCGCTCATTGGTCGCGCATTCAGAGTCGCCCCGTCATTGGTTCGAGCAAGTTGCCGCAGCACAGCCAATGACCGAGCTCCTTCGTTCATTGCTGTCAGCTGTGCAGCTGCAATGCGTTTTACATAAAGACTTCAATATTCTCGAGAAAAGGAGTTTTCCCATAGCGTAAGCTACTTACGCAATAGGAGAGACCTCTCGAAAGGGAACCTAATAAATGTTATAATAATTAGCCTATTATTATTATTTGCGTACACGGACTACTAAGTTAGGTGACAGGAATATTTCGCAAAACTGCAATGGAAACAGTTTTTGCGCATTTACATTTTCGAATTGCCTGAAAAACCACCTCATGCGAGCGTAACAACTTTTTTGCAATAAACGACCGCCTACCTATTTTCAATTCGCAAGTTCAATTTGTTTTCAAAGTTTTTTATCTGTGTGTTATTTAATTTGTATTATTTCTTCCCCAAGCTCATAAAATAAATTTGGGTCGCACATAAATTGACAGGGTCGGTCGGAAACCGGAACCAAACTAATTTTTTTTTTTTATGCCTAGCTTAATTTTTTGGTACGTATCCTAATGACAAAGATGAATTAATGATATTAAGAAGAGGATCTATGACCTCTGGAAGCATCTCTTTCAGTATCTTAGTCGGTATAGGATCTAACATACAAGTTGTCGATTTGGATGATTTAACAAGTTTATAAAATTCACCCTCTTCTATAGCAATGAATGAATCGAATTTTTCGTCAGGGAGACTACAATGCACTGTCTGATGCGATCCCTGATATTATCAATCTTGTAAGTAAAGAAGTTCATAAAGTCATTACTGCTGTGCTGCTTGGAAACGTCTGGGCTTGAATTTGTTGCGCTCCATTTTTCTGGATGCTCTCTTAAGGGCCTGAGTGTGCTCGTTGTACCATGGCGTTGGACTATTTTCTTTAATCTTCTTTAAGCGCAAAGCAGCAACTGTGTCTAAAGTGCTGGAAAAGAGAGAGTTCAGTTTCTGTCGCAATATCGAGTTCTAAGCTATCTGGGATGCTGAGATGATGAAATCACCAACAATTACATTATAGATTACAGCAGCTCCTCCCCCTTTGCCTTTCAGACGAGGTTCATGTTTATAACCGTAATCTTGGGGGGTGGACTCATTTAAATTGGCTCTCAGTTTTCAGTGATCGGTGAGAATAACATATAATCATGTAATCAATAAAAAAGTAACTGTAGTCTGATTACGAGTATTTTAAAAGGTAATATAATCCAATTACATATACTTAATTTTTGGAATCTGATTACGTAACCCAGATTACATGTAATCAATTACCACCCAGGCCAGCAATGATCATTATTATTATTATTATTGGATATCTCAAATTAAAGAGTTGTGGCTCAGTATTCAGTATTATGTCACATAATTACGACACTTGCTCGCTGATCGATTCAATTTTAAGATGTGAATTTACAATAATTTGGTTGTGTTGGTAATTAGTGAGAATATAAGCTCACAATAAAAATGTATAAAAGTGCTGCAGCAACCAAGACACTTTTATAAGAGCTTAATACATTTTTTATGTAGCAGACCAAAAATGTTACTCTGAATTGTTGGCAATGTAATTGTGAAAAAAATATTTTTAGTGCTTTTATTATATAACCATATTAACATCATTATATGCACTTCTGTACATATAACATACAGGGCTCTTTGCTCCTGCAGCCACATAATGTCCTGATCTTGTCACGTCCTTGCAGACCTGATGGCGTCTCTGGAGGAGGTGCTGCCGAAGCTGATGGACTCTGGGATAGGTGTGTGTGTGGCAGCAGAGAGGTCCTCACTGAAGGACTCTGGGATAGGTGTGTGTGTGGCAGCAGAGAGGTCCTCACTGAAGGACTCTGGGATAGATGTGTGTGTGTTAGCCGAGAGGTCCTCACTGAAGGACTCTGGGATAGATGTGTGTGTGGCAGCAGAGAGGTCCTCACTGAAGGACTCTAGGATAGGTGTGTGTGTGGCAGCAGAGAGGTCCTCACTGAAGGACTCTGGGATAGGTGTGTGTGTGGCTGCAGAGAGGTCCTCCCTGAAGAACATCAGGACACTGCTGGACCAGCTGGACTCGGCCTCACCAGAGAAGCCTGTGCTCGACGCTCCTCCACCAAACCTCATGGACAACTTCTTGTTCATCTTCACATCTGGCACTACAGGTGCAGTACACACAGAAAACACCAACAGCTGTTACTCTATAACAGCTCTATAGTTCAGGACGGCAGCAGACACGTTTCTAGCCATGCCCACATCCATATTTTGATATTTTTAAAGGCTGGTTTCGGATATGAATGGATAGTTGTCTTTACCTGTAGTACAGAGCGACACATGCAATAAAGACCTCTCTCGTTGGTAGAAGACATTCACAAGTTTTGTTTCCTATGATGAATTGTAGGTAAATATCAACCTCATCCAGCGCTCTTTTTGTTTTATTTCTTATAAAATATCCCAATATTATTTCAGCGTAAGAAACCGCTGCAAAGTATTCAGCGCATTTATGAGCTGTGCTAATGAATCAAACAAAATCTCAAACAATCTCAGACCTTTTTGCAAACCACTTTGGCAGATAAGATAAGGGTGATTACTTCGTGAATCTGGCATCACTAATTCTGATTCTAAACAGCTGATAAAAAAAACAGATTACATGATTGATTGCTGAAATATTATTAGAGGAAATGATTCTCTGGATGGTATATGACACACAGGCCTGGTTTCACAGACAGGTCTTCGAGTAAGCCAGGATTAGGCCTTAGTTCAATTATGACATTTAACCCTTGTATGTCCTTATGGACATTTTTGTGTTTTTCAGTTTTGTTTTTATTTTTTATAATTTTGCCTATGTTAGAGATTCCAAATGCATACATTTTGTGTCTAGGGGCGTAACGATACCCTCATGTCACGATTCGATACATATCACAAGACTGAACTCATGATATGATATTATTGCGATACTCCAAGGCATATGATAAAAGGTTAACAAAAATGTACTGTTAATTAAAATGCTAAATTTGATATTACATTGTGTGTGTAAATGAATAGGCTCAGACTTGGTGCTGGAAACCCAAAGCACAGGACAATAGAGACACCAGAATAACAATATTCATGATTCAGAAGCTGAAAATACAGAATTATTTTAGATGAATATGCTTGTTCTCCTTCTTTGACTAGATATATTTATAATAATGTAGACCACTTTTTACTAGTAACATTATCTAGTAACGAGTTCCGTCGTGACGATGAATGGGGTTTCGCTTGGAAAGCCTATCGACTTCGGGTATTACAAAACGAGCCAATGACAAAGAAATGCCATGGGTCTGCGGAATTTGCATAGCGTATCTCCGCCCCACCTCGTGGGTATAAAAGGAGGACGTGGGCAACATGCAGATATGTTTTCGCTTCGGAGCCAAGAGTATCTCTTCACTCCACAGCCATTTCTGACTTCACTCTACAACACGAGCGACTCTCTGGTGTTGGTGTGACGGCGATCTCCAGCGAGTTCACACTGCCTGCTGATCTGTGCAGTGATCTGCCAGTGAGTGTGTTTCTCCCTGCTCGCTTCAACATCCCCAGAGTTTTTTCCTCTCACAAAAAAGCTTTGCATGCGGCACGTCTTTTTAAAGATGCCTCGCCCGTGCACTTCTGGTTGCGGTCGACTCATTTCCGACTCTGATGGGCACATTCTCTGCTCTGTGTGTTTGGCCATTGATCACGCTAGAGCGGCGTTTGTGGATGACTCATGTTCTCTCTGCAGGAACATGACCATTGCGTCATTACGGTCGAGACTCAATGATCTCGTTAGCGAGAGAGAGTCCCCTCATCCACACCCCGATCCAATCTCGAAATCCTGGAAGACCCCCATGTCTGGGTTCCCACCCCTCCCTCACAGCCCCAGGAGCAGCCTTCACCCGGGCTGGGTCGTGGAGGAAGCCGCAGGAAGGCGCCACAGCCCTCTCCAGCCCCGCCCCCTCCTAAATGCCGGGCTAAGCGGCGCTCCTGAGACGGGCTGCTCAGAGATGGCTCAGGTCTTTCCAGGAGGTGGTAGCAGGGCCTCCAGAATCCTTTATTCTCAGAAAGAACTGACTCCCCCGTCTCATTCCGCTTCGCTGCACCACCAAGGGGACATCTGTAGTTCGCATGACCCCGCTGGCACAGTTCTTGGGAGCCTGGCTAGAGCTTCCCAACCTGTCCCGCTGGGTCGCCCGAACTATCAGGCACGGCTATGCGATTCAGTTCGCGCGGTCTCCTACCCGCTTCAGGGGAGTCCGCTCCACTGTGGTCTGTGGCTACTGGCGAAGGGTGTGATCGAGACTGTCCCTCCAGCCGAAATTAGGTCCGGGTTCTATAGCCCCTACTCCATTGTCGCGAAGAAATCCGGTGGGTTACGGCCAATCCTGGACCTGCGCGTCTTGAACCGCTCCCTTCACAGGCTGCCGTTCAAGATGCTCATGGCAAAACGCATTTTCGAATGTGTGCAGCCACAGGATTAGTTTGCAGCGATCGACTTTCTTTCTTTCGCCTACTTTCATGTCTCCATTCTCCCTCGACACAGACAGTTCCTGCGGTTTGCTTTCGAGGGGCAGGCATATCAGTACACGGTTCTCCCATTCGGGCTAGCCCTGTCTCCTAGCATCTTCACGAAGGTCGTCGAAGCAGCCCTTCCACTATGGGAACACGGGGTTCACATCCTGAACGATCTCGACGACTGGCTAATCCTAGCTCACTCTCGAGACCAGGTTTGCGAACACCGGGACCTAGTGTCCCGGCACCTAGCCCGTCTGGGCCTTCGGGTCAACTGGGAGAAGAGCAAACTTTACCCCGTGCAGAGGATCTCCTTTCTCGGTATGGAAATCGACTCGGTCGCCATGTCTGCGTAGCTTACGAGCGAGCGTGTGCAGTCACTGCTGACTTGCCTGAGACAATTCGCGGGCAAGAGTGCGGTTCCACGGAAGTTATTTCAGAGGCTCCTGGGGCATATGGCATCCACGACTGCAGCAACGCCGCTCGGATTGCTTCATATGAGACCGCTTCAGCTCTGGCTTCGCGACCGAATCCCGAGGTGGGCAGGGTAACACGGCACGGTCCAAGTACCAGTTACTCCGGCCTGCCATCAGACCTTCACCCCGTGGTCGAACTTCAGCTTTCTACGGGCCGGAGTCCCCCTGGAACGAGTTTCCAGGCATATTGTTGTCTCAACAGATGCCTCCACCACGGGCTGGGGCGCCATGTGCAATTGGCATGCTGCCGTGGGCTCCTGGACAGGACCCCAGCGCCTTTGGCATGTCAGTTGCCTCGAGTTGCTGGCAGTACGCCTTGCTCCGCACCGCTTTCTTGCGTTGCTCAAGGGTCAACACGTACTAGTTCACTCAGACAATACCGAGTCAGTAGCGTACATCAACCGACAAGGTGGTCTGCGCTCCCGCTGTATGTTGCAGCTCGCCCGCCACCTCCTCTTATGGAGTCAGAAACATCTGAGGTCGCTTTGAGCCATTTATATTCCGGGAACCCTGAACTGTGCAGCCGACGAGCTGTCACGGCTTCAGCCCCTTCCTGGAGAATATCGACTCCATCCCCAGTCGGTTTAGCTGATTTGGGATCAGTTCGGGGATGCTCAGGTAGACCTGTTTGCCTCCAACGACTTGTCCCATTGCGCCCTGTTTTACTCCCTGACCGAGGGCACGCTCGGCACGGACGCACTGACGCGTGGCTGGCCGCGGGGCCTCCGCAAGTATGCTTTTACCCCAGTGAGCCTTCTTGCACAGACCCTGTGCAAGATCAGGGAGGATGAGGAGCAGGTCATTTTGGTTGCACCTCACTGGCCCACCCGGACATGGTTCTCCGAACTTGTACTCCTCGCGACAGCACCTCCTTGGCCAATTCCTCTGAGGAAGGACCTTCTTTCTCAGGGACGGGGCACCCTATGGCTCCCTCGTCCCGATCTTTGGAACCTCCACATGTGGCTCCTGGACGGGATGGGCTGTCGCCGCACATCACGACACAGTCGAAGGTAAGTCCGTGGGAAAGCACGACCTGATCGTCAGGTTCCTGAGAGGAGTGAGGAGACTGAATCCTCCTCGCCCTCCTCTCGTTCTCTCTTGAGACCTCTCAGTGGTTCTAACTGCCCTGCAGAGTGCTCCCTTTGAGTTTCTGCAATCAGTGGATCTTAAGTTCCTGTCAATTAAGACAGCGCTCCTGGTTGCATTGGCCTCCATCAAGAGGGTAGGGGACCTGCACACATTTTCCGTTGACAAAGCGTACCTGGAATTCGGGCTGGCCTACTCTCACGTGATCTTGAGATCCTGGCCTGGATATGTGCCCAAGGTTTCCACCACTCCCTTTCGAGATCAGATGGTGAACCTGCAAGCGCTGACCTTGGAGGAGGCAGACCCAGCCTTGGCACTGCTCTGTCCAGTATGCGCCCTCCGCGCCTACGTAGACAGGACGAAGTGTTTCAGGACCTCAGACCAGCTCTTTGTCTGTTATGGTGGAAAGCTGAAGGGAAAGGCTTTCTCCAAGCAAACGTTGTCTCACTGGATAGTGGACTCCATTGCTTTGGCATACCAGCAGCAAGGTCGACCGTGCCCCCTTGGTATGAAAGCCCACTCCACCCGGAGTGTGGCTTCCTCTTGGGCTCTAGCGCATGGTGCCTCGCTAACAGACATCTGCAGAGCTGCAGGCTGGACGACACCCAATACATTCGCCAGATTCTACAATCTCCAAGTGAAGCCAGTGTCCTCTCATGTACTCGCTTCAACCAGCCGGTACTAGGACCCGCTCAGGTGGCTTCGCTTGCTCACCATTCCACTCCACGGACTGGATACGTGAGATATTTTCCTCGAGTGAGCTTCCGAAAGCCCTGAGTTCTTCCAGCACTGCTGACGTCGACGCCAGTGTCTAGTCCTGTGCATTGGCTAGGTGCCTCCGTGTGCATGGTTCCCCCTCTGGGCGACCCCCACATGTGTATTTCCACTGTAAGCCTCTCTGAGCCTTTCCTTTGCCAAGCCACCTTGCCACCCCTGGGGTTGAAATATTCCACCCTGCGGGCTGGACACCCCAGTGTTCTCCATATGCATCCCCCTCTCGGGTCATATGTGTATTCTTAAGTCACCCCCCCCCCCCTTCGGGTTGGCATTATTTGCATATTTCCACTGAGATATGCTTTCCAGTGTACCTTGGTATTCCTGTGTTAAGTAGGAGTCCTTCGTCCGTGCCAGTCACGACAGGGACCTCAGACTTACGCGGGGCAGAAGGTGGCGTGATTAGACTGGAACCCCATTCGTCGTCACAACGGAACTCGTAGTGACTACGAAATGGAACTTCTCGGTTACATATGTAACCCTCGTTCCCTGAGTAGGGAAGGAGACGTTCTGTTTTCCTGCCTCTTCCGCTGTACCGCGGGGATCGCCTGAGTTGAAGAAACATATCTGCATGTTGCCCGCATCCTCCTTTTATACCCACGAGGTGGGGCGGAGATACGCTATGCAAATTCCGTAGACCCATGGCATTTCTTTGCCATTGGCTCGTTATGTAATACTCGAAGTCGATAGGCTTTCTAAGCGAAACCCCATTCGTCGTCACGACGGAACGTCTCCGTTTCCTACTTGGGGATCGAGGGTTACATATGTAACCGAGACGATATCTGGCATTTTCAGGACCCACAAATATTCCCCCATTGCATTATTTTACATTATATTCAACATTATATATAACACTCACAGTAATTTTTATTTTGGGTGAACTATACACAATACATCTTGTCACTATCCATGATACATATTGTTGCATTTTTATATTGCGATATATTGTGTGCGATATATTGTGATATACCCTACTAGGTACACAAAATAGTTACACTTAGGACCTTAAGTACAAAAAATGTCCCCATTGAAACCCAATAAAACCAAAGAATCTGCAGGACCTGGAGGATTTTTCTAAAGAACATTGGCAGCTTCACTACTCACGACAGAACAGGAATTCATGCACAGCTGTCAGAAGAACCAAAGGAATTAAATCAGAAATCAAGAAAAATGCTTCAGATACTTCGCTGTAAATGAATGAACAGCAATTTCTACCAGACCAGTCATGTGGCAATGACTATTCTATTCTTATATGTCTACACTACTCTACTCTACACTCTCCCCTCTACACTCTCCTCTCTACTCTCTACTCTACTCTTTACTCTACTCTGAGGTGGAGTGGTTGATTGTGAGCACATATGGAGTAGGTGATAATGTACACTACACATCTGCCTAAACACGGGAATGTTTCAGTCTTTATTTTGCCCCAGGCTCGTTTGTTGCACTGACGGTTTTTCTCTGGTTCTCAGGACTGCCGAAAGCTGCCCGAATCAGTCACATCAAAGCTGTGATGTGTATGGCCTTCCTCCGTTTGTGTGGCGCTCGTGCCAGTGATAGAGTCTACCTGACGCTGCCGCTCTACCACATGTCTGCGTCGCTGCTCGGCATCGGCGGATGCATCGAGCTCGGTATGAGCTTACTAACACAGGGACTAATCACAACTGTTTTTTTGCACATTATATATGGCGTCTGTAAGGCTTCCATATACATATTGTTAGTGTAAGAAAGCAGTTAAATTTGAACAGTTCCTGCAAGTGTAATCCTTATCCTAACATGGAGCATTGTGTTTCAGGGGCAACGTGTGTTTTGAAGAGGAAGTTCTCTGCCAGTCAGTTTTGGAAGGACTGTCTGAAGTATGATATTACTGTGTTTCAGTATATTGGAGAACTCTGTCGATATTTGGTCAATCAACCAAAGGTACTAAAGTGTACTTCATGCTAAAATATGGACTGCATTCTTAGGGGTTTTGTTTCTAGTTGACATTGTTTTGTCAAAGACAACATTTTAGATAACATTTTGCTTTATTTGTTGACAGACTGCAAAGGAAGCGTCTCATAAAGTTCGCCTCGCCGCTGGAAGTGGACTTAGAGCTGATGTCTGGAAGGAGCTTGTCAGACGTTTTGGAAAAATCCAAATTCGCGAAGCTTATGGTTTGACGGAGGCCAGTATTGGCTTTGTTAATTACACAGATGAAATTGGACCAATTGGACGAGCCAGTTATTTTAATAAGGTCTGGGTTTTTTTTTATTTTTTTTGAGGTTTACTAATCCAACTATCCAATAACATTGAGTTTGAATTATGTGTAATGAAGGAGATTCAAAGATGAATTACAGTTCATTCAGAAATGTGAAGGTACTTTCTGATGTAATGTAGATCTTTTCTCTGATTTATTCTAGCTCAGTCTGCCTTTTGAGTTTTTAAAATGTGATCCACAAACGTATGAGCCCATACGGACAGACTCAGGACACTGCATTAAAGTGAGTAAAGGTGAGGTCAGTATATTTTTAATTGTTAATATACTTCACATTTTGGGAGCAGACAGCTGGACCATATTAATTACAAAACTGCTACGTGACTCTGAGACGGGATCACCTACGCTAGATCATTGGGAAGGGAAAGTATTAAGAATGGTACCTTTATGTAAACTTGTGTATGCTTTACCCGACAGTGTCATGTTTTTGCTGTGTTGGAAAAAATATTATATTTACAGGGCTTGACATTAACACCCGCCAAATGTGTGTGTATTTGTATTGATGTGGTGGGTTGAATTTTATATAATATATATATTTTTCAATTGTTGGGTTTTATAAGGGCATCTGAAATATTAAACTAAGTGCAATGTAGTAATCACATAAATGTTGATTTTTGGATACATGGGTACTGAAATATCTGAAACGTTCCAATACTAATTTCCCACAGAATAGATACACTATATTAGCAGTGCTTTCTCATTACACACAAATCCGCCTCCACTCACTCGTTTCATTTGCTTTGGATGAATATTTTTGCTGTTACAGGGCTTGAATTTTGGTGTGGGATTTTGTGCTCACCTCCAAAGTGCCCACACATAAAGCCTCTCAGTACTAAATGTAGTTCTTTTTCGCAGCTTTTGTGCTTAAACCGTGAAATACACACAAAATAATGTAAAAATGCCGGTTGAGTATTCATGTAAACGCAGTCAGTCTGTGCGTCAGGTCTTAAAGTGACAGCAGCCTAATAAACCTGCTTCCAAATTATGAGATAATATAAAAAATATTGGTAACACTTTATTTTACTGTGTCCTTGTTAAATATGTTACATGTACTTACCATAGTAATAACAGTAAATTATGCATAATTGCATGCAAATAACCAAACCCTAATCTAACCCTATAGTAAGTACATGTAGTTAATTAATATTACTCATACATATTTTGGTTACACTTTATTTTAAGGTGTCATTGTTACAGTATAATTATATATTTAAGTACTATGGCAGTTTTTTTCCCATGGTATCAGTCAAAATTGTGGCCAGTGAAAATGCTGAATGGCTAATAATTTTGAAAAATCACTAGCCACAGTGGTTGGTGAGCAAAAAAAGTTCATGTCAAGCCCTGATTTTATAGATTTTATATTATATATGAGGAAAACTCATACAAAAAGTTCCTAAAGTCTGATCTGTTTTGAGTGTATAAGCAGCATGTGATCCTCAGGCCAGACTCGTGTGTTTTCAGGGGAAGCAGGGTTACTGGTGGCTCCAGTGATGTTCACCAACCCTTTCCTGGGCTACGCGGGGGATAAAGCCATGTCTGAGAGAAAGCTGCTGAGGGACGTCTTCAAGACGGGAGACGTGTATTTCAACACAGGAGATCTGATGCTTCAGGACCACAGAGACTTTGTCTACTTCAAAGACAGGATTGGAGACACGTTCAGGTCTTTAATTCAGTTTTTTCCCTCATGCTTGCAAATGTGGCTATAATGCTGGGAATCTTTGCATTTAATTCTGGCTTGTAGCTGCAAGAGGTCACCAGTCATAATATCATCTTTGATAGATTTCTGTATGAATATTTTAAACCCTTCAGGGCTCTGGCAGAGGGTCTGGCCAAGACTAACTTGGTGGGATTTCTGAAGATCTGCCCAAAAGCTCAGCCTTCATGCAGTAAAATTACAAACAAAAGGGCATTTCCTTCTGGCTCGTCCTTTGGGGTTTCCTCTCTGAGCAGAGCGCTCTTACATTGACTGAACTTTTGACTCACACATACATGAATATACACAACAGATGGAGACTACATTTACATCTATTATGAAAAATGTCACACACAAGCCAGTTTTCATAAGGGCCAACCTAATGCCAGTGTAAAGCAGAAAAGAAGAGAGTTCTACTAGGTTTCAAATCCTGTTTTAAATTCTTGACTTGTTTTTCCATTTGCTTTACAGAAGAGGATTCTTTATTTGTCTGTTTGGAACTGTGTGAAATATGAACCCAAATGACTGCTAGGATCACGATCCATTTGCTTTAAGGCCTGTTCACATCCACAACAATAAATATAAAGATAACTATGTTAGCGTCCACACCAGCGGAAGATACCGTTGTGTTTATTCTAAGCGCATGCTGCAGTTTTGTCATCTGTTGCTTTAGGGCCCTTTCACACCTACCTTGTTTGGTCCGGATTTTCGGACTTTACAGTTTGATCCGAATCAAAATGACAGGTGTGAAACCCCCCCTTAACCACAGCCCTGACCAAACAGACAAAAATTTGGTCAGACGAAAAGAAGTAGTCTCGGTCCGGATCTAACTGAACAAAGGTTTTGTTCGTTTCTAGTGTGAACGCATTTTCTGTGTGGTTCTTTTTTTTTTTTCTTTTTTTTTTGACCCACCTCCACCCCCCCTCTTCGGAGGACAACTTTATTTATTTATTTATTTATTTTTATTACAGAAACTGTAATATCTTTTTTAAGTACATACACAATATGTTATATTCGGATTACATTTATAATCAGTACCTTTAACTGTTGTCCTACCATAACCTTTCACCATGTTTTAGTAAGATCCTAGATCCTTATAAAGGCATGGGGGGTTAAAGTACCATATACAAATTGATACACATAACACTTCTTTTTCCTCCTTTCCCACAATGCTGCTCTGGCTTAAAAATGACCTGGAATCGGGATTGCCTAGACATAGACTGATAACAGGCTTGTGCTAGCTGTAAACCACTGGGCTAGTCCACAGACTGATAACGGGATTGTGCTGACTGCAGACTGCTGGGCCGGAACACAGACTGGTAACTGGATTATGCTGACTGCAGGCTGCTGGACTGGTCCACAGGCTGGTGACGGGCTTGTGTTAGTTGCAGAACGATAGGCCGGGACACAGACTGGTAACAAGTTTGTGCTGACTGCAGATCACTGGGCTGGTCCACAGACTGGTAACGGGAATGTGCTTACTGCAAACTGCTGGGCTGGGACACAGACTGAGAGCTGGTTTATGCTGACTGCAGGCCACTAGGCTGGTCCACAGACTAGTAACAGGTTTGTGCTAAATGCAGACCACTGAGATCTGGTCCACAAACTGTGAGCTGGCTTAAGCTGGTTGTTGAATGCCAGACTGGTCCACAGCTTGTAAGATGGTTTGGGCTAGTTGTTGGATGCCAGACTGGACCACAGATTATGAGCTGACTTGGGCTGGTTGTTGAATACTAGACTGGTCTGCCGATTATGAGCTAGCATGAGCTGGTTGTTAAATGCCAGACTGGTCCACAGACCGTGAGCTGACTTGGGCTGGTTGTTGGATGCCAGACTAGTCCACAGATTGTGAGCTGATTTAGGCTGATTGTTGAATGCTAGACTGGTCCACAGACCGTAAGCTGACTTGGGCTGGTTGTTAGATGCCAGACTGGTCCACAGATTGTGAGCTCGCTTGGGCTGGTTGTTGAATGCCGGATTGGTCCACAGATTGTGAGCTGACTTGGGCTAGTTGTTGGATGCCGAACTAGTCCACAGATTGTGAGCTGACTTAGGCTGGTTGTTAGATACCAGACTGATCCACATACTGTGAGCTGGCTTGAGCTGGTTGTTGAATGCCAGACTGGTCCACAGGTTGTGAGCTGGCTTGGGCTGGTTGTTGGGTGCCAGACTGGTCCGCAAGCTATGAGCTGACTTTAGCTGGCTGTTGGATGCCAGGCTGGTCCACAAATTGTGAGCTGATTTGGGCTGGTTGTTGGATGCCAGACTGGTCCACAGACTGTGAGCTGACTTGAGCTGGTTATTGGATACCAGACTGGTCTACAGGTTATGAGCTGACTTGGGCTAGTTGTTAGATGCCAGACTAGTCCACAGACAGTGAGCTGGCTTGAGATGGTTATTGGATGCCAGACTGGTCCTCAGGCTGTGAGCTGACTTAGGCTGGTTATTAGATGCCAGACTGGTCTACCGATTGTGAACTGTCATGGGCTGGTTGTTGAATGCAAGACTGGTCCACAGACCATGAGCTAACTTAGGTTGGTTGTTGGATGCCAGACTGGTCCACAGATTGTGAGCCGGCTTGGGCTGGTTGTTGGATGTCGGATTGGTCCACAGATTATGAGCTAACTTGGGCTAGTTGTTAGATGCCAGACTAGTCCACAGATTGTGAGCTGGCTTAGCCTGGTTGTTGAATGCCTGACTGGTCCACAGACTGTGAGATGGTTTGGACTGGTTGTTGAATGCCAGACAGGTCCACAAGTTGTGTGCTGACTTGGGCTGGTTGTTAGATGCCAAGCCGGTCCACAGATTGTAAGCTGGTTTGGGCTGATTGTTGGATGCCAGACTGGTCTACAGATTATGAATTGACTTAGGCTGGTTGTTGGATGCCAGACTGGTCCACAGACTGTGATCTGGCTTGGGCTGACAGCAGGCTATCTGACAATTCAACAGACTGTGGGCTAACTTGGGCTGGTTTTTGGATGCCAGACTGGCCCACAGATTGTGAGCTGGCTTAGGCTGGATGTTGGATGTCGGACTGGTCCACAGACTGTGAGCTAGCTTAGGCTAGTTGTTGAATGCCAGACTGGTCCACAGACTGTGAACCGGCTTGGGTCGGTTGTTGAATGCCAGACTGTGAGCTGGCTTAGGCTAGTTGTTGGATGCCAGACAGGTCCACAAGTTGTGTGCTGACTTGGGCTGGTTGTTAGATGCCAAGCCGGTCCACAGATTGTAAGCTGGTTTGGGCTGATTGTTGGATGCCAGACCTGGTCTACAGATTATGAATTGACTTAGGCTGGTTGTTGGATGCCAGACTGGTCCACAGACTGTGATCTGGCTTGGGCTGACAGCAGGCTATCTGACAATTCAACAGACTGTGGGCTGACTTGGGCTGGTTTTTGGATGCCAGATTGGTCCATAGACTGTGAGCTGGCTTGGGCTGGTTGTTGAATACCAGACTGGTCCACAGATTGTGATCTGGCTTGGGCTGGTTGTTGAATGCCAGACTGGTCCACAGACTGTGAACCGGCTTGGGTCGGTTGTTGAATGCCAGACTGTGAGCTGGCTTAGGCTAGTTGTTGGATGCCAGACTTTTCCACAAACTATGAGCTGGCAAGAGGATAGTTTTCTTTGCGACAAATAGTGTGGTGATGGCCATGTGTGCTTTGCAGACTGGCAACTAGATTGGGCTAACTGCATGCCGCTAAGCTGGGACACAGACTGGTAACGGGATTATGCTTACTGCAGGCCGCTGAACTGGAACCCAGACTGAGAGCTAGCTTGTCTTGAATGTCGGCCACTGGACTGGTCCACAGCCTGGTAACGGACCTGTGCTAACTGCAGACTGCTGGGCAGGGGCACAGACTGGTCAGGGGCTTATGCTAACTGCAGACTGCTGGGCAGGAGCACGGACTGGTTACAAGCTTGCGCTGATCGTACCGCAGATCCCCATATCAGACCTGCCAACCTTGACATTATTTTTTGAGTACTATGGGGGACGGGGGGTAAAAAATTTTTTTTATTCATTATTAATATTGCATTGTATATAATGTGTGCTGGTCAATAGTCTAAAATTAAGAAACCCCTAGAAAACAGTAAATAAAAAAATTACTAACATCGGAACGTTGTACATGTAAGATAGGCTACATAATTTATTATTCCAATATCCAAATATGATACTAAATCTCACAGGAAAAAAAAGGCTTTTATTTGAGACGTGGTGTCTTTGCATTTGTACATTTTAAACAGGACACACATTAGCTGAATAAACGTTAGCCAATACAAACATATTTATAGAAAATAGTTGACAATGAATAGACAGGAGTCCAATAATAGCAAAACGAACCACTTATTCTAAAGAGAATATCAAGTAGACAATAAGTTAGACGAATCCGACATACACTGAGGGCTGTGTTGACAGTAAAACGTCCGTCATTTAACGAATTTAAAAAACACGGATGGATCAAACAAAATGGTTTCTGACATTTTGTCAGAAAAAAAACACAACCAAGAACAAAATTTAAACTTAGCCCGTCAATTTTCATTTTACAACCATCTTCTCTCTCTCTGCGTGCGCGCGTCAGTGTTTGTGAGAGAGCTCGCGCAGCACTGATACAACGTACTTTTTAATCCGTAACTAACGCGCTAGTTTTCATACAAAATAAATATGTAACATTGGTTAAGTTATTATTAACGCAATAACGTAACACATGCAGGCTACGTTTCTCAACACTGAGAATGAATAAATAAACGCCTGTTTCTCCAGACTCGCGTTTTATCAGTAATCCACAAATCACAGAACTGTCATAATCACTAAGCCATAGCGATTTAAATTTTATTCAGATTTACTGTTAAGCATTACTTAAGCATTTTATAATTTGCATGGATGAATGATGTTTTCCTCTTATCTGAGTGACCATGATGAATTACGGAGTATTTTAAGATAATACATGCGATTGCGATCACTCACGTGATCATCGAATCCAGATTTAGTTAACTCAATACAATATTTCAACTTTCCACATCCACCCCAGCCCGTTTACCTTCAAGAGTCAGAAGTACTGTGACTACTGTACTGTCCTCGCTGACGAACTCAGTCAGACGGCGGAAGAGGGATCGAGCGGGATTACTTTATTGCTGTCGATTTTCATTCTCTTTTTAATGATAGGTCTTACGCATCTGTCAATCTTCCTCCCTTGCTATTTGGGGAATGAACTCAGCGCTATGATTGCTCGAACTCTTCTTCTTTTGCTCTTGCTTGATTTGAGGACTGCGCGTGCACAGAGGCGCGTCACCAGGTTTTTGCGTAGTTTAGAGTGACAAATCGTACCAGCGTACTTTGAGGTCAAAACGCGTATCCCCTACGCAAAATGCGTACAGGTTGGCAGGTCTGCCATATCCCCCAGTAAGGCAGAACACATATCCCTTCCCTCCCACTAAGTGACCTAATTAATCAGCGGGGCCCAGAGAGAATCAAAGTCGGCCGATCGAAGTTTGTTAAAAGCAAGCATGGACTCCAGACTGATATGATCTGACAGGAGATTTCTATACTGGTTAATACTAAGATTATTTTTAGTTTTCCAATTCAAAAGGATAGTTTTCTTTGCAACAGATAGTGTGGTGAGGATCATGTGTGCTTTGTCGATCTCCATATTGATATAATTTAAATCCCCTAATATACATAGTTTTGGGCAAGTAGGTATATTACACTTAAGCCATATTGATAAGTCCTCACAAACCTTAGTCCAGAATCTTTGGACTGGTGTGCAAAGCCACAAGGCATGCATGTAATCGTCTGCTGTATTACTTGTGCACTGCGTGCAAATATTTGATTGATTAAAACCCATCTTGAACATCCTTTGTCCTGTGTAATAAGTTCTATGGAGGATTTTGTATTGTATGAATTGTAGATCTAAGCTGTCAGTCATATTAAAGTTGTTTAATATTATTTCTGACCAAAACTGATTGGTGGGATTCAGAGATAGATCCGACTCCCATTTTGCAATTGGTAATGAGATTGTATCATCTATTTTGGAAATGACTCTATATATTTTCGATAGTAGCTTTGGAGTACCATGTGCAGAATAGTGAATTTGGAATAGTGTGCAGAAATAAAAAGAAAATAGTGCAAGAAAAGAAAATAGAAAAAGAAAAAAAAAAACAGAAAAAAGGAAATTAAATACATAAACCATTAGAAAATGGTTATTGACAAACTAGAGACTGGCAGTATTATAGTGAATCAATATCACCATCAATTAACAGATCTTATGTATTAAAACCAGTAAGTCAGATTAACATATCTCTCTCATGTAAACTAAATGAAGAAAGAGAATACATATCTGATTTCAGTAGAGCCAAGGGGTAGTGTTCTGGTCTCGATGTAGGTGCCCATTTACATACAGTTTGTCCACCGAGATGAAAGCGTGGGCTCCTTCCTCCAGGAATCTCCTCCTGATGGGGAACAAGATCTTACGACGCTCCAGAATTTCTTTTGGGAACTGATCATTCATACTGTAGTCAGTTCCCCGGAGCTGTCTACCGCAGCGCTTCACCTCTTCTTTTTCTTTATGAAGCACAAATTTAACAACTATGGGACGCGGTCTTTGCCCTGCTGATCTTTTTGCGCCTAGACGATGTACACGATCAAACTGAATAGCCTTGGCCTTAACTTCTGGAAGTTTCAGTTGTGTTTGCAGAAAGTTTTTAAGTTACCTCAGCATCTTCCTCGGGTTGCTCTGGCAAACCGGCGAGGACCAAATTATCCCTCATGCTCCTACCCTGCACGTCTAGAACTGTTTCTTTCATTTTCTTATTCTCTACCGAGAGTCGTGTTACTTCTTCGTTTAGGTATTTCACAGACTCCCGGAAGGTGCTATTCTCCGCGGCCAGAGCTTCTACCTGCTTTTGGCTATATTCCAGAGACTCACGTAGTGCCTGGATTTCCCGGTAAAGGGCCTCCAGCAGGCCCAACCGCGCATCAAAGCTGGATAATTTCTCTTCTATGGAGAGCAATATATCCGCCGTGTCGCTCCCAGTTGGTGATGTCGGAGAGGATTCCCCTGGGGAGTCTTTCAGACTCCTCTTGGATTTACCCATAACGACCCACTGGTAGCTCTCTTCAATAAAGCTTGTCAAGCTGGCTAAATCCTCCTCCCTATGATCCAGGATTGCCGAGTTTAATGTTTTAAATTACTTACTTGACTTGATATATTATTATTTTTATCCTTTCGTTGATTAAGCATTTGTTGTTTGCTTGCTTCAGAAGCACGCCATGTTAGATTCTGCCAAGTCTCGCCGTGTCTCGCGTTACAACATACCCGCCTTCCAATCCAATTATTTGGATTTCTCAAGATAATTTTCTGTGTGGTTCTGACTTTCAGAGCATTCACAGGAAGTTCCGGTGCTTCCTGCAGGATTGCTTGCAGTCTTCTCCTCCTTTCCTGTCGACGACGATAAAATGTTCGCACAACGAGGACGTTCATTTGGTGAATTTGAACTAGCCTCGAGTATAGCTGGTGCTGCAGGCAGTAATGCCGTAATAATAACAGTATAGTATAACTAGTTTCGTCCTATTTCACTATTAAACATCGAAGGTAAGATTTTCTTCAGCATTATTGCTCAGAGATTGTCAACCTACCTATTAAAGAATGGCCTCATTGACACTTCAGTTCAAAAAGCGGGCATTCCAGGGTTCTCAGGATGCTTAGAACACATCAATGTTATCTGGCAACGAATTCAATCAGCTGAAAAGGAGATGAAGGAGCTCCATGTGACATTTCTGGATTTGGCTAATGCATATGGTTCAGTGCCACATGAGCTTCTTTGGGCAGCATTTGAATTTATCAGGGTACCGATGTCGATAACAAATTTAGTGAAAGCCTATTTTGGAGATTTGCAATTTAGTTTCTCAACTCCAGAATTCAGCACTACATGGCAATGCTCAGAGGTTGGAATAATGGCAGGATGCACAATTTCTCCACTGGCTTTTACCATGGCAATGGAAGTAATCATTAGGGCATCAAAATGGGTAGTAGGAGGAGAGTGCTTGGCTTCTGGGATGCGACTACCACCAATCAGAGCATACATGGATGACATGACAACCATGACTACAACAGTAGCCTGCACTAATCGGTTATTGGGTAAGTTAACCGATAACATTGAATGGGCACGAATGCAATTTAAGCCCTCTAAATCAAGGAGCATCTCGATAATTAAAGGCAAGGTGGTAGATAAAACATTCTTCATTAATGGTGAGGCAATACCAACAGTTTCTGAGAAGCCAGTGAAGAGTCTTGGGAGATGGTACGATGAGGATCTAAAGGACATAGTTCGATTGGGAGAAGTTAGACGACAAGCAGTGGAAGGGTTGAAGAGCATAAACAGCTGCGCTCTACCAGGGAAACTAAAACTCTGGTGCTTTCAGTTTGGTCTACTGCCGAGGTTACTGTGGCCACTGACTGTGTACGAGGTTTCGTTGACAACAGTGGATAAGCTGGAAGCGTTAATAAGTTCATATATCAGGAAATGGTTGGGAGTTCCCACGCTGCCTCAGCAGAGTGGGACTTTATAGTAAAGGAATATTGCAGCTGCCAGTCTCTGCTTTAACCGAGGAGTTTAAGTGCACCAAGGTCAGACTGGAAATGACCTTAGTAGAGTCACGCGACAAATGTGTAAGAGAGGCAGCACCTGTGTTAAAAACTGGTAGAAAGTGGTCAGCAAAGAAATCTGTGGAAGAGGCAAAGGCTGCCCTTCAAATTGGTGATATCGTGGGGCAGGTACAGCATGGAAGAGGGGGTTTTGGGCTCAGTTTAGCTCCTCCTAAATGGCACAAGGCAGCCCCAGCTCAAAGGAGGAAGCTCGTAGTCAACGAGGTGCGAAAGCAGGAGGAGAGGATGAGGTGTATAAAGGCCATTTCCCAGGCCAAGCAGGGAGAGTGGATGAGATGGGAGAGTGTGGAAAAACACAAGATGGGCTGGCAAGACCTTTGGTCAATGGAAGAGAGTAGGATCAGTTTCCTTGATGTTTCCTATGATGTTCTCCCATCACCACAGAACCTAAACCTCTGGGTAGGAGAGGATCCCTCTTGTCCTTTGTGTTCATCACCTGCCACATTAAGGCACATTTTGACAGGATGTAAGGTGGCTCTTAGCCAAGGTCGGTTTACTTGGTCCCATGACCAAGTACTCCGATGTTTGGCTTTAGCATTGGAAGACAAGCGTAACATGACCAATAAGTTGCCACCTGTTCTAGCAATACATTACACACAGAAGACAATATTCCTCCGCCCAGGCGAGGAACCACCAAGAAAAGGTATTAAATTCTCGCTCAGGACAACTGGAAGCTGCTAGGGACTGAAAAATGCTGGCGGATCTTGATCAACGGCTTATTTTTCCACCTGAGATTGCCACCACTAACCTCTGACCAGATATTGTTTTGTGGTCTGGATCAGCACGCATTGTTCAACTGATAGAGTTAACAGTGCCATGGGAGGATGCTGTAGATGAGGCATATGAGAGGAAGAAACTGCGGTATGCTCAGCTGGCCACTGAAGCAGAACAGCGAGGATGGAGAGTCCGGGTTTATCCAGTGGAAGTGGGTTGTCGAGGATTTGTGGCACACTCCACAACCCGGTTCCTCAGAGACGTCGGATTCAGTGGCCAAGAGTTGCGTCGCACAGTAAAGAACTTATCTGAAGCAGCAGAGAGAAGCAGCAACTGGCTGTGGTTGAGACGGAAAGAGTCTGGCTGGCTGTGTACAGGCCGCCATGCTACGGTTTCGAGAAATTCTTGAAAATTTGAAGAGTCTGTTGGTTTATGTGTATAGTTTGCATAGTAATTACAGTTATTACGTTCCTGTGTATTTTGCGTGAATGAGGATTGGTGTTTGGACAGATATTGTGTTTTGCGGTAGCATGCCATACGGAACCGTTGCCACTGACCGTTTAACGTCCGCAGTGGGGCTCGACAGCCTTAGTCAAACAAGTTGGCGCGTATGGTCGGGTTGTGGAGAGGTTGTGAGAGATTGTGGTGAGGTCACATGTGAAATACGAGGAAGGAGCAACCTCAGCAGCAGGAGGAATGTAAAGGTCAGTAAGCTGGGCTGAGTTGAGTGGGGGACGGAGGGGGGTGACTCTGGGATGCCAGAGTCACTGTCGAGCCCTCTTGAGGTGTCGTGGGCTAGTCGACGAAACACTGAGGATGGAAGGTGCCCACTTGAAGACCCTAGAGATGTCCCCTACTCTGCTCAATCCAGACGGTTGTCATGAGGGGACTGCACTGTGGTTGCAGCCGTTGTGTGTGCAAATACACTGAAGCTATTAACACCAGACAGAAGGAGATTCACATCACCATTTGAAAAGAAGCATAAATGGATGGAGAAGCATAGGTTACTGTAAAGCTACGTCTTAGTTGGTGCTTATCTTGGCGAAAGCCGAATACAAATCAGCATGAAGTGTTAACATCTACTCTCGTGTAATGGAAATCATTAGTGGCAACGATATGCGTCTGTTCATTCATTCTTGTCAAAGTTAGCCGCTGAATTGACAACACACTGACGTCAGACGCACGTCCGTTTACAAACCAATCAGTGTCAAGATGCAGCCCACTAATGATGACGACAGGACACACGTGTGTCATGTAAAGTGCTTTAGTGCGCTCGCATAATTGCAATGTGAAACCAAACCAAAACTTACAGAATGTATAAAATGTATCAAAACCTTGCGGATTTTCAGGTGTGAAAACGCCCTTGAATGCTCAAACAGGACCGATTTTGATTGGCTGTCAATTATTTTATTGTTCATCAACAATATAGTTTCTGTGGCATTTTATTCTGCTATTCAAAAACATTTTTTAGAACTGTAACTTTATAATTTTTATAGTTATCATTCTCTTGTTCAGTCATCATGTTCTTGTTGCAGGTGGAAAGGAGAAAACGTGTCTACCACTGAGGTGTCTGAAGTGCTGGGCGCTCTGGACTTCCTTCTGGACGTCAGTGTGTACGGGGTCACTGTACCAGGTGACGATCGTCTCAGGCTAGGATAGCTGTCAGACAGACTAAAAGGGCTGTTCTGTAGTGTTTACTTTGCTTATATTTATTATTCAAAATACCTTCTTTTGTGTTCAGCAGAAGAAACTCATACAGGTTTGAAACAACTTGAGGGCGAGTAAATGACAGAACTTTCATTTGGAAGTGAACTTCCTTTAAGAAGCACTAATTACATTTGACCAGATTCCAGTGTTAGAAGTGAGAAGAACAGTAGATTCATCAGTGTTCAAAGAGCTCGTGTGAATGAAGTCTGATGTTTCTGCAGGATACGAGGGTCGAGTGGGAATGGCTGCTGTTGTCCTGAAGGATGATCATGGATTGGATGGAGAGAGACTCTACAGTCATCTGATCCACACACTCCCTCCATATGCATGGCCATGGTTTCTGAGAGTTCAGGTATCTCTCTCTCTCTCTCTCTCTATCTCTCTCTCTCTCCCTCTCCCTCCCTCCCTCTCTCTCTCTCCCTCTCCCTCCCTCCCTCTCTCTCCCTCCCTCCCTCCCTCTCTCTCCCTCTCTCTCCCTCTCTCTCCCTCTCCCTCTCTGTCCCCCTCCCTCCCTCCCTCTCTCTCTCTCTCTCTCTCTCTCTCTTCCTCTCTCTCTCTCTCTCTCTTCCTCCTTATCTTCTCTTCTCTGTGGGCTGTTTGTCTGAAAACTTCATGATTATATTTTCTCATCAGTGGATGAAACATAAGTTGACATGTCAGGCCACTCAAGTCAGATTTATTTATATAGTACTTTTCACAATAAACATTGTTTCAAAGCAGCTTTACAGAAAATCATCGTTAATGTTTATAATATCTTAATATCTTCGAGCCTTATTAGTTGCATTTGGCAGATTAGAGCTGGCCGATAATAGTTTACATTTTGTGATTTACAAGTGTCAACTGGAGACTGGAAAAAATCCTTCACAAGCAATCATACTCAAGCTGTTGAGTATACAAAGTTTTGAAAGTGGAAAAGGTATAAACCTGAATCTTAAAGTCTTCTGTGACCACTTGAGGTCAGAAAATGTATTTACCGTTGACCACTTGTAATTTTATCACCAATTGAAACAATCTGTATTGTAAAAAGCGCAATATAAATAAAAGGGACTTGACTTGACCAAAACCAGGATGGACGCAGGACGGGACATTTCGTTTTTTTAATTACTCAGGACGTCTAACTACTTATATTGACTGTGTTAAACTGGGATATGCAAGGAATGGGTTTTTATTTATTTATTTATTTATTTTTTTTAAGTTAATATACAGCTCAGTTAATGCACCCACTCAACAGTGCACTATTTTTCAATAACTCTGCTGTCTGGAGTCAGTCTTACCACAGTTAGCACATCATAACACATTTTTAGGTTTTCATCTCTCAAACATTCTTCAGCATCTTGCTTATGAACCGCTGAAATTATTCTGGAAGAGTCACCCAGCCTCTGTTATGATTTCCAAAGAATCAACTGGCAATGGACACTTCAACCATGTGAGAGTAATTTCTTTGACATTTTACGCTGTCATTCAGCTATTATATCGACAGACCTGTTGTGACCCATGGTTGTTAATCAATAGTGTGTTTTTGTTATACTGTCATGAAGCAAATGACGTAATCCAAATGAGTCTCCCTACGCTCTCAAAAAATGCAAATATTTGTATGTACATGCCTGGTGTGTAATAACAAATATTGTTTCTATATATATATATCAATTTTAAACAAATAGTTGTACACTCACCTAAAGGATTATTAGGAACACCTGTTCAATTTCTCATTAATGCAATTATCTAATCAACCAATCACATGGCAGTTGCTTCAATGCATTTAGGGGTGTGGTCCTGGTCAAGAAAATCTCCTGAACTCCAAACTGAATGTCAGAATGGGAAAGAAAGGTGATTTAAGCAATTTTGAGCGTGGCATGGTTGTTGGTGCCAGACGGGCCGGTCTGAGTATTTCACAATCTGCTCAGTTACTGGGATTTTCACGCACAACCATTTCTAGGGTTTACAAAGAATGGTGTGAAAAGGGAAAAACATCCAGTATGCAGCAGTCCTGTGGGCGAAAATGCCTTGTTGATGCTAGAGGTCAGAGGAGAATGGGCCGACTGATTCAAGCTGATAGAAGAGCAACTTTGACAGAAATAACCACTCGTTACAACCGAGGTATGCAGCAAAGCATTTGTGAAGCCACAACACGCACAACCTTGAGGCGGATGGGCTACAACAGCAGAAGACCCCACCGGGTGCCACTCATCTACAACTACAAATAGGAAAAAGAGGCTACAATTTGCAAGAGCTCACCAAAACTGGACAGTTGAAGACTGGAAAAATGTTGCCTGGTCTGATGAGTCTCGATTTCTGTTGAGACATTCAGATGGTAGAGTCAGAATTTGGCGTAAACAGAATGAGAACATGGATCCATCATGCCTTGTTACCACTGTGCAGGCTGGTGGTGGTGGTGTAATGGTGTGGGGGATGTTTTCTTGGCACACTTTAGGCCCCTTAGTGCCAATTGGGCATTGTTTAAATGCCACGGCCTACCTGAGCATTGTTTCTGACCATGTCCATCCCTTTATGGCCACCATGTACCCATCCTCTGATGGCTACTTCCAGCAGGATAATGCACCATGTCACAAAGCTCGAATCATTTCAAATTGGTTTCTTGAACATGACAACGAGTTCACTGTACTAAAATGGCCCCCACAGTCACCAGATCTCAACCCAATAGAGCATATTTGGGATGTGGTGGAACTGGAGCTTCGTGCCCTGGATGTGCAACCCACAAATCTCCATCAACTGCAAAATGCTATCCTATCAATATGGGCCAACATTTCTAAAGAATGCTTTCAGCACCTTGTTGAATCAATGCCACGTAGAATTAAGGCAGTTCTGAAGGCGAAAGGGGGTCAAACACAGTATTAGTATGGTGTTGCTAATAATCCTTTAGGTGAGTGTATATTTCTGTATAGTTTTTAATTCGATTTTGTTATTCTCAATGCTTCATGGGATTGTAGTTCTTTCCCTCACTAAAGCCCATTTTCAAATGCTTTTTTGCTTCAAATAAAACTTTGTAATGTTTATAGATGCACCGATTGATCGGCTGGTGACCGGAATTGGCCGATTTTCACGTGATCGGCCACGATCGGCGACCGGCCGATCAGTCTGACATATTCCGATTTTATGCTGGTCAAATGCACTCTGGCGCCGCATGATTAACATCGCGCATCATCAGCATTTTTTTCCGGCGTGCATGTTAATCAATGAGTGCATTCACACCGAGAGCAGGAGCAGCACGTGAGCGTCGAGCAGGAGCGTCGCGTGAGCAGCATCGATGCGGGGTTTCGGCGCAGTCTATTTTTGCTGTGCTGCTCCTGCTCAATTTAAGTGAAAGCATTTTGTTGGACAAAATAATTATGATTTCACCCAAAAAGTGACCAAAATGCACAGAATTTGCATGTCTGGTGTGTTTTAACAAGAACTGGAGTAGGCTATGTCAGAAAAGAAAATGGAAGACTCAAAAATATTTATAGCAAAATTTACCCATTTCAACTTGTTTTTATTATTTCCCAATCGTTTCCCTGCACTTGCCCGAGCTTAGCGCTTGTTTAGCCTGGCTGGACATGTAGCAGATGAGAGAAGAACTGTTTGCAAAATAAAACTTGCCATTGATGTACAAGTGATTGCAATAGGCCTGTGTGTGTGTGTGTGTGTGTATGTGTGTGTGTGTTTTGAGAAACATCTTTATATTGCAAGGCTATATGTATTTTGTATTTGCTATTTATATATTATTTTATTGCCATTACCTGTTTTCATACAGCAGTTTAGTTTCCTAAATAAGTAAATATAGGCTATCACATTTGTTTTTGTTGAATATTGGAAGTGAAAATGGTTCTTCCATACCAAAACACTGCACTGTGTGAATTTCCCACACCAGTAGTCATTTATATAGTTCTATTTTATTTAATTTGTTCAAATTTTTTTCTATGTAAAATGTTCTATTAAAGAAAAGATAGAAAATAAATATTTGTGTTTGCTTTAAAGTGGTTAGAAAAAATGAAATCGGAATCAGCTAAAATCGGTATCGGCAGGCCAAGCTCATGAAAAATCGGAAATCGGAATCGGCCTAGAAAATTGTAATCGGTGCATCTCTAGTTGTGATTTAGCTCTTAGCTGGTTGGCTTGGTTCGTGGCTTATAACTCTTTATCGAAGACTTTTTAAAAAAATCCCTATGGGAAAGACTGATTTGAAGAAATACTTCTGAAAAAAGTGGACTGGCCCTAATGCACTACAGTATAAGAGCATCGTTAACAACGACATTCATCAGCAAATCCAATACTGAGATGTCACAATGTAATTTGAGTTTATTGGAATAGCGCTCTTCACAGAAGCAATGGATCCAAATCTGTTGTAAGAACAGAATAGTGCAGCACTGAGTGATGTACGACTCATGTTCCTGGAAGAAACCGCACCCTGCATGTGTGGTTTTACACATTCATCCATTGCCTTGAGTCTTTATGTGCTTTTCCTGCTTTTGTCCTGCAGACTTCCTTAGACATGACGGACACGTTCAAGCAGCAGAAGGGAAGACTGGTCGAGCAGGGCTTCAGTCCAGATACAGTCCAGCAGCCGCTCTACTTCCTAGACGCTTTGCAGAAAACCTACACCCCCCTCACTGCACACACATATCAACACATCGTATCAGGCAAGAAGAGACTGTAGATGCATTGTGGGAAATGCAGTGACCCGTGAAACGATGCGTTTGGAACGCATCCACATCACTAGATGACATTTTTCTGGAAGTGGATTTCCAACAGTGTAATCCACATAGGCAGTACAGCGGTCAGCCTTTTATTAACTGTTTGTGAGTTTTTAGTGTTCTAGTTATAAACCAGTAGGTGTCTATTGGGTACCAAGCTCAGATATACTGGAATGATTTTGTTATGGTTTATTAACATCAATAAAGAAAACAAATTAATACTATAATCATTTACAAGCTGAGTGAAGTGGTTAGAAAGTATTGTTCACTTGTCTTATTAACAGTAAAGCACAGAAAAGGGTTTTACGTATATTAATGTATAATAATATAACATCAGTTTATGAGTATTATCTGCTCTTGTTCTATTTCAAACACATGTCTGATATGTTTGCAGGACTTATGTATAAGTCAGTATAAATGGATTATATGAATTGGTTTTATAATCTCAATGAACAAGCAAAAGTTGTGCCTTTTCATTTATATGCAACAATGTAAATAATTCAATGAAATGTAATTGGACAGTATATGATTTTTTTATATATTGTACCTGTAGCTTTAATCATGTCTACCCTTCCAATTCAAAGCCAGTTCATACTGTCTGATGTTTGATTGTAGTGCTGGACACTGGAAAACCTCATGGATTGTTCTGGCACGTATGACAAAGTGTAATTGTTTTTAATTTGTTAGCATCTCACTTACATAATAAAGTTAACTTTTTTATCGTTCACTTGCTTAGATTTAATAAAGTTGGCATGCTTGCTGTGTTTCCATGCTGCTATACGAAACTCTTAGATCATGATGATTGCATGTGATCATCCAATAAATCATAGTTTATTTACAAACTTGCAAAGACTGTTAACCACAAGGGGGCAGTGACAACCTTACACATCGTGTACAAATGCTACATAAACAAGAATTATATTTAATAATGAAAGGACGTCGCGCGCGCGCCCGTGTGTGCCAAGTATTGCTGAATATTATGACAACAGAAAATACAGAAAACAATTGTTAAAACTGAATTAAATAACTTTTTAACAATTAACTTATTGACTATATATTTATTTACAAAATGTACAGGCCACAATAAAACAAACATTTTGAACAGGTCAGCCACCTAAATGCCCGTTAACACCAATAACTATAACTATAAAGACAGATAACAATAACTATTAGCGTCTACTAACGTTACAGTAACTTATATTGCCAGTTTTGTCGTCTGTCGCTTTAAATGCTCGTGCTATGTAAGCAGGATGGATTTTGATTGGCTTGTCAATTTTTATCGTTTATCAGCAGTGCCATTATCTTGGTTGTGATGTGTACCATAGATATCAAATATGATGTCTATGGTGTGTAGCTACTCTACTTTTAAAACGATTTTTGTAATCATGAAAGAGTGGTGACTGCGACCCGGAAGTCACTGCGATGAGAGACTACGTTAAATATATTTTGTGAGTTCCCATTTGCTCAAATAACAAAATAAAACTCCACAATAGTGTTATCACAACTTTCTAAAAGAGTTAAAAATATAACTTGTTAGAGAGATTGATAACGGTAGTAAGAAGAGAGAAAGATGTCGACTTTACCTTCACTCCCACAGCAGATAGAAATACCCTCATAGCAGCGTTAACTCGTTTTTTGTTTTGTTTGTTGTAATTGGATGCAAAGGTAATATAATACTACAAAGTATGTTATAAATGTACATACATGTAAAAAAAAAATGATGTATGAGTAATAATGAAAATATAAAAAAACATGCAGTAATGCTGACCGTTAAAATATTTGTTTAGTCTATGGTTAAAACGAGTCATCAGTCTGAAAAAGGTCCATATCGCCATATCGAGGACGGACAATTTACATGACAATTTACATCCACACGTTTTCTTATGTCTCCTCAGGTTTCGCGCCTTAATTGCAGACAGTCCAGCCCATAGACTATAACAGGTCCAGTCATGTTATTCGATAGGTAGACCGGTGCTGGCGTCACGACTTTATAAATCACCCTTACACACGTGTAGATCTTACTTCATCCTCTCCTTCACAAGCTGCTCTCCTGCGCTTCAGTTCAGCTCTTTATCTTACAGCTTTACATTTCAAGTAAAAAAAACAAAAACAGGATCTGTTATGATTTTCCATTCATCTCCTAGACTAACTGACTGTAAAGTTTCACTGGATCTATCATGACATCTAAAGGGGATCTGAGGTGTTTAGTTGGATTTGTTGCTCTACTGGGCGTTTTAATGGGGAAAATCTCAGGAATTCATGGAAAAGAGACTGTTCATATGGATGGATCCCAGAGACAGGGAAAACAAGAGTCACTGAGAGGGTGAGTCTTACACACACATCCCGACTAATGCTGCTTTTATTAGTTTAAGGCTCTATGTGTCTGTGTGCAGATTTCTTCCACTGCTTTGTCTAATTGCTTTCCCTACACATGTATTACGCAGGTGAATTTGATCTTAAAGATCATCATTATGTTTTGCAGACCTAATGTGTGTGGATCTCGTCTGCAGTCCTACTGTTGTCCAGGCTGGAAGACTCTGCCCGGGGGGAACCAATGTGTTGTGCGTAAGTCAGCGTCCAGATGTTCCTCACACTCTAGGTTCAACGTGTGTGCTCTTGAAATTCATTGCCTTACGCTTTAGATTTATTCTGATAAAGAAATTCTAGGAAGTATGTGTAGTTAATTAATGCTTGTTTTATGCCTTCACAAATCTGGCAGCAGGAATTGTCAGTATAATTTACTTTAATTTACAGTTCTACTGTTATCTACAGTGTGTTAAGTAATGTAATTTGGAGAAACTGATTAGCTTGAACCATTTATGTTTAAAAACTAATATTTATACAATGTAAGTACTGTAAACTTTCTTTTGAGTCCTGATATTAAATTAAACTGCAAACACTGCTAAAATACTTCACCAAAATTAGTTAAAGATTAGTTCACCCAAAAATGAAAATTCTGTCATTAATTACTCACCCTCATGTTGTCCAAACCTGTAAGACTTTCGTTCATTTTCGGAACACAAATGAAGATCTTTTTGATGAAATCTGAGAGCTTTCTGTCCCTCTATTGACAGTCTACGCAACTACCACTTTGACTTTTATTCACATAAACATTCATCAACTCGTACATCAGTTGTGGTAAATGGAAGCTCAAGCATGTTCGCTTGACATGCGAGAACCAATGAGGTTCATTCTCGTGTTATGCAGCACATTTGAGCTTCAGCAAGAACCAATGAGGTTCATTCTCGTGTTATGCAGCACATTTGAGCTTCAGCAAGAACCAATGAGGTTGATTCTTATGTTACGCAGCACATTTTAGCTTCAGCAAGAACCAATGAGGTTCATTCTCACGTTATGCAGCACATTTGAGCTTCAGCAAGAACCAATAAGGTTCATTCTTATGTTACGCAGCACATTTTAGCTTCAGCAAGAACCAATGAGGTTCAATCTTGTGTTACGCAGCACATTTGAGCTTCAGCAAGAACCAATGAGGTTCATTCTTATGTTACGCAGCACATTTCAGCTTCAGCAAGAACCAATGAGGTTCATTCTCGTGTTACGCAGCACGTTTAAGCTTCTGCAAGAAACAATGAGGTTCATTCTCATGTTACGCAGCACATTTGAGCTTCAGCAAGAACCAATGAGGTTCATTCTCGTGTTACGCAGCACGTTTGAGCTACAGCAAGAACCAATGAGGTTCATCCTCGTGTTACGCTTCACATTTTAGCTTATGCAAGAACCAATGAAGTTCATTCTCGTGTTGCGTAACATGTTTGAGCTTCAGCAAGAACCAGCGAGGTTCATTGAGGTTCATTTCAAAACTGTGAATAAACTGTTAAAAAGGTGACAACATGTGCATGTATATTACATATTCAGTCTGTAGGCACATAGTTTCTTTACAAAGTACTACTACTGTCCTGGTGTACAGTTTTAGTCCTTTTTCCGTTATGTAACAAATTAGCTCTAAAGAAATATTAATAATCAATCATAACTTGTTATAATTGATTATGAATATTTGGATCAGTTAATATAATTAACTTAATGTAGTAAAATTAATATTACAATTAATCAACCTATTCGTTAGTGATGCACGTGTCGGCTTTTTTTCCAACCCGCAGGTCCCGCTTTTATGAAATTATTTGGCCCGCCCCACACCACTATATCTATTTTTACAACCCGCCCCGCACCTGCGACCATTAAAGAGACATACTAGGGATTGTAATGTAAATGAAAACAGCCTTTATTTCAGCCTGAAAGTGATTGGAAACATCGCCCTGTAAACTGGCAACAACAGACAATTATGAATATGAGCATGAATGTGGGAGCTGCTTGGCGCGCCACTTTCGACACGCTTTCACGTGACGCCAAACGTTTGGGGACATCACGCAAGTTACGTTGCTACGGCCTTCGTATTGTCAGGATTCCACCAGCTTCACTCACTCCTCCCACTCATTCACTCACTCCTCCCACTCGTTCATTGTCTCCCGAGTGCTGATCACCATCACCTGCACCTCATCATTCCCCCTCCTTTATATTCGACTCCCCTTCACACACTCTTTGTCTGGTCTCGTCTCTACATGACACACAGACTCACTCATGCTACTTCCCTGCTACTTCCCTGCTACTTCCCTGCTACTTCCCTGCTACTTCCCTGCTACTTCCCTGCTACTTCCCTGCTACTTCCCTGCTACTTCCCTGCTACTTACCTGCTACTTACCTGCTACTTACCTGCTACTTACCTGAGATCCATTGGACAACCTTCATCACCCCTGTCATCGTGTGCCCTCTTCAGTCTTCAGCCTTCCGTCTTCAGACCCTTCCATGTGACTCTCCATCAGCATCTGAAACAGAGACTCTGATTATCCTTCAGCTAAGTTCCCATCTGATTATCAACTGTTTGAATACTCAACATATCTCCGTCTGGTTCTACAATCCTGTAAATAAACACTATTTCACTTACCACCTGTCTGACTCCTGTTACATCCGTGACACGTATTGTAACCTTATCAAAGAACCTAATAAAATATGAAAATAGATATTCCCAAATATTTAATATAGGCTGGATAATTGCACGCAACATACATGGATTTTTTTTTTAATGACCCGCCCTTCAAATAAAGTGACAATTTACCACGGGTTACCCGTGGGGTCCGCGGGTTATGAGACGACCCGCGCATCACTACTGTTCATCCTGTGAACACTCAGTGTTAATTGTTAAGAATTTTAAGAATTGTTAATTTCCGGGGAAGGGAAATGTCTTTCTTACTGTACAGTACTACTAAGAGCCTGTAGTCACAATCTAAATCGTAAAATAAACTTTGTTGCAAGCAGAGAATCAGAACCGAACACATATTGTGCACAAGTTTTATTAACTAAGTCACGAACACATAACTAACATCCAAACAATTACACATACATGGGTAGATGGTAAGTGACAGAATGAAACCGGAAAAAAATTGAAGCTACGGAAAACATTCATTGAACATGAGAAGAACCATCAGCTTATTATTTTCAGAGCACCTCATTAAATGTATACTTGCATGGCCTTTGCAGTGAAAGCATTTCGTAAAGTTCCTGAAAAAGGGTTTTGATGGTTCCGTAAGTGTCAAGTGTTGAAGTTGCAATCGTTTTCTTCTCCGTTGGATGAAGATGATATGATGAACTTGCATGGTTAGTTTGACTCTGTTCTGGTTGAAAGTTTTCTCTCTCCATGAGCACATGGCTGGTTGTGAGTCAAGGCCTGCTGAGGCCACGCAGGACAGCAAAGCACCCCGAACTTACCGAGAGGCCAAGAGAGCGAAGGGCTTGTGTAGAGACCATTTAAAGCCTGAGAAATGTCCCACCTTTCAGGTTTGGCTCAACCAATAAGAAAGGGGGAATTTCCAAGTGGGAAATTCCTCTGTTGGGAGGATTTATGACTCTATCTCAAGTGTGGTTAGACATATGCCTTGTCCATTTATACTCAGATAGATATAACAAACACACACTGCATTCTAAGAGAAGGTGATGTACACTAAAGTGTGAGTCATTAAATGAGGATTAATTAGGAGACACGATACAGGTGGGGTTACATTGACCGTTGGTTGTATAATAAAATACATACTGTAGTATCAAAGACATAATAGTACACAAGACAGTAAATCATTCACACAGTGTCCTGGGGTGCATGTTCATTTATAGATCAGTTCATCCATAAATTGATGCAAGAAAGTCTGTTTTAAGGGCTGTGGGTCTTTTATATGGCCTCTGCTCTTTCCACGTGATCACATTTTTAACAGCAATAAAACTAACTTATCTGATCGTGGTCATGGTAACCAAGACCCTTTCTTGCCCTTGTTGGGGGGATGGGACCATAGATCCAAGAGTGAGTTTTAAAGATTATTTGTTAAATATAACAAATAATTGTGTCTGATTTGTCTCAGTCGTTACTATTATTAGTACAACTTTCGCGTTTTGCAGCGTCTTTTATTGTTAACCTTTAATCCCACAGCAATATCATCAGTGTTAACTGAATACTGTTCAGTGTTCATGTGTGTTCACACTGCACAATTTGAAATAGACTTTAGCTGTGTCCCAATGTGAAGGCTGCATCCTCCGAAGGCCGCGGACTTCGAAGGATGCAGCCTATTCGTCCTTTGAAGGACGCACCATATAGCCTTTGTAGAATTTCCTAATTGCGCAACCAGGTGTTTCCGATTACCGCTCCTGGTGCCAAGCAACGGTGCGAGAGTACAGCTGCCATCCTTATAATTTATTTGTTATAATTGAATAAACAGCTATGGATCCAGAATTGGCTATTGTCATTTTTTTGTTTTATATTTTACTGGAGGACATGGTGAGGATGTTTCAGTCATGTATTTTCGGCTTTAATAGTCAAGATCATGGCCAGAGAGCTGGTTTGCTGCATCCCAATTCAGAAGCTGCTTCCTGAATTGCCAGATTACACTTTAAACTGTTCAAGTATTGGGTGTTAACTTACGTAAATAGTGTAATGAAAAGAAAAGAAAACATACATAGGCATATAAAGGTTCAAATGTTCACTTATATCTTACCTTGATGCGATTTTGTAGGCTAGTGTATTCTTTTTATTATGTAGCATAAATGGACAATATAAATTATGAATATGGTAAATATATATTTCAACCCCGTATTATGGAGGGAAAAAACCCTCCATCTGTGGGAAAAAAAACAAAACAATCCGTGGCGACGGTTGTGGAATCCGTCCCTTCAGTTTATAAACTGTACTCACAATATTTTTTATGTGTAAACATAAATGTATAAAAATACACAATTTTATTTGTGTAAACTCACAATAACAAGAAAACTTTGTGCTTTTGTAAAATAACAGAAAACAATCAGGCGTGCTTTCATGATCTCCATGACCTGGAGCGCGTCTCAAAAATGAACTGAAACAAAATATAGCCTAACTATACAAAGCTTGAAATGTCCACTTTTAAAAGAACAAATTCAAATATAATTTCCAGGTTCTAATTTGGCCTTAGAAAACCAGTAAAATCGAAATTTTTTCCATATTAATTTGTGAATATTTCAAATATTTAATAAAGGGGAAAAAAGTCATAAACAAAAATCTGAAAATACGTCAATATTTTTTTTTTTTTTGCGCAGCATGTGGTGTGTCCAGTTCAAATTCAAATTTTGGTGCTCAACCTTGCGTTTTAAAAATAGCCTAACAACCGTTCATTTTTTTTTTTTCAATTACGGGTTAAAAAAAGAAAAACGAGTGGACGCAAAAGTACACGGACCTTATATTATTAAATATTATTAAATTATTTTATCAAATAATGTATTAGTAGAAAAAGTTTGATAGTCTTGGGTCCGTGTACTTTTGCGTCCATTCATTTTTGCACAAATAAAAGTAGTTGCGAATGATGTATTAGGCCTATTCTTTTCTGTATGACCAGAAATGATAGAGTAGCCTATTTTAAGTTGTTTCCACTGTTGATAGAAAAATGAAAGTGTCCGCGCCCGCGCCTCCACACTCCGCACTCCGCACAAACACTTGGATATGCGTCAAAATCTTGTTTATTTATGATAATCTTAGCCCTGTATTATTATTGTCTAACCTGTATTATGACTGACATTTGACAAATTGCTTTGTTCCTTTTTTTGATAAAAGCGGCTTCTAAATATGTAGCCTAAATGTACTAATAATAATAATTATAATTATTATTATTATTTGTGTTTATAATTATAACTATAAATGACTTCACTGAAGACAGTAATATGTTAATCATAAAATAATTTATGAATGTTTTATTTTTATATAATAAAACCTAACCTTGTGTTTGTGTTATATTTTTTTGCTTATTCTATTATACTTAGCTTTTTCCTCCCAAAAAAAATGGACTTTAAAGGTACAAGCCTAAATGTCGTTTTTCAGAAAATACAAGAAATTATCCATTTTAATAAATGAAGTTTAAACACAATGCAAAGCATCCCTCATAAACAGGTGGCCTGGTTGAATCATTGTGGGCACGATTTGTTAAACCGAGGGAACAGTTTAAGAATTCGTGAGTACAGTTTATAAACTGAGGGGACGGATTGCACAACCGTCGCCACGGATTGTTTTTTCCCCCCACAGGAGACTTTCCGGGCTCCGTACTACGGGAATATAAAACCCAGTTGAATAAAAAAATGTGCAGTTCAAATGTTACTCCCACTCATCATCGGTAGCTGTCACAGTTGCTAGGCGACAAGAACAATCATCCGTCATTTTTTAAAATAAAAATGCTGTCGTCACCGGCGCGCAATGACTTATGGGGTAGGATAGGCCGCTAAGGATCCATTTATGTATCCTTCCTTTCACTGGAAAACGAAGGGTGCATTTGGCGTCGCTTTTGAATCAGGGTAGCCTTCGTCTCGCCGCGATGACGCAACCGGCCTTCGAATACGGCCTTCGAAGGGTGGAGAATTGAATTGAGACAGCCTTCGTCGCACCGCGGTGACGCAATCGGCCTTCAAATGGCCACGGCCTTCGGAGGATGCAGCCTTCACATTGGGACACAGCCATAGTTGTGTTTAATGAGATAATTAAGTGATTAATTGTTAATTGTGCATTAGTGTTGAACACCTGCTGTTTATAAGTCAAGTCAAGTCACCTTTATTTATATAGCGCTTTTTACAATACAGATTATTTCAAAGCAGCTTTACAGAGATAACAGGAAAATTGTTAAATATAAAATTAAATGTCCCCAACTAAGCAAGCCAAAAGCCAATGCAAAGAAAGGCAAAAAAGGCGACAGTGGCAAGGAACCAATACTCCATCAGTGTCAGAATGGAGAAAAAAACATTGGGAGAACCCAGGCTCAGTCCTCAGGCCAACGAACGAACAGTGTATGATTATGATTTAGGCAGCATTATAGGTCAGAAGTCAGATGGGATCAGAACTTTTACAATATTTATCCAGTTCCATCTGGTTGGGGGTCGGAGTCATCACGCCGGTATGGAGACGAGTTTGTTGAGGTGTCCATGAGGCCTTCACAGTGATGATGAGGCTGGCACTTCAGGGATGCGTTGTCGTCGTGTCCATGCGATGGTCCTTCATCAGATCTGGATATGGCCTGGATCCGGCGGTTTGCGGTAAACCTCGGGATAAACAGAGAGGCTAATATTAGCTTAGACGCCATCCTTCTTATGATGTACAAAGTACATCAGGATTTAAGGGAAGTGTTCCCGGTTCCAGCTGATCTAATAAGCAGAATCACTGAAGGAAAGAGGAACAAGAACAGGAAAAATTGAAGCGACAAACAGAAACACAAGAACTACAACAATATTCCAGCCACAGCCTTAGATGAAATCAATTGAAGAGTGACGATAAAAGAAGACATTTAATCTCTCAAGATCTCAGCAGAGGATGATTTAACAGCTCCACAAACAGCATGACAACAGCATCACTTATTACTGACCAATTTGACTTTATTTCTGTCATACATCTACAAATGTGCTTACAGTTTAGAAAAGTAAAGAAAAATAAGACAGTATTGCGTTTGTGATTTCTGTACACTCGTAGTTGCTCAGACACCTGTGCGAGCTTGAGGTGAACTGATGTAATGCATCTGTATTATGCACTAACAATCACCAAAACACCAGCTGATTCACACACATTGAAACTTTAAAGAACCTTTAGTTTCTTAATTCCAGTGACATTTTCTGTTAATATTGCCACATGCTCTTTATCATAGCCATTTGCCGGAACAGCTGTGGTGGTGGTTTCTGCTCCAGACCCAACATGTGCACATGTCCTGGTGGCCAAATAGCCCCATCCTGTGCCACCAAATCATGTATGTTTTATACATTATGTGTTCTATTGTACAGAATATGTTTTTCTTTTGTTTTTGTTTTTACGTTATACTGCATATTTAACAAATTTCTATTTAAACTGAATTTTGGAAGAAAAAGCAATGAAGTACACATTGGGCATGTAAATCAGATCTAACCAGTTATAACATGAATCACTTGGGACTAAAATCTTTTTTTGCTTAAGCTCAACAGTGCAATATCAGATGTATGAATGGAGGGGTGTGTGAAGAGGACCATTGCCATTGTCCAAAGGGATATACAGGAATCTTTTGTGGACAGCGTGAGTATACATTGTGTTTGTGGTACTTTGTGTGTTTGTGTGTGTTTGTAGTACTTTGTTTACACTTCGCATCACGGGCTAGTTTGGGTTACAGAATCGCCCTGAGCCTCTCGTTGCATTTCATTATATGGACAGACCAAGGCAGAAACCTCTTTTCAAATGTAAACATGAGTTCACAGTGGGAATTTACATGAAT